>OV884059.1:240589388-241256549 GCA_930367215.1 Pollenia angustigena | reverse complement strand
CTTTTTTTTTCTAAGGTTCTAGAAAACTAATTAAAACTTCTCATTTAAGGGCATGACTGAAAAAAAATTTTTGGTGTTTTTGTTGCGATCGACCTGGAGCCAATTCCAGCAGTCGTGATCGAATAATTTTTTGATTCAAAAGCAATTTTATTGCTTCAGTCGATGCTAAACAAATAAGAAATAAAATTGCTTCCGAATCGAAAAGTATTCGATCATGACTGACTGAATTAGCACGCTTGTTTATTGTAAGATTTATGTGAAAAGGAACAAGTAAGAAAGGTCAAGCCCGACCACATGATACCGTACACTTTTTTATAGAAGAAAAAATTTTTGCAAGTGGGACCCATGGAAAATAATACCCCCGCCAGAAGAATATTATTTAATTGAGTCGAAGATTTATAGAAAATTTTTTTGTCCCGCATATTATTTTGATGTTTTCATCTCAATGAAATTTGTTTGCCTTTCAGTGATTTCACGAAAGGTGTCTATATGGGACCTTTCGTAAATTTTGGACCCACCAGTACAACATATTTTTAGGACATAGCAGCTATCGTAAAAGTCATTGTATAACGGCATTTAAAGCTATTTTCGGGAGTAGAACTTGTATGGGAGCTGTGGTCAAATATGACCCGATTCCAATAAAATTTGCTAAGATGACTTTGATTGTAATAAAAAGAGTTTGGAACAAATTAAGTTCCCAATTTTTTATATTTGATAATTATTGTTTATTATATTTGAGATTTATTGTTGAGAGAAAGCAAGCTTCTATGCGCATATAATCTATATAATCGAAGTTTTAAAAAATGGTAGAAAAAAAAATAAAAATTGTAAAAAGCACTAAAGGCACTAGCGAAAAATTGAAAAAGCACCAACGTAAGAACGTCTGTAGACGTGACGACTAAAAGATGTGGTAGGGGGTGGCGAAAGTGTTTCAAGTTCAACAAAAAAAAAAAAATGTCAACGAAGATGACGTCATGGCGAGACGAGGTTCTCGAGCTGGTTTGATTTTTGTGTTAGTGTGTGTGTATGGTACAGATTGCCGGCAAGAACCACCCCATCCGGCGAGCTTCTGCCGAGCTAAACGCGGGCATACCAGCGCCGCTGGCAATCTGGCTACTCAGTTGTTTTTTTAGTTTTCGTCTGTTTCTTTTTTCACAAACAGATGACCACCACACAGGCGCGGATCCAGCTTGAGCCTTAGGGGGAGGGGGGGGAATGTAGCATGATACAAAAAAATAAAAAAAAGTTTTTTTTCAAAGTTTATTAAAAACAATATGTGTATTAGGGTAATTCCTTTTTGCATCGAATTCTTCATCGCATAGCCGTATATACCGTGAAAAAATATTAAGAAATGATGTATTACTTTTTCGCGATCGTGAAGAAAGTTTTAAATTTCAATTTTTCTCCTTACTATACAAAATTAACATTTAATTACAAAATTTTAAGTATTTTCTAATAATTTCATGAATATAACAAGATCTTACCATTTGTACGGAAAGAGGGCGCAAAAAAAAAATCGCGACTCTAGTTCGCGGTTTTTTTAATAAACTAAATTTTAATGGCAAATGATAGATGTTGTGATAGATGAGTTGTTTGGCGGATAAATGAAACAGTGATAATTTTCAGCAACGAAGTAATATATGCGCGGAACCAGCTATTAAAGTTGCAGAAGTTATTTTGCCATTATGTAAATCTACTCGCACTTTAAACTTAAAATTTATTTCATTAAACCCAAAAAAATAGCTTTACATTTTTGTTGTACAGTTGCTTCTTTTATGTATTTATGCCTGTATTCATAAAAATATTTTAAATTTAATAAAGGCTTGAAAACCAAATTTTCTATGAAATAACGTTTATTAAATTTTATAATCATTCATGAATATGGGGGCTAAAATATATAGCATATATAAACAATAAATGTACCACATATAATGTGTATGGAAATTTAAAAAACAAATTTTTTTTGAGGAGCTTTAGAAATTGCATTTGGTGCGGAAACTTTTTTGGCCAAAATGGCCTAAAAAAATTATTTTCATTATCAATACTAAATTGAATATCGCGTGGTGGGATTGAGAAATTTTGTCTAAAAAATGTCATAACCCTAATTAAAAAAACTCAACAAAAAGTTCAATATACTTTTATCTTTTTAAATAAGCAATTTATGATTTTCTTGTGAGGCAAATTTTGACAGTACAGTACATTTTAAATAATTTTCTTAGATTTGGGTAGATATCTTCATCACAGTTTATTAAAACATCTACAACGTTATCTGATAGATCAGGCTCAAGTTTAGATCCTAGTAGGTGTTTTTCTCTTTTATCAAATATAACCAGCTCATCAGCTAATTGTGGTTTTAACAGTTTTGTATCTGTATATGACTTGATTACACTTTGAGGTAGAGTTTAGGTATGTTCAATACATTTGGGATATCTATTGGGAAAGTTGTTATGAGATCTTCTAAAGTAAATTCAATAAAAGAAATGTAACCTACAAGTCGGTAGTAATCTTCAACATTTTGGATGTGATTATTTCGTTCAAATCTTGTCTTTTCGATAGGAACCTCGATTTGAACGCAAATAACTTTAACTTTTTCAAAAATCGCTTTAAATTGTTCTTCGGCTTTATTTCATTTCTCTTCAAGGCACATTTTTAAAGTTTTGATAAGGCTTGATCCTTTTTACAATAAGTATCACACTTAATATGCATATTCCGCAAATAAATTTAAAAGTACTAAGTGAGTTCCTTAATATAAAGGTAGAGATACTACCTTTCCACTTAGATATTTTTTCCAAAGCTTCTACTTTATGATGTACACTTATTGCAAAGACGCATAATGAAGAGAGTTTGGCTCCTAAATACTTTGCTAAAACTGTTTTTCGCTTGGGATGATTATATATAAAAATTTTGTCGTTTCTTTAACAAATGATACAACTTTTTGTATTAATGGCACTTTATTGCTTTTAGAAATTGAGTTGTTCGATTTATGGGAATAGCAAGGCGTTTGTTTCGCATTTGTCGGTTTTCCAGAAATTTTGAACAGCTCCATTTTCTGCCGACATCAGAGGACACCCATCTGTTCCATCTCCTATACAATTTTTTAGGTCAGGACCAATATTTGTCAAAGCTTTAAGAACTATTGATGATAGTGCCTTCGCATCAATTGACATATCAACGTCATCAATATCTTTTGAAGGCTCTTCAAATGCGTTCAAAACAAAGCCTATAAATTCTTCCCTAAAAACTTTTTGTTGTATGTTGAAATATCTTAAAGATAAGGAAATCTGGCTTTTCCCCGACAAATCCGTGCATTCGTCAAAAATTATCGAATAGAATTTTGATTCATATAACACATAAATATATACATAAATATTGCAAATACTAAGGCTTTTTAATAATTCAACCGCACGCATTATCAAGTCAAACGTTTAGTCTTTGGATATAGATGTCACCTGCTGGGATTGAATGTAGAATAATAAGTATTTGAATACGGTAAACTAGATGTTTGATTTGAAATATCTATTAAATAACTATTAGGATTATTGAACATTACGTTAGAGATTCAATAAACAAAACAAAAAAATAGTTATTGAAAATTTCGTTAGAACTTCCATAAAAAAAAACAAGAAAACCTTGCTAGGATTTCCAAAAATTTTGTACATTAAAAAAATTATTATTATTGGGAATTCTTGTATTATCGAAATTAACAAAACATATTTTTATAATTTACGGGGGGGGGGGGGGGGGGGGAATTTCCTTATTTCAGCCCCCCCCTCCTGAATCCGCGCCTACCACCACACCACTACAAAATTAATTGGGCCTATCCTGCAAAATTTTATTCCTTTGTATTTTTAATTAAAATATCTTTATTATTTTATATTTACATAAATAAAAAATTAATTAACTTTGCATTTCACGTTCTTCATCTGGTAAATAATACAACATCTTTGCGTTAAAAAATGTTGCCTTAAAATATCTTTAAATAACAGTCTGCTTAATATTTATTGCCATTTTTAATCTAATTTCCCATTCAACATAGCGAAAATTGATGCGAAATAATTTGGTAATTTCTTTTTGTTGCTAAGAAAAAATGTTCGTCGAAATTTGCCAGCACTCATTTTATGTGGCTGTTGCTGCTGTTGTTGCTTGTCACAAACACAATCTTACTAGTGAGAGTTCAATTTTGTCAGCAGAATTTTCTGTGGCATTTTCAAAATGCAATGAAAATATATTGGGATTATAATTTTAACGCATGTGGTACATAATGTTGTGCAATATGCATGTATACAAAGAACCGTTTTGTACTGTTCTCATGAACGTTTTTGTCGCATTTTATATACATACTTACATACATATATTTTTGTTGTTTCTTTTAAAGGAAGGAATGCAAAAAAAAAAAGGAAAAGAGGATCTCCATGAAAACTCTGCTAATAGGCAGATTTCTATAAAGAATTTTATGTTTAAAACAGTGTTCGAAAATAAACATGATACACTGTTCTTGAGTGTTCGGTACGGTGGAAGTATGGAAAACTCAAGATCTTATAATGTTTGTATGTATAGTAACAAAAACTCAGAATTATATTCTGTACTTTAGAACCAATATTTTAAGCTGTTACACACATCAGCACAAATGCTTAATACCCACTCCACTCTTGTGGTGTGGGTGTAAAACAATACTGAGACAATATAGATTGTTGGGATGATATTGTTCAAGGAAAACACAAAATATTAACATAACTTTGAACATTTTTTTTAATCAGAGTGGTAACAGCACAAAAATGGATGAGTTTTTTTAGTATTTATATAAAAAAGTTGCCACATCAAAAAAAAAAAAAAAAACGATTTTTGCAAAAAAAAATTTTACAAAAGTTTTTTTTTCGTATGAAAAAATTAAAAATAATCTTAAAATTGCAAAATAAGTAAAAAAGTCGATATTGCAAAAATAACTGAAAAATGATCGGAATTTGTTTTCAATCAAAAACATTCTGCGATGGATGGCCCTTAAGAACATTTAAATATAATGTATGCCTACAGAATCACTACAATTGGGCTGTTTTATAACGAAAAACAGAACACTACATAATGTTAGTTACTTATAAAGGGAATAAAGAGTTGTATACTTAAACACAAACACTAAGAATTAGATTTTGGTTCTGGGTGCGTGTACCGTACTCTTAATAATGTTTGGTTTATTTCGAACACTGGCTGAAAATGAAACATGATAATGAATGTAAGAAAACAGTTTGTTTTCGTGGAATAAAAAGGATTTTTGGGTAAGACAGTGCTGGGTTAAAATTTTCGCCGTATGTATGTCTAATAATAATAAAATCTTAACAGTCCCTCATAGTCTTTAAATAACAAAAATGTGTTAAATTTTTTGCTTAACTCAACAGAAAAACTCTTAGAAATGTGTGTGTGTGTGTATTAGTCATTTGCATTTGTGTATTAAAGTATTTTTTTGAAATTCAAGAAAATTTTACTCAACTGAAAAAATTAGCTTGCAATCTTTTGTTTTGTGAGTTTTTAACAAAAGGTATGCATATTTATATGTATTTAATTTCCCTATTTGCCAGGGTAATTTAGTAAATAAGAAAGAAAAAAAATGCAATTATATATATAGAGCGTAAAAATTCGCTTGGAAACATTTACATACAATTATTTTTTAAGTATTTTTCAGTTTTCTTTTCGAAAAATACGACTGTGGTTAAACAACTACAACACTGAACTACAGTTTGAAGTTTTTGTTTCGTTGTACTGTAGCTTTCCTTTAATATATTCTACTCATTCGTTTAATTATTTACATCAGCTTAGAACATATGCTAATTTTATGTTTAATTTTAATTTAAGTCTTGTCATGCTATTTACTAACTCAGAAATGGGCCAAATAAACCTCACAAACGGTTACACAAGCATTTGAACAAAGTATGGAAAGAGTATTTGTCTGAAAATTTTTAATATTCAAACAAACTTGTCAAACTGCTTGTGTCGTTAACTTGTCCTTTTATAATACTTTTTACATCCTGATTAGTACATGTCTACAGTAAAAAAGTAAAATAACTGTCAAAAACAGTTTTTATGTTATACACATTGTTGTCATGATAATGTTGATAGTCATTATTAAAACTTAAACAACAAAAATATTAGAAAGCCTAGAAGAAATGAAGAGAAATATAAACTAAGAGGGATTTCCTTTGTTACTAAAACAAGTTAAATTTATAAAATTTTATTAAAAAATTAGTATTGTGGTTATTTTATTGAACTATTTATGGTTTTTAATCCAAATTTTTAATATTTTTAATTAGGCTTAAGTTCATTAAATTTAATTTTCATTAAATTATTTTTATGAAGAAAGGAATTTTACAACATGAAAATTAATTAAAATTTATTGATAATTTTTCATTCTTGACTCAATCTGGGCTCGAACCCAGGTGTTTACGGACAGGTTACCCTGACATGTTTCGATTGCAACCACTCAATCTCCTCAGAGGGCTTGCCGTTTAACACTCGCAGCCATCGACGACTGCTGACGTCATTAGTCAAACATCAATCCTTAAACCAAATTGTATTCAACCTTTGGTAGATCGAAATCTGCTTTGAATGATTATCTATTTTAATTCATTTTAACATGTTATTCCTTTACTTCTGTTTTTTCGTACTTTTGTCAAGAATTCTTCTTGAAGTTCAAAGTACATATTTTTTGTTTTTTCATTTTTTGTCTTTCTTATTCTTGTTGACCTTTTCAGCACAACTTGAAGGACAAATGCAAACATAGAGCCCGTGCCTTAGCTTTAACAATTAGTATTGTGGTTATTTTATTGAACTATTTATGGTTTTTAATCCAAATTTTTAATATTTTTAATTAGGCTTAAGTTCATTAAATTTAATTTTCATTAAATTATTTTTATGAAGAAAGGAATTTTACAACATGAAAATTAATTAAAATTTATTGATAATTTTTCATTCTTGACTCAATCTGGGCTCGAACCCAGGTGTTTACGGACAGGTTACCCTGACATGTTTCGATTGCAACCACTCAATCTCCTCAGAGGGCTTGCCGTTTAACACTCGCAGCCATCGACGACTGCTGACGTCATTAGTCAAACATCAATCCTTAAACCAAATTGTATTCAACCTTTGGTAGATCGAAATCTGCTTTGAATGATTATCTATTTTAATTCATTTTAACATGTTATTCCTTTACTTCTGTTTTTTCGTACTTTTGTAAAATTCCTTTCTTCATAAAAATAATTTAATGAAAATTAAATTTAATGAACTTAAGCCTAATTAAAAATATTAAAAATTTGGATTAAAAATTTTATTAAAATTCATTGCAGCCTTAGGAAACTTGTAAATACTATTAGAGCGACAAAAACAAAAACAATTGTAAATTATATTAAATGAAAAAAGTTTACAACAAATAAAAATGGTTTGTTGTGCCAAACCAAAGCATGTTCTATATTTAAATCAAATTTAATTTAAAAAAAAGATTATATTTCTTTTTTTTTTGTTGTTGTTGGGTAAATGCAATTTATAAAGATTTAAACTAATAAATTTCTAAATGGATATAAAAAGGATTTGTAAAAAGGCTTATTAAATAATTTGTCTATTTTTATACCCTTCGCAAAAGGAAAAACGATAAATATAAGTTTGTCATTCCGTTTGTAAGTTGTACAATATTAATTTAACACTCTATCAAGTGAATATATTCTGGATCCTTAGGAATGGCGAAGTTGATTTAAAGATATACGTTTATCCGTGTGTATGTTGAAATTGGGTTTCCGAAGACCTCAGTAACGGTGGGGACTAGGTTGTTATATATTTATGTCACATATATTCCGCGCTTATTTACTATTGGGATTGAACCAGATCGGTCAACAAATGGCTGGGATATGAGCCTAAACCCCTTGTTGTTTTTTGTTGTGTATCTGAAGAACTACAAGACGAAAAGTTTCCAAATAAGGAACAAGCGTCTTGGTTATAAATGCAAAATATTTTTAAAAAAATGGGGCGAAATTGGAGAATTTAGCATGACACCACCCATATAAAAGCTGTATATCTGTATCTGAAGAACGACAAGATCCAAAATTTCCAAATTTGCTACAAGTATCTTGGTTATTAATAGAAAATAACTTAAACAAATATGGGCGAAATTGAGGCAGTAGGCGTAGCACAAAATTTTTTTATACCAAAAGAATCGTATGAGAAAAACTTCCTCCATCCCATACAAATAAAATATGATTTCTGTATATCTGGAGAATCGTAGCAGTAATAATTTCCAAAATTGGTACAAATAGCTTCGACGTGGAACAAAATACTGTTCTTGTTATCTGTAGAACGCTAGGAAAACTTGTTAAATTTGGTGCGCATGGCTGGTTTGCCAGTACACAAAATCCACCAGAAAGTGACTGTTGTCGAATAAGTGTGCGTGGTAGGTCCCATAAAAATGCAAAATAGATACGTAACAGTAAAGTTACCAAATTTAGTTAAATGGCGTCAATACCACTGCAACCACTCCAAAGAGAGTCAACTCAAAATTTTTCAACTTTCACTTTTTGCAAGAAACCGGTGTACAGTGGTCAAATCTACTGTCGGCAGAAATCTTACATTTTTTTCTCTACTCTTTCGCCATAAAAAACAGTTGTAACCCTCTTCTTGATATAAAAGTAGCTTTTCCAGAGTCAACTCAAGAGAAATATTTAGAGTTGTCCTTAAATGTAAACTGAATTCATATCAGTTTTGTTTCAGGTAAAGAGAAATATTTTAAGTTTTCCTATTGTTAAGGCTCAGTTAGCCGGGAGTACCAGTAACGTTGAAAATCAGCTAATTCATTTTGTTGTATGTAAAGCAATTAGAACAATTACAGTTAGCAGTAAGATGTAACGTCTCAATCTGTAAGAAATAGATTGGTCTAACTTTTTTACGGTAAGGTTACTGTTACTATTACTCCCGGCTAACTGAGCCTTTAATGTTACAACGGTACTTTGATGATGTTCTATTTATACCCACACCACAATAGTGGAGAGGGTATTATGCATTTGTGCTGATGTGTGTAACGCCTTAAAATAGTGGTCCTAGACCCACCTTAAAGTATACCGATCTACTCAGAATCACTTTCTGAGTCGAACTAACGATGTCCGTCCGGCTGGCCATGTAACCTTGTGCGCAAAGTACAGGTCACAATTTCGGGGATAATTTGATGAAATTTGGGTCATAGGTTCTTATTGGCACAAGGACCAAGCCTATTGAAAAAGGGCCGAATCGTAGGACCACGAGGAAAGATAGGGGGAAATTTCTTCCTCTCAGAAACTATCAAACCGATTTTAATGAAATTTAAAACATAGATAGAACCATATCTATAGGAACACATTAGCTGTACAGTTTTTTAAAAATAGTACCAGAAGGGGAGGCAGGAGGCCATTTCTGCCTCTCACAAACTTTCAAACCGATTTTCATGAATTTTATAAACATAGATTAATCCATATTTACATGGACACATAAACATGATGTGTTGTTAAATACTGTGGTGTAGGGTATCATATGGTCGGGCTTGACCGACTATACTTTCTTACTTGTTTTTGTTGTCTCTTTTTACTTGTTATAGGTAAGTTTATTGTGCAGTTATATTTCTGTATTTATTAAATGACATCACTATATAAATGTGTTCATTTATTTAACATAAAGAGCAACAACTCAAAAAACTTGTTATATTTCGATAATCCCTAAAAAAAAATTACAAAAACCACTACCGTTATGTTCACGTCTGAACAGAAGGCAACGGATTTCCCATCTCTGGTGTCAATTGTGTGTGAAGGTAGTTGACAACTTGAGGCGCCACTATCATCATGTATTTTATTTTAAATTGTTCTTTATTTTGTATGTATTTTATATTGATGTAACTTACAAATTTTCAAGTCGAATCGTTGTTTAAAAGCCATATTGAATGGCTGTTTGTTTTGTACTTGGTTTTTTTCAATTTAATTAGTAAATTCAAATCTTTTTGTTAGTTTAATTAATTTTTGTGGAGATTTAATATTTTGTTAATAAAAATAAATGGAAATTTTATAACGTTTTTATAAAAAAAGGAAAGTGTTTTTATATCGTTAGAAGTGCATTTCTTTCGTTTAAATATTTGTGCCTTTTTTCTGGTTCTCTTTCCAGCCTTTACAATATCACCAAGTTGTTTGGATACTTGGTGGATATTTTAGCGCTGAATCCCGAAGCCACCCTATACACTCCACGAAACGTATCGGCATTTCGCCCGGACCACGCAATCGGCGCTCTTTCGGGGAATATACCAAGGTGTTTGGATCCTTGGCTGGTATTCTGGAGCTGTAGCCCTATATACAGTCCACACTCCACGAAACGTATTGGCGTTTCGTCCGGACCATAACGAGACGTAATCGGCGTTTTTAATTATATTCTTCTTTCTTGTATTTCTTTATAATGCCATAATTCTTTCCAACTTTCATTGTAAATATTTAAAGCAAAATTAGTTTTATGTCTCTACTGAAAATTTGTAACATTGGAGTTGACTTTCTTTAAAGAAACCAGTGCGATATATATTTATTTATATAACTTTCTCTTTTTAACGTACCATCGCGAAGGATATATAAAATTCGGTATTGCCGAATATATGTAGCTCTCTTACTTGTTTAATTTATATTAATATAATAGATTTAAATGGAACATTAGGAGTCTATCAGACGCTGCAATTTTTTAAAGCGGCTTAAAGGCATTGTTTAAAATAAAAACAAATTTGATTTTTTAATTCCAAATGATTTTTTGTTTGTTTTGTGCAGGATTTTATTTATTTAATAGAATTTAAAGGCAAAATGTTCATACTGGAACTGGGACTGGAAAAATTGCTTTATTTTTTTAAACAAATTTCTTAAACTTATACAAAAATTCAATAAGATTTTAAAAATCAAGTGAAATAGAGTTTGATCATGTTATGGTTGTGGAATTCGACTCAAAATTTAAATAAGAAAAAAAATTTTTTTTGATATTTTTTCCATATTGTTGATTCGTTACTATCATGGAAACCGTAAATATGCAATAGCATGTTTTCCTTGTGCGACCTTGTAAATATTTGTGCGTTTTAGATTTTTTTTTTATGAATAATCTCATCGATCTGTAAGTGCATTTTACATTTTAGCCAAAAGAGCATTTTTGTTGAATTTTTTTAGTTTATAGTGCATTTTCCACACTTTTCAAGCATATTTTCGTAGTTTTGTTTTAAATGCTTACAAGTAAGTGCTTTCGCAGCGAAACAAAAAAATAAAATTTGTTTAGATTTTGGTTAACAGATTTGTCTTTTACACACACAACCAAAGGTGGGGAGAGTACCTTCTTTTAGATATACAAGGCCTGCTTGGTCCATTCCATACTTATTTTTTACACACGTTGTCATTGCGGAGTAGGTAACGGGATCAAAAAAAAAAAAATAATTATTTTGCTTGTGCAAAAAAACAATACAAAAAATGTTGCTCTTTCTCTACTCCCTTCTCATAGAAATGAGTGTGGAAGGTGTATCTTATCTTATATTGAGAAGGTCATCTGAGATTTCCCGCTGCGGTGATATGCATTTGTGCTGATGTGCGTTAAACATAGAATTAAAATTCTAGACCCATTTTTTAGTATACCGAACGCATCATAATTACTTTCTGAATTGATCTAACTATGTCCGTCCACTGGTTTACTTTGTGAGCAAAATACGGTTCGCTATTTCAGCAACAATTTGATGGAATTTAATACATACGTTGTCATAGGGACGAAAATCATGAACATTGGTCTATATTTTCCCAAAGTTCCCATACAAACTTCTTTCCAAAATAATTGGCACATAGACTATAAACCATTAAATTATGTCAGTATTTAGTATCAGTTCGGCGTAAAAATAAATTATTTGAACCTAAATTACCTAACAAAATTATTTTTAGAATCGCCCTATGTAGCACTAAGTAATTGCAAAATTTTTTAATGGCAGGTCCAGAATTCACCAACATAAACTTCGGGTCTAAAATTTCTGTAAGACTCTAAAATTTTACACATATCGCACTGGTTCCTCTAAAGAGAGTCAACTTAACATTTACAAATTTTCAGTAGAGGTAAAAAACTGTTTTTTTTAAATATTTTCAAAGGAAGTTGAAAACAATTATGGCATTGTAAAGAAATACGAGTAAGAAGTATACAACAGTAGTGTTTTTTTAATTTTTCAGGGTGTATCGAAAAATAAAATTTTTTTTGTGTTGTTTCCCTTTATGTGAACCCAGCCAGCAAAATAATCCGACGTCGTTCAGATATCTGAGAGAAACGTCGGCAAAAAAGTCGGAATCTGTCAGATTTCTGACCCAAAAACGTATGAAGTGGTTGACACGAATTCTGACAGACATGTCGTGGGAAATTTTGGGTTTTTGTCGGCATTTCTGATAGATATCTAACAGACATCTAATGAAAAAGGCATGGGAAGTTCAGATGTGTTAGCCGAGATTTTTTTTGCTTTCGAACTGATAGCTGAAAGAAATAATTTTATTGCAAATTATGTACATAATTATAAATTTTACACGTACATACGTACCTTTTTTATGCTTTTTGTCTTAAACAAAAAAAAATTAAATTAAAATTATTTCCAACTGAATGACAATTGTCATTATTTTAAAAAAATAATAAGTCTCGTTAGACAAATCTGAATGAATTCCGTTGGAATTCTAATGGACATATCTGTACATAAATTCCCCCCGATATATATATGCGAAATCGATCAGAAATCGGCCAGACAGTAAGTATATTCAATGTCTGACAGAAATCTGAACGAAGTCTCTAAGAATGAAGTCAGACATTTGCACGAAATGTCTGATTCAGACAATGTCAATGTATTTTGCTGGCTGGGAAATTTGTTCATTTATATAGTGGGGTGTCATTTCATAAATATAGAAACAAAACGAAATATAACAGCACAATAAAGTTACCTTTAAAAATTAAAAAGAGAGAACACAAAATAGAAAATGATCAAACTAAACAGTTGTGACATAAACACTAGCACAACTTAAAATATTTCTCTTGAGTTGACTCTGGAAAAGCTTCTTTTTTTTTTATCAAGAAGAGGAATACAACTGTTTTTTTATATCGAAAGAGTAGAGAAAATTATGTAAGATTTTTACAGTTGGTAGATATCACCACTGTTCATCGATGCCTTGCAAAAAGTACAAATTTAACAATTTTGAGTTGACTCTCTTTAGAGGAACCAGTGCGATATGATAAACTATATTTATAACAAGGCAAATTTTAAATTTTATAGTTGAGTGAAATGGCACAAAGACTGTTCGGGAAAGAAATTTTTATGGAGGCCATGAAAAATTATGGACCGATTCTTATCATTTTCAGAACTGAAACTTAAAAATTTAGACCTGTTCTCTGCGCATAAGTGTACATGAACAGACAACCAGATAGGCACTTAGCTGGACGGACGGACGTACGGATTCTGAGTCTATCGGTGTACTAAAAGGAGGGTCCCGAACTGATTTGTATGTATTACACAGAACACTTCCATAATACCCCTTTCAATATTGTTCTTTAAACATCTTTTTACTTCTCTTTTTCTTCTTCTTAAAAATCCTTTATAAAGTAAAGTGGACGACATAAATTTCATTTAAGTTAACAGTTTAAAAAAAAAAAGTTAAAGCCGAAAAGCATCATATTAATAAAACAAACTGTATTTTGTAGAATTAATTAAATAAAAAACGTCTTAGTACGGCAAGTGTTGATGGGATTATGTTCATTTCTTGTGCTATAAAAATAAATAAATGTCTAAAGATTTGAATGAAAATGAAATTAAATCTGTCACGTACAGCAGTGCGCCGCTGTTAAATCCATTAATTAAAGACGTAATTTATAGGAAAAGAAATAAAATTATCTACGAAGATTATTAAGAAGAAATTGTGCAATCCAATGTTGTTAAAAAACTAAATTTTAAATTAAATATATTAACTGTTTTCTTTAAAAAAATTCTTTCAAGTTGTTTAAAATAATAAGATGAATAAAAATATTTCCCAATTACATGTTTTTGTATTCTACTTCAAATATTTTTATTTGGTTTTAACGTATAATTTTTTTAATTTACTTTATTGTGTTTTTTTTCAAATTTTTCTGTTATTTCGTTGCAGACAAATGAAATGTTTATTTTTCAAAACAATAACAACGTACTAAATAAACCAAATAAAAATGTATGCCCATAAAACTCACTATAAAAAACAGCTATTTATAGCTTTTTCTATAGCCAATTTTTATGTCAAAGGAAACTAAATAAAATGACAAAAAAAAAAAAAATCTATAAAAATTTAACACTAGAAATGCCGAAAGTATCTACCCCCGTTTAAACGTAATTTTTTAACAAAATGAATTTAAACTATGG
Source organism: Pollenia angustigena (assembly GCA_930367215.1). Classification (NCBI taxonomy): domain Eukaryota; kingdom Metazoa; phylum Arthropoda; class Insecta; order Diptera; family Polleniidae; genus Pollenia; species Pollenia angustigena. The sequence continues at coordinate 241,242,142 of OV884059.1, read as the reverse complement.
GACATTTGTTTACACAAGGTGGTCGAATTTACAGTAAAAAAAAAAAAAAAAAAAAATCAAATTAGGGCTACTAAAATTTCAAAAAAATACCAAATGACTTTTCATATTTCGTTTTATTCTTTGCTTTTATTTCGGTCCACAGTCATAAACAATTTTTAGATGAGCAAGGATTGAAAATCCATAAACAGTTCAACAGAATAACCACAATACTTATTATTAGCAAAAATATTTAAAGAGATGATTACAACAAGAGTTTAAATTTTCCAGGACTTTTTTGTTTCCCGAGAAAGCGGGAATGATTTTTTAATTTCCTGGGAACTCCAGCCCAATACAAAATTACAAAAAATTAATTGATTTATTTGAAGAAAAAACAAATAAGATTTCATGAAATCTATAAAATAAATTTATAAATGCTTGAAACGTTAATTAAAAACAAAATAATATAAATGTGCTGTTTCCAGGTAACAAACAATTGAAGCACAGCCGCGAATAACGTTGTAAAAGCCACTTTTTGCACAAACTGGTTTTTGCAGATAACCTTTAAGATTACTCTCGTACACTGTTTAAACCTCAAATCACTCAAAATTATGTACCTTAAAGCCTTTAAAAAGGACATAAAAAGAGTCAGCTAGTAGAACCACGTTGTAAGTTAATTAAAAATTAAACGTGGAATAACGTTTTAAAAGCCACCAGTCATGATGCTTCGCGTAGTGAAAGAATGTTTTAAATGACATCGTGATTGCGGATATAAAACGTTTTTCCACTTTTTTTGCTCTCCAGAAAAAAAATTATTTTGTAACTTAAAACGTTCTTCGCGGCTGTGCTTCAATTGATTGTGTAGAAAAATTATTATGAAAATCACTCAGTTTTTTGAGTGCTTTTCATATAAATTTTACTACATAATTGAATGCTTTTCACCTGGAAGCAACACAAAAATCTCCGTTTATTAAACTAAGCAAAAAAAAAAAAAAAACTTAAAAATTAACCTTAAAAATGAGATATTTTTTTAAACTAAATTGGGAATTAATCCAAATTTTTTAATATTTTTAATTAGGCTTAAGTTCATGAAATTTAATTTTCATTAAATTATTTTTATGAAGAAAGGAATTTTACAACATGAAAATTAATTAAAATTGTTATTGATAATCTTTCATTCTTGACGTGGCTCGGGCTCGAACCCTGGCCGGCGGGTTACCATGACATGTTTCGTTCGCAACCACTCGATCTCCTCAGATGGATTTGCCGTCTTACACTCGCAGCCATCGACGACTGCTGACAGCAATAGTCAAACATCAATCCTTAAACCAAATTGTATTTTAACATTTGGTAGATCGAAAAATTTTTTTTTTTTTTTTGCTTTCCTGAATGATTATCCATTTTTAATTGATTTTACATTTTTTTTCCTTACTTCTGTTTTTTCGTACTTTTGTCAAGAATTTTTCTTGAAGTCTAAGTACATTTTTTGTTATTTTTCATTTTGTCTTTCTCTTTTCTGAACACAAATATGGCACTGATTTATTGCTCTCAAGAAGAGTTTTTGAGATATTCGCGAAAATCGTGTTTTGCTGGAGTTATATTAGATACAGTTGTTTTCGGTTAATTGAGCCCTGCTTAGTTGAGTTTCCTGTTTTTTTTGCACTAAAAATCATGGATCGAAATCATTCAGTATAACGGTCTATGTAAAAACACCTGTTTAGTTGAGTTCGGTTTAATTGCGTCACCCGCTTAATTATTTCGCAAAATAACACCGCATTGAGAAAAACAATAGCAAATGTGTCGGGCAATTTTTTCCGTTTTTGCCCCACATACGTAAAAAAAATTTTTTGCGGCAAGAAAGTCATGTTTCTGTTATATAAATAAATGTTATAAAACAAAATTAATAAAGAAATGAGTTTTATTTTCTATCTACATATGGATTTTACGCTTTATTGCACATCTTGCTCAATTAAGCGATTTTCGTTTTAATTGCGTCGGCGATTCAATTAACCGGGTACTGCTTAATTGAGTTCCCGTTTAATTGCGCCAAAAGTCGTTAATTTTTAGAAACTCAATTAAGCGGAAATAACTGATTTCCAAAACTCCCGAGAACTGTTCGTTTGAATTGTACGACATTTAAACAGTTGAATAAATATGTTCTTCCTCTTTCAGCCCATATTTCAAGCGTGTTGATCGGATAGAAATTCACTGGGTACAGGCCTTTAGATTTCAAAAATATTGCCTTAATTTAGAGACTGAAAATGTTCAATATTGAAAAAACGTAAAAAAATCAATTTTTTTCAAATCGAAAGATCTGTAACTCAGAGAATTTGCGATCAACACCGTGTAAATATGTGCTGAAAGAGGAAAAACATATTATGTATTCAATAGTTTAAAGTTTGTACAATTCAGATGAATAACACAGCTTCGTGATAAAAGAACAAAAAAAAAAAAAAAAAAAAAAAAAAAAACAAAAAATCACGTGTCTTCCAGTTTTGCCCAAAGTCATGCACTTTTTTATGGGCCCCCAAAGACTTGAGTCCTCGGTGTCATTTTTACAAAAAGTGTAAATTTTCTTAGGCTCTTATCTTGCAAACCGTTCGGAATTTTTAATTTTACTCTCTCAGTATAGTCCCAGAGTGCGAAAAAGAAGTGATCATGGATAGTTTTAATAGCTTCCACCGCAACATAAAGTTCACCATGGAAAAAGAAATAGACTCCAGACTTAGTGATACGAGACAACAATCAGTTAAAAATAGATTGGCTCCAAAAACCAACGGCGTCTGGGCTGATATTCAATTTTTTCTCTAAGCATCCAAAAAGAGTTATTGTAAATACGGCTAACAATCAGCGTTGCCGTTTTGGTTACTTTTAACCAAAATTGGTTACTTTATTTTCCAATGTGTACTTGTGTACTTTTTTTCCATTTTGGTTTCTTTTGTTCAACACAAAAATAACCAATTTTTTGTTTTGGAACAAGAGCTACCCGCTCCGTTCTTTTGACCCTTAAAATTGTGTGTGGTATTTGTGCATCTAAAAACAATACATTTTTCATCTACTTAAATATTATTTTTTTAGAAGATTAAACTTTAACAGACTATCAACTCAACCACATAAGGAATATACTTTGAAGTGTAGATGGCTATTATCTGCTATTCTTAATGCTTTGTAGGTCTATCTGAAACACTTTTCTAGATAAACGATAAGGTTAAAGGCCCTTCTGATCCCATACCGTTTAACATGATTATATTTCCACCGGGCAAAAATCATCTTAATATATATAAAAGATCTACCGCATAATTAAGTTAAATTTTGCATTTTGATACCATACCGCACAGAAAGGCTTCTAAAGTTTTACTTGTGAAAGCTCCCTATAAAAAAGGTTGAAAGCTCTAGCTCAAACATTTTTTAAATTGACAAAAATAAGTGTTAAATTTGTATAGGAGGCGCCACTTCCACTAAAAAACTATGTAGCCTATTTATTGTTCTTTCCCGACAATCTGTAAGATACTGTCAAAACTTTAAAAAAATATCGGTCCAGCGGTTTATGAGCCTACAAGATACAAACAAACACTATTTCTTCTTTAGGCACACAATCTTTAAACAGAAGGGCGAATAAAAAAGTACTTTTGATACAAAATAATTTTGGTTACTTTTTTCGCTTTTGATTACTTTATTTTTACATTTTGGTTAAAAATTTTTTTTTTGGTCGTGGCAACGCTGCTAACAATCTAATAAAAAGAGTTTTTAATATAAGCGATGAGGAGTTCCATAGAAAAAAATAAAAATATTACCAATAACAATTTTTACAAAAGAAACTGATTCGGGATTTTGAAAAACTTAATCTTAAGAACATTAGAACCAACGAAAATCCCAACACTTATAAAGCTTTTTAACTTATCTTTCTAAAATTTCAGAAAGATTGGAAAAATCAAAACTTTTTGATGCAGAAAAATACAAAATGGCCCACAAAACTTGAAAATCGACGACTGAATTGTGAACTCTCGTAGACTTAATGAAAGAGCGTAAGAATGCGTGTGAAGAATGTATGTGAATTAATTTCCACAATTGTGGTATGGGCTGAACATCAATGAATTATGATGAATTTCAAAGCTGATGTCGAAGGGAGTTTCGTTACTTAGTTAATAAGGCAAAGCAATAATTATCACAAGCAGCGTTGCCGTTTTGGTTACTTTTAACCAAAATTGGTTACTTTCTTTTCCGATGTGTACTTGTGTACTTTTTTTCATTTTTGGTTACTTTTTTCAACACAAAAATAACCAATTTTTAGTTTTAGAGCAATATATGTGTGGTATTTGTGCACCTTAAACTCATACATTTTTCATCTACTTAAAAATTATTTTTTAGAAGCTTAAACTTTCAACTTAACCATATAAAGTTTATATGTACTTTGAAGTGTAGATGACCATTATCTGCTACTCTTTATGCCTCATAGGTCTAACTGAAACACTTTTCTAGATAAGCGATAAGGTCAAAGGTCCTTCCGATTCCATCCCGCTTAATATGATTATATTTGCACCGCAGCAAAAAGCATATATAATCTTATAAAAGATCTATCTACCGCATAATTTTGATCAATTTTGCACTTTGATACCACAACACACAAGACTTTAAGGCCCGTTTTCACGACTAAACGATAGCTAAATGTAGGAAGTTATCGAACAGATAATGAGTTTTTAATTATCACAAGTTCCCTTTAATCTTAAAGTGAAGGATATGTTAAGAGAGGAACGTTCTACCTTTTGTCGTAAGGTTTAGATTTGAGATTCTCATATTATATTCACATATTTTTTATATATGGCAACTCCAGGTATACGTATATTTTGTAAATTAATAACAAACTCGTATTTTGACAAATTAAATTTACAAAATGTTAAATTCGCGTGTACGCGGTATTTCATTAATATTTGCCATTTTTAAAAAATATTTGTGCACACATGAATTTAATATGAAAAGGAAAATAAAGTACGTAGTTGCAAGTTCGTATTTTTATTTTGGCAAAAATAATCGGCTTTTACTTTAGTATTGCCACATTTTTAAAAATGTTAAGTTTATTTTATACAGAAGTTGTGAAAACGACAAATAGTTCAAGGTAACTTTATTCCTTACTAGTGCTTAAGGTACCATTAACTATTTCGATCTTTAAAGGTGAGTCGTGAAAACGTCGTGAAAGAGTTTTACTTGTAAGAGCTCATTATATAAAAACGTTGAAAGCTCTGGCTCATAAAGTTTTTAAAATTGACAAAAATAAGTGTTAAATTTGTTGAGGAGGTGCCACTTCCAACACAAATTTCGAAAACTGATGTAGCACATTGTTCTTTGCAGACCATCGGTAATTTACTGTCAAAACTTTACAAACATTGGTCTGCATGAGCCTACAAGATACAAACAAACACAATTTCATCTTAAGACATATTCTTAAACTGAAGTGCGAATAAAATAATACTTATGATACAAAATTGTTTTGATCGTGGCAACGCTGATCACAAGATTATTTTATTTTGTATTTAAGTACGATAATGACGACGGTAGTAGCAACACACCAACTTACAAGAATTTTTTGTGCGCTTAAATTGCCAAATTGGTTTTTTTTTGTTGTTTTCTTGCGAAGACAATAGAATGAAACAATTTGGTTTTTAATTTTGTTTTTTCTTTTTACCCACTTACAACTACAATTCGAGTCGTAAAGAACCCAACCAATTGTAGGGGGATGTAAGAAAAGATAAACTAACTGTTTATTGTTGGTGTTTAGTTTTAAGCTTTGATATTATTACAAGTCAAACTTTGAGTGTTTGAAATTCTTATTCGCTTTAGGGTTTTATTTGTATAATATTTTTAGCTTTTCTAAAATCTTTGGAAAAGGTTTCCTGATGATCTGGCCTAAGCAACCAGTGAAATGCGCATAGAAGCTAGCCTTCTCTCAACAATAAATTTCAGTGTATTTATCAAATATGAAAAATTGGGAATTTAGCACGTCATACAAAAATCTGAATATTATTTGGTTAGTTTTTTTTTGTTTATTGATGTTTAATATTTTTTGTTTAACTTCTCGTTTTTTGCTTTGATGTTTTTATTAACATATTTTTATATTTTAATATTTCGATTTTTGTTATTTCCCAATAAAAAATTTTATCATTTTGCGAAGCACTAATGGTACATTTAAAAAAGTAAGCGCACAATTATGCGCTACGCAATAAGACATACAGAAATGCAGTAAAGTAAGTGAAAGAACTCTCAACAACTTTTATAAAAAAAAATAACATTTCAAGTGCTACGGCATTCCCTTACTACGAAGCAGGTTTGTAAGGGAGAATACTAAAAAAAACCTGTATTGTTACTTTCAGTGTGTAAGGCTTATCGTTTCATCCAACAATTTTTATATGCGCTGAATAATGCGCTTTATGTGCCAAAAATGTATTGCTTCAAAGTGGGAACTCGCCATATAAAATTCATGTCTTCCGTAGGCGCAATGGTAAGCGAAACGTTAATGTTTCTCCCTTACAAACCTGCTTCGTTGGAAGCTCCATTTTTTACTGGGTTAATAGACTGTTCCTGATGATGTTATTCAATGAATAACGAATTATTGGAAAAAATTTAAGAATATTTAAAAAAAAAACTCCTCGAGCTTGACGATTTATTTGTTATTTATTTATTATTTAAAATAGCTAAAGCAAATGCAGAAAAATGCTATTTTCCCGCTTCTTAAGAGAAATAAATGAGTGCCATATTTGTGTGCAGCCGCCCCGATTTTCCTTAAAAAACATCTCATTTAAGAGGTTATGGCAAAAAGCTTAAAATTTGTGAACCAGTAGTAGTTACATAGTTATATAGCTGTTGCAAACAAAAACGATTTCGTTACGAATTTAGAAATGAAATAATCCCACAAAAAATATTTTGAGGCTTTATTTCATAATGACTTGATATGAAATAATCCCCCAATTAATAAAGTGAAATAACACCCGAAACAAAATGAAAAAGCTCCCCCAGTCTCGTTGTTCTCTATAAAAACGTTTTGGGGTTTTTTTAATGGCTCCACGAAAAGCCCCCCAATGAAATAACGCCCAGGATATAGCCCCCAATGAAATAATCCCCAAAAAATAGGAAATAACACCCAAAAGCAGTGAATGAAATAACATCGAAAAATAAATGAAATAAACCCCAAAACGAAAACGAAACAACCCCCAATGATCATTTCATATGAAATAACACCCAATGATGAAAATGAAATAACCCCCAATGAAATTAACCCCATCAGCAACAAAAATGAAATTATGCCCAAAATTCATAAAAGAGTCAATTTCACCAAGGATTTCATGAAGTCAATATGGACCAACAGCAAAGTCGCAAAATTATTGAAATGAATCGTATGGAGGCCCGCAGGCGTCTTCTTTCTTAATAATAAGGATATATTCGGTACAAAAATATTGCTGTAGTTATTTTACCCGCCCGTAGATCCTTGTAGCCCTGCTATTTTTGCAGTTCGGAAGACAATTTGCCTTCTACGTTTGGCCTTTACACGGGGGGGGGGGGGGGGTGCTTTTTAACCATGGGAGGTAAGGCATAATTATTGCTCAAATGAATGGGAGATAAAGCCGTTATGGTCTTATCGCCCAATCATTGAGAGGTAAGGTCATATTTAAAATTTTGCGAAATGAGAGATCTAGCCTAGCCATATTTTTTTTCACAAATGAGAGACAAAGCCATACTTTTCCAGAATAGTGTTACGCATGGTGTCAACATTCTGTAAAAGGGAAAATCCTTAGTTATCATTGAAAAACATTTTTTTATTCTTGCGACGCACGCAGGAAAACTTCATTCAGCGAAGCCACCTGCCGCGTCCTACTGGAGGAAAAAATTCCTAAGCACGGCCGCAGGCCGTCACTCAGAAAAACTTTAGTATGCGAAGCCAGATTTCAATACTTAACTTTAGTGTTAAAAATGAAATAACCTCCGAATTAAAAATGAAATAACACCCAAATTAAACACGCAATGAAACAAGCCCCGAATTTTAAAAATTTGTTGGGTGTTATTTCATTGGAGACTATTTCATAATTTGAAAACCCCAAAGGAAGAATGAAATAATTCCCAAAAAAAAATGAAAAACGGCCCAAAAAAATTGGGAGTTTTTTCATATGAAATAACACCCAAAAATGTATGAAAAAAATTGGGGAATATTTCATTTCTCGTTTGGGCGTTATTTCATTTCATTGTTTTCGTGGAGCCTTTTTAATTTAGTTTGAGAGTGATTTAAAGGGTTATTTCATGAAAGCACCGTTCAGATCTTAGTTGCGCCAGCACAAGGCTTCTTTTTAAGTACGATATGGTATCCTGCTGCCGCAGAATTGGTGGCATTTCTATGAATGTCGTTCAATTCTGTCATTTACGAGCTGCGATTAAATTGATACTGTGCACACCTCTGTATGCTCTCCTTGTATATATGTAGGTCCTGTCTGACATGCCTTAGGGGAGCCTCCAACTTTCTTGTCAATTTGCCTGGCTTGAGTATTTAGGTATTTATTTTTCTGGAAAAAGCCACAATTCTTTATTTCATTTAAAAATAATATTTTCTTAACATTAAATTGTGTGCTTTCGTGTTTACAAAAATTAACTAGCAGACTTATAAAACATTAAAAGAAAAAAAATTATTTTTAAAACTAATTACTGGAAGGCAACTTGTAAAAATAAGAATAAACTTGTGAGCAAAGCAAATACTTAAAAAAAAGAAACTATTTGTTTTAGAAATTCATGAAAACACACACTTAAGCTTAAATTTAAAAAATAACTAAACTTTGATAAAGGAAAAATATTCAACACAAATACTTGTGGTTGTGCTTGCAGTTGTGGTGTGGAATAAAAGATAAACAAAAAAAATTTTACAAACTTTTGTATTTCATCAGGAAAAATGAGAAGATTTCAGTTGTTTAATTTGAAAAATGTTGACAGCCTTAAGATTTAAAGCAGAGTTGCCTCACTATTAGTTTTTTAAAATAAAAATTTTAATAAAAATTACAACTTTTATTTACTAAGAACATTTTCCAATTTTTTTTTAATCCGAAGTACGAATTACCAAACTTAATATTCCAATGATTTCTTTTGGAAAAGTTCAAACTACTGTTTACGGAACTTATAAAAGTTGTGTTTTACAAGAAAATCTTTGGCGCGGACATCGAACTAAGAGTTTTAATTCCTAGGAAATTACAATAACGTCAATTGTTATAACATTTTCATAGTTTAAATTTGCTTATTTAAAAAATTTTCAGATTTTTCAACGAACTATTTAAGTGCAGACAAAACCTTCATATAGACATCTTTCCCTACCCTGGCAACACTGACATAAATGCTAGTACAGAAATGCAGGCAAACCTTTGACCATTAATGCACACAAATTTGTGCTCGATGCACAGTGGAAGATTTTGAAAAAAAATTTATATAATTCTGGGTTTTGTAAACAGTTAGTGCGATTGATGCGACCTGATGTGCGTTCTTTAGAAACCCATGGCGGCCGTCCTGATATGTCTATAGTACCGGAATCCGAAAAAAAACTTAAATACATGTCCTTAATTGGCACTTGTAACCAGCGTTCTCCGTTTTTAGGTTATCCCCAAATAGTGGAGTTTTTTTTTTATTGGGGATTCATGAAAATCCTCTAGGGATTTTTTGGGGAAAAGCACTTTTTTTCGCTGGGGACTTTTGTGGATTTTTTTAATGTATATTCCATTTGTGCAATGGCAAGACCGGTTTAGTGGGTACAAATTAAAGTATTTCTGGTTCGAAGATTTTGTCATACCAAGAAGCTGTTGGTTCAAAACCTTTTCAAGAGCTTGCTGAAATAGTGTTAAATATGCTTTCTGTACCAACATGTAATGCTTGTTATCAACGAGACTTTTTTATAATAAATAAAAACTCATTGAAGTATGAGTTTATAGAAGCTCTTCTTAGAATTAATAGGCAATTTTGAAATAATTCAGGTTGCTGTGAAAAATTTATTTTATCTTCTCAAATGCTAACACTTTTTAATACAAAGAATATGTAAAACAAAATTGCATTAACGGATGAACCAGAAAATTTTATCCGAAGTTTTTGAAATGATAATTGATTCACAATTATTTTTTGTGGGTTTTTTTCAGTAACATCATACTCTTTAAAGTTTAAACATACCTGCACAGAAAAAATTATTTTTCCAATTCAAACAAAAAATTTGTAGAATCAAACAATTTTTTGTCTGAAATCGGTCCTATAAAGAAATTCGCATATTCAAACAATTTATTTGCATTTTCTTTATTGAAAAAAACACTGATTTTTTCAAACAAATAATTTAACTGAATCCAACAAAAAGTTTACTGAAATTCATATATTAAATTTCAAAATAAAAAAAAAACAGGTTTTTGCACAAGCAATGATGCCCACACAAGCAGGCACTGTATTAGAAGATGATGGCAGAGAGAGCAGTGCGGCCGGCTGGCTTTGAGACACATTATTTTGTTGGAATAATTTTTGAACGAAGTTCTTTTTTTATACACACAATGTTTTTCGTCATCATTCACTGTTGGCTGTATCCTTTCCTTTGCTAATGAAGAAGAAATGTAACCCAAAAACGGCGACAGACACACTCGATATGTTTTTCGTCATCATTATATTTTTGTATTTGATGTATTTAAGCAAACAGTTTGAAAAAATTAAATACGGGATTTTTTTTTTTTAACCAACTTTGAAACCAACCAAAAATTTATTTTGTTTCTTATATTGTTGTTGTTGTTTCTGTTGTTTAAAAAGAGTGAAACGTTTTTTTACCTGTTATTTTTTTTTACTTCAAACCTCTTCATCTTTCTTACTGTTGTACTTTTTTAAAGTGTCCAAAAATAGACTGTATGTGTTTTTTGTTGTAGTTCTTATATTTCACATTAGTAAGTGTTGCTTACGATCAAATAAAAAAATGCAAAAAGACGACAACATTAAAAAGCGTTAAATATTTCATACAAAATTATGAAAACATGAAACTAGTAACGCGTGTATTATATTTTTGAATGGTTGTCAACATTTTTGTTGGTTAAATAAAAATCAAACAAACATTTTAATTGAATCAGTAAAAAAATTTGTAGAAATTAAAAAAATTTTCAAACAAGCGTTTGTTTGAAAATAATTCGGCAATAATTTTTTCTGTGTGTGTAGGTCAAAGTACAAATACAATTAGTTTTAATAATCTTACACAAATGAATTTAATTAAATAAATAAATGTTAACTAGGATCTGTGGGGATTTTTAAGGATAAGAAAAATCGTATATTGGGGATAAGGTATAAAATAAAACTGAGAACCCTGCTTGTAACCGTTAAGATAATCAAGATTTATATAATTTATTTTTTCTTAAATCTCCCACTGTGCGATGAATATTCATGTTACGCTTGTTTGCCGTTGCACATTTTTTCTAATATTTTTAACACATTTGCCTTTATTTATGCATAAACACAAACTTTTTGACAAAGAAAACCAGAAATAGACCTCGCTTGTTTCCCTCAAGTTTGCTTTCATGGAAATGCACGAATTGTCGACATTTTTTATTTTTTCTTTGAAAAGTTGAAATACAAATACGAGAGCCAAACAGTTTAATGACAAGCAAGCAATTAGAAACTGCTTGAATGAATATGCATACACTCAGAGAAAGTTTTAGGTAAAAAATTATAAGTTTTGGTTAAGATTTAGATATAACATTTTTACTTGCAATTTTGACGTAAAACAACAAGAAAATAGAACAAGTGTGCTAATAATGACTGAAGATGATTTTCAGATTAATAACCAATTAAAGGCATATACTGCGCTAACCCAATGTATTCTGGCTTATGATCATTAGAGTGGACCATTAATGAAGAGACAATTTTAAAAGTTATCTGTTTCAAAAAAGTAGACCAGGGGGTCGATTCTGGTTCTGTGAAACTGTGAAATGAAAAAAACTTTTCATTTTCGTTTTCATAAGAACTTTTCATATTATCATTTCGCAATTACAGAAATTGCGATTCCCGTTCTTTTAATGAAAAAGTGTTTCATTCCATTGTTGCCGTGAAACTTTTGTATCTATGTTAATAAAATTTAAAAGTCAAATGCAGATATCGAAGCTAAGCAGTTTTGAACAGGCGGTAAGCCGCAAATGAATTTTTTAACTGATTGAGCCGCATGTATTTATTTTTTGCTGAATGCTTTCTACCATGTTTTAGCCATTTTTTCCCGATTTTTTAATTACAAATATTAAGTACATATTACTTACAATAAGAATGCAAATACTATAATTCGGCATATTATTGTAAATACATTTTATATCCACTGTACATAATATAATTTGTTTATAAAAAATATTTTAATCAATTTTTTTAATTTTAAAAAATATTCATAAAATTTTCTCTTAAGCTCGCGCAAGTGAGGAAGTTAATTGATAATAATTTTTTTGCGCGAACATCTGCCCGCGCCCATTCACCAAATAAATGAATGGCAGTTAACATTGAGTAACACAATAATTTTAGAATAAACATGACATCTGTGACAAGAATGTTGTTATTGATTTCACTATTCGTTTTTCGTCGCTTTTAAAACAATTTTTTTTTTAAATATTAAGAACAAGAATCTATCCTTACGATGCTAACAAATTGCTACTGAAATACTGACATAAATAAAGTAAAATCATGAACAAATAAAAGGCCAAATAAAGATTAATTTATTAAAATATTGTTGAATTATAAAACAAAAATATTGTAGGCGGCTGTTAGTTTACTTTAAGACGCCGCTTAACTTTACCGCCGATGGTAATTACATATCTTCTTTGTCTTCTAATCAAGTGTCAAACTAGGCAATACACAACTTAAAATTAATAAATTTAAAAAATGTCAGGATTATTTATTTATTTTATTAATATTATGGATATAAATCCTTAATAATAAATAATACATAAAGACATTCTTAACGCAAAATTAGAGATATTAAGAATTTAAAAACACGATAATATTGCGTTTAATTACATTATGCATGTATGTACATTAATCGAAAAATACAAAAAAATTAATTGATTTTTCGCAATAAATTCACGATAAGCAAAGGTAGAAAAACTTTATTAAAGCTTTACGTCAGTAATGTTATGTATATCATTAAAAATTGGCATTTTATTCGAATATATTGAGAGTTTGCACCGTTAAAATGAATGTGTAAAAATATGTCTTAAATGAAAAGTTTTTGACACTTCTTTGCATTTTTTCACAGAACAAGAATCGTATTACTGTGAAATTGTGAACACAATTTGTTTCATTCCACTTGTTCTTTTCATATGCAAACATTGGATTTTATTTATCATTTTTTCACTCAACGAGAATCAGAAACTCTATGAAAATGTGAAAAAAGTTTTCATATCACAGTTGCACAGAACCAGAATCGACACCCAGTTATGTGTTGGGTTAGGGTAAACATATGAGCTCGATCGGTTGAAAATTGCCGTGCCGCACGTGCATTGAAATCTGTGAGAATGAATCCAAGGATGTAATCCAATCCAATTTGGTTTTTTTTAATCTTGGACTTCATGTCCGTCTGGCTGTCCGTCCGTCTGTTAAAGAGTCGGATTTCGAGAAAATTTAATTTTTCGTATGGGGACCATATGAAGGGTTGGAGATGGAAGATACGTTTGTTCTAGGGAAATATTGGGAATGTAAAAAAATGGGGGTTGTTCATACATTTTACATCTGTAGGGGTGACTCCTCAGTAGTTTCGGGCGTTTTTCTCCCCATTTAGCCCGAATTTCATTCTCACAAATTTCAATGCGCGTGCAATTTTCAACCGATCGAGCTTATATTTTTACCAAATTTGGTGTACTTTTTTGGAAAATCGAAAACAAAATTTTGGAATAGATTCAGTTTTGAACAACGCAACCAAAATATTTTTTATTTACATATTTTCAGAAGTGACAACTTTTGTCGAAATTTACTTCGCAAATCAGTCTTCAATGCGCGCAACTGATGGAGGATGTTTTATCAAAAGATTGAGTTCAGCGATCAGGCTCGTTTGACGGGTTTGCTAATGAACAAAATTGTTACACATGTAGTGAGATTAATCCACAAAAGACCCTACAAAATCTATAACATCCAAAAAATTTCGTTTATTCGCTTTTTTTAAATATGGAAGACACTGATCCGGGCGAGATGCGGTTTCCACAGGTTGGCGCTACATGCGACCGAAACTACCGACTTATTGAAATCAATATTTGTTAAGACACTGGTGTATGCTAATAATAATATAACAGCAATAATTGACGTCTTGATGGCCAAAACGTGATGTTCGCACAGCACAGCTCTTAACAGTAGCCCAAAGTTTTATGTTCAGAATGCGCTATTTCAAGAGGACTCCATATGACCGAAATCATTTTCAAATATTTATTCCATATATTGATCTTCAATTTTTTTTTTAACAAAATAAACTTTTTTGTGTTATTTTTTACAATTTCAAATTTTATCGTGTTAAAAAAACGCCGCGCCCAAATTACGTTGTAAGTGATAAAATAATAATTTTTCAGGGGAGCTAAAGATTGTTTTTATAAGCCGAGAATAGTTTTTTGCAAAGACCGGAAAATGTTTTTTTATTTTGTTTCTAAAAAAATATTTATTGTGCAAGTTTAAAAAATTCTACACTTTACAGAAAATAAAAAATGTCTAAAATAGTATTGAAAAAAAGCTGTCGAAAATAATAGATAAAATAAAGTTTTTTAAATAAAACGTTTTCCTAAAAACTTTTGTATGAAAAAAAAATCAATTTGTTTCATAAAAAAAATGTCTGGAAAACAAAATAAATATATTTAAGCATATCATAAAAATTCCATTCTTCAAAACCAATTTTAATAAAAGTTTTGAAGAGGTTTCTCAGAATATGGCTTAATATGGAATCATATTTTGTCCTGGATGCCACTGGCTCAGAAAATTGCTTATTGATGCATGCAACTAATCTTGTGTGAAGAAAATGTCAAACACTTACTCAAACGCAAAGTAGTTTTAGTTCAAAATAAAGCCTTTTTAGCTGCTGGACTCCCAAGGTTTTGTTTCAAAGTGTAAATTTTCTTAGCGAAGATGAAAAAAAGGTTGCAATTGTGAGTTATTTATATACATTCGCGTACCTATGGCATAGTGTCCCAATACTTCAATATATACTTCGTAGTTTTAACTACTAACAATATACAACCGGTTAAAAATAACGGGAGAGATAAATGAAAATCTAATGTACAAGAATGTGGTTTTAATCATGGAGTATTAGAAATGGATTTTAACCAATAATTGGAATTGAAAGCTACTTTAAATACTTCAAATCAACGTGCTTTTTCTGTTCAGGAGTCAAAAGAAAAACTTCAACATGATTCTAAACTACCATTCGGAACAAATATTCTAAAATTTTGGAAAGTCAAAGAACTAAAAGCTCCTATCATTTCAAAAATTGCACCAGTAGCTTTAGCAGTTTCCGCAAAATAGGTATGGCAAAATGCTGCAGAAATTTAAGCGCAGAAGATTTCGAAAATATTTTATTGCTTAAACTTAACACTTCATTAATTGATAAAATGTTTACCTTCGTTATTATACACTAAAGTAATATTTTAGATAAATTGTAAGGAACATCCATCAATTTACATGAGAGCCGCTATCATTGGTTTTTTTATAAAATACATTTTTTAAAAATACTAAAGGTCCCATTAGCCGACCGTAAATGTAGAAATGTAAATGTAATGTAAACAGCTGATCGTTTCTGTTATATGGAAAGCAATGCAAATGCTTAACTGACTGTAATGTCACTTAACCGTAACGTGCCAACCTGTAGAAAATAGAATTTCATTACGAGGTTACGTGACAGTTGTAGATAGTGATGGGCTGCTTATATATTAAATGCAATGCGGGTAAAATCACTCTTTTTGTTTGGTACGTTTTCAGTTATAATATCTGTGGACTTTTGACAAAATAAGTAACAATCCATACATATTTTCATATATACAAATGCATGCTTATATGTATAAAATTAACAGATGTATACATATCCACAAACAAACAAAGTCTGGTTTTTAATGGTATCAAAACCTTGTTTAAGTGTATGCACATTTTGAAATTACCCTGTAGTAAATAAAATAGTCAGTTGCAAAAAACACTAACTATAAACTAACTTTTTTTTAAATAACTACAAATTGGTTTAAATCTCATGCAGATATCACCAAAAAGGCACACGTAAAACACAATAAAAGCAAAATAAGTAAAACAAGCATGCCATGAAGTCAAATGAAAAAAATATATACAAACATTTTAAAATAATTAAAAATTAAATCAATACAAATCTGTTTATGTACTAGCAATTATGTGGCCGTATTTATTTCAGGACTACTATAGATCATCATTTTGGGCAGTTAATGCAAAATTTTCATAAATAATTGTTTCTATATCAAAATATATAAAGATATACATATGTATGTATGCATGTTCATATGTACACATATTTTTTTGACAAAAATTATTTAAAATTTAAATAATGTATTATAAACTGACAATACTTTTAATTAATTAAAAATAGGTTGAAAAATAAGTAGTTAGTAGTCAGTTAAAAAGTCATGCCAAAGATGGCCAATTGACTACTGCCTATGACATGCCTATGTTAAAATAGTGAGTCGTCGACAAGGAAAAAAAGTCACTTAATCAACTAGTTGTGGTTATAAAAAAACCAGTTTGAAGTTAGTTATAAATGTGTTTGACTTCCTACAGGATAATGTAAGAACATGTGTACGAATATGATATAATACATATTTGTTTTTTGTATATCTGTAATATTAATATCAAATATTAAATTAATTATTTATTTATACATGCAAGAAATACAGTTTTAATACTACATATTTAAATCCCTTGGTACTTTTTCTGCAAAGCGGTCACAATTTCAACATTTTTAATTCTCATCACTGTGTGTGTTGTTTTATGTATACTAATGCTTTTTGTTTTTGGTTGTGAAAAACAGCTGACACGTTCTTACATGTTCTATAAGTGCACAAACGAGCTTGCAGTACGTTACGGTACTTTACATTGCATTTAATTACATTTACGGTCGGCTAAGCGGCCTTAAGAATAAAATTTTCTAAAAAAAACGTTTTAAGACATATTTTTCAACAAAAAAAAAAGTTTTTTAAACAATTTTATTGGTTTTTAATCCAAGTTTTAATTGTTTTAATCAGGCTTAAGTTCATCAAATTTAATTTTCATTTAATTATTCTTATGAAGAAAGGAATTTTACAAAATGAAAATTAATTTAAATTGTTATTGATAATCTTTCATTCTTGACCGTCGCCGGGGCTCGAACCCTGGCCGGCAGGTTACCATGACATGTTTCGATCGCACCCACTCGATCTCCTCAGATGGATTTGCCGTATTACACTCGCAGCCATCGACGACTGCTGACGTCAATAGTCAAACATTCATCCTTAAACCAAATTGTATTTTAACCTTTGTAGGTCGAAGTTTGCTTTTCTGAATGATTATCCATTTTAATTGATTTTACATGTTTTTTCCTTACTTCTGTTTTTTCGCACTTTTGTCAAGAATTCTTCTTGACGACTTCAAGAATGAAAGATTATCAATGACAATTTTAATTAATTTTCATGTTGTAAAATTCCTTTCTTCATAAAAATATTTTAATGAAAATTAAATTTGATGAACTTAAGCCTAATTAAAAATATTAAAAATTTGGATTAAAAACCATAAATAAACCATAAATTACCACAATACTAATTATTTAATTTTATTTTTAAAAAAAAAAAAAAAAATTTTAGCTTTTTTTTAAACTAAAAATTTTGTTTTCAAATAAATATTTTTTCTTTTTTTTATTTCTGTTTAAAGCCTAGTACTCTGTTTAAATTTGTGAAAAATGTTGAGCAACATTTATTATTCCACACGAAAATTTTGACATTTATCAATGTTACCAATCTTGGAAGTTTGCACAATTTGAAGTTTTTATCCGTTCAAAGTATGCGACATTGTTTCGTGTATATAAACAAACGCCACATGTATTTTACTAAAATTATTTTTTTTAATAAAAAAAATAAATAAGGATAAAAAACTGTAACCGGTTGTGTTATTTTATTTTTTATTTCTTTTTTAATATTTAGTTCATACTTTTTTGCTTTTGCTTAAAATTCCACGTGAAATAAAGGCAGCTTTCATTCACCCCTATCGTGAATGAGCCAATTTAGACTAGACTAATTTTTAGTCGGATTAACTTTTGTTTTTTCCAAACTACACTGGATTAATTATTCTGGCATAAAATTGTATACGTACACGCAGCTTTGTATGTGTTAGTATTTTTTTGTTTATTTGACGTTTGGTGTTCGTTCACTGTAAACATAAAAACATTTGGCGTGACCAACAACCCTCTGTTTTTATATTCATGTTTACACGACGGCGAACAACTAACGATTAAAATCGCTCTGCAAAAAAGAAAACACTGAACCTGTTTTTTTTCATAAGTGTGTATGTATTGGTTTTGTTCTGCTAATGCAGGGTTGAAGCTGGATTAAAAATTATGCCAACCAAAAACGACTCTCTTCACCTCTTTCGCCTACAAACTGTCGTTTTCTGCCAGAACAATTAGTCTAGTCTAAATTGGCTCAATAACAAGTGGAATTTTTGTTCCCATGAAATTTTCATTCCCCTCGAAGGGAAAAAAGCAATCGTGAATCTCATGTGAAAAATTTTTCACGCTATCAGTTCCAGTGAATGTAAAAAAAGAAGAAAGATTAAAAAAATTAAAAATCATAGAAATTTTTGTTCAAAAATATACAAGTATATATTTTAAAGAAAAGTTAAAATAATAAAGCAAAATATTTAGTACTGGAGGGATAGTTTGATTACAACGTTAGTTTTTTGCACTTTTTAATTTTAATGTAGTAAGCTTCACAAATCCGCAGACAATCGACCTGTTGTTTGGCATTTTGTTGAGAAATATATCGGTTTGTGCTTTATTAACTTTATTAATTTATATTCGATTTATAGGAGGAGCTACTTATGTACATGCATGTTCTGTTCCCTAGCAAAAATAAAGTGAGAAAATCTAAGGGAAATGTGAACAAATTACGAGGGAAAAAATTTTTCACGATAAGGGGAATTTTTTCCCGTGAACATTTTTTCACGTTATTATTCTCCTTTGAATTACATTTTTTCATGGGAGTTGTTTATGATCGCAAATATGTGGAAAGGGGAAAAATTACGAGGGAAAAATTATTCACGATAGGGGTGATTATTTCGCAGTTGTAAAAAAATGTTGCCAGATACATTTTGGAACTTTTTCACAAAATGAACAGAGTACAACTCTATCAACATTATTTCATAGATATTCCGCACAAGTTTTTTTCATATGCATTTTGACAGCATTTCACGTGAAATGTTGAACAGAGTACCAGGCTTAATATTAAGTTCATACTTTTTTGCTTTTGCTTAAAATTCCACGTGAAATAAATGCAGCTTTCATTATTTCGCAGTTGTAAAAAAATATTGCCAGATACATTTTGGAACTTTTTCACAAAATGAACAGAGTACAACTCTATCAACATTATTTCATAGATATTCCGCACTTGTTTTTTTCATATGCATTTTGACAGCATTTCACGTGAAATGTTGAACAGAGTACCAGGCTTAAACACAAAATAAAATATTCCTTTTTCACGCAAAAATTTATTATTTAAAAAATAAAGTTTAGTTTTGTGTTTGTGTTTTCGTCATTGCGAAGTAGGCCTTCTGCTCACTCTTCTTTCGCAGTTACATAAGAATGGAATCTGGATAAAAAAAAAAAACAATTTTTTTGCTTTAGCTTTGGCAAAACAAAAAATTTTACTCCTTCTCAGTGGAATGTGTACCTTATCTTCTATGCGACAGAGCCGAGGCCTTCTTTGAGACATTCTTTAGCAGTTTGATAAAAATGCTTATTGTTGAACCGTGTTCAACCAAGTTTTTATAATGTTTATTTGCTCTGTACATAAACATGTAAATATTTGCCCTTTTTTATTTATCGTTTTAAATCATTAAATTCGCCATGAAAAGCCGTTTTTATTTTTTCTACATCATATATAATGTACGTTTTTCTCCTTCATTTTCTCTACATATGTAACTATGAAGTCGTTTTTTTGTTAGTCAGTAAGTTAGTTAGAATTGTTTACTTAATAAAGCAAGAAGCTTTTAATTAAAGAAAATTCGAGCTCATGGTTTTTTTTTTCTAAAGTTGTGGGAAAAGGAGTTACCTAAGCCCCATACTTATTTAACCAAAAAATTTTTAAAACTTAGAAAATATTTTTTTTTTACATTATCTGATCTGTAGCAATTTTTGGAGGTAGACCTTATTTTTTCTTGTTAAATAAACATTTTCATTATGTGGATGTGTTAAAACTAAAAAACTTGCTTAAACTTTTATTTTTATTGTCTTTTCGAATGTCCACATAAAATTTTTTCTGTTAGAATCATCAATTATTTTCGAAAATTCCGTTCGTAAAATGTTGTTAGTAACTTACAAAGTTTATCCACTGAATAGAAAACTGCGTTTTCATAGTGAAAATATTATTTACAAAAATCTGCAAAAAAAGATTGGTTTTGTAAAAAGAAGCTTTTACAGAGTCATTCGCGGCTTGGCTACAATTGTAAAAACCACACAAAACATTATAGCAAACTGTGAATAAACAAAACAATAGAACCCCAAACTTTCTGGGCAGTTGTTAATTTAATCCTTGTGTGCGATTTTCAAATAAGTTGTTAGACGTGTCCTCCTTTCTGTTTGTATATTCAACACGGGATAAATATATTTTGTTTTGATCTTTGAAATATTTGTCAATACTGAAATCAAGAGCACAGATTTATTTAAAATAAATCCAATTGCACAGATTTTTAAAAACCATACGAATTCTACTCAATTCCATAGTCCAAAATAAACGTTTTTGTGCTTTTCTAAACGGTAGTTAAGACGATCACACAAGTAGTACTTTTTTTGGAGGAAAATACAACCCTGTCATGATAAGTTGTTATTGTTATTTGAAAATTTTCAAACAATAACACTGGTCTATAAATTTGGGAAAAAATTGACTGTAGAAACGAAGCATGTTTTTTAACTAATCT
Organism: Pollenia angustigena; assembly: GCA_930367215.1. Classification (NCBI taxonomy): domain Eukaryota; kingdom Metazoa; phylum Arthropoda; class Insecta; order Diptera; family Polleniidae; genus Pollenia; species Pollenia angustigena. The sequence goes on along the minus strand of OV884059.1, from coordinate 241,221,010 downwards.
GGGTGCGCTGAATTCAAATCTGGCATAAAAATTGGGCTATCACGCCATGTTCATTTTTAATCGCATGCTGGCAATACTGTAAAACCGTCAATATTGACACTAAAATTTCACAATTATTTATTTGACAGAATGAATGTGGTCATTCTAAATCTTCATTATAGTAGCGTTTAAGCATGTCAGGGAGATTGTGTGTTACTGATTCAAGCTATTTTGCTTTGTGTGTGGTGAATATTTGGTTGAAAAAAAGGGATATGCAATATCAGAATCATTAAAATATGCATATTTACATTATTTTGGTTTTGCAGTCAGAAATTTTGACAAATCGTGGACACCGGTAATGTTTTACATATTCTCTATTCGCATTAAGATTTTCTTCAAAAAAAAAAAAAAAAAATCACCATCATTTATTAAAAATTTATAGAATTTATCGAGGGTTTTGAATCAAAAGCATGCAGGGAGACTTTTGCTGGACTCTAATACGTGAAACCGAACCAACAAATACAAATGACGCTCAAATAACTCCATGCACTTTAGAAAATTCATTGATTGAACTAGTGATTTTTTTATGTAAGAAGCGTATAAAAACATTTTTTAGCATCTCGAAAACCTGAAGTGATAGAGAAAAACCAATTAAAGTGTCGAATATAGCCCATCAAATTATCATAGGAAAGATATTTGGTTGCTCCAGTCCAAAACCTTGTTGGCTAGTGTAGTTAGATTAGGGAAGCATTTCTCTTCAATTAGTACAAACACTTTGGCACTCATTTAAAACTATTTGCAGACTTAAGAAACCAATTCTGTAAGTTTATTTTTTCTAGTGTATTGCGAATTTAAAACCAAAAACTTTGGGAACACGACATGACATTTAATATCAGTTTTTAAAGGATAGAAAATGCAGGTTCAAAAGTGTACATGAATGAACAAATACATAAAGAAATGCAGGTTCGACAAAAATATTCGGCCATTGCTAACTAATTGGAAAGACACGTTTATGAAATGAGAGTTAGAAAATGCAGCACTGGCAGAAAATTCTGTTGACGTATTAACTTAATGTTCAAAAAAAAACCTTCAGTTATTTAATATTTAATACGGTTTTTAAAGTTATTTTAGATTTAATACAGTTTATGCAATAGCTTCCTGTTGCTTCTTCTAAAGCTACACAACGACTCTAGTACAAAAACTTTTTTATCCCTGTAAAGCGCCAGCAGATATTCTAGTAGATAGGGTTTACATACATACATACATACATATTCAAAATAGCAATTGCAAAAAAAAACTAACTTCTATACAATTAGTTACTATTACAGTGCGCTTGGGATAACGTCAGCTAATAAAAAGCTCGAGTGTTGACGTTTATGATTTCACAAAGAAAAATCAAAATTTAGTTGAAGGCCGTTTTAATTGCTTTTAAATTAAAAAAAAGCAAAAAGAAAATCCTATAAAACCAAAAATATAGGTTTCCAACCTTATAAAAAGCAACTAAAATATTTGACATCAGACCTTGGCATACATAAATAAGCATACAAACTTTTTGCATGTCTTAAAATAAATCTGTTATTTCTTCTGCTGTTTTTCTCTCCAATAATAAAAAAGGTTTTGATTGCTTCGCTTGGTTTAACTGTTTGCAGATTTTTATTTACATCCTAATCGTCGTCACCGGTCACTTCCAGCAGTGTTATCCAGCAAAATATCTGTATTCCACTCCTGAAATGATGGCACTTTAAGAAAAAAATAAAAATATGATAAAAAAGGGTCCCTGACTTTTACGAGAACAAGAAAGCAATGGAACAAAAAAGAACAATTTGCAATTACATTTTGAATATAACTTTTCTATACTACATTCTTAAAGGGGAAACCCCAAATTTTTTATAATGAATGTTGACGCTTGAGAGCTTTGAGGTTTGGTTGACGTTTTAGAGTAGACGATGTCATTAAAAAAGTGTTGACGTTTTGGGATGTTGACGTTAGTTATCCCGAGCGCACTGTATATATTAATTAATTAAAATTAATAAGTATTATGCACTTCTGAATCAAATCAAGAAGTTACTCCAAATATTTGTCCATGTATTTTTATTTATATTTTTGTTTCAGTGTTGCTATCGACAAATAGTTTTTGTGCTATATGAATAGTAGGGTGGCAGCTAAATTTCAACTTTGGATTTTCAACATCTCCCGGGCGGAATATTGTGCCACATGGTCTAAAACTGATGTGGAAAAAATTTCAGCCAAATCGGATAACTTTTACCCCTGCCCCTTTGAGGTCAAAGTTAAAATGATAAAAAAAAAATTTCCATACAACCAAAAAATTGTTTTTTCGAATTTTTTTTTTATCATTTGAACTTTGACCTCAAAGGGGCAGGGGTAAAAGCTATCCGATTTGGCTGAAATTTTTTCCACATCAGTTTTAGACCATATGGCACAATATTCCGCCCGGGAGACATCAATATTAATACAAAAAATTGCTCCATACATTTAGCTGCCCCCCTAATGAATAGTCTTGATCGTTTTCTTGCTTTAGTCGTTCAATATATATTGCCGAGCTCATCGTCTATGATTTCGATCTGTCTCTATAAGTTCTCTTCATCTTTATCGAAGTGGGGTCTGAGCTCTCCGATGATGTTGAAGGTGCTTCCAAGACTATAGGATATGGAATTAATATCCTGTAGTGTTGATCATTGGTGGTTTTGGGATATCTACTTTTTCTTCGTCCTTGAAGATTGTTAACAATATTGTGGTGGAAAATATCCTCAGGTGGTTTTTGATGTATGTGTGCTATCCAAACAAATTTTCTCCTTACGAATAACTACGTTAATATAACCCACATGCAGGGCTGCCAGATAAATTTATGAAAAAATCGTCAATATCCTGAGAAAAAATAAAAAATCGTCTTTCTCGTTTTTAAAAATCGTCAAAAAAAATCGGACAACTTAAAATTAAGTTGTTTTGAAGAATTTTTGCTCGATTTTTACTTTGTAGATTTTTATAAAAATAAACAATTAAACAAAAACATAATATGTAACTTCATACCCAGCTAAAATTTCCAATCGTACTGGGAATTTCATGAAGAGCGTATCGTCGACAAGCGTATTTTTTAATGTATGAGACTAATGAAGATATTATCTTTCATTTCAAGAATGATATTATCTTTCATTTCAAGAAAGATAAACAAAGTGACACATTGTTGTCTTTGTACTCGGGAAATAAAAATTTAAGATTTTCTTAAGCCAACATTCCAAGATTAAAAAACGAACGTGTCAGAAAATATATCGAGCCCTAATAGCAAAAATTATGTAACCAACAACATTTTAGATTTTTGTTTTTTGATGAAAATCAATAATTTATGATAATTTGCATCATCTCTAAAAATCTCATATCTCTGAGAAGTACCGTTACGAAATAAGAGCAAAAGCAATTTCAAACGAAACCCTAGACTTAAAGCAAAAATATTTAAAAAAACCTTCTCCTGTAACATTTTATTTTTGTTGGTTACATCATTTTTGCTATTAGGGCTCGATATATTAAGGCAAATGTTTTTATTATTGCTTTTCGTCAGATCATCATCAGAAGACTATTTTAGTAGTTGTTTAATCAGCCAATGATCTAACGTATACCGAAATTAAAATAAAAATATTTAAGTTCGTTTTTATATAAGTTTAGCATTACGTTTGTAACCTCTACAATATTAATCATGCACCCTTGCTTTGCTTGAAATGGGTCTTCCGAACAATGTAACTATGTATTTATATTTTTACCTCATTCGGACTTGTTTGCTATTAAGACTCAATTAGATGGGTTCACAGGTGGCTGAGTTATTGGCAAATGCCCACGATTGTTTTTAATTTTTACTCATAAATCTCTAATTTTAACTATAAAATTTTTGATATCTGCTTATAATCTATAAACTTTACTGAAATTTAAATTTTACTTTGTCACCTGAAAAAATTTTAGTAGAATACTGATAGTGAAAATTAATAAAAATCGGTTCATAAATGGCAAATAACTACTTTTTGCAACTAGAATTTGGCATAAAAGCGACCATATGAGCTAGGGAGACCGAATTTGGGCCAATTTTTTTCTATATACCAAGTTGGTCCATTATTTCACATGGTCCCCATACACCAATTTAAGTTTTAGGTACGGCTATTAATATAATTGGGAATGTTACATAAGATTTGACACAGCCCTATATTGCTCTTAATCTTAAAATCCCTCTACATTGGCAGAAAACTGCAATAATGTTTTGATGTATTGATCACATTAAGAAACGCAGTAACAAATTAGGCCTATCGTGAATAAATAGTGAACATATTTTTCCTTTGAAATTTTGCTTTTCCTCATAAATTTTTAGAAAAGAACACTTGATTACATAAGCTGTCAGGTTTACAAAATTGTTTTCTGTGCTGCTGAATATCTAAATATATATGTATAAAAACATTTATAGTTTTGTTTTTGGAGAATGGTTAAAATCGTCACTTTTTAGAGAAAAATCTTCAAATCGGCACTTTGCTTATTTCGGAGCAACAAATCGTCAAAATGACAATAAATCGTCAAATCTGGCAGCCCTGCCCACATAAGATTATTGTGCTAGACCAAAATATTTTAAGAATTCTACGGAGGCAGTGATTACAAAGATCCTCAGTTGGTTTTGTGTATTATCCGTTGCAAGTCAAGAGAGAACACAGGTTTTGAATGTTTGTATTTTTGTCTTGACGCTGTAAAACGACGATTCTTTTTTGATACGGCTTTCTACGTTTTCGACAGTTCCTCCGCTCTGTGTGATAATGCTATCCAAGTATTGAAACTCTTTTACACGCACAGAAAAACTTATTTTTCCAATTCAAACAAAAAATTTGTAGAATCAAAAAATTTTTTGTCTGAAATCGGTCCTATAAACAAATTCGCATATTCAAACAATTTATTTGCATTTTGTTTTTTGAAAAAAAACACTGATTTTTTCAAACAAATAATTTAACTGAATCAAACAAAAAATTTACTTAAATTCATATACTAAATTTCAAAATAAAAAAAAGGTTTTTGCACAAGCAATGATGCGCACACAAGCAGGCACTTTATAAGAAGATGTTGGCAGAGAGAGCAGAGCGGCCGGCTGGCTTTGAGACACATTTTTTTGTTGGAATAATTTTTCAACGAAGTCTTTTTTTATACACACAATGTTTTTCGTCATCACTCACTGTTGCTGTATCCTTTCCTTTGCTAATGAAGAAAATATGTAACCCAAAAACGGCGACAGACCGACTCGATATGTTTTTCGTCATCATTATATTTTTGTATTTGATGTAGGATTTAAGCAAACAGTTTGAAAAGATTGAATATGGGATTTTGTTTTTTTTAACCAATTTTGAAACCAACCAAAAATTTATTTTGTTTCTTATAATGTTGTTGTTGTTTCTGTTGTTTAAAAAGAGTGAAACGTTTTTACCTGCTATTTTTTTGTTTTTTTTTTTTTACTTCAAATCTCTTCATCTTTCTTACTGTTGTACTTTTTTAAAGTGTCCAAAAATAGACTGTATGTGTTTTTTGTTGTTGTTCTTATATTTCACATTAGGAAGTGTTGCTTACGATCAAATAAAAAAATGCAAAAAGACGACAACATTAAAAAGCGTTAAATATTTCATACAAAATTATGAAAACTTGAAACCAATAACGCGTGTATTATATTTTTGAATGGTTGTCAACATTTTTGTTGGTTAAATAAAAATCAAACAAAAATTTTAATTGAATCAGTAAAAAAATTTGTAGAAATTAAAAAAATTTTCAAACAAGCGTTTGTTTGAAAATAATTCGGCAATAATTTTTTCTGCGCGGTGACCCTGTATATGTAGGGTCATGGGGTTATTCGCTTAGCTTTATCTAGATTAATTCTGAGTCCTACTTTATTGGATTTCTAAAATAGTTTATTTAGCTTTCCTTGTATGTCACAGAGTCTGTGGGATAGCTCGCATTTATCATCTGAATAAATAAGTAATGCTGGTCGAATTTCTGGTCGGAGCGGATTCCATACATTTCCTGTTGGCTTTTTCTCGTTCACGTGGAGGGAGACTGAATCCACTACAATAAGAAAGAGCAAGGGTGATATCAAGCAGTCCTGTCTGACGGCTGATTTGGTCGTAAGCAGTTCAGTCATTTTACCTTCGTGAAGAACTGTGCTTTCGAAACTTATACAGCCACTGCGTATGAAACATATAATCTTATGGGGAACACCCGTAATCTACAGTTGCACCCACATACATTGGGTGAGTTCCAAAACATCAGTTGCAAAGCAACTCGCTTTTTTAAGTGCTTTCTACCAAGCAACCGTGAAAAATTTTACAATGTTATCGGTACCAAAGTTCACTAAAAACAATATCGATGCGTACACAATAATCAAACTAGATATAGTTAAACTCTATGATACTTTTTTGACTTTGACTGCAAAGTATTATGATGTTTAGGAACTCAGCCATTCTCTTTAGAATGAGTCGAAAGCTTTTTCAAAATGTATAAAAAGCATTTAATAGTGATCGCATTTTCACAGCATGCTCAACTATTATCCTGATGGCGTTTATTTAATCGACACACGATCTACCACTTCTGAAGCTAACTTGTTCTGGGTGCTGCTTCTCATCCACATGCTTGAGGAGACTTTCCACTCGGTTGCTTAAACACGTCTTACTTTTTACTTTAAAATAAAAGCAACAAGTTTATCTGTACTAAACATTTTCAAGCCACTGCTTAATAACAAATAAATAATTCTTATTTCCGGCTGATTCTACACAGTCCGAATTTTTAAAATATTTATTTTCTTTAAAACAAAATTGATTAAAGTTATAACAACCACAAAAAATATTAATGAAAAGATTTTTCTTTCTGACTTTCTTTCTTCACAAAAAATTAGTGCACAAAAATATTAATTTTTATTTTGTTTGTTTCCTTTTTTCACATCTTTTGTTTGCCTTCTCATTGTCATTGAAAAAACAAGTTTTTTAATTTATCCCTCTGGTGAGTTCTCGAAATTTTATTCACTGTACACCATTTCCTATTATATTTTATAAATATCGCTTTAAAAGATTTAAGCCATATATTGTAGTTGTAGTTGTTCGAACATTTAGCTCAAAATTTTCAAACTTACTTTAAAAATATTTCCAAAAAGGCTGTAGGAAATATCGCCCAAAGAAAAATGGCCCAAAAAAAAAAATGAAAAATCGCCCAAATTGAGAATCGCCCAAAAGAACATGAAAAATAACCCAAAAGTAAAATATGAAATTTTGCCCAAAAGAAACGAAAAAGAGCCCAAAATAAAAATGAAAAATTACCCAAAAAGAAAAAACGAATTTTTCCCAAAAAAAAAAAAAAAAAAAAAAAAATTAAAAATTACCCAAATTTGCAAAATAGTGTTTATTGTTCATATAAATTTAGTAGCTTACAAATGTAAGAGAAAAACATGTTTTATTATGGTCACAACCAACAAAACTATTTTTAAAGAAACTTATTTTACCATAATGTGGTTGTCGGTGACAATGATTTGGTTAAATTAAACATAATATGGTCAACATTAAACATATATTAAACATATAACGAAAACACTTTTGGGCGCAAGGATTTTCTCCCCTATGTTGTAACAAATACTGGCAGCGCTTACTAAAGCGTCTCGGTATAGCGGGCCTTCGGCAGGGCGCATGGATTTTCTCCTCTATGATATAACAAAGACCGGCTTCGCTAACTAAAGCTTCTCTGCGCAGACGGCCTTTGGGCGGGCGCAAGGATTTTTTCCTTTATGGTATAACAACTACCGGTTTCGCTAACTAAAGCTTCTAAAATCTGCCTTGTTTCGAACGAAGGCCGGCTGTGCAGAAAAGCTTTAGTTAGCGAAGCCGGTACTTGTTTTTATCAAAGAGGAGAAAATCCATGCGCCCGGCCATAGGCCGGCTATGCTTTCGAGTTTGTCCACGGACACTATGACACTGGACGTTATGACATGGCACCTTTTTGCAATATGTCCCGTTATTTTTATTAATAACATTTAGAAATTCGGCGTATAGTAAATATGAATGATTTAGACAAATAGTATTACAGTTCTTAAGATATGCGATATTAAACATTGGCGTCCTATGGGGGAACCACTTCCCCGCTGCTATTTTATTTCAATTTTAGGGCTCAGAAGATCACCCCCATTGGCATCCAATGGGGGTACCAATTCCCCTGCGAAAAAATAATTATTTTATTTTATTTTTAGGGCTCACGTGATGTTAATGTAAAAATTTCAGGAAAATCAGTTCAGGAGTTTAGGAGTCTATAAGCCAACAAACAAAGAAACAAACATACAAACATTTTTAATTTTTATATCTATAGATAACCAACCTTTAAAGAAAACATGGCTTAACTTCAAGAGGTTTTTAGAAGATACTTAAAAAAATTCATGTTTTTTTTATACACCATGTGAATTGGGTAAATCAAATTTGTAGTTTTCTAAAAATATGTTTTCTAATTGGAAATGGTGCATTAATTTCATTTCGTTTTGTTATCTTCAAAGTGTTGTAGGTATAATAAATTATTTTAAATATTGTTATGCATACAATAGATAATGCGTTCCTGAGGCAATAACATTTTCAGGAGTTAAGAAAATTTAAATGCTGCAACAAGAAATGTCTTCTGGCCAAATTATACAAAGAGTTTATAGAATTTTGTACAGAGTATAAAAAAAAAATGATAATTTTGTTAATCCTATAACAATATATTCACCCTATGCTTCAGTGGGAGGTAGAGGAACAAATTTATGTATATTTATACATATATAAGAATATGATGGGTAATATTAATTCATCTGCCTTGAATTCCTAATGCAGATCATAAATTTATACATTCAGCTGACAGCAGATAACTTAAAAACGATGTCATTTGATTAATGTGATTATTGAAGTTCATTTTAGGTAAATAAGTGAATGCTGTTTTATTACCTAATTATATTTATCTACTTGATAAAATTAAATGTAGGAATAGTTAAGTGCTAGAAACAAGACTGGGTTAAACGACGAAGCTTCAGCGTCAAATATTCGTCGGAAAAAATTAAAACGAAGTTAGCTCCGTCGTCTTACTGGCAGTTCCCCTATTAGCATGCTTTCCGAGGAAGCAGAAGATGCATGTAATTGCGATTACAGGAAGTATGCATAGATTAATGTTTTCCATAAAGTGCAATAGAACTTCAACAAAGCCTGATGATGTCTTGCAACGTTTGCTTGCATCATCTGATCCGCATAGAAGTAGTATAAGACAACAACGTCATAAACACCTTTTAGAACTAGATGATGTAGTTAACCCTTGGTCTTACACATGTTTTTATATTCGCATTCGTAACGCATGAGTCTAGCCGGACCCAAACAACTTTTGAATAAAACTTTTGAAACCATTTTTTAATTAAATGCTTTATTATACACATGTGTAATTTAAATCAAATATGAAATCCATTATATGAAATAATATGCGTACATATGCACATTATTTTTATTTAAAATATACAAATGAACATATTTTGACCTAGAGTTTGCTAAGAACCGTAAAAATGTGAAACCGCGGTTTCGGTTTTAAAATTATTAAAACCGGTCGGTTTTATATAATTTTTAAGTATATAGAACGGAAAAAGTTGATTTGGATTGTTTGGGAGAAGAGCGTGAGAGGTTTTGAGGAAATTCCATTTTTTTGTAATTTAGTCAATATAGTGTTCGTCGGTGCTAACTCTGAGTGATCTAGGGACACTCCTTATATATTTTGCATAAAAATTTATGTTATACGCAGCGAACTCTTCATTCGATTTATTTCCATTTCTTTCGCCGGCGAGCGATGCACAAATTAGTACCAGGTGACCAGGTTTGGTTTTAGTTTTCAAGTGTAAATAAAGTTACTTTGGACTCTAAAGCCGGGTTTTGAGATGTGAATTAAACTTAAACTTAGTTGAACATAGTCTGAATCTTGTATTTTTCCGACGACATGTGAATTTATTTCATTAAAGACCAACATTTTAAGCAAAACTAAGATGTTCCGTCAAAATTTTGTAAACAAACTCGGTAATGGCGGTACAAATCTGTTTTCAGATTTACTAAGCCTAGTTTAACTGAGATCTTAAGAACCCATCTTAATAGTTTTATTTTTATTGTAAAGCATTTTTATTTAACAATAACAATTTTTTTGTTGCGTTTTATTTTTTAAATATTATTTTTTTATTTGGCCACATAATTTCTCCCTCTTTTCGTCATTATTGTACTACATACGTCGAATTTACTACCTAATTTTTACTAAAAAATTCGACGTTCGTCTCCTTTGTTTCCTTGCATATGGGCTAATCCTGCGTTACGGACGTTACATTCGCTCGCAAATTTGCTTGTTAAGATTGACACAGCTGGCGTTAGCATTGGAATATTTTCATGAAATTTTTTGCAAAATGCAGTTCTTTGGGAGTACTTTAAAACTTGTTTTAAACTTAAAGGTTAACTGTTTTTGAAAAAAAGTTATGCTAGCTTAAAGTTCCGTTACGGACGTTGCAAAAAATGGAAGTCGACTTTGAGGCTTATGTGCATTTGCACATTTTTTTTAGCTAATTTTGCATAATAAAAAAAAGAAGTCCAAATACAAAAAATTAAGTGGAATATATGACCATATCAATCCATCTTAGAAAAGAAGGCTAAGTAGTCCTGTTAAACAAAAATCTTAATTTTTGTCTTTTACGGACGTTACACTTTTTCCATTAAACCAAATTGTGTATATAAAAAACATTCATGTATTTAAAAATCTTTTTAACCTTGTAATTATAAATTTATTAGTTACAAAAAAATTATAGAATATTTCATTACTCTTATATTACTTATATTCATTTATTAATTTGTTTATTTAACCGTTAAACATTGTATCTTATGCTTAATAGACCCAGCTGTTCGAGCTACTCTTATAGTATTGTCATTGGAAAAGCCCGAAAAAATAATGATATGATTTAAGAGCTGGAATATTTTTTACATTTATCCATGTTTTTGATATTTCGTCAGATGTAGTTTTGACATAATTTTTACCAACGTAAATTAGGAAAACGCCATTTATATTTTTTTTTTTTTTTTTTGCTAATTTGTGAAAATCTCGAAAGTTTTTTAAGATGAGATTTTGGGTTTTTACTAGTTGCCAAACTTTTCGCTTAACAACAGCGCCAACACCGTCCACCGCTCCTTTTCCATGCGAAGTAGCAAAAAAATTCCATTCGAAACAACTCTCATTCCATTCTTTTACGAATTGTGTAATGTTTCTCAGAAGGTAATTATGTGCCTCTCTAAATTTGGCCACTCGTTGTCTATTATCTCTTTTTATTCTTTTTGCCTGTGACACACTATTTTTTAACTGTTCTTTGATTTTCTCAAGATATGCTCGCTTTCTTTCTGTCTTTTTAGTTTTAAACAGCAACAGTTTTTCAGTATTATTTTCAAATTTGCACAAAATTTTTTTGCTCTGTCTGCATTTGAACACATTTTAATTAATACGAATATATTTGTCACCACGCGCAAAATTTTGGCAACATTTTGAGATCAAAGCAAGAATTGCTTAAAGATTTCTAACGGAAAATCCAGTACGTAAACATTACAAGCATGGGCGTACCACCAAATATTTGAAGGGGTGAATGGAGGTTGCGGTTTACAAAATGGTTATTAATTACTAATTATTGATATTCAGGAATTATTTTAGGTTTCAGAAGAATTTGAAATTCATCTCAATTTAAGTTGCCGATTGGGGGATCGCATGTTATTAAAACACACTTTTTGTTACTTTGAGGTGAAGTTTTTCGGATTCTCGGCAACCTAGAGCAATTTTAAGTCCAGATTCAGATTCAGCAGGTGAAAATCCATTATAAACACTTACTTCCACCTCATAATATTAAAATAAAACTTTTGGGTATTGTCATGCCGTTACGGACGTTACACACTTTGTCATTTATATTAAGAAAAAAAAAGCGTAATAAAGGTATTTCTTTTTTTCATCAGATTAAAGTGCATAAAAAACTCTGTTTATAAAGCTAGTTTGGAAAACAAAATTATTAAAATTCATTCTGTTAAATCCGTTACGGACGTTACACAGAGTGTACCGATTTTTAGTTCAAATTTTTAATATATATTAGATAATTTACATATATGATTTTTATCTTAAATAAAAGAAAATTAAGCAAATTAATGTTTTGCTAAACGCTAAATACTGAAATGATTGTTTTGCCCACTTTTTTGACCATGGAAAATACCCTTTTTTTACAAGAATAAATGAAAGCAAGAGGTACGTTTAGGTTAGCCTCTGCCAAGAACAAAAAAACCACCGTAAAACCTTATTGCTTATATATGTTGAAGCTTGAATATGTATCCTATTAATCCATTAACAAACATTTGGATTTTGGGCAACTTTAAATTTCTGCCTTTGGTTTAAAAATTTTCGGATTAGCCCATATGATAAAATTTTTTAGATAATATTGTTTACAAAAGTAAAATTTACAACTACTTATCAATTTTATTTGTTTCGTATTTGCCTTCTAACAATTTTGTATTTATTCTATTGCTGTATGTTTTTTTTAATCATGTATCGTCTATTTTATTTTAGCTGCCTCTGTTGCTGTTTCCTCATGGACTTTGGTGGCAATATCATGTGAGCGTTATTACGCTATTTGTCATCCACTGCGCTCAAGGACTTGGCAGACTATTAATCATGCATATAAAATAATTGGCTGTATTTGGTTTGGCAGCATTCTTTGTATGGCACCAATTGCCATCTTCAGCCAATTGATACCCACTAGTCGCCAGGGTAAGTTGATTATTAATAAAATTGCATTGATTTTGTTATAAAAATGATTTAATATTTTTTGCTGTTTGTTGTAGTTTGTCATGGAGTAAACCAAATTGTCAGATTAACAACATATTTTCCAAAGAATATAAATTACTAGATACTTATTTTCTTAAAAAACTAATAAATTCCAACTGTCATCACTTGGAAAACAAGTTGAGAATTTTGAAAAATATTAAAATAACAGATATTTTTGATAAAACATATTTTTTTCTATAAAAGTGTGCTTTACATTAAACCATTTATAAATTTTTAAATTCGAATATTATTTTTTTTTTTTTTTTTTATTATTTATTAATAGATATAAAATTATTTGGACATTAAAAGTTCTTAATAGTATACAATTTATTTTATCTATATATGGCGTAACAAAATGTTGTAAGCCAGATTAGCATATTACTATTATATTGACTGTAATATATGATTAGGGTACATTTATATTTATTTGGAATATAAAGATATTTCTAGTAATTAAATTCATTTAACAACAATTTTCTATACGTCAAACAAACTTTAAGGTATTTATATAGTTTGCAATAGTTCAAGCCGTTAAGTATGCTGATGACCTCATTTACATTAAGCTGCCTTTTACCAAAATATTCCAGCCTGTATGTGTTGTATATAGGGCATACACCGATAAAGTGTTGTATGTTTTCAGATTCATCCGAGTTACATATTGTACATATACCAACCGTATTGTTTCTAAATGCTCTTCCATTTAGGTCTAGTAAACCGCCTCTTGCTTTTATTATAATGCCAGTCATCCGGGCGTTAAAACCTTCTAGAAGAATTGGAATACGATAAAAATTTAGTTGTGGGTAGAGGTCGTGGAACTGTGAATTAGATGCATCAGACAAAAACTCTTCCCTCTCTTTTACCATCAGTTGATGGAGCACACCCTTCCAATTCTGGCTGATAAACGTGGTAGTGTCGTCAGGAATGAAGTTGATGCGTTCTTTTAATGATTCCCAATCGTTGAACCAGTATAGTTTATGATTTATTACATATTCAGCCAGTATGCGTGGTAATCTTTGTGGATTCATTTTTAAAACTTTGTTAACATAACAGAAGTGTAACTTTAAGGAGGTGATAAACAGAGAATTTAAACCAGTTTCTAAGTGCAACATATAATTTGGAGTAGAGTTTGGCAAGTGTAGCATTTTCTTTACGAAAAATCGGAGTAGTTTTTCAACATCATCGTATTTCTTAAAGCCCCAAACCTGTGCAGCATATAACATTATTGACCTGGATGCAGCATGAAATATTTTTAATTTATTGGTATTAGAAATGACTGGGTTATTTATATATTTGGACCATGTGGAGTTAATAGCGAGTTTGGAGGACGATAGTTTGTTATAGAGATGTTTTTTAAAAGACATGTTATATGTGATTTCTACACCTAGATATTTGTAGTAGTTCACTATCTCAATATATTCTTCACCATATTTCCAAGACAGATTTGAAGAGATCCTGGTGCCAGAGCGGAATACCAGTATTTTTGACTTCTCAAGGTTAACTTTAAGGCACCATGTCAGACAGTATTTACGTAGTTTATTGATCATAGCTTGTAAACCACTTGCCGAGTCAGATAAGATAACAATATCATCTGCGTATGCCAAGATTTTAATATTCACTCCGGCCACGTTAATACCCCCAGGTAATTCTTCATCTAAGTCATTAGTATACAGTGAAAAAAGAATTGGACTAAGGATACATCCTTGTTTTACTCCAACCTCGACAGCCAAGCATTTCGATAAAGAGTTACCGTACCAGATTTGACTTTCGTTGTTTTCGTATAGGCATTGTAATAATCTAATTATCTTAGAAGAAAGCACGAGGCACGACAGTTTGTAGAAAAGACCGTTACGAGGTATGGTATCAAATGCGCATGAAAAATCTACAAAAAATGCGAAGGTATTTTTTCCATTGGCTTTGTTGATATGTACGATGTTCGAGAGGTTGAATAAATTATCTACAGTCGAATAATGTTTTCTGAAGCCAGCTTGGAACTCTTTTAAAATTTTATTATTATCGATCCAAAAAGATAATCGGTTGAGTATAATTGTAGTAAAGATTTTACATATGGCATCTATTAGTGAAAGTCCTCGATAATTTGCTGTTATATTAGCGTCACCCTTTTTGAAAAGCGGTATAATAATAGATTTGCGAAAGTTTTTAGGTACTGACTCATGTAAAAAGATTTTGTTATATATATTAAGTAGCTTGTGTAATAACTGGTCAGGAGCGTATTTGTAGAATTCATAACTGATGCCGTCTTGGCCAGGAGCTTTTTTAAGTTTTAATGTTTTAACCACTGTAGCTAGTTCATAGTATTCTATGGGTGAATCAAGTACCGGGTCGATGATATATGGCATAGCCCAGCTGATTTCAATTGATTCATCGTTATTTTTCAGAATTTTGCTAAAATGTAACTAAAAATCATCAGCACATAAATGCCCAGAAGTTTGCAAATTGCGAGTTTTTAATGTATTCGACAGTTTCCACCAATCACTAGAACATTTTACCCTGTTAAGAAGTTCCAAATTTTTGTTATACAAGTCGAGTTTTTTAGTTCTACATACTATAAGATACTTGGCTCTTGCATTTTTGTAGCGAGTTTTGTTTTCAGTTGTATGGTTTCTTCTGTATATTTTAAGATTGTTTTTCATGCATAACCGCATGCATAAATTCGAATATTGAAAAATTTAAGGAAAATGTGGCTTTATAAAACATTTTTATTTCCCTAAATTGATAAAAAATCATATTTAATTATCATCTTTGAGTTTTGTTGCTGTTTTAGAAATGTTAAAAATGTTAAATTTTTTGAGCAAAAAAAAAAAAAAAAAAAAAAAAAAAAAAAAAAAACATTCCCGCTAAAAATAAAATAAAAAAAGTTTTTTAATTAGGCTTAAGTTCATGAAATTTAATTTTTATTAAATTATTTTTAAAAATATTAAAAATTTGGATTGAAAACCATAAATAGTTCAACAAAATAACCACAATACTAATTAAAATTTAAAACATTTAAAAAAAAAGAACAAAAATATTTTTTTTTTAAAAGATCATGTAAATTGTAATCATTTAAATGAATTAATATCAAAAAAATTAAAAGAAAATAAGTAAGACTCATTTAAAATTTTTTTTATAAACTATCTCAGTAAAAACTTCGCCTCCTTTTTCAAAATGAATAGCTTCTTTCACTCATTCTTAAGTACCTTTCTTCTATAACTACTTGTATAACAACTTCTATAACTAATTTTTTCTGTATATGTGTAGGTAAAAAAATAATTTCTTAATTTTGGGACATCCCTCGTAAAATTCATTGGTTCTTTGAGTAGAATTGTAAGTAGTGCATTTATGTTTTTCTGATTACTCAACACATTATTTTGTAGGCGAAGTTTTTACTGGGATTTAAGTACTTAAACGTTTTTCGGACATGCTCGAAATGATCGCCATGGTCCAACTTAGATTTATACGAAAAGAAAATTTTGTCCCGCCCACTTTTACACCCACTTTTTTCGAATTACCTAAAATCAGAAAACGGCTCCATCGATTTGACAAATTTTTCTTTCGAATGTTCGTATTAATCCATTTTAAGGAAAGAAAAATGTACCACGCCTACTTTTACGCCCACTTTTTCTATTAAACGCATAAATTGGACGTTTTTTTCTTTAAAATCATCGCCATGGCACAACTTAGGTATTAACGGAAAGAAAATTTTGCCCCGCACACTTTTTTCGATTTATCTAAAATCAGAAAACGGCTCCATCGATTTGACTAATTTTTCTTTCAAATGTTCGTATCTTTTTAACGGATTTTAAAAATTGAACGCAAACAGGACAGGACAACGTCTGTCGGGTCAGCTAGTATTTTACATATTTTTTGTTTAAGCCAACCAAATGTGGAACAATTACAAAAAAAGGATTATAAATTGATAATTTACTCAAAGGTTTACTCAAAAATTTTTATATAACAAACAAATTAAAAAATAAACATGTTAGAGTGCTATATTCGGCTGTGCCGAATCTTTAATACCCTCCCCCGACCGTTGAAATATTTCAGGAGTGGGATCTATATGAAATATATGGGTAAATCCAAAGTGTTGAACGTGACAGTCGTACGCATCAAAAATGCAATAACAGTTTAAACAACAAGTATTTTTACGTTCTCTTAACCCTTAAATTATAGCACTAAGAAAGCACTGCTATCGATGCTAAAGTTAATGGAGGGAGCGATTCTAGGTCAAAGATAATGGTAAAAGAAGTAGCGATTCGAACGTGAAAAAATAGAAGTAGTTTATGGGCCATGTATAAAAAGGCGTAATTAAGCGAAACCTGGCACAATTTTTTAGTCAAACTACTTTGAGAGTTTTGCGTAGCAATGCAACATTAAAATGTCTTTGGTTGGATTCCAAAATCTTCTCTATTTTCTTTTTTTTAAGCCAAAATCTGGGTCAATACGTGACATTACGAACGTGAAATTTTTTCCATAATAATTTAACAAGGTAAACATTTTTGTGTTTAAATAAAAAATATATTAAAGAAAAAATATAGAATGGAAAAATTGTATAAAAGTGCAAAGCAATGTTTTAAAATGTATTTTTTGTTTATATTGTTGCTTAACATGTGTATTTTGACAGTTTAAGTTAAGGTTTAAACCACCACCGTTGGCCTTAAACTAGCAAAAAAAGTAAAAAAAATAAATACGGAGATTAAAGTTAATTTAATCGCTAATCTCTAACCCAAAAAGTGGCTCTAAGTAAACACATTTATGGGTAAATTTATAAAATTAGTAAAATCTAAATATTAATTTATAACAATATCGTAAAATAATCAGCTTTAAATAACTTTTAAATTTAAATTTAAATGCTACGGTTTTAGGCGTATTTACTTATTTCACTAGAGGGGGCTTTATAGGGGGCCTATCGACCGATCATCACGAAATTTTCGTCTGTCCGTATGTCCGTCTGTTGAAAACACGCTCACTTTCAAAAAACTCAAAAGAAATTAAAAAACTTGGTGGCAAATTGCTTGTAGTTATCCAAGGTTAGGTTAGGTTAGGTTCCATGGGCAGCCATCAAAAAGACAGCTCACTTGGGTCCTTCAATGGTCCCTTTGTGATACCCGTCGCCAATGCCCATCCCTTAGAGCAGTTACTCAGATGGCGTCACTGCAAGTTCCAACCACTTCGTCTTCCTGGTGAAGAGAAGGAGCGATTTTAGTTCCATCATGGACAGATCCCCCAAGCAGGAAAACACCGGTTTCCCAAGGCATTCTTCCCTAGTGCCCCGCAATCCAGGGCAATGACAAAGGAAGTGGAGCACAGTCTCCTCTTCCTCCTCGTTTTGACAACTCCTACAGTAGTCGTTAAATTCCAGACCCATTCTTGCAGCATGAGTCCCCACCGGCCAGTGTCCAGTCAAAACCGATATCACCGTCCTAATCTGGTTCCTGTTGAAACCAAGTAGAGAGCTAGTTCTCCGTTCATCATATCCAGGCCAAAGGACCCTGGATATAAAGCAGGTGGACTCACAGGTCCACCGCATCTGCGCAACTCTATACGACTCGCGCCTGATAAGTAGTTTACAGTGAGCCATTGGAAGACCAACAAATTGATCGATGAATACGTCATCCATGCGACCACCTTGTCTGGCCAGCCCATCTGCCACTAGATTACCCGGACACTCCGAGTGACCCGGTATCCATATAAGCGTTACCCTTGAATGTTTCGCAATCTCATCCAAAGACATCCGACATTCTACAGTTAACCTAGATGTCGTGTAGACACCCGCTAAGGAAGCAAGGGCAGCCTTGCTGTCAGTAAATATACGTATATCTCCCGATATGCGATGATACCTCAGCCAGTTTGCCGCCCGCCTTATAGCCGAGATTTCCGCCTGCAGGACACTACATCCATCCGGCAGACGAAAGGAAACCTTCACATCCAGTTCCTCTATGAAGAAACCTCCGCCAACCCTCTCACCTTTCCTCGAACCATCAGTATAAACCCCTAGGGTTGGTTCTCGGAAAGTATTCGACAGCACGTTGCCATGCAGTTTGGGATTAAAATCCAGCAAAATCGGTTCAGTAAGATCAGAGCTATGAATCAAAATGTGGAACCACCACCTAAAAAAAATTTATAATTTTGTTACAAAAACTAACATAAATGGTGGAAAAATGCACGGAATGATAAAATATTTTGAAAAAATTTGTCTTATTCGACTGGAAACCACGCTGTAAAATTTCGTGAAGATCAGTCTACCATTTACCATAGGCCCCACATAAGCCCTACTCCCGGAAAACAATTTAGAACGCCTTAAACCGTTAAAAATAAGGCTATCATAACCAAGTTTCAGACATTACAGTTTCATGGGACTAGAAATAATACTATCAATTTTCGTGAAGATCGGTCCATAATTAACCATAGGCCCCATATAAACCCTACTCCCGGAAAACAGTTTAGTGCGCCTAGAACCGTAAAAAATAATGCTATCATAATAAAAATTGGTACATCACAGTTTTATAGGACAAGAAATAAGACTATAAATTTTCGTGAAGATCGGTCCATACTCCCGGAAAACAGTTTAGTACGCCTTAAACCGTAACAAATAATGCAATCGTAATACAAATTGGTACATCACAGTTTTATAGGACAAAAAACAAGAATGTAAAATTTCTTGAAGATCGGTCTATAATTCACCCTAGGACCCATATAAACTCTACTCCCGGAGAACAGTAAAGTACGCCTTAAACCGTTATTACACGGCTATCATAATAGAAATTGGAACGTCACAGTTTTATAGGATTAGAAATGACGTTGTCAAATTTCGTGAGGATCGGTTCATAATTTACCCAAGGCCCCATATAAAGCCCACTCTGGTAAAATAATTAAATACGCCTAAAACCGCAGCAAGTATAAATATTGCGGTAAATTTTCTTCCAACTTGGCTTCATATGGCCAGAGAAAAAATTAAATCTTGTATCCTTTTTAAGCAGCCTTCTGAAATTCACTGCAAACGCGAAAACTAATTTCTTCACTGTATTGAAATTTATGTTTTTTATATCAGAAATAACTCTGCAGAATTTTGGGATGATTGGTTCATAGCTTACCATGGCTCCAATATAAATTTCCCTCCTGAAAATCGTTTAAGTTCGGCTTACACTATAACGAATCATGATATTTTACTCAAGCTAGTAAAAATTGCTAAAAAAAAGTCATTAAACTTTCTGATTGTCGGTCAATAATTTAATATATGTCTAAATCGCAACCAATTTTAATGCAGATGTCTGTTTTTATACAGATAAATTAATAATAAATAGACATCGTATAGATATACATAACTCCTAAAACATGTGAACTGTCGGTGGAGGGTATCAAAGACTCGGCACAGCCGAATATAGCACTCTTACTTGTTTTTTTCTAAAATTTTAATGCAGTTTTGAGCCCTTAAAATACAAGATACAAATGGTCGATTTTGCAATGCAAAAGCTAACAATCAAAATTGTTCAACATGCGTTCAACTTTTATTATAACAAATTTATAAAGAGTAATATTTTTGTCTCCAATTTTTATTTTCTTTAATGTTAAGACTATACAAGTCCTTGGAAGCCATCAAAATGTTATATTGTATGACAGTTATCACCATCAGTATGAGAAACCACATTTGTCAGCACAATAATAATGTATTGTGAGCGTTAATAAACCGCGGAAATTTTCTTTAGGTTCATCAGAAGGTGTCACGTAAAGTGCAAACACGGATAATCAGTAAAAATATTTGTTATTGTCGGATAAAATTCAATAAAGCAACAGACAGAAATATAATTAAAAAAGAAATATAAAAAACCATTATTTTCTTTTAAGAGCACGTATAAATACAATAAAAGTGATTTTAAATTAAAGAAAAACGTTTCTTCAAGAATTGTTGAAATTTTAATTTTGGTTAAAAGTCATAGTAACACTTATTTACACGTTATAGAAAATTTTTAAATTTGCACAAAGAAGCTCAAAAGTTTTTGAAATTTGTAAAAAAAAATTATTGCTTGTGTGATGCTAAAATTGTATAGAGTGAATTGAAATAGATATTTTCGATTATAATTAAATTTCTAGTGTAGTGAATATAAAAATTGCATCTTCTTTAAAAATGTTTTATTTTTTCATTGTAGGCCTTCGCAAGTGTCGCGAGCAGTGGCCAGAGGAAGCTGTTGGCTACGAACGTTTTTACAATATATTTTTGGATCTTGTGCTGCTGGTATTGCCACTGGCAATATTATGTGTGGCATACATCCTAATAACACGCACATTATACATGGGCATCAAAGATGAAAGGGCACTTATATTTGGCAGTAAAGCCAACAGTGGCAGCGTTATTGGTGCCACAGGAGGTGGTTCACAAATTTATACGCAAGTTGAGACTGAAATGAAAGCACCAACAGTATTTAACTTGAACATGTCATTCCGCTATCAGACACGTAAGGGAGCCAATCGTGCGGTAGCCGGCGAAAGTGCTGCTGGGGATTGTGAGAATAATAGTGAAACATTGCAGATAATTAGAACAGCAGCAAACAATGATGCAGGCACAAAATATTTTACAAGCAGCTCTTGTCGTGGAGAGAATAAATATTCTGCAATGGGTTCAATTTCTGCATCGGCGGCGGGGACGTTGTACGGCAAGAGGGGATTGTGCTACCATTCATCAGCAAACAGTCAAGCAGAAACAGAAATTTCATTCAAGGAAACAAAAGAGAAAACTAATAGTCTACAAAAACAATCATCATTGCGTCTTAGTTGTAATGGTATGTAATACTTTTATGATTTTTCTAAAAATTATGAAAATAGAAAAAAGAGAAAAATTAAATTAATGATGAAGTATGATTTTGTTCATGGTATACTTTATGTTAGGTAATTCAGCTAGGCCAAAGAAAGTTTTAACAAAGTGTGTGGGCTATTAAAGCCTGTTACATACTCTGTTCACATTGGGTAACATTTTGGTACTTCGATTAATGGTGTTTTCTTTTCGGACAATAATGTTCCATATATGCTACCATTCGTGCGGGTTTTTGTTCCATTCTAAAAATATATGCAAAAATGTGAGAAGTTGTCGTTTACGTTTCTAAACATGTTGCAACAATAAATGGCAAATTGGTTCCATTTCTTACCCGCAATTAAAACTGAGTATGAGATAATACCATTTTTTGCATCTGCTTAAAGTACTTTTTTATGCAAGCAATTTTTTTGATTTTTAGTTCTATTGTGATGGATATAAAAACTTTTTGTTTTTCGTTTGTTTTACTTTTATTATATTTTTTTTTGTCGCAAAATTTTTAATAACAGCTGGCATTAATTATTGAAAATCATTATTGTTATCTAAATCATTTAACCAAATTTTATTGGAATCGGTGCATAAATAGGCAATCATGATTTCCCATGGACCTATACATCAGTTCACTCTAGAAAATTTGTCTCTAAGTACTGTGGTACAGGGTATTATATTATGGTCGGGCTTTATCGACTATACGTAATTAATTGTTTTTATTCAAAAAAAATAAATTAAAAGAAAGTAAAATATGAATGAAAACATTTCAGTTTTTACAAAGAAATAGTTCTAGTTTTCGAAATTTTTTTTAAAATCGCCAATATTTTCGAGAGCTATGATATATTTCAGCAAGTTATTGTTATTCTCAGTTTAATTGATGGCCTTGTCGAGAATTGAAGTGGCTTCAGATGCCATAATTGTAGCTTTTGGTTTATTTGTTGTGTTATTTCTTGGCTCGTCCTCATCGTACTGAACTATTTAAAGCATAGGTTAATACTCACACTCAAGCTCACAATCTCTGTATACACGACCGTAAACTACCCCTGGCAAAGTTTGAGTAATGTGTACCGAATATTAAGGATTTATACTTTTTTTGAGTACTCAATGCTTAAAAGCAGTGTTCAAAGATAAGCAGAACATTATTTAGCGTACGGTATGTACACCCAGAAAATATATCTGTTTTTGTAGTGTTTGCGTATTAGTACATAACTCTAAATACCGTTTATTACTGTTTTCAAACATAATGTAGTGTTCTGTTGTTTGTTTTAAAACAGAATAATTGTAGTGGCTCTGTAGACAAAACTTATGTATAAGTGTGTTTACAAGTGTTCGAAAATAAACACAAAATATCGCTCTTTAGTGTTCGGTTCAGTAGATTTGCGGAAAACACAGACACTATAACGTGTTCTTGTTTGGCATCTTTCGAACACAAAAATAATACTGTTCTTATCCAACTCAACAAAAAGATAAGAACACCTAATTCCGTTCGGTTTTCGTTTTAAAACTACAAACTTCGTTGTGTTCGGTTCAGTTCATTAATATTCGTCCCTTTTGGCTGGCAAATAAAACCAAACTTTTTTTAACAAAAACAAAATACGCAAACGTAAAAAAACAAAAAGCCAGCAAAATAATTTTACACAATACACAGACAAGCTGTTCGTGCTGCAGTCGTTGCTAAAAATTTTTGTTTGTTCATGTCTTTATCAATGTAAAAAAACGAAACATAGAACTTTTAAATATAATGTTTGTCTACAGTATCACAACCATTGTTCTGTTTTTATTTATCGAAGAACAGAACACTATATAATGATTGGCTCTTTCTTGAAAATAGTTACGAACGGTATTAAGGGTTGTGTTCGTCTATACAAACACAAAAATAGATATCGTTCCTGGTCGTGTGAGCCGAACGCTAAAAAATGATCTGTTTATTTTCAAAGTCTGGTTTTAAGTGTTTCATTAAATTGATGAAGTGAAACTAAATTTTTTTTTGTTGAAAACACATACATATGTATTTTGTTTTTCGTAAAAAACTTTTTGCTGCCCAGCGGTAAATATTGAAAGGACTGCAAGTGGCAGGTCTTTTTGAAGGCCTTTATACTCCTTTCTAAAAGATTCGCTTCGCATTATGTCCTAACTTCAGAAGTATGCCTTCTAGAAGGTATAAACTTCTTTTTAAAAGACCTTCTGAAATATTCAGTACACATTCGCTACTCCCTTCTTTGAGAAGGGAGAAAGGAAGGTGTTCAGTTTTATTTACTTTTTATTTTTAGTGACCTTCCTTACTCCCTTCTTTGGGAAGGGATCGAAGTTGTTTTTAAAGGAAGTGTGGAAGGCCTTGCGCCCAATGACAACCTGTGTAAAAAATAAATAAGTATGGAATGCGGCGTGAAGGGCTTCTGACTGCTTGTGACTGCTAAATTAGGCCTTCTATTAGGCCTCTTTACTCATTCTAGTTATCGCTGGGTGTGTTTACCAGCCAAAAGAAAGATGAACACAACTGAAACGAACGAATATTAATGTGCTGAACTGAACACAACGAAGTTTGTGGGTTTTTAGGATAAAGCGAATGCAATGAAATGTTCTCATGGTTAAGAACAGTTTTTTTTTTATCGTGCACAAAGAGCACAAATAGACAAACGTTTTAAAGGCTTGTGTTTTCTATATTGCTACCGTACCGCACACTTGATAACAGTACATAATGTTTATTAGCGACCAAAGCTTAAAGTGATTACTCAATACATTCAGAGATTTTTTTTAAAACTACTCTCCCTAATAATAAAACTCAGTTTAAAAAATGAAATATAAATAAAAATTAAAAGCGAAAATAAAAAAAAAATCACTACTTTTACCAAATGAAATCTATTGAATAATGAGAAGTAGTAGAGTTTGCCAGCATTATCGTGAACTTAACCGATCTTAAATTCAGTTTTAATTGATATTTTTCAATAATATTTTGAATGTTTTTAATTTTTAGCTCCAGGTAATTTTTTATATAAAAATATTTACTTATTTTTAAAAAGATTTAGTTATTCGTGTTTAATTCCCAATTCTAATTATTGATAAAAACACTGAACTTTATTGTTGATGGTATAAGCTATTCCTATGCGCATTTCACTGGTTGCTTTGGCCAGATCGTCAGACTTCATCCATAAAGATTTTAGAAAAACTAAAGATATTAAACCAAATAAAACTGTTAAACGTATAAGACTTATAAGCAACAGTTCTACTTGTTACAATATCAAAGTTTTAACAAAAACATCAACAATAAACAGTAAGTTTATCTCATCTTACATTCCTCACGATATGGCCCAAGCAACCAGTGAAATGCGCACAGGAATAGCTTATTCCATCAACAATAAATTTCAGTGTTTTTATCAATAATAAAAATTGGGAATTAAGCAGAAAGAATTTAAAATAAATATTTTGTATTCCCAAAAATTATTTTGATAATATTTATTTATTTTATTATTATCTCGATATTTCACTAACCTTCGGTTAGCATCTTCAGGTTAGGTTTTTGAATTTTATTTTGAAATAATTTTTTCCATAATTTTTTATTATTTGTGCCATTTTTTATATTGTTAATTTTGCCTGAAGATGCTACCCGAAGGTTAGCGAAATATCGAGATAATATCGAATGATGTTATGTCAAAATATTAACCGATGTTATATATTTTGAATAAAGAAATGTAAAATATGGCAAATGCAATGGTTTTTTATTTTATGGAATTCGCACGTGACTTTTGCCTTCTTTATGTTTAACTTTGTCCAAATTCGCACAAATACTGCAAAGTTTTTCTACTCAGTACCTATCAGGTAAAGAGTTTTTTCCATAGAGTACTCAATGAGATAATTTTTTCCGTCCACCCGTTCATATATATGAAATATAATATTTCCCTTTGTCACGAGGCTACTGTAAATATAGAAATGTCTTTCACTTGCAATTGAAAGCGTATGAAATAAGTACACAGTTGTTAAAATCGCGAAATGGTTAACAAAGCTTTTTTTAATGACGTGATAGTTCTTTGCCGTAAGGCAAAAGGGTCTTAAGTCAAAAATAACGTATTTTGAGTTGATGATTGGCGTTAGTTAAATTGCTTCTCTTCTCTTTTGCTTGGTTTCAATAACTTAAGTCTAGCACAACTGCTTATAATCCTAATCATATGCTCCTTAGGAAAAAATTCTATGAAAAATACCAAAAAAATAAATTTCCATTTAACATTACACAGAAAAAATTATTAGTAATTTTTTATCAATTAAAAAAAATATTTTAAAAGTATTTAAACTTAATAAATGTAATAATTGAATCAATTATCTTGTTTTGTTGAACGAATATTAAAAATATAATTTTGATTTAATTAACATTTTAGTTGTTTTGAAATTAATTTTGAATTAAAATAATAATCAAATATCAAAAAATTATTTCATTTAAAATAAAATAATTTTAACTTGTGTAATTGTTGTTGGAATTGTCAAAATCAATCAACACATTGTTTGAAACGGCAAAGTTTTTTTGATAATTTTTTTAATTAAAATTAAAAATATCATTTATTGAAAAAAAAATCTTCAAAATATAAAATTTTTACAATTTTTAGTAATCAATATAATCATTTTGGTAATAGGTGCAAAATCAACAAATGGATTGCTTGATTCTATGAATTTGGAACAAATTTGGTGATTAGAGAAAATTTTTAATTTTTTCTGTGTACAAAAATACAGTTTCTGACCTTAAGACGTTTTTGCCTAACGGCAAAGAGTTTGCATAGTAAAATAACAAAGTTTAACACAAACAAAAAAATAAAAATATCAAAAGGGTTTAAAAAAGATATACAAAAACTTATCATAAAATCAACATGTTGAATCATATTAAAGAAGCCATTCGTTTATTTAATTTAATCTTCAATTCAAATATGTATTCTTCTTCTAACAATTCGTCCAATTAAAACTTTGCATCGAATGTTATTGTTAGACACAAACAAATCAGACAAATGTTATCATATTGTTCATTTGAAATAAATAATACAATTTTAGAATGTAAACAATTTTAAATGGGTTTTACGTATTTGAGTTGGCTTAGAAACCATGACATGAGGGAATTTTGTTATCAAAAGTATAAATATGTACATATCGTCAACTTAAATTCAAACGGACGTAACAACACATTATTTTTTTTTTGCAGTGCAGTTACTGTATTGCAATATCTAAACACAGCTAACCTGTGATATAGTTTTTAAGTTTGTGATTAATAATAATTAGTATTGTGGTTATTTTGTTGAACTTTTTATGGTTTTTAATCCAAATTTTTAATTTTCATTAAATTATTTTTATGAAGAAAGGAATTTTACAACATGAAAATTAATTAAAATTTACTGATAATTTTTCATTCTTGACTCAATCTGGGCTCGAACCCAGGCGTTTTTACGGACAGGTTACCCTGACATGTTTCGAATGCAACCACTCAATCTCCTCAGAGGTCTTGCCGTTTAACACTCGCAGCCATCGACGACTGCTGACGTCATTAGTCAAACATCAATCCTTATACCAAATTGTATTTAACCTTTGGTAGATCGAAATTTGCTTTGAATGATTATCTATTTTAATTTATTTTACATGTTCTTCCTTTACTTCTGTTTTTTCGTACTTTTGTCAAGAATTCTTCTTGAAGTTCAAAGTACATATTTTGTTTTGTTTTTTTCATTTTTTTGTCTTTCTTTTTCTTGCTGACCTTTTCAGCACAACTTGAAGGACAAATGCAAACATAGAGCTCGTGCCTTAGCTTTAACAATAATTAGTATTGTGGTTATTTTGTTGAACTATTTATGGTTTTAAATCCAAATTTTTAATATTTTTAATTAGGCTTAAGTTCATCAAATTTAATTTTCATTAAATTATTTTTATGAAGAAAGGAATTTTACAACATGAAAATTAATTAAAATTTACTGATAATTTTTCATTCTTGACTCAATCTGGGCTCGAACCCAGACGTTTTTACGGACAGGTTACCCTGACATGTTTCGATTGCAACCACTCAATCTCCTCAGAGGGCTTGCCGTTTAACACTCGCAGCCATCGACGACTGCTGACGTCATTAGTCAAACATCAATCCTTAAACCAAATTGTATTTAACCTTTGGTAGATCGAAATTTGCTTTGAATGATTATCTATTTTAATTTATTTTACATGTTCTTCCTTTACTTCTGTTTTTTCGTACTTTTGTCAAGAATTCTTCATGAAGTTCAAAGTACATATTTTGTTTTGTTTTTTCATTTTTTTTGTCTTTCTTTTTCTTGCTGACCTTTTCAGCACAACTTGAAGGACAAATGCAAACATAGAGCTCGTGCCTTAGCTTTAACAATAATTAGTATTGTGGTTATTTTTATTGTGATTAATTTAATTTTTCATGTTTAATGTTTTTTATGTTTGTCTACAAAAAATTATTGTTCAATGTAATAAAAAATTAATTTCTCTTATTACGAATCCCTTGATAAAGTGGCCATAACATTCACGAAACGTTGGGAAAATATGGATTAAATGCATTTTTAATTACATATAGAACTTAAGGATGTATTCGCTAAAATAAAATCTAATTTAATGAAAGAAAAAACGTTACAACATCAATAACAATAAAGTATTCTTTCTGTACGTTGGTTTTTTTTCAACAAAGTCGCCGTTTTTGATTGCCGGGATCTAAAATGTGCGAATACATGAACAAAATTATAGAAAAATTGTAGAAACTAGTTACGGCCATTTTCACCAAGTTCGGTTAAAACTAACTTTCAATTAAAGTTTCGGTTACCAATATGTTTTGACAGCTATAACCGATAGTTAATTATAACTGAACTTGGTGAAAATGGCCGTTAATATCATAAGTTAAGTTCAAAGTTTGCTTATGTTCCTTGTTAAAAACAGTTACTTGAACACCATTAAACTCCATAGTAAAAAGATATGAAAGGATGCACCAATATGGTAAGTCATCAGTCCTTAATTAATTTATTCGCAGTGTATTGAAAGTACTAAAAAAATTTTATAAAATATAAGTAGTTACTGTTAACCATAAAAAAACTTGAGTGCTCTGACAGTTAGTGCCATTAAAGTTATTGCTTGTGGTTAGAAAACCTAAACATTAAGCAGTGCCACAATTGTCAGGTTAAATTAAAAGTCATACCTGTGTAGATTTTTATTTATAGAAAGTGAAATATGTATGAGACAAAACTTAATTACAGAAGATAAAAAGGCTTTGATAACTGCTTACATGCACCCTACTCTGACTTGACAAAAGTAATTTTTTTTTGCTGTGTCTTAAGCTACGTTCACATTTATTAAATATTTGACCAAATAAGCATTACCCATACTTTTGTTAATAGTTATTGAGATTTAACATGGTCTTAATATCAATGAAATCCCCCATATATTAAAATTTTTGGAAAAGTTGTGGAATTTTCTCATATAAATCTGTTCTCGTCCACAGTTATTGGCCCTGAACAAACCTCTTAAATACCGATCGACTGATAGTACTGCACAAGCTGGGTTCGCCCTAAAACTAATTGTTTTACTCGGAGTTCAATGGTGATAAACGTTTTTCGAAGTTAACGCTCGTATTTGCGATATTCGCGATTTAAAATTGCAATATTTATCTGTACATATAAAAAAATGTGTACACTTTGATGTCACCACTAACTGCGAAAACGCGTTGACCAATTTAAACTGAAATTGAAGGGTAAAATAAGGATAGTCTGTAGATAGTTTACGTGGAGTTTGCACGAAATGGACCAGTGGTTCAGCAGATATGGCACTTCGATTTTCCTTTATATTCCCATACAAATATTAAAAAAATGCCTTTCATTTTCCATATTATGATTTTTTATTGTCACTTGAAAAGTTACTGAGCCATATATCGTAATGTCGTATGTGTGCATGACATTCGGAATAGATCCTAATGTATATTTCATATCTTCAGAGGGGGAAAAGCTTCTCCCCCCAATATCTTCCTAACTAATCAACCGGTTTTCTTAAAATTTGGCATGCAGATATTGTAATATCTAAAAGGACTTTAAGATATACATTTTTTGAAATTCCTGCAATAAGGGCGTAAAATAGGGCAAAGGTTGTAAAAGCTCTCTCTACCCATGTCTTCTTAATTAATTATCCGATTATAGTATGAAGTCTTGATGAATCTAACGGCGCAAAATAAGGCCCCTATTATGAGTTACATTCGATAAACAATTTTCGCTGGCTATCGAACATCGACTATCGAATGTTAATTTGGTATTATGAGTTGGCAGCACTGTCGAAAATTTTGTTGTGCATCGAATTTTTCAACGAAAATAAATGTGCTTTCGACGGTGCAAATAAATGTAAAAAAATTGTTGAAAATGTAACTATTTGTAATTTTTTTTGTGTTCGTATACCAAATACCATATTCTTCATCAGTTTTGTTCATTTTATGCAAGTCCAACGTCGTAAAGAGCAATTGGAAACGCTCATATTCCTTATGAAAAAAAATTATTTTTTGACCAAATGATTTTAGAATGTAAAAAAGTGGGATGAAACCCCACTGAAGCTAAATTATTTGAAAACAACCATAATTCCGCCGAGGTCACGTTTAACTTTAATTTTATTTTTTAAATTTGTAAGCAACAATTTTTTATTTTAAGTGACAGCTGATCGAACATGTGCTACTGTGACTTAACAAAATCACAATAGTTAATTTTTATCGAATGCGCGTCATAATACCAAATGAAAATTCGTTCGGTCAGCTAATTCGACTGCTGTCGAAAATCGAATTTTGTTCAAAATAGTCACCTAAAGCAAAAAGGGTAAAAGCACCCCCCTCCTATACCTTTTTAAATAATTAAACGATTCTTTTGAAAAGTTTATGTATTTAGTAATTCTACCTTGGCTATGAAATGGTACACGATTGGTCGTTAAAAATTTGACGAAAAACGTTATCAAAGCTACCATTTTGAATGGTAAATTCCGAAACGAAAATGTTTTGCCACCACGAACTCTAATGATTGTCACATACGTCTTAAATAAATTCAAACGCGTTTAATTTCTTATTAGATTGGCATTTGCAATGACGGACTGATAAAAAATATCGTACACGCAATTGCTCTTCGAAATGAAAATTGATTATCTCTGTTTGATTTTTATACTTCAGGATAAAAAATACATAAAAAATTATACTGTAACCAACAGAAATAAAGAAATAAATAGCTATTGTTTTTTTCATCGCCGATAATGGTAAAAAGCGCTTTATTCCTCGTTCTTTCACTAGAAATTAATTATATGGCAAAACAACGTTTGCCGGGACAGTTAGCCATGAATAACGATTTGAATATGTTATGATCGGATATCATTGGGGATAGTCTGTAGATGGTTTATGTGAAGCTTGCACGAAATCGGCCCAGTCGTTTCGGAGTTATGGCATTTAGATTTTCCTATATATTCCCATACAAATATCTTGACCGATTTTTAAGAAATTTTTTATGTGAATTTGTTAGGTATGATAATAGATCATAAAGTATATTTCACATCGCTAGAGGGCGTAAAATAAGGCAAGAGGGGAAAAAGCTCCCTCTCAATATATCTTCTTAGCTAAACAAACGGGTTTTTTTTTTAAATTTGGCATACAGGCACTGTTACATCTTACAGGTAAAAGGGAATAGGGCAAGAGGGGTAAAAGCTCCCCTCCTTATATCTTCTTAACTAATTAATCGATTTTCTTGAAATTTTGCAGGCAAATAGTGTAACATCGGGAAAGAGCAATAGCCTATAATTTTATTATTTAGGGCGTAAAATAGGGCAAGAGGGGTAAAAGCTTCCCCGAATTTCTAAAAATTTGGCATGCAGACACTGTAACATTTGAAAGAAAATAGCGAATAGGGCGTGAAATAGGGCAAAAGGGGTAAAAGCTTCCCCACTTTACATCTTCTTAACTAATCCGCCGATTTTCTTCAAATTTCGCAGGCAAATAGTGTTACAGCTAGAAAGAACTATAGCCTGGCATGCAGACACTGTAATATCTGGCAGAAATAAGTTTATGGCAAAACAACGTTTGCCGGGTCAGCTAGGTTTCCTAAAACGATATTTTTAAACTTTTTGGATAATTTTTCAATTTAAATATATTCAACTCGCTTAAATAAAATTTTTTTGGAATTTTTTTTTTTTTTTGGAACATTATTATTTTCAAAAATTGTTTTTCTTAAAGTTTTTTCTAAATCCTATTGAATATATACAAAATTGATATTGAATTAATTGTAAAGTCCCTAAACAAAATTTTTCGAAAAAAATTATAGCTTCCTTAAAATTTTTGATCGTGAAAATGAGCTCTTACTTTGAATTCATCGTAGTAAAATAAGTTTTACCAGTGGGGTGCCTTGGTACAATATGACCTTAACAATGTTTTCATTGAGTTACGAAAAAAATTTCTTAAAAAAAAAAATGGAAAAGAGGTGAATTGATTTAAATTGTCCAATCATCTCCAAAGTATAAAAAAATATTATTTTATGTTACATAAGTACACAAATTTTCAATCGCGAATACGAATTTTTTTTTGTATCATAAAAATCTATTTTACATGCCGAATTAAATGTATCCTTTACCATGGTGAGATTAGAACAAAAAGTTATATAAATACCGTTTTGATATAAATAAATCAATTTGGTGCCACGCTTACTTCTCCAATCCTGTCCACATTTTGTCGGATATTTTGCCTATATAACTAAAATGCTTGTATCTAATATGGGAACTTTGACTCTTGCCGTTCTCCAGAAAGTTTGCTTTAGAATTTTTTAATTTTACGAAAAATTTCATGTGTTACAAAATAACTTTCGTAGAATACCGCATACACAGAGAAAAATATAAATTGATTTCAATTAAACAAATTTGTGATATTAATAAAAAAAATTAATTAAACAAAAAGTAATTTCAATTTTTGGGAATACAAAATTTTAATTTCAAAAGATTTTGTTATTCGTGCTTAATTCCCAGTTTTTATTCTTGACAAAAACACTTGAAATTTATTGTTGATGGGATAAGCTAATCCTATGCGCATTTCACTGGTTGCTTAGGCCAGATCATCAGGTAACTTCATCCATAAAGATTTTAGAAAAACTAAAGATATTAATCCAAATAAAACTGTTAAACGTATAAGAATTATAGCAACAGTTCTACTTGTAATAATATCAAAGTTTAAACAAAACACATCAGCAATAAACAACAGTGGGTTTATCTCATCTCACATTCCCCACTACAATTAGTTGAAATTCTCTCAACATTAATTGTAGTTGTAAGTAGGTTAAGAAAAACAAAATAAAAACAACAACAACTTACAAAAGATGTTGTTAATCAGTGATGCCAACTTTTTGAGAGCAAAAAGCACTTTAAAATTTAAAAAAAGCACTAAAAAGCACTATTGAACAAAAAAAAAGCGTAAAAAAGCACTAAGCCATTTTTTAAATTTAATTAAACACAAAATATGTTGCATTCGGCTGTGCCGAATATTATATACCTCCAAAATTTAAAAAAAGGCGATGGCTTTGATGGGTGACCATTTTCATTTAAAACAAGTAAGAAAGTATAGTCGGTCAAGCCCGATCATATGATACCCTACACCACAATATTAAAAAACACATCATGCTTATATGTCCATATAAATATGGATTTATCTATGTTTATAAACTTCATTAAAATGGATTAGAAAGGTTGTGAGAGGCAGAAATTCCCCCTACCTTCCCTTGTGGTCCTATTTTTGAATAACTATATATATTATGTGTCCATATAGATATGGATCTATCTATGTTTTAAATTTCATTAAAATCAGTTTGAGAAGCAAAAATTGCCCCTATCTCCCCTCGTGGTCCTATTTTTTAAAAAATGCATCCCTTTTGTGTCCATAAAGATATGGTTCTATCTATGTTTTGAATTTCATTAAAATCGGTTTGATAGTTTCTGAGAGGAACAAATATCCCCCTACCTTCCATTGTGATCCTAGGATTTGGCCCATTTTCAATAGGCTTGGTCCTTGTGCCAATAAGAACCTATGTCCCAAATTTGATTAAATTATCTCCAAAATTGCGACCTGTATTTTGCGCACAAGGTTACATGTACAGCCAGCCATCCAGCCATCCAGCCATCCAGCCTGCCAGCCTGCCAGCCGGACGGACATCGTTAGTTCGAAACAGAAAATGATTCTGAGTCGATCGGTATACTTTAAGGTGGGTCTAGGACCAATATTCTAAGGCGTTACACACATCAGCACAAATGCATAATACCCTCTCCACTATTGTGGTGTGGGTATAATTAAATACTTTTGTATATAAACAATAATTAGTATTGTGGTTATTTTGTTGAACTATTTATGGTTTTTAATCCAAATTTTTAATATTTTTAATTAGGCTTAAGTTCATGAAATTCAATTTTCATTAAATTATTTTTATGAAGGAAGGAATTTTACAACATGAAAATTTTATTAAAATTGTTATTGATAATCTTTCATTCTTGACGTGGCTCGGGCTCGAACCCTGGCCGGCAGGTTACCATGAAATGTTTCGATCGCAACCACTCGATCTCCTCAGATGGATTTGCCGTCTTACACTCGCAGCCATCGACGACTGCTGACGTCAATAGTCAAACATCAATCCTTAAACCAAATTGTATTTAAACATTTGGTAGATCGAAATTTGCTTTCCTGAATGATTATCCATTTTAATTGATTTTACATGTTTTTTCCTTACTTCTGTTTTTTCGTACTTTTGTCAAGAATTTTTCTTGAAGTCCAAGTACATTTTTTTGTTTTTTCATTTTGTCTTTCTCTTTTCTGTTGACCTTTTTCAGCACAACTTGAAGGACAAATGTACACATAGAGCTCGTGCCTTAGCTTTAACAATAATTAGTATTGTGGTTATTTTGTTGAACTATTTATGGTTTTTAATACTAATTTTTAATATTTTTAATTAGGCTAGGTATATAAACATTTTTAAATTTATTATTATGTATTACCTTCAATAAAAATTATATCAACCAAATCATTTGGATCATCATCAGCTGAGTTTGAATTGGTCATAAAACAGTACACAGAAAAAATTCTCCAACATTTTTCACCAATTAAAGCATTAATCAAAAATAAAATCAGTTTTAATTAAAAATTTAATCAAGTGAATTAAACGTTTAATCAAGTAAATTAAACGTTTAATTAATACTATTAACTGGTTTAATTGATACTATTAATTTGTTTACTGGTGCAAATTTAATTAATTTTTTAATTAATATCACAAATTTTTTAATTAAAATCAATTTTTATTTTTTTCTGTGTAATAAAGTGCGAGCTAAATTTTCGTAGTTAGAAAAAATCTGGCCTGTTGCAACTACCGAAAATTTGCAGTGACCGACCATTCTTTATAAAACTTAATGACAGCCCAAATTTTAATAAAAAAAATATGTTGTCAACGCTAAAAAGTAAACGTTTTGTAAAATTTCCGAATTGCTAGGAAGCCTAGCTCTAACCTCGTAAAAAAAGTTTTTGGTAAAACGAATGCAACTTTCTTATATCTTTTTTTTTATCATTTGAAACCTTAAAATCTTTACAGGCCTTCCCAAAATTGTACCCCAAATAGCAAATCTCATCTTAATCATCCTCAATATAATCGAGGTTTTAAAAATTGGTACAAAAAAAAATTAATAATGTAAAAGGCACTTAAAAGCACTGTGAGAAATTGTTAAAAGCACTATAAATACCGGCTTTTCAAAAACGGATGTTTAACAAAATTTCGGGTATTGCATAAGCAAAAAAGCACCAAAAAATACCCGAAAGGCACCAAAATGGCAACGCTGGCGCATAGGAATAGCTTATCCCATCAACAATAAATTTCAAGTGTTTTTGTCAAGAATAAAAACTGGGAATTAAGCACGAATAACAAAATGTTTTGAAATTAAAATTTTGTATTCCCAAAAATTGAAATTACTTTTTGATAATAAACAGGCAAGTGCACGGCCTAAAAAACACTTAATTGCCAACATCTTTTGTAAGTTGTTGTTGTTTTTATTTTGTTTTTCTTAACCTACTTACAACTACAATTAACTGTTGTTTATTGTTGATGTGTTTTGTTTAAACTTTGATATTATTACAAGCAGAACTGTTGCTATAATTCTTATACGTTTAACAGTTTTATTTGGTTTAATATCTTTAGTTTTTCTAAAATCTTTATGGATGAAGTTTCCTGATGATCTGGCGTAAGCAACCAGTGAAATGCGCATAGGAATCGCTTATCCCATCAACAATAAATTTCAAGTGTTTTTGTCAAGAATAAAAACTGGGAATTAAGCACGAATAACAAAATCTTTTGAAATTAAGATTTTATATTTGTTTAAATGAAAAAATTGGCGAGAATTTCTGTTTTATTTAACGAAACTTAAAAAAATATTTTGTGGCAAATTATTTTTGTAAAATATAAGAAAATTTTGTTGTATTTTACGAAATAATTTTGTAGGGAATTTTTATTTGCGTAAAAATCTGACGATTTTGAATTTAATTTTTATTGGTGGGTAATTCCATTTCAAATCGACCAAGAGTGGGACCCGACCCCTTTCGATTTTAATCCTTTGATCCTACGCGCTGTACCATACAAATATTTCGGCTTAATAAAGTTAATAGGAAACTGCTGGATGGGTCAAATGTATAACCAACCCCACCGTTTTATTTATTGCGGAGTTTCGGTTTTTTTATAGTAATTTCAATAAACTTAACCGTTTTTGAGTAACGCGAATATATGTTGTGCAATCTTCTATATTTTCGAAATAACGGTATATCTTGCAAACAAGAGCTAACCTTAAAGAACGGTTAGCACCACTGGATTAAGCGTGGCCCAATTAGCTTAAAATGCCAGGTGCTCAAAATTGCAATATTAAAATTCTATTTTAAGATTATTTTTTAAAGGTTACGGAAGAAAAAAATAATCATATCTTAAAAAAAAAAAAAAAATACGTCTTTTATCGTTTCAGGACTTTTAAAGAACAGTTTGAATCTATATATGAGCAACTTCAAAAATTTACGACACCTAGACATTTTTTTTTTTAATTTTTTTTTTTTTTTGTCTGACATCAATGTTGATTTGCGTGTGTATAAACCGATATTTGAGCATGTGAAATCCGTTTGCGTTAATCATTTTTATTACACGGCGCAAATTTTACTGCGGTTTAAAGTTAAAAATTAAAAAAAAATATAAAAATTACAGTTTTTGTTAAAATTGAAAAAGGATAACGCGAGTGGATAATACCCCTTAAGGGCTTTCTTAGCACACTAAAATATTTGTAAAAGCTTGAATACTTTTTAAAATACACTGGAAAAAAAATATAAAAAAATTTTTTTTTATCGTGTATGCATATAAAAATTTATTTAAAATTGTTAAACATTTTACAAAATTACGGCTAGAATAAGACATAATTTGCAATATTTTGGGAAAAAAACTATTTGGCTATCGCTAATGGCTTAAGAGATATAACCATTTAAACTGTACCACTCATGATTTTTTTACCAAATTATATATTTAGATCAGTAATACTCAAATATTTATTCTTAGAAGCACTCAGCAAAAGCTACTATGATCATAATTTGTTTCGCTTCTCAGTTTTTTTTTAACGAATTTTAGAAATTTTAAAATGTATATTCTGAAACCAAATCAAATATTTCATACAAGGATGCTTTTTGAGGTTAGAAACATTTTGTTTCTCCATAAAATTTTAAATCCTTAAAATTTTTTGGTGCGTTTTCAATTTTAGTATCAAGCTCAGTAAAGTCTTCTATTCGATGTACGTTTGAGCGGAATTGATACAGCGCTTCAATTGTCACAAAGCGAAATGTGTTTGGAAAAAACTGCCGCTGCACGCGCCAGGGTTGAAAGAAATTATTTTTTTTTGCACTTTATCAGTTTAGTCCGTCGCGAAGAATCTATTTAGATACCTTAACATGTGCCCATGACATGTTTTGATATAAAAAAAAGCTTAAAAATAAATTGTTTTTTTGCAAAAATTTTCAAAAGTTCATAAAATTTTTGCGTTTAAAAATTTTAAAGTGCGTTTTCGCCTCGGAGGTGCCCTTTACGAAGTTACTCACATCAAGCAATACACTAGCCAACTTAAAAGGCAATTCAGATTGTCAGACGCAAAAAAGATACATTTTTAAAAAATTTACGCTAATTTCTTTTAAGTTTGTGATGTCCGTGATACGTTATTGGTGCGCTGACACGAACTTGATACACCTCAAACTTTATAAAATTACGCAGTTTTTTTAATTCTGCGCTTAAAACTCATTTTTATTAAACGGCGCAAAAACTCTATGCAAAATCTTCAAAAATTTCTAAATTCGAAAAATTTTGGTTTCACTTTAAAACACCATGCAACTTTTCACGCAGCAGCGATATCAAAAATTTTTTTTTAGTGGATATATCCTCCAAGTCTAGTGACTAAATTTTGTATGGGTTTGGATCTAAAAGCTTAAAACTATTACAAAGAAAACGGAATGAATGAAAAAACTCTTGGAAGTTTCAAGTCGTTTTTTTAATTTTTCGAATTTTAGATGACCACCAATTCTTAAGGTGAGGACTTTTCAACGTAAAACTTTGCACGTCATATCCTTCAAGTATAGTCATCCAAACCCTGTACAACGTTTTTTTCAATTCATAAAACTTAACGAAATAAGAGCCATAGTATGTCGGTTTCAGCAGGTGCTCAAAAAATTTGAAGTAGCCCATATATAAAAATGAAAAAGGTTTGTATGTTTGTTTGTTTGTTGGCTGATAGACTCCTTAACTACTGAACCGATTTTCCTGAAATTTTTACAGTAACATCACGTGAGTCACTATTTTTTCGATAGGGGCAGGGGAATTGGTACTTACATAAGATGCCAATATTAATTATCGCACATGTTAAGAGCCGCTGCACGCATTTTGCTGAACTTTTGGTATTAGGATCTTCTGAGCGCCAAAATTGAAATAAAATAGCAGCGGGAGAAGTGGAATCCCCCATAGGACGCCAGTGTTTAACATCGCATATCTTAAGAACTGTTATAGTGAGAATGTTCAAACTTTGTGGAAGTCACTCTTATGGTATACTACACTTTTGAAAAAAAAAAAATAAAGCGGGAAGGCGCAGGGGGAAACACCTCCCGTAGGATGCATATATTAAATATTGCTCAACTGAAGAACTATTAAAGGGAGAGTCTTCAAACGTGGTTAAAGCAATGCATTAGTAGCGGTCATCCCCTGAGTGCTGGTCCTAACAGTAAAAAAAAAGAAATACTATTAGGGTAAACTATAAATTTCAATATAAAAATGGGCGGGGGAGACAGAGTAGGAGCAGTACCCCTCATATATAGAAATATTAATAAGAGCCGCTGCACGCATTTTGTTGAACTTTTGGTAGTAGGATCTTCTGAGCGCCAAAATTGAAATAATATAGCAGCGGGGGAAGTGGTACCCCCCGTAGAACGACGATGTTTAATATCTCTTATCTTAAGAACTGTTATAGTAAGAATGTTCAAACTTTGTAAAAGTCACTCTTATGGTATACTACACTTTTGAAAAAATATCTCTCTACTAAAGAACTATTAAAAAGAAAGTCTTTAAAGGTGGTTAAAGCAGTGTAGCGAAGCACAACGGGTTAAGCTAGTATCTATATAAAAAAAATCAGCAAAAAAAAAGAAAAAATTTTACCTTAGCCCGTTTTTAAAATTTAATATTTTGCAGATAATATTTTCAGAAAAACTAAAGGTTAGTAGCCCCAAGTATATATTTTTTTTTAAATTTATGTTTTTCGTTCATATATGTTACTAATAGGATAAAAGGAGCCTTCTCAGCAAATTTCCCTAAAATCGAAAGGGTTCGTGTCCCACTCTTGGTCGATTTGACATGGAATTACCCATTTAATATATGAAGGTTTAATAAATAAATAACACTACGTGACAATTTTTTGACCAAATGAATTTGACACATAATCTTTATGTAAAATTGTCCGCTGAATCCGAATATGAAGTCAGAATTGTCAAAACTAGAACAGTATTCCAAAATAACCGTTATTTGTGTTTTTAAAAAAGATGCTGTGACTGAAATGCAAATATCCAAAAAATAAAATTTTAGCCTTTTTCAATACGAACATTTTGGAACCAGATCGGTGCAAAAATGACAAAGTTACAGAAGATTAATTGCATTAACCCACAACAAATAAATATACAAAGCTAAATTTTTAGTAACAATAAATATTAAAAATTGCTTGAAACTATTGAATTTCTTTGTGGGTTAATTTACTAAATCTTCTGTAGCTTTGCCATTTTTGTACCAATCTATGTCTTGTTGGGCTCAAAATGTTCATATTAAAATAATCTAATGTCGTATGCAATAAAACATTAGGATTTTGAAATCATTGGTTTAAAAAAAATAACTTGAAAAGAACAAAATTGAACAAAATCATAAAATTTTCAATGAAGCTTGAACTTTTGTCCCCTGTAGCTCTGTCATTTCTTGACCAATCTTCACAAGCAATCCATGGTTATTTTAGAAATTTTATAACCTTTTACTAAAAAGAAAGAATTACATAATCCGTTTAAAATTGTTGAAGATATTGGTATTTCAGTCACATTATCTTTTCAAAAAACACAAATAACGCTTATTTTGGAATATCTCAAAAACTGTTCTACTTTTGACAATTCTGACTTCATATTCGGTTTAGCTGCCAGATTCATTTGGTCACGACTTTGTTGAAATTTTGTCACGTAGTGTAATGAGAAAAAAATGTTTTTTTTATTTTTGCTACTATTTCATGAAGACCGCTATAATAAATTAATTAACTAAAATACTCAATCTGTTGTTAATTAATTTTTTATGCAATTTGTTGTTTAATTTACAACAGGCCTTTATGCAAATAAATAAAAGAGTTTATAATTAACGAAGAATTTGCAGTTAAAAAATCAATTCTAAATTTTGTTTTTTTTTTTTAATTAATGGTATAATTAATAAATCTGTAAAGAATATTAAAAATTGTTCTAAAAATAGTTTTATTAATGGAAGGCATAAAAAAAGTTGCGTGTGTTGATAATAAAAAAAAAAACTGCAATGAGGTAAATGTCTGCTGGAAACTTATTGTGCCAATAAACATTTATTGTCCACTTATTAAAATTGCGGTATTTTTTTCAAAGTTAATATTTTCTTGTTTTTGCATATTTATTATATACAAAATTTTTTATTTCGTAATATTTTATTTAAAATTGTTCTCAGAATAATAATCAGCCTTATTCACAAAAAACAAAACAGATTTATAAACGAAATTTCTACGAAAAATTTTTTTATAAGTAAAATAGTAAATATTTAATTTACGAACTCACAGTAAATTTGAAGCAATTTAGAAAAATATTTCGTAAAATACACAAATTTTTTCATAACTTGTAAATAGTTATTATGTATTTCGCATGGATTTTTTTTGAGTGTAGAGTTATTACAAAAACAGAAATGTGCGGAAATTTGTAGCATTAAATTTAAAAACTTAATAATTTAAAACTTTTTACGTAAAACATAAACTCCTATTTTGTGGTATACCGACTTGTGTAAACTACTTTCAAACAAAACCGCAACAGACAGCCAAGTGTAAAAGCAATAGACTCTGGATTATAATTAAAAAAGTATTAAAACCATTTAGTTCAACAGTGGCAAGAGCAGTAGATGTTTGCCAGCAGGTTTCAAGCAAAAGGTTAAGTATTTACTTGAGTTTATTTGCAACATCCCATTTCGTTTCGGTTTGAGTTTTTAAATATTAGTATTTCTAGATTAATCGAACAAGAGTCTTAATTCATTCGAATATTTCGAGTAATGCAAGTTATGTTATCCAATCGCAAAATTAAACATGTATATTTGATTTAAAACTTTAATTTAACATTAGTAAACAAAAAAATAAAACAATAAAAAAAAATAATGTTGTTAAACAATAAATAATAAAAAAGCAATTTTTTTTAACCACGTACATACACATCGATTCCTTAAACGCAAAAGTCCCTAACAAGCCAAAAATTTAAAATAGACTTTTCAATTGATTCTGGTGTATTGCATCAACACAAATGTCCACACAAAATTTTGGAATCTAACGGCCCTATTTACAAAAGTTTATAACCCATATTGCACGATGTTAATTGTGAGTCACACCTTGACGTCGAGTTTTTTGTCCAACTTCATTTGACATTTATTTAATTCATTGTTTGACAAATTCAATCATGAAGAGGTACACAAATAAGCAGCGCATTAAGATTGTTAAAGTCTTTTACCAAAATGGGCGTTGAAATCAAAATGCATTTCGTGCGCTTCGTGATTTTTGGTTAGCATAAAGGAGCATATAGACGACATGTTTTTGTCATCTGACATGTCAAATTTCCCACTGCAAAACACATACATGTCGTGTGTTACCTTTTTAACTTTGCTTCTGTAAAAGTCAGACGCAAAGTCATCTGACAAAATTTCAATTAGAGCGTGCTCTATTTTCTTCTGACAAACCATCTGACATCAGAAATCTTTGCCGGGAAGAAACTGGCAGCGGCGTCAACTATTGACGGAATCATTAGCCGGCTGAAGTTAATATTTTACAATACCAAGATATGTATGCTCATCTCACCATTGAACAGAATTTATGTAAATATAGACATAAAAACCGTTTAATTATAAAATTCTAAATTGGTATCTTTAAAATAAAAGAAAAAATGTTAAGATGGCTAAATTATTTTACGGCGCAAATAAATATTTTCGTGGCGGCAGCAAGCTATTTTGAAACCGAGAACTACTTTGGTTTCTGCAATAACAATGCGAAAAAAAAAACAGAGACAATGTCAGAAGCAAATTACATGTACGTTTGTGACCGAATATTATAAACCTTATGTAAAACAGCAATTTTGACAGACATGTGACTTGAAAATTTGACATGTCAGATGACAAATACATGTCGTGTACGGGCGCCTTAAACGACTTAATGTGTACAATAGAAAGAATTGTGCGCGAATTTCAGCAAACTGGGTCTGTAAGAAATGTTAAAACACCTGTGCATGCTCGCCCAATTCGTTCTAGCTGGCGGCGTCATCGGGCCATACTTCTTCAAAAACGAGGTCGGCCAAGCCGTTACCGTGATTGGTGTTCGCTGTCACGAGATGATAACGAAATTCTCGGGGCCTGGGGAGGATATGGAGGTGGACGATAAAGAAAATTTGGCACACCCATTTATATCT
Source organism: Pollenia angustigena (assembly GCA_930367215.1). Classification (NCBI taxonomy): domain Eukaryota; kingdom Metazoa; phylum Arthropoda; class Insecta; order Diptera; family Polleniidae; genus Pollenia; species Pollenia angustigena. Next base: position 241,178,096 of record OV884059.1, on the reverse strand, counting down.
ACTAGACGAATAGTGTCTTTCCGTGATCTAGAAATTGAAATTGATTAAATCTAGGCACGATTAAAAACATCGCGGATTTATTGTTTCTGTTTTTCCCCCATTTGTCTATTTGTTTAAAGTGTCTCCTGTGGATGTTAAAGATTGTAAATTTTTTAGTGTTATCCTTACAAAATTAACCTCCGCTAAAACATTTCCACAAAGCTGAAGTCAAACATAATAAAAACAAAATTTTTACGAATCTGGTATTGGATTTTGAAAATTCAAAATGACGGATCCAATATGGTTGAATATTGTTTGTAATGTTATTGGATTTGTTTGAAACAAGTGGATTTTGATACATGTGAATGCTTTTATGGCTTGAAACTCGTTACCTGGTTGTATTTGGGGTTGAAGTTTATTTTTGGATGATAACACATTCATATTCTATTAGGTGGCATGTCATAACGTCCAGTGTCATAGTGTCCATGGACGTTATGACACTTTTGAAAGTGTCATAATGGAAATGTTTGTGACACTATGCAAGTGGACATTATGACACTTTCAAAAGTGTCATTAGGTCCATAATTACTAAAGAAGTTAAATACAAAAAAATGATCTGCATACACGCAGAGAAAAACATGTTTCATTATGGTCCCAACCAACAAAGCTATTTTTAAAGAAACTAATTTAACCATAATATGGTTGTCGGTGACAATGATTTGGTTAAATGAAACATAATATGGTAAAAAAATTTTTAAAAATTGTTTTGCGGTTTTTTTCTGGGTGTATATATTAAATATATAACGAAAACACTTTTGGGCGCAAGGATTTGCTCCCCTATGCTATAACAAATACCGGCTTCGCTAACTAAAGCTTCTCTGCACAGCCGGCCTTCGGCCGGGCGCAAGGATTTTCTCCTCTATGGTATAACAAAAACCGGCTTCGCTAACTAAAGCTTCTCTGCACAGCCGGCCTTTGGCAGGGCACAAGGATTTTCTTCTCTATGGTATAACAAACACCGGCTTCGCTAACTAAAGCTTCTCTGCATAGTCGGCTTTCGTTCGGAAACAAGGCAGATTTTAGAAGCTTTACTTAGCGAAGCCGGTGTTTGTTATACCATAGAGGAGAAAATCCTTGCGCCCGGCCAAAGGCCGGCTGTGCAGAGAAGCTTTAGTTAGTCCATGGACACTATGTCACTTTCAAAAGTGTCATAATGTCCATGGACACTATGACACTGGACGTTATGACATGCCATCTTCTATTGAGTTTATTTCCATTTCTGGTCTTTCCTTTTATTTAAAAAAAAAACTATTTACCTGTACAAAAGGTGTATCGACTTGTATGTATGATAATTTGTTTTACATCATAATTCTTAACTGAATCTTTTCAGTAAATAATAAGTTTATTGTTTACTTGCTTACACTGCTTTACAAATTTTAAGTTTGGAAAAGTACCAAGAACGCCACATGCCTAGATAAGTTAATTGGGACCTCCTGAACACGAAAAACGCTGTAATTTTTTTTCCTAAGTACCGTTTTTTAGATAACGGTACTTTTGTGTTTTTCGGTGTATGGTCTCACTCAAACCCTTCTGGAGCCCAACCAAAAACTCCGATCGAAATAGATGGCATATCGTTGGAAAGTTAATTGAATGCCTTTTCCGTCGATAGTTTTAACGTATTTAAAAAAAAAACGGAATTTTATTTGAGATGAAAATATTGTCGTTCCACAAAATCCTTAATAAAAACTTTATTTTTCATCCGATTTTTTTCAAATTACGCTTAAAATAATGGTAATTAAATATACTATTTGGTTAAAGAATAAAATATTCCAGATATTTAATATAACGTAGAAAAAAAAACCAAATTAAAATGAAAAATTAAAAAAAAAACGTAAAAAATAGGCAAATTTGGAACTTTGAGGTGCCATTTCTCAGCCATTTCTTATCAGATAGAAATTTTCAGCATATCGACGGAAAAGGCATTCAATTAACTTTCCAACGATATGCCATTTATTTCGATTGGACTTTTTGGTTGGGACCATACACCGAAAAACACAAAAGTACCGTTATCTAAACAACTGTACTTAGGAAAAAAAAAATTACATCGTTTTTCGTGTTCAGGAGGTCTCAATTAACTTATCTAGGCATGTGGCGTTCTTGGTATTTTTTGGCTGTAAACCAGTGTTATGAATGTACTTGAATATTTTTTTTGTTTTGCAGATGATAAAGCACTAAATGAAGCTTGTGATTCAGGCAAAACGGAATCCGAAGCAACAATAGCAACGGCAACAACAATAACAACAGCTAATAGACGTAAATTTACTACTAAATCGTTGAATGGTCGACGTCCACAATTGTATTGTATGCGCTCAGCATCTGTTAAATCACTGAATCGCAGCAGTACTAAAACAAAAGGGAACAGCGAGGATACTGCATCTACATCCTGTTTTTCATTGAATACAATGCCCAAAAGACATCACAATAGATCCCACCAAAAGCAACGTTTTAATAACAACCCACCGTTTTCGCAGACAAATCATCACAATCAACAGCACTCCCAGCAGATGCAATTCCATCAGCAACAACTGTCAAGAGATGTTTCAGAAAAGCGTAAATTGAATTCAACACCCAGTTTACGCATCACAGAATCAGCACTTAGAAGGTATGTGAGAGGTTTGTTTAAATCTTAAATAAAAATTCTATACCATCTCAATGAAAATTGTCTGGATTTGAATGTGAAATAGTGGCAGCATGTGTTTCTTTATTAATGTTGAAACGAAACGGGGTTTTCTTTTCTTTATCCCTCAATTCAATTTTAATTATGAGAATAATGTGAACAGAGTTGCCAAAATAGTTTCGACTTATTTGAATTTTCTCAACTTTTAACTGTTATATAATTTATGACACTAAAAACAAACTATAAATTAAATTTATTACACACAGAAAAAAAATAACAATGTTAAATTAATATGGCGCAATGTTGATTAAAAATCATACTTAATTTCTGCAAAAGTATAGACATCTTGGTTTCATGTTAAATGTTAAAATAAAATTGTTTAATATTGAAAGCATAAAAACCTTTTTTACTTGCTTTTTATAGAAAAAACAGCAACACGTTAAAATAAAAACATAATTTTTTTTCATTTTCATGTTTAAAATGATCTAAAAATTCCCGTATTCTTTTTGTTCAAATTATTTAGTTGAATTATGATGAAAAGGGGAATATAAAACAAGTGAAACATGTGTTACAGGAAAATAAATAATTATATCCTCTCTTTCTCTGGCTACGCGGGTAAGTGTTTTGAATTATTCTTAAATAAATGCATATGCTGTCTCTGAATATTCTTCTCACAGTTATTTCACACTCAAACCATCTTGATTCTACATAAAATTCACGTCGCTTCAACTTGAAATAACTTTCATTTAACGTGATTCGTATTGTTATTTCAAGATAAATGACATTTTGCTCTAACTTTACTGCAATGTTAAATTAACATGATCTACAGTTATTTTGAAAGAAAAAAATGTTGTTCGCAAGTTATTGTAAAATCATGTTAAATTAACATGAAGTAACTGTGAAGCAAAATCACTACCAAAAACTGTAGAATCAAACTTGTTTTCGATGGATTTAGATTGTTTTTTTTTCTGTGTAACTTCTTTCTGATTGTTAAGATTTAACTCATATATAAATTATTAACAAAAAAATCGATTTTTGAAAAGTCAATATAGAGAAAATCGATTCTTTGGAAAGCAAATCGAAATTTGCTGGGAAGAAAAAGCGCTCATATATTTGATCATTCTCTCTTTAATCTCTAGTTTGCGAAGTAAATGTTATTAAGTTTGTCTCAGCCAATTTTTTTTATTTAATTAAAATGTTTAATAAAAGTTGTAAGCCGAAGGAGTGTTAGATTTTTTCATTGTTTATTTGGTTTTCTATTGACAAATTTTATGGTTTGGTTAATCGACCGAATTTCGGGTTCGTCATTAAACATCAGACAGTAAGTTGTCTTGTTTGCAGTTGGGTTGTTGATTTTTAAATGACACAGGTCGACATTGAAAAAGTTTATTTACCCCTTCCAACCAAATTACTAAAAATCGGTAGCAAATGTTTGGCAAAAAAGCAATGCTAAAAAGTACTTAAAAATAAAAATATTAATGTTTATTTAACCTTTATTAAAAAAACGGCACAAAAGCTCAAATTGTTTGCTTAAAATTACGATAAAAACAAGTAGGAATGCTTTATTCGGCTATGCCGAATCTTATATATCCTTCGCCATGGTGTTATAAGAAGAAAAAGTTGTATAAATACTATTCCCAAATTGTTGGCGGATGTTGTGAATGGATAACCAATATGGAAACTTGCGCTCTCGTCGTCCTCCAGATATACATAAGCAAAAAAAAAAAAAAAAAAAAAAAAATAAAAAAAATTAAAACATTAAAAATTTTAAAAGGAATTTATGGGTTAAATAAAAGGCAGTTGTGGTATTTTGCTCATTACTCAGCCATTTGTAGACCGATTAGGCTGAATTGCAATAGCAAACCATTCCGGACTAAATGTGACATAAATGTATAAATACCTCATCCCCGTCATATCTGGGGTCTTTGGAAAACCCATTTCAACGGACAGATAGACAGTCGGACATCGTGATTTGAACTTCTATTCTCTATTTAGGCACCAGAATTAATATCCTTTCAGGGTCTAGGATCCATATTGTAGATTTTTTAAACGGAATGACAAAGTTATATATACCCTGTTACCTTTTAACCAGCGTTTAAAAAATTGCAGTCAAAGTAGAAAAACTGCCATTTCTTTCACTTCTTCATTGTCATTGTTCGGTTTTTGTTCGACAGTTTTTGATTTCGACTGCAGGTTTTGAAACCCTGCTTTTAACAGCTTGTCAAAATTAAACAGAAAGCTCTTTAATAACTCAGGCCAACAAGCCAAAATCTTCCAGGCTTCTGTCCATTATTTTTGGTTAAATTGAGGGTGCTGATTACGGTGTTATTATAAGTTTTTAATCTATCAGCTTTATGCTTTAAACACATTCGACACAGCAAGCTACCAATTTCAATATGTCAAAAATAGAATACATGTGTGTATATGCCATTTCGTAGTTTTACACTGGCAATATATTTATTGTGTTGTGATCAAGCTGTGCTTATGTATGTTTTTTTCAGCTTGTTTTAAAAACTTTTCAGCAATCATGTGGGATGATGAATTATATAATAATCAAGTTTTTTTTTATTGAATTCCTTCTTTTTTTGCATATTTACATATAAATAGTACACATTTTGAAGTTTTTGCTCACGGTCTCTTCGATTTCAGGTGACCATATGCATATATATATTTTATTATATAATAATAATATTTTTATTAAACTTTTTTTTTTGTTGTTTTGTTTTGCAAATTTACATACAGTTTGAAAAACTTTTCAAGAAATTTTCTAAGTGTAAATCAACTAATTTGCTCTCTTTTGTTCATTGTTCTCTATCTGCCCTTCGCTGGTATATGGCAACGACGACACGGCTACATGGCTGCAGGTTGTTGTCTGTGCTTATTTTGTCGTTGTAGCCTAATTAAAATAATTTCTATTTTTGTCCACTACAAAACAGAAAAAATGTTGCTAATAAAAAAAAATATTTAAAAAATGGCTTTTTTTTGTTTAACAGAAAAAAACCGGCTTGATACAAGAACTCGACAATTCTAATTAATTTTCATGTTGTAAAATTCCTTTCTTCATAAAAATAATTTAATGAAAAATTAAATTTCATAAACTTAAGCCTAATTAAAAATATTAAAAATTTGGATTAAAAACCATAAATAGTTCAACAAAATAACCACAATACTAATTAAATTGAGAAAATTTCCAAAATAAAATTTTTCAAAGCTTATTAAATATAAAATTCTGTATGATGGAGTTACTAAAAATATGGTTTATAAAAGCTTGAAGTATACTTCCCAAAACACATTTCAAACTTATTTTATTTATGAATACGGCAGATTATGTTTTAATAAATATACTAACAAAATTTTAAGTTTTGTTGAAAAATCTTTCAAGAAATATTTAATTTGGAAATTTGCTCTTAACGGAATTTTTAACACATTATGTGAAAGATATTTCGAAGTAGTTTCAAATAATACTAGTTCTTCTTTGATCCAGTTTTTACCTAAAATGCAGTTGTTGGGTATCACTTGCGCAGAAGTTAAGTTTAATGATCGAAAAACATCACTTTAAAGAAACTTGGCATGACTTTTATGTGTCAAAAGTTTTTTTTATGCAGCAAATTTTTGCAATTATTGCTGCAGTTAATTTTCTGAAGCAATATCTTTTGACATAAAAGAAATCGTTTTATTTTTTTTTGTAATGCTTTTTCTTGTCATTTATAAGAAAACTTTCACTTGTTGGGTCAATATTTTTAATGAAATTTGACATCGTTATTGTTGATAACATTTTTATTATTATTTTATGTTTGCTTATAAAACTTTTGAAATTCCAACTTTGCACAGCTGTTGTGCAGTAAAAAAGTATCAGCATCACAACTGCAACTGGTAATTACGAATCAGAAACATCATTTTGCATCACTGCAGCATTGATGAATAGTTTTAATGCATTAACGTACGTACCCAAAGTGTTCTAAAACTTTTACGACCTTTACGTTATAAAATGTATTTATATATTTATAATCTTAAATTAAGTTTGTATAAAAGTCTGCAATTATGCATGGTTTTCATTTTATAAAAGTAAAAAAAGTGATAGTGGCACCATTGAAATATAAACACACAGTAAAAAAACAGCTGTTTATATTTTTTTCAATTGTAGCTGCCGTCTTCAACATAATTCAGTAGCTCACTACACGACTATAATTGCACCCAGCAGCATTTTTAGTCGTGTGTTCGTGTATCCTGCTGTGGTGAATGTGTTTAATGCATTAGTTTTAAAGGTATAATCCCATTTAATATTTTCATAGTTTACTACATTTTTTTTTATTAATCGCTTAAGTTTTCAAGAAGGACCCTACGAACATTAAAATATTTTCTGGATTATCAAATTAATCATCAAAAATCTCTTTCGTTTGACTAGAGTCACAATCTCAAGTGTATCAGGAAGTTTTTTTTTTTTAAATTAGTCCTTAAATATTTAAAAAATTTCAAATTTTTCCCGAATTTTTTCAACGTTTGCACAAACAAGATACTCCAATACAATATTTTTAGTAAAAAAAAGTTTTAAATTCATGCAAATGAGCCTGAAATATTTAGAAAACAATTGCCCATTCTAACTACACTCACAATATTATAACAGTAACAGACTGCAGTTTATTTAAGAAGTATTCCGTTTATTAATTTTTAAATAAACAAACATATAAAATTCCAAACAAATTTATTTTTAACTGATTGTTACAGTTATTCAAAAAACAAAGTGCAGTTAATATTGTCCGTTGATTGAGTAAAATTCTTCTTTATGTAAAATTAAATGAAAATGTAATTTAACCTTTGTGTGCTCGGGATTGTAAACTGACGTCGGCGGTCGGAAGTCTACATTTGTAGCAAATATGTATTTGTATGAAAAACAATGTCCACCAATGAAAAAAACATTAGTAAGCAGAGTTTTATACTTTAATGGATATTTATAAAATATATTAAAGTCAAATATGCAAGCACCAGCATACCAGTGCTGCGAGGAGAAATTTAAAAAATCCCTACGTGTCTATAAAAAATCCCTTTTTTCCATACAACCAACCTACACTTTTCCCTACGTTATAAATTTATTGTTTTTAGCAACAGCCAAACAAATACCTATTTTGTTAACATTTTGTAAACATATTATAACTAAAGCATTTATTAACAACAAGAAAAAAACCAAAATAAATAAGTAAATGCCATGCACGCACATATAAAAATTCAATTAAAAAAACAACACTGTGACAAATTTAAATTTGGGCAGAAACATCTCTATATATCCTTTAATCTAGAGGCAAAATAGTTAAATTTCGTATTCGATTTTTCATTTCCTCATATTTTTGCCTTTTTTAAGACCTTCACATTTTTCAAGAATACTAACAAGATTAGAAACGAAAAGTTCATTTAAGTTTTACTGTCAAAAATTCGCGAGCGGACAACCAACATATTGGCCTGCTGATCCGCAAAAATATCCAGATGCCATCGATTTCGGCGTGGTTAAAAACATCCCCACAGAAACGATTCACGTTGAAGGTTCGTTAGAATTATCCTCTGATCACACACCTACAATAGTTACTATAACAAACACCAATAGAATTGTATCTCCCTCTGGTTACATAGCGACGTCAGCTACACAAATAAATTGGTTAAAATACAAAAAATATCTCAGTACCCATTGCACAGAAAATATACCGCTTAGCACACCGGAAAATGTGGATCTCTCTATTGTCAATTTCGACAGTTATCTGTTCAACATTCCAGCAAAACCCTAAAAAAAAAACCATTTATAGTAAAATATATTTTACAGATGTCGAGCGCCTCTTGAATGAAAAAAGCAGAGTGCGAAGAGAATGGCAATTGCACAGATCCCCTCAACTTAAAAATGAATTAAAAGAGTGTACAAAAAGGCTAAGTAAATAACTGCAGACTCAGAAAACGGCTTCCGTAGAAAAATATCTTAAGGACTTGGATGCAACTCCACAATCAGGCTACATTATGGCGTGCAGCTAGAAACCTCAAAAGCCCAGTTATCTCGAAACAACCATTAAGAAACTTGAATGGAAGTTGGGCAAGAAATGATAATGAAAAAGGAAACCTGTTTGTAAGTCATTTGAAAAACGTATTAACCCCAAATATACCTGACGATATAGCGGACGAGTTGCCGCCTGTTTATGTTAGAGCAGCTACCCCCCTAAGATTTGAGATAAGGAAAATAGAAAGGGCTATTTGTGAATTAAACACCAAGAAGGCACCTGGTATTGATAAGATCAGTAACAAAATGCTTTTGGAGCTACCTCGCATAGCAAAGAAAATTATTGTTATATTTTTAATGCTATTTTACGCCTTCCTTTGTTTTTTTCAAGGAATATGTAGTTAATTTTTTGAAAGTTAATTTATACAAAATAACTGAAAATTCATTTGTTTTTACGGAACATGGAGTTGAATTTTTGACACTAAAAATTAAATGAACTTTTCATTAAAAATAAATGAAAAATAAGAAGACCGGATTTTAACTGAATTTTCTTTTATTTTATGTTACAATTTCAGTTAATATTGTGAGTGTAGTTAGTTCTTAGCGTGCTTTAAAGTGGTTTTACAAGATGTGTATTAAGCAGTGTACTTGCAAAATTTCGGAATGCAAAATGCATACATGTCGTGTAAACGAAAAACAAATTTGCTTATGTAAATATCAGATCGAATTATCAGTGTAACATTTTTCAATTTTGATCTGACAAACCATCTGAGATCAGCTATTTTGCTATTTATTTTGTTTATTTATTTACACAAAAAAACAAAATTTTTTATTAACTGAAATACAATTAAAAGTAAATAAAACAAGTTAGAAAGTATAGTCGGTCAAGCCCGACCATATGATACCCTACACCACAGTATTAAAAACACATCATGCTTATATGTCCATATAAATATGGAATTTATCTATGTTTATAAACTTCGTTAAAATCATTTGAAAGTTTGTGAGGCTGAAATTGCCCCTACCTCCCCTTGTGGTCCTATATTTGAAAAACTGTATAGCTTATGTGTCCATATAGATATGGATCTCTCTGTGTTTAAAATTTCATTAAAATCGATTCAAGAGGCAGAAATTGCTCCTATCTCCCCTCGTGGTCCTATTTTTTAAAAATGCATCCCTTTTGTGTCCATAAAGATATGGTTCTATCTATGTTTTAAATTTCATTAAAATCGGTTTGATAGTTTCTGAGAGGAAGAAAATTCCCCCTATCATCCCTCGATGTCCTACGATATGGACCATTTCCATTTTCAATAGGCTTGGTCCTTGTGCCAATAAGAACCTATGTCCCAAATTTTATCAAATTATCTCCAAAATTGCGACCTGTACTTTGCGCACAAGGTTACATGGACAGCCAGCCAGCCTGCCAGCCAGCCGGACGGACATCGTTAGTTCGACTCAGAAAGTGATTCTGAGTCGATCGGTATACTTTAAGGTGGGTCTAGGACAGTGATGTTCATTCAAGCAAACAATTGTTTAGAAGTCCCACCCCTTTGTTTTTTACGCTCATTAATTTAGTTGCACATGTACGGAAGATGAGTTGATCTTATTTCAAATACAGTGTGTAAGATAAGTAAATTAAAAAAAATATTTGAATGTTTTTACGAAATTGTCATAAAAGCATAAATGTAGAAGAATTTAGTGGAGTTTTTTTTTAGATATAATTCTTAATTTTAATTTCTAAATATGCTCGCACTTCACATTGAATTTTTTTTAATGGAAATATTTAAAAATATCCAATTCTTACTGTTTGTTAAAAATTTTTAAAAGTTAAAATTTTAAAAGTCAATTGAAAAAAATAGAAAATTTAGTTGGACGGTATTATAATAAATATTTTACAATCAAAACAATTTATTTCTATTAAATTTAAATTAAATTTGTGCGATTAGTTTTGCGTATCTCTGTATTTTGAATTTCTCTCGTAATACATATGCAAAACATTTTTGAAAATCAATGGTCTAGGACTATTATTTTAAGGCGTTACATACATCAGCACAAATGCATAATACCCTCTCCACTATTGTGGTGTGGGTATAAATATGTTTGTATAAATTTGTAAATTTGCTGTTATGTATGTAACGTGTGAACGCAAAAATTATAAACCTTCTTTCTGTATTTGCCAATTTTGACAGACATGTGCAATAACATATGGATTTTACATCTGACAAACCCACTGCAAAATACACATCACGTAAAAGCAACTTTTAATAGCACCAACAATGTTTCTCTTCACATAAAAATGAAATTTTTTTACAAAATGTATTTTACAGAGTCAATGTGTTTACTTACAAAAATTTTAAAGGATATAATCACCACAAACAACACAAAAACTGTCTGGATTATTTGTAAAATGTCTTATCTTTGTAGCCAATATGTTATTAAATATAATTTTGACATAGAAACCAAATTATTTTGGATGGAGTTAAAAAAAAGGAAAATCTAAATTATATTTCTTTTAAATTAATGTACAATATATATAAAACAAGAGGGGCTGGAAAAAACTGATATTATTGACGTAATCAGCGGACAAAAATACACAAGTGTCAGTTGTTTCGATTACAGAATATTTACATACATAAACAAATTTTAAGGACTAAACCAGAAACACAAAAATCTTAACGTCCTTGCAATAACAGTAAGATATCCTGATAAATGTGTAGAATAATCCATAATCCATCGCATTTTTCTTTACTTTTTGTTTTAAAAGAATTTTGCATTATCAAAAAATCTGTTTCTTTCAAAAACTGTTAAAAAAAATAAATAAATAAATTATTGCCAGAATGTCCAATTTTGGGACGGCAACCACGATAAACTCACATACATACATGTAAATTTTTGCAAAAAAAAAAAAAAGAAACTCACTTAAAATCATGTTTATCCGATATTTTTTTTATTTATGCTTTTTAAATTGTTTCGCTCTTGCTTATCACACAGAATTTATTTATTGGCTTTCAGAGATGATTGATACGATTGGATTAACATTTTTAAAATTTTAAAGAGAATAAATCAAGCTGGTGGAAATGGAATTGGAAACAAGCAAAAATGCTATATTCGGCTGTACCGAATCGTTTACACCCTCCATCGAAAGTAAAAATATATGTTAGTTTTTTTTATCCATTTTTAAAGGTGTTTGTTCCACATTTGGGCACATAAATATTTTCCTACTAAGTTGACTGTGCAGGTTTTCAATCCCAAACTGCTTAGAATACTTAGAAAGAATTAAGCAACAAAATTTATTTGAGTCGTTTGAAAAAAAGTTAGCGTGGCCAAATGTGGCCAAATCGTTCTAGACTTAATGGAGGACTTAAAATGAAAAAAATTCACATGGAATCAGGGCTGCCAGGTACTTTTTTCCTTGTCCAAAAAAAATCCCCAAATTAAGAAACAAAACCTTAAAAAGTGAATACATTTTTTTCTGACCAAATTTTTAATTTTTTTTTCAAAATGTTCAAAATCCCCAAAATATCCCCGAAAATTCCCAAATGACCTCCTTTGTCCTTTTTGTTCGCATAAAATCCCCACGGAATGAACAACTTAGTATACCCTCTTCACAACTAGTGGCGAATTGTATTAAAATAATATTTAAGCTTTTTGGATACTTTTTTTTATTTAAACTTTAGTAGATTGATAAATTGTTAAGCTGTTCAAAAGTTAAATGACCCAATAAAAAATGGACTATCAAATGAGCAGGTTTGTAAAGGAGAAATGTAAAAGTTTCGCTTACCATTTGGCTTACGGAAGGCATGAGTTTTATATGGTGAGTTCCCACTTTGAACAAATAAATTTTTGACACAAAATACTCTTTATACAACGCATATAAAAACTGGTGTGTCTAGTTATCAGCCCTACACGCTGACTTTTTTATACAGTTGTTTTTAAGTATTCTCGTTAACAAGGCCGCTTCCTAGTAAGGGAATGGCGTGGCACTTGAATAATTTATTTTTAAACTTCTCAAGAGTTCATTTACTAAAATTACTGCATCTCTGTATGTCTTTAAAATAGAGCCCGGCAACACATACATGCAGACTTTTTGTTTTTTGTGAGAGAATAATAACTCTCCCTCTAAGAAGCACTTATAGAAATGTTTGTTTTATTTTCTTGTTTTTAAAATCAATCTGGCTGTTAGCGTAAAAACTCAAAACATAAGTGTATGTTTTATATAAAAAAAAAACAAAAAATCATTAAAATCAAAAAAATCACATTCTTCAAGAAAAATAAAAAAAAATTATAATATCATTTAAACGGGTTAATCTATTGAAACAAAACAAAATTCAGAAATAAATTACTTGCGTTCATTAAACTTAACTTAAACTTAAACGATTCCTCAAGAAAAATAAAAACAAAACTATAATTTCATTAACATTCGGGCTTGGAAAAACAAATTTCGGCAAACAAGAAATAAAATTCCTATTCTTCTTTAAACATTTCTCGCAGTGGAATTCTAAAGCAAGCGTCAACAGAACCTTCTTGTTTTAATGTTTGTTTGTTTTTTACAAAGTGAGAGCGAATGTTATTGTGAGAAAAAAAAGCACGGTGTAGTACTTTTGCCGGTCTCTGCTTTAAAATGAATCATTAGTGCTTCGGAAAATTATACAGGCCTGTTCTGCAAATCACTTTTACTCAAATCACGTGATTTCAAATCACATTTGCCTACTAAAATCACACGTGTGATAATTTAGTGTCCCGTTTTTGTGTGCTTTGGTGTGATCTTCAATTGCCGAAAGCACACAGAGAAACAAAAAACGGTATGACTTCCAGAACACCAGAAAACCGCACGTGTGTTTTCAAAAACACATGATTTGAAATCACGTGATTTTCAGAACAGGCCCGATAAAATTTTTTTTATTGGGAAATAGGGAACTTCATTTCGTACTCAAATCAATCCGAAACGGTAATAATAGTACGGTGAGTACGAATCAAGTACAGAAAGATTGATTCAAGTACGGATTTTCAATCGCAAAATACTTAAGTTACCATATTCAATCCCGATTTCGTACTTGAAATAATCCAAAAAGGAGTTTGATTTAAGAAAAACAAAGATTGAAGTTAATTTTATCCCGAATTCGTGCTTGAAAAAAACCAAAAAAGAATTTAGAAAGAAAAAATTATTATGATTGATTTATTTACCCATTTTACAATTTGCATAATGATAAATCACCAACATCATGCCTGATATGGTTTTTACTTACAAAATCTTATGTACATATTTAACCAAAAATATAAACTAAATGAGAAGCAAGAGTTCAAATTTACTTTTTAGCCCTTCGTGGTACACACTTTTTTCAATGTGCTTAGAAGATCAAAACATGCGTAAGCCGGAGGGTTAAACATGATAATAATATATGTCTTGCTTCTTGTTCTTCTACACACAACAAGGAAATCGTTTAATCTTTTTTTTACTAAATTAAAGAATTTCGTACTTATTTCAAGAAATTCCGCGATTTATTTTAAAAAGTAATCCCATTTAGGATTTATGTTATTCGTACTTGAATTTTTGATTACGGCTCATACTTAAAGTTATCATAAAAAAGTTGATTTATCCCGAGTGTTTTTCTTTCTGTGTACTTAAGTTGTTTTTTCCATCATTATTTAAAAGTTAAAAAGGATAGAAAAAATATTATTAATAAACTATTAAAATACTAATTCGTCATTTAATTTTTCTCTTATTTTAATAGGTCTAACCTCGAGAAGAATTTGGAGAGCAAAAAACGTGTAGTTAAAATGCTTTTCGTTTTAGTCTTAGAATTCTTTATATGCTGGACACCTTTATACGTCATCAACACTGTGGCCATGTTTATTGGTCCCGCCATCTACGAGTATGTTGATTACACGACGATAAGTTTTTTCCAACTACTCGCCTACTCATCGAGTTGTTGTAATCCCATCACCTATTGTTTCATGAACGCAAGTTTTCGTCGGGCTTTTGTCGATACATTCAAGGGCATGCATTTAAATGGCGGCAATTTTTGGCGTAAAAGTTCAAAGGCTGCCACAAACCTTTCCGTGGCTGGTAATTCAATTGCTTTGGCCAACAGTTGTACTGTCATGACAGCAAACACTGTCCTGGACAGTCCAAGACTTTGAAGTTTTAGTAGAAACTTAGAAGTGGGAGATACAACGAACAGGAATTCATTTGGACTCAATTAAACATCATTATTTAAGGGTTTCAGAAAGAGAAAATTATACGATTATTTGAAATACGCACAACTTTAAAGTTTAAAAGTAAAACAATTTTACAAAGTTTATTTCAATGTTAAAATAAAAATACAATAAAATTGCTTTGGATTAAATTTTTTCTCTTTTTTTTTAATGTTGCATATGAGTGAGACTGTTTCTTCATATTTAGAGAAATGTTATGTATTTAAAAAAAAAAAATAATAATAATAGACATTAGGGTTATGACTTTTTAAATATTTTTGCAAAGATATAGAAATGGCATCGTTCTTTTTTGCTGCGTTAATAAAAGTTCCCGCACCAAGCGAGTTGAAATTTGAAAAATGAATTATCAAACTACTATTGTCGCAATTATGAACGGCTAATGGTTAATTTACACTATCACACAAGTCTTACGCATTTTGGGGAAAATACAACCCTGTAATGGTTAGTTGTTATTTACCCATATCGTGGTTGGCGAATTTAAAACGCCTGCAACTGTTTGGTAAAAGATTACAGAAAATAAGTTCACGTTCTCTTTAATCTTTTACCAAACCGTTACAGGCATAATTTAACCACGATAAGAGTGCTTGATTTTTGAAAATGTACAAGCAACAATTTGATCAGAGATGCATTTTCGTCAAATTACGTAAGACTTGTGTGATAGTCTAAAGTACCCCTAAAAAATAGCGTAGCTCTTTCAATAAACCTAGCAGAAGAGCTACAATTTTGCATATGCTCTTTCGGAACTTCGCAAATGTAATAAAAAAAGTATTTGTGAGTTTTTAGAAATTGCAATTGGTGCGGAATATTTTTTGCCAAAACGACCAGCAAATGAATTTTTTATTCACTCTTATTGTGTTTGGCGGATTTAAAATACGCCGCCGACTGTTTGTTAATAGATTAAAGGAAAAAAGTTCACGTTCTCTTTAATCTATTACCAAAAAATCGTTGGCGTATTTTAAATACGCCAAACACAATAAGGGTGATTACTTATTTAGTATTGACTATCACGTGGTGAAAAGTAATTTTTTTGTAAACAATGAGTCATAACCCTATTAGACATTTTATATAAGAAAGCAAGTTTTAAAGATTAAAGTATTTTAAATAAACTAAAATATAATTGTAATTTTACTGTAAATATGTAAATAAAATGGTAACATAGATAATGTAAGTAAGTCTGAGATGGATATTTTTAATTGATAAAACATTAAGTATTATTTGAGTTTCATATTTCATGATCCTTTCAGCTTTTTTTTGCAAAACATTAGCCCCTCAATTTATACTGCTTCTACAATTAATGAAACAATTTTTGCGAAATAAAATATTTTTTTGTTATTTAAAAGAGTTTACGGATCCAGTAACCTTAAGTAACCAGGCGATATGTTTACCCTTTTCCGGGGGTTAATTTGTATTTTCATAATATGGTTTTTCTTAAAAATGCATATAGAATTCATTAATTACGAGAGGCTACGATAACTTAAAGATGTATTAATTCGGCTTAAGGAAGTTTGTGTTAATCGGGTCTTCGATACCAGATTACGTGATTTAATAGGTTCGCTCCAACGGCATGATTCTGTTCAGTTATTCGGTAACAACAGGCTTGGGCTTCGACAGGATCCGGTTTGGGTTTGTGGCACGCTCTGTTGTTTTGGCATTCGGCTATAACAGACTCGGCGTCGAATCTATGAGCAGGCTCAGTCTAAGGGCACCTTTGTCTTTTTTACTATGGGGTCCCGATCGGCTTTATGGAAGGCAAGCTTTCAGTCCAAGGTTTTAGTTTTTGGATCAATTATATCCTCGGATGCTTCTTCCGATTATGAGGTGATGAAATTAATATTTCATACACGAGTTCTTAAGGCTAGTAACTAGCTACTTAATAAATCTAAGGAAGCTGCAAATTTCTACGAGATAAAATGACAACAGAGCAGATGACACGAATGTACCTGTGAAAGCAAGCAGCACGAGGCTACTTGTGAAAAAAGAGGTACGAGAATGCCTCCCAATGGGGTTCTCCACGGTGGATCTTCTCTACTTGGGTTAGAAAATTATACATCAACCAAACGCTCCTGAGTATAAAAACCACCCGCACACGTATGTAGAAAATTTAAGTGTGTATAATACGGCATAATTATACTCTCGCCCTTTGTTTGTTAGCACATCTATTCGCTATTTCGTAAAATTCACGACTTATCCGGTAACATTAAAAACGGTCGATCGTCATTTCATAAGCTCCACAACTACTAGATCTTCACCCCACAACCACCGCTACCCGTTCAAGCATCACCCTGAATTCTCCTAAAGTTCAACCATCATCATCACCTATTTTGACTATCATATAAAATGTATTTCTCACAGAATTTATCTTAAGGAAAAATACACTTTCTCTCAAGAGAGCATGCTCCTGTGGACGTCTATTAATAGCCAGTCTCGTAGCGAAGCACCAGGGGGTACTAGCTCACTTGTTGACATACGGGAAAACTTTGCCACGATCTTAAGAAACATAAAATACCCTTAAGATGATCCCTACACCCCTGGGGGGACTTGTTAGAATATCAGCCGTATTCTGAAATTCGCTTAGATAAAGCTTAATCTCGATCACTTAAATGCGTTAGAAAATACAAAATTTAAACATTTAAGCGATGACATTAAAAGCTAAAATTGCAGCGAATGTTTATGTCATTGCCAAATTTACCGATATAAGTTACATAATTGCATTCGTAGCCAAAAAACGCTAAATCAACTTTATAGATCGAAAGCGATAGAGATTAAGCCTTAGCGAATTACAGAATACGGCTGCAGGTTCCAATAAGGCTCTTGCAAGGGCAGCTAACGCGAAGTCTCTTGTCTGTGCATGTGACACGAAGTTGTTTGCGAGAACATCCAATATATAACGCTACTTGTGTGAACAGATAACCGAACCTCCTGATAATTTTATTAAAATCGGTGGTCGTAGAATCAGTTGGCTTCTCAATTATACAAAACATATTGCGAGCTTGCTTGGCGTCTTCTTTTCTTGCACAAATCGCCCCGACTGTAACCAATTCTCGTCCAGTTATATTTATTCGTAAATAATCTGAATTGAAAGAAAAGGGTGATTTTTTAACAGGTTGGGTTTGGAAAATTGAAATAAAAACACAGAAAAATTGCATTGTTACCCGCGGCTACACCGGAGTTGGTCCATCTGTGAGCTCCAGTTTAGGCATATTTTTCCCTGCATTTTGGCCGGTGTCTCACAAATGGCAGCTGTAATGTTGTCTTCCAGGGCTAGAATTGTAGCTGAAAAAAAACGTAAGAAATAATAATTGTGAAGGAAAAATTGATAAAGAAAATGTACGCGAAAATAGTAAATTATATTTCCACGTTATGAAAATAAAAGAATAGAGTAGAACGAAGAGTTTGGAATTTTTTTTAAAGTTTCTTGGCAAAAAAGAATCAAATTAATTTTTATAAACATCAAATAAAGTCTAAATTCCTAAAGAATTAAATGTACATTAACGAGTTAAATTTATAAAATATATTCGAAAATATCAGATAAAAAACTTAATTAAAAAAATATTAAATACATATCGTTACCCAAAACGCAAAAGGTCCTTTCTAACATTTTGCAAAGTTTATAGGAGAAGCTAAAAATTATTTTTAATGATAAATTGATAAATTGCCTAAAACTCTTTATAAATTATTTTTCTTCTTCTTTTCTTATAAACAATTGACAATGTTGTATATTATGAAAACTGTTAGTTAGTCTAGGATCACACTGTGAAAGTTTTCTTTCAGAAAGTCTGAGTTTTTTGGTGAGAGGGGAAGAGAACATGCTTTTATTCTCTCCTCTCTCACCCATAAACTCAGATTTTCTGAAAGAAAACTTTCTTAGTGTGAACCCAGACTTAGGTATATAAGCGCTTATCATATAATATTTTGCAGATAGAGCCGTTTGTTGTTTGTTTTTCAAAATCGATAATTTTATTCGAAAGTTTTTAAAATTTTTGGTGGACATTTGCGTTGGTCGATTTTTAATTTTTGGTTATTTAGGGTTTTTTGCGTTTAGGTAACGATATAGAAAAGAAAATGTGCTTAGAAAAAAAAACTATGTGTAGATAAAAATATTTTTTTCGCCATTTAAATTGTTATAAAAACTTTCCTATTTTAAAACTAAATCTGCCTTTCTAATGTTTGTTTTACATTTTTTAACCATAAATAGAAGAAAAAAATAAAACTATTGGTGTTTTCTTTTCTACAAAAAAGTGTGACATTTTATTTAAAAAAATGCAGTTTGGTGTCTGTTTCATAAAAATTTTGCTTCCAAAAAGGGTGAGTTTTTTAGAATAAAACAAGCCACCCTTTTCGGGAGCAAAATTTTGAAAAAACAGACTCCAAATTGCATTTTTTTTTAAATAAAATGTCACATTTTTTGTAGAAAAGAAAACACCATATATTTTTAAATAAAAACATGTATCATTTAAGTAAATTTGTATTGTCTATTGAATAAATTAATAAAGTTAAATAAATAAAATACACTTTCCAACAAAAAAAAAAAAAAAAAAAAATAAAAAATAATGCAGTTATGTATGTATATATGGAAAATTATTACAAAATCTAAATTCCTGTTAATAAAAAATTATGTAATAATAAAATTTTAAAGAATTTCTATAATAAAAAACTTTTAAAAACTAATTATATTTATTTAATTTATTAAACTTTTTAAATAAAAAGTGATTTGGCTTTTAAAAACTTTCTGTTTAATACAATTATTTAATAAAAAGTTGGGTAAGTAAAAGAGTGTGAATCTCGATTTCTGATTTAAGTGAGCCAAACGAAGAATTTGTAAAAGGTATTTTCAGATATTTGTATTAAATTAAACAACGAATTGTTAAACCGTGAGAACAGCTTTCATAAAGATTGGACCATATTTTATAAATGAAATATAAAATAATATAATATATATAAAAATAGATGCGATTTTGGGCAAAAATTTGGGATTTTTTTGCTCAATTGAATGGGAGATAAAGCCATAATGGCGTTATTGGCCAATCATTGAGAGGTAAGGTCATAATTAAAAATTTTCCGAAATGAGAGATATAGCCATATTTTTTTCGCAAATGAGAGATAAAGCCATATTTTCTTCAGAATATTGTTATGCATGGAAAATCCTTAGTTATCATTGAAAAACATGTTTTAATTCTTGTGACGCACGCAGGAAAACTTTTTTCAGCGAAGCCACCTGTCGCGTCCTACTGGAGGAAAAAAACTTCCACGCAGAAAAACTTTAGTATGCGAAGCCAGATTTCAATACTTAACTTTAGTGTCTCCGGAACTGAAATGATAGATAAAGCCATTTTCTAGTATTGCTAATGTGAGCTAAGGCCATGATGGCATGAAAAAAAGCCTTTATCTCCCTATTGAATGAGAGATAAAGCCATCATAACCTTATCTCACATGGTATTAAAGCACCCCCCAAAAAGTTTCCTTTGTGATTGGTTATGTTTGGTTAAAATTAGAAATCGCGTGTAACCGATAAATAGATTTCAAGATATCATAAATTCATTGTTTTGTTGAATCATATATTTTTTCTTTATTTTAGTTTCTCTTTTGCACAACCAGGCTTAAACGGCTGTACAGATTTTGATAAAGCTTAATACAAAGATAGAATGTAATAGCGATATTACTGTTGGCTACATTTTTCCCGGAACTTTTAAACCAAAAAAAGATAAAATGGTCGTTTGGTCAATAATGGGACAAACTGAAATCCATTTTTTTTTGGAAGTAAGCCTTCATCTTGAATTCGAAATTTTTTCGTGCGAGTTTCTATAGCTACATTGATATGTCACAAAAAAGTCCATTTCGAAAATCGTCCTTTTAGTGGGCGAAAGTTAAGGGGTGTTTTAGCTAAACTTTAAACAACTCCATTTAAACTGCAAAATTTCAAAAGTTATTTTATTATCTTATTTTTTTTTGGCTTACACTACCACCATAGATATAAATGGCTTGGAAAATTTTAACTTGGAGGAGCACAACAGGGAAAATATTCGTAATTTTGGTACTTTTTATATAACGTTTTTTGAACGATTTTTTCAATAAAAAATTAAAAATGTTTGTTTGTCAGAATTTCTATATATACGATGGCATGTTGCAGTAAAATTTTTGGAAGTCGGCCTTTATGATTAAACTATTACCAGGGACATAAATTTGTATACAAAATATAAACTTGAAGGGCCAAAACAGGAAAAATTAGTACTTTTAATATGTACTATTAATTTATTAATTAATTAATTCAATTGATTAATTCAATTGATTTACGAAAGAGCTCTGCAATATTTTAAGTTAAAGCACTGGATTTATATTTTAAGCACATAGAAAAAAATGTGAGCTAAAACTAAAATTTTTTTAAAAATCAATGTGTTTAATATCTTATTTTTAAAATTTGTCATTTTGTTTTGCTTGGTACAGGGTCCGCTAGTGCCATATAAATATCAACACTGAAATGTTAAAATTCTCGGTTGAACACATTTGCTTAACACCATTATAATGACTTGCAGTTTTCCTTTAAAATGGAAATACGCGAAAATAGTGCCAATACCAAAAAATGAGTTTAGGCCAATTGCTTTTTTGTGCTTTCTATCCAAGGTCATTGAAAGACTTATTTTTAATCAAATGTCGGTACATATCAAAAATAACGATTTGTTGTCTGATAAGCAATCTGGGTTTCGCCAAAATCATAGGTGCCCAGTAAAAAATTTTAAGGTTTTCGGAAGCAAGAAAAGTACAAGAGCGCTGATATATGCGCTGGCTATTACATACTACTTAGAAGTAACAGGGAAGCGAATACCATTGAAGTCAATTTTTAATATAAGTAAATGAAAATTATTTAATAGCTTCGCATAATCCCTTATAAGTAAGCAGGTTGTAAGGGAGTAGTTGAAATGATTATTTAAAAGAAAAAATTTACGACCAAAGTTCAAAGTGCTTCCGTTAATCCCTTACATGGAAGCACGTTGTATTGCAATGATTTCAAAATGTGTTTACGATTATTCCCGACATATAATCGAAAACAACAGATGCTTAAAATTACTTCTTTTTTATTACGCAATCAGTCGGCAAATTGTTTTTGAGCAGAGAGGACGCAAGCAAATTTTTGTGTGGTCAATTACAAGATTTCTTGTTGTTTTCTTTTTAATTTGCGTACAGTTTCGTTCTATTTTAAAAATTACATATTAACTGTGTTTGTTTTGCTTTTTGTTCTTTTGCATAAGTTTTTGCTTCTATACTGTTGTATACAGTATAAAAACAATTAATCAAAGGTATGAAAGCTGCGGTTTTTGGAACCTTTTCCTTCACGGAATAATGTAAGCCATGAAAAACGCAGTGATTTTACAAAAAGTAGTGCTTCCAAGTGGGAATTCGCCATATAAAAATCATGCCTCTTGTAAGCAGGTTTGTAAGGGGGAATTGTGCTTCTCTCCCTTACAAACCTGCTTACCAGTAAGCACCATTTTTTACTGGGTGTGTTTCTGCATTACTGGATGTAACTGAAAATAGACGACGTGAACTGGATGAAGGAAAAATAAATTTCTTGGTTTTTCTTGATCATTCTAAAGTCTTTGACACGGTTGACCACGGCACGATTTGCTTAAAACTTCGACACTTTTTAACTTCTCTTTAACATGCACGCGACTACTATCCTCATACCTCATGAAAATAAATAAATAAAGGGTATTAAACATTCGGCCCAGAAGAATATGTCACTCTTTCTTCTTTGTTTTTGTTTTAATGTATCTTTGAATTGTATAAATATGCAAATGAAAGGACATGTTGACGATAAAAAACAAATTGAGCCCTGTTTATTTTATCCTGTTTAAGTCCAGTTAATTCAACCAAGTTTTGTATGAAGGTTATCTGTTGTCCAATGTATGAAATGGAGTAATTTTTTTTACAAATTTGCAGTACACTGATAGAAAAGGCGTCATACCCCTGAAGTATTTTGACATCAGTACTATGACAAGTGTCTTCGTTTGTAACCCCATCACACTTTTCATCATGGTGATGTCAACCTTAACATCACTTGGCCAAAGTGTCATCAGGGTCAAAATTAAATTATGGCATCAATGGGATGACACATCGGCATCACAGAAATAACGAACATGTCCTCAGTGCGATGACAGTGCTTCTTATAATACATTGTAATCATGAAAATAATGTTAAAAATGTTGCATCGAATTGATGTCACTATAGTCATAAAATAGATGTCACGATAAAATTACAAAATTGTACGAAGACGTTAGTCATTGGATTGATGTTACTTTTTGCATCATTGATGCCATTTGTAGTAACATTGATGTCCCAATTCTGATGTTAGGGCATCATCAATATGAAGATGCTTTTTTCTATCAGTGTATAACGGGTATATTTGGCGCTTAACCTTTTTTCTACGCCTCTCTGATGACCTTCTGAAAAAGGTTGAGATATAATACTCTTTCACTACAGTTCGCATAAAAATGAACAAATAATATTACTATTGTTAAATTTGTTCTGCGTTAGTTCCATAAAACTATAAAGCCTACTGCCACAATTCGTGAGGATGGCTTCATAATAAGCTTTATATTACTGGAAATAACACCATGCAATTTTGTGATAATCCTAAAGGGCTTTAAGGCGCAAGAAACGCTTACAAATAACAATACTGTATGAAAATTTGGTTGAGTTTAGTTTCCGATCCATTTCTACTACCACTTACGCATTCTATGCCGCAATGGTTTCTGTTTCGCATTAGAAATTTTATTAATAAGATTTCTGTATGTCGTGCTAAGTTCCCAATTTTTCATATTTGATAAATACACTGAAATTTATTGTTGAGGGAAATTTTATTTGAGCGAAAAATCATCAATATACTTCGCAGTCACCTGTTAACAAAGACTTAATGACTCATGGTTTTGGTGCGTTCCAGGTTTCACAGCCAAAAATGAGAACAGATTATTATAGAGGGTGTATCAAAAATATCAAAGCCGAAAATATACTTTTTTTTACACTTTTGCTTAATATTTGCATGTGTTTTTATTTGTAATAAGCTATTTTTGTCACAAAGAATGGGCAACATTGGACAAAACATACATTGAACTTATCGGCGCACTGTGGCTGAAAATTGAATTTCATCGGCCAAAAGTCCAATTTTTTGTCATCGCCGATTTCAAAAATTTTAATGCGATTCGATAGCAAGCATATTAGAACTAAGGTATTCAAAAAACTAGATTAAAATATTGATAATTGTGGCTGTGGCATCCTGCTAGAGACCAATATTTTATGTTGTTTTAGAAAAAAATAAATTTTTGTAAATTTGATCAGAACTAAATTATGATTTCTCGCAAACCGTTATCAATAATGGGTCGAAATTTTTTTTGTTATATAAGTGGGATAGTAGTCTTTAAAAAGTGGTTCATTACATCACTGTATCATTTATACCTGATGTGTTATTAAATGTTTCCCTAGGTTCTATATTTAAGTTAAATCCGAATTTTAGAGGAGTAGAACTTGTTAGGGTCAAAAGTGGTTAAAGAGATTTTAGTACCATCAGAAAGCTGAAAGTTTCCTCTTTAACCCCATATATACTTGTTGAACTGTTTGGAACTGTCTGTTGAACACTTTTTTCATTTTAATGAAATCACTCGCAACATTTTTTTTTTGCTATTTTTACGAACGTTTTGCTTTGAAAAATTATTTTGATTCTTATGAACGGCTGAACATATTTGAATGAAATTTTAAACTGTCATAGCCGGATAGCTTTTGAGTTGAATTGAAAGAATGGTGGGTCGGGAGTGTGACTTGCGGACCTCTAAAATTGGTAAACTCGGAAATTCAAACTTTTAAAAAATTCACCAAAAATATTTCATGGATTTCAAAAAAAATTAAATTTAAGGTGTGCTACAAAAAATATGCTTAAATTTTTAGGTTATCCCCTTTGCCTTTGGAGATATTCGGATGAAATGGATTTTTTGGCTTGATTTTGTAACGGTTTTTCTAGTTTTTTAATCGGATGGATTATGTTTTATTTCAAACTCTTATCAATAGTGGGTTCAACCTTTTTTTATATTGGTAGTAAAGCAGTCTTCAAACAATGTTATGTTGTATTACTGTACCGATTATACCTGCTGTGTTATTAAATACGAATGATGGGAATACAGCAAGAAGGTTCTTTTCTGATCCCAAAAAAGCATCTGAAATAACAGGTGTTGATATAAGTCTTATATGATGTACTTGCATGCAATGAACAAATTGATTATAGAAAATTTGGGGATTATGCCAAAGAAACAGCTCGAATATATACTATCAAATATCCATGGAGAAATATGTCTGCAACAGTTCATAAAATCCTTTATCATGCAGAGGATGTCATTAGGCATTATTTAGTACCACTAGGAGATCTGTCAGAAGAAGCCCAGGAAAAAAGGAATAAAGATCACAGATTTTATAGGGAGCACAATACCAGAAAAATGTCACGAGATTTTACGAACGAAGATCTGTTTAATATATTGTTGGCAACGTCAGATCCGCTCATCTCTAGCATTCGATGTCAATGGAAAGTAGAACATCGGGACTTAGATGAAGAAGCAAAAGGGCTGCTACAGGACAAAGATAATACAAAACCAAATATGGAATATTTGGAGGCAATTTTCCAACCGAATCAATAGTAGATATAATAAATTTTATTTTTATTTAAGCAAAAAATATGTTTTTGTCCTTATTGTTTTTTAAATAAAAAAAGAAAAAAAAAATTTTAAAATTGACACTTATTTAGTTTTTTAATCTAAAAGGTTTTCTAGTGGATCTGGTTCCAGTTGAACCTGTTGTAGAGTTGATAATGTAGAAACCTATTCACAAAATGATCATAGGTATTATTACATGCCTTTACATTTTTTTTAAAGGTATAGTGGCATATACGAGGCTTATGTATATGCATATAAAAGTAATATGAATACGAATTTCTCCAGAATTATATAAAAATGTTTATATTTTTCAAAAGAAAACATTAAGTGTATGCTTGTAGAAGCAATTTATAGTCAGTTTGACATTTTTACTCCCATATGCCCTATTCCAAATCAAATTTTTCAAACAAAAAAAAAAATTATTTGAGTAAAAAATTCTAATAATTCAGCACACCGATTTTTATACATTTAGAACAGTAATGTTTTCTAATATGTCCATTATTTTCTAGAAAATTCCGAGCAATATCGAATGGTAAATTAAATATAATATATATATTTAAATATAAAGGCAATAGCCTTTATTGAAAAAAAAAAAAAATTTAAAGCCGTTTTCCGGGATTGGGAATTTGGGTATTTGTTTATCAAAAATGGGGATGTTTTTCAGTCCACTGTTTTAAGAACTTTTTAATCTACATAACTGCCAAAATTCATTATGATACCTTTATTCATGTTAGATTTATAGAATGTCAAACATTAAAATTATTAAAAAATATTCTATAAATCTGACATGAACAAAGATATGCTAACGAAATTCGGCAGTTATGTAGATTCAAAAGTTCTTAAAACAGTAGGCTGAAAAAAATCCCACTTTCTTAATAAAAAAATACCATAGTTCTCAATCTCAATCATTAGCATTTTCATACTAAATGCTAAAAAACATCAAAAGTTCAACTTTGACCTTAAATTTCTCAACAACTACTGAACGGATTTTAACAAAATTAAAACTGTAAAAAAGTTCAAGAAGTCTTCTCTCCTGCAAAAAAAAAAAAATTATCTCTATCGGTTCAAAAGTTACAGATTTTTGGCCGATGAAAAACGATTTTCAGCCACTGTGCGGCGTTTTGTTCTTTTAAATATTAAAATATTTTATTTCTGTTTGCTTGTTAGTGCTGGTTCACAGTTTTAGTCGTCATGTCCTGAGTTTTTAGGAGGGAGAGGAAAATAAAAGGAATTCTATTCACCCTTTTCTGCCTAAAGCTCAATACTTGACGGCTAAAATTTGAAGAGCGTGTGAGCCAGCACCTATTTTTGCAATATTATTGAGCACTTTATTGCTTTTGTTATATTGACTTGATCCACATTAAGTTGGGCAATGTAAAAAATAAATATATGGCGTAATTTGTATTGAATATATCAAAAAGGAAACAAAACCAACGCATACATATGAAATTTTAGAATAGAAATTATTCAATGATGCCAACACAGCCCGCAAAAATTGGAGAGGCATAACACTTCTGAATATGGCCAATAAAGTTATTGCAAACATAATAAGCAATAGACTATCTACAACTGTTCTCCCTGAGCTCAGAAAAGAACAAGCCGGCTTTCGTGCGCACAAATCATGCATAGACCATGTAAATAGCTTAAGGATTATTGTGGAACAGTCAGTAGAATGGAGGTCACCACTATACCTAACATTTATAGATTTTGAAAAGGCATTCGACACCATAAATCACATTTCTATATGGAAAGCACTAGCGTGTAAAGGAGTTCCCAATAAACTAATAGATCTCATCAAGGGCCTATACGCCAATGCCACCTGTCGCATACTACATGAGAGACAACTAAGTAAAAAAATTTCTGTAGAAAATGGAGTTCGCCAAGGCTGCGTTTTATCACCACTGCTTTTTAATTGTGTCCTCGATGTAGTAATGAAAAAGGCCACAAGTCGGAGACGAGGCATAACGTGGGGTCTGCAAGGTCGCTTAGAGGATCTGGATAACGCAGATGACATCTGTTTGCTGACACATTTATTTTCTGATATGCAGTCAAAGTTAACAACTATCTATGAAACCGCACTATCCGTAGGCCTAAAGATAAACATGGGCAAAACAAAGACAATGCGCATGAATGTTAACAACGAGCAAAGATTTACTATACAATCCCATCAACTTGATGATGTGGAATCTTTCTGCTACCTTGCGCGTATTCGACAGGAGTGGTGGCTCTGGCGCAAATATCTCCAGCCGAATAAATAAAGCTCGTCAATCATTTCGGCAACTAAATCCTGTGTGGAACTCGTCATACATGTCACGTCGTACAAAGCTAAGCCTGTTTAATTCAAATGTAAAATCCACCTTGTTTTATGGATGCGAGACGTGGAATGTAGCAACTAGAGACATACAAGCCATACAAGTTTTCATAAATAAATGTCTACGCAAGATTCTGCGGGTATACTGGCCCTCAACAACTTCCAACACTCGACTGTGGTCAGAAACCAACCAACAACCGATTCAAAATGAAATCCGCAAGCGAAAATGGTCCTGGATAGGTCACACTTTGCGAAAACCACCAGAAGATATAGCAAAACAAGCTTTAGAGTGGAACCCACAAGGCAGTCGCCGTTCAGGACGTCCATCGCATACCTGGAAACGCCAGATAAAAATTGAGATGTCCAAACTAAACCTAAATTGGAATGAGCTTAAACATCGATCATCGGATCGATAATATTAGAAGCAACTTGTTTTGGCCCTATGCTCCTTGTAGGAGTTTAAAGGAACTAATATATATATAACACAGTAAAAACTATTACTTTTTACGCAATAAAAATCAAAAGACATTTTATTTTATCCAATATATTCCGCCACCTTCAAATATGATATACACACAGTAATTTAATTGTGGGTACCTTAAGCGACAAACTGCTGCCTCAAAAAAGTAAATAAACCATCAATGTGCACCGAAGCTTAAATTGTTTTTGTTATAAATTTGTAACAGTGCCTTGCGTGACCTTGAAATTTAAGGAAATGATGCAAGTGTTGCTAATGAATTCATTTATTTAAAAAAACAGAAAATTAAGAATGACGTCGCTTAAGATTTTTTTGCAGTAAGGGCTCGAAATGTAAAAAATGTGTATGAATGCATGAATATTTTAGGATTTTAAACAAAACAAAGCTTGTATTTGTATTGTTATATTCTTATATAACAATCTTGTCTGTTGGTAATTGCCACAATATTAATTCAAACAATGTTTTGTGGTTTGACTTTGAAGAAAATACATATGGTTCACAATGGCCATAATAATACACAAAGGTAAAAAGGTCAGATAAGTTGGTGTTCATATTTTATACGATGGTAGATTAATTTTAAATATATGAGTTTTTTTTTTGGCAAATAAAAAATATAAGTTTTTAAAATAAAATGGGCGAACCATTTTCCAATTTAATTTAAATCTTTTTAAAATTTTAATTAATGGGTCAAAAATGTAATACAACCCTCGTTAATTTTTTTCACATGAACAAATGTTTCCTTAAAAATACATGTATGCATATACATATTTGCCGTAGAAATTATAGTGAGGAAAACAAATTTTGTGCCAACATGAATGTCAACCACTCAGTGTTTCAGCAAAACTAAAATTCTTTGTTTGAAATAAAGATTTATAGAGGATAAATTTTTAAAACAAGGAAAAGTGCAGTATTCGGCTGTGTCGAATCTTTAATACCCTCAACCGAGAGTTTAATTATTTTAGAAGTGACCTTTATATGGGACCTATAAATTAGAAGCCCATCATATTGATCTTTTCCGTTGAGTCTTTCGAAATTAAGTGTGTTTTCAATAGACGGTCAAACAGACGGGTATTGCGTAATCAACTGAGAATTACTCAAGAACCCATAACAAATATACTTTATGGGGTCTAAGATTAAGAGTAAAAACGTGTCACATGGAAAGACAAACTTAATATGCCCTCATTCACCACTAGTGGAAAATCTTTTGATGAATTTCTACTTTGTTATTTATTATAATGATCTATTTGTTTAGAACTATCAAGTATTTCTAACAATATTTATTCATTGATTGCCTATTAAAAATGGGGTTTTCTTAAAAAAAAAAGTTATCATAAATGTTACTTTATTTGTGTTACCTTTAGAACACATGACAATATAGTCAGAATGGTAAAACTATCAAGAATGCAAAAATAGTTGAATTTATGCAGGCAAAAAACCATGTTGTAGAAAATATTGTACATTATTTATTGATTTTAATAATTCGTGTGTAACTGAACAAACTGAAAATTATAAACTGAAATAAAAACTTTGGTTTAGAAATTTATATTGAAAAAAAAAAACAAATTTGAGTTTTTTTTTGTTTCGATATAAATTCCAAACCAATAATTTTTTTTTTCTTTAAAAAAAAGGTTAAAATGACAGGTTCCCGGCTTGTCTGTTTTTTGCAACTAGCAAAGTGTAGTTATCGCTCAAAATTATAATATTAAAATATTATTTTTAGATTATTTTTTAAAGGTTGCGAAAGAAAAAAAATCATATCTTAAAAAATACACCTCCTTTAAAGTTTCAGGATTTTTAAAGAACATTCAGCCAAATAATAAAATAAGTTTTTGACTTAGTCCATTTTTAAAATTTTATATTTTTTTTATAAATATCACATATTTCAAAAACATATTTTTTTTTTTCAGTATTATGCTTGTAGCCCCAAGAGCTCTCTAAAAAATTACATAAAAATCATCTTCGTTTGTAAAGTTGTATTGAGATAGTGAAGAAATAAACTTAACACATTCGGCTATTTCTTTTTTTAAATTCTTTATTTCCCGCTAAGCTCTCCGCTTGTCAGCAGGAACGAAACCAGAGTCTCTGGCGGGAATCGAACCCGCAACCCCGGCGAAATTATGACATTTTAAATCTATATACAGTCAAATCCAGATAATTCTTACCCCGATAGATCGTAATTCCCGATAATTCGTAATAAACTGTCGGTCACTTGAAAAAATCTCGTTATTCGTAAAATGTCCATACATTTTGGTACCCTCGCTAATTCGTATTTTTTTTTTTTTTGCAAATAAAATCTTCTTTTGCGCTTATATATCGTAATTGCTTGCTAACTACCACTTATAATTCGTAAAAGCAGAAATATGGAAATAATGTTTTTTGGTTACCGCTAGTTTTTTGCGTGGGTTTTTGCTTGTGTGTGTGTTTATTTTGATAAGATCAGTTGGTTACATGAATAATTTTTGTATATAATTTTTATTTATTTTTCATGTTTTTTTATCGTTTTGGTATTTATTTTATTTTAACCCCGTTAAATCGAAACCTCGCTAAATCGAAAACCCCTATAATTCGTAAGAAATAGCCGGTCCCTTGCGATTACGAATTATTGAGATTCTACTGTATATAAAATAGGATGTGTGTATGTATGTATGTGACGTATGGACTCCAAAACGGCTGGACCGATTTTGATGAAATTTTCAGGGAATCTTCAGAATATTCAGGCGGGTGACACTGTGAAGTCTGATTTTTGATTATCGGTCTGCGGGCGGAGGGTCGTGGCAAAATCCAATTTTCATATTGCACCACCAATGACATCTATATAATTTGGACGTTTTTTTCTTTAAAATGATCGCCATGGTCCAACTTTGATTTATACGAAAAGAAAATTTTGCCCCGCCCACTTTTTTTCGAATTACCTATAATCAAAAAACGGCTCCATCGATTTGACAAATTTTTCTTTCAAATGTTCGTATTAATCCATTTTAAGTTTTCATCGAAAGAAAAATTTACCACTCTTACTTTTACGCCCACTTTTCCTATTAAGCGCATAGCTTGAGAACGACTTGACCGAGTTGGACGATTTTTTCTTTAAAATGATTGCCATTGTCCAACTTAGGTTTTTAGGGAAAGAAAATTTTGCCCAGCCCACTTTTTTCGATTTACCTAAAATCAAAAAACGGCTCCATCGATTTGACTAATTTTTCTTTTAAATGTTCTTATTAATCCATTTTACGTTTTCATCGAAAGAAAAATGTACCACACCTACTTTTACGCCCACTTTTTCTAATAAGCGCATAACTTGAAAACGGCTTGACCGATTTGAACCATTTTTTCTTAAAAATCATCGCCATGGTCCAACTTAGGTTTTTTCAGAAAGAAAATTTTGCCCCGCCCACTTTTTCGATTTACCTAAAATCAGAAAACGGCTTCATCGATTTGACTAATTTTTCTTTCAAATGTTCGTATCTTTTTAACGGATTTTAAAAATCGAACAAACACATTTTTCCTAATTTGGAAGGGCAACGTCTGTCGGGTCAGCTAGTTATTTTATAAAATTTAAAGCGTTCCAAATAAACCTCACAAATGTTTAAAAAAACATATAAACAAATAAAAATCAATCATTCAATATTCACACAAACACCTTTAATTGCGAATAGTTCCAAATAAAACAAATGTCTTTTAATTTCTATTCTAATTGTTTATTTAGAGTAATTGTATTGGTGGACTGTATTTTATTTGTATTTTACAACTTGTTTGGTGGAGTGTTAAAATTTGACTGACTGATGTAGTACGTGTGAAGTGTAATAGATAAAATAAATGATACAGAGTTGTATGTTAGGGAAGGTTCCTCATCAACCTTGTTGTTCTTGTCAAAATGCTTTTGTAGTTATATTGTCCTTTAACGGTTATTCAGTCTACCTGTAGTGGAATTCTCTAACTTTTAACAATAAACGTTAACGTTAATTTTACCGGCACAGCTTACGGTAACAATACAGCAATTCAGTAACTCAATTTTAACAACATAGCTAAAATTTCAATCAAGTGGCATCTTTGTTAATTAATTAGTATATTTAACGAACACTGTCATCGAGTGCAAGCTACTTCTTGTGTGGAACTTTCGAAACTAACAAAACCTCATTTAGGTTCTGCTAGTCTAGCGAAAATTGCAAAAATTCGGAAAATTTGCCAAAATAGCGAAAACTTTTAATATTTCAAACAAGCCACAAAATTGATTTAAAGTCGCTAAAACTATAGGGAATTGCAAAAATTCGGTAAAAAGTGTTAAATAAGCGGAAATTCGCAAAAATTTGTAAACAGCGGCTATTTATTAAAAATCGTTAAAGCTCTAAAGAACCACAGGAAAAAATCGATTATAAAGCGAACATGGCTAAAATTCGCGAAAAATTGCACACTTGGCAAAAAACGTAAAATTTATTTGACATCGCTCAATCGCTTACAAAACAAAGTGTCGGAATATATCATATTTTTATTTTGTGCAAAAATAGCGAAATTTAGCGAAATTGTTTAATATTTCGAAAAAACCATAAAATTGATTTGAAGTCACAGAAAATATAAGGAATTGCTAAAATTCGGTATAAATTGCTAAATTAGGGGAAATTTGCAAAAATTTGCTTACATCGGCATGATTGGCAAGTCTGCCACTTATTTTTTGTGTAGAAAAGAAAACACTCTTAGTGATTTCCATAAGCTGCATCTAAAATGTAATATTTTTAATGATTTTTATAAATTCCAAAAAAAAATAATTTTTTAATAATATTTTTGCAAAATGTATGTAAATAACGTGAATTTAATGGTGTTTTCTTTTCTACAAAAAAGTGTGACATTTTATTTAAAAAAATGCAATTTGGAGTCTGTTTCTTAAAAATTTTAAAAAAAATTTTTATGAAACAGACTCCAAATTGCATTTTTTTAAATAAAATGTCACACTTTTTTGTAGAAAAGAAAACACCATTAAATATGTTATAGTGGCTTTTATTTGGCAAAATTTTTGTTTGTTTTTTTTTTTTTTTTAATAACTACGAATTTAAAAATAACCAAAATATTTTGCCGTTAAGATAACTTAAATACCTGACGTTAAGATACAACATAGCAGATAACGTTATTGGTAAAAAAGTTACTGAATAAAATTTACGTTAACTTTGCTGTTAAATATTTTTAACAATTTAAATTATTAATATTTTTAATTAGGCTTAAGTTCATGAAATTTAATTTTTATTAAATTATTTTTATGAAGAAAGGAATTTTACAACATGAAAATTAATTAAAATTGTTATTGATAATCTTTCATTCTTGACGTGGCTCGGGCTCGAACCCTGGCCGGCAGGTTACCATGACATGTTTCGATCGCAACCACTCGATCTCCTCAGATGGATTTGCCGTCTTACACTCGCAGCCATCGACGACTGCTGACGTCACTAGTCAAACATCAATCCTTAAACCAAATTGTATTTTAACATTTGGTAGATCGAAAAATTCCTTTCTTCATAAAAATAATTTAATAAAAATTAAATTTCATGAACTTAAGCCTAATTAAAAATATTAAAAATTTGGATTAAAAACCATAAATAGTTCAACAAAATAACCACAATACTAATTTAAATTATGTTAAAATTGAATAGCGAATCGCACTACTGGACGTATGAGTAATATTTGTTAATTGCAATAAAGGAGATTTTTAAATATTTTTTTTATTGATTTCGTCCATTTCTATTACGAAACCTCATCTCTTAGTACATACATTTTATATAGAAAAGTTATTTATTCGAAACTTTAGCTTTGCTTGTTCCGTAAAACTGCCATCGTGGAAACATTTGCTTAGGGCAAATAAGACAATTTGGCCCATACCGTGCTTTCAACGGAAGGATTGACGGGTGCACATGACTAGATCGTTTAAAGGTCTCACAGCCAAACATCAAACAGGCTCATGAAACTCCCATTTGTGTAATTATGTTAGTAATGATTTGATGCAAATTCTTTTGATTTTATAAAAATTTGATGCTGCGGCATTTGACCTTATCTACATAAGATTACATGATAATCAAAGTAATTTTTGTGAATACAAAATTTTCAATTAGCAAGATTTTGTTTGTCGTTCTTAATTCCAAATTTTCATTCTTGATAAAAATACTGATATTTATTTATATTTATATTTTTGTTTTATGATCAATCTTTTATTTAATATTATTATTGAGGTTTTTTTGTTTTCCTCACGGGCTAATATGATCAATCGTATTTTTACCAAATGTAATTAAAAAACATTTATGGTTAATTTATTTTCTTTTCCCAACGTTTCGTTCGCTTTTTTCGAACTTCATCAGGGGTTATTTTTATTCCATAAACATCTAGACAATTAGATAATAATTATAATAAATTTTTGAACTTTAATAATATCGCAGCTTAACTTACAAATTAGGGTTTACATTTGTATTGCTCTTTTTAACTATTTTATATTAAAAACTGGACTACACGACACAGAAATAAATAAATAATTAATAAGTAAAATACAACACAAACACCGAATAAAAGTCAAACTTAATGTAGAACTATAACTAATTATAATCATTCACTATTGCAGCGGAGTATTGCAGTTTAGTATTGTCCTTGTCTTCTTTCGTATTCATTGTATTTATTGATATTTATTGTTGATGGGATAAGCTATTCCTAAGCGCATTTCACCGGTTGCTTATATTTTCTAACAAAAACACCTTGCTTTATTTTTTACGAAAACAATAAACCTAACTAACTATATATTTACCGTATTCATAAAACCCCTTGTATTGTTGTATCAATTGTATATTGTATTTAAATTCATAGCTCACCATTGGTTTTTATACAACATACAATGGATACAACGATACAAAGAGTTTTGTGAATACGGCAATTGTTTTACAAGAATAATGAAAAAAATAAGTTTAAGCAATTTATAATTTTGAATAGTTTTCTGATTCTTCTGTTAAATATTCAAACTGTTTAGGTAACGATATACTTTTTTCAGTGATCGCTTTTTAGTGAGCTTTTGCAGAAGCAGCACTTTTTTGGCTTTGGTGTATGTGGCAAAATGGAGTTACGGACAGAAGTTCAAAGGATATCTTCAGCTTCAACGAACTCTTCAAGCCCTGCTACGTCTTAATCGGGGGCTAGAATTTTAATTCGATATACATTTAAATCCAACATCAAATGGTCTATTTGCGGCAAGGTTCTGCTCTGCTTACAACAAAAATCATATAAACGAACTTTTTACAAATCGGCGCAGAAAAATCTTAGTATTTTGATTTAAATCAAGGCGAATTTATTACAGGTGAACATAACAGCCCCGCTGATAATTATTTTTAGCTTTATAAATGTTTAATATCAGAATTTAGTTTATTATATTTGTTTCTGTTTTGTTTCTGTTTTGTTTCGATTTTTGACATTGTACATTGATTTTGCAAAAACAAATTGCTTGTGTATTTTGTATTAGTTTAACTTGTTGTAGTACCGAGGTAACCTGTAAAGAATACACTTTAATTTTAATTTAAAAAAAAAAAAAAAATATCAAAGAAAAGTAAAACCATAAATAGTTCAACAAAATTACCACAATACTAATTATTGTTACAGCTAAGGCACGAGCTCTTTGTGTACATTTGTCCTTCAAGTTGTGCTGAAAAAGGTCAACAAGAAAAAGAAAGACAAACATGAAAAAACAAAAATGTACTTTGGACTTCAAGAAGAATTCTTGACAAAAAGTACGAAAAAACAGAGGTAAAGGAAAAACACTTAAAATCAATTAAAAATGGATAATCATTCAAAAAAGCAAATTTCGATCTACCAAAGGTTAAAATACAATTTGGTTTAAGGATTGATGTTTGACTATTGACGTCAGCAGTCGTCGATGGCTGCGAGTGTAAGACGACAAAACCCTTTGAGGAGATCGAGTGGTAGCGATCGAAACATGTCAGGGTAACCAGCCGCCTGGGTTTGAATCTCAGGTCAGTCAAGAATGAATGATTAATGATAATTATCAATTACAATTTTAATTAATTTTTATGCTGCAAAATTCATTTCTTCATAAAAATAATTTAATGAAACTTAAATTTGATGAATTTAAGCCTGATTAAAAATATTGAAAATTTGGATTAAAAACCATAAATAGTTTAACAAAATTACCACGCTACTAATTATTGAAAAGAAAAGTTTTAATGTTTTTCTGTAAGTCTTAAGGCAGAATTAGTCTTTACTTTCTGTTTCTGTTCTGTTCCGTACCGTTCTGTTACGAAATTGTAATAGTTACTTTTTCTGTAGCAACTTATCAGCCATTTATGACATAAAACAGTTGAACAAAACAAAAAAAAAGACTATTTAACTTTTTAAGTTCTACTTTAATTTACAAAGGTATATTGTCCCACTGTTGCATTAATGAAACTGTGCATTTATGTGAAAAAAAACAACACACAAAAACTGAAAATTATGTTTTGTTTTATATTTATTTTATACTAGCTGGTCGCCCCGGCTTCGCTCGGTAACTGATTACTAATGATCAATGGGGCCGTTTTCTGATTTAAAGAAAATCGAAAAAAGTGGGCGTATATGTGGGCGGGGAAATATTTTCCTTGCGTAAAAACCTTAGTTGGCCCATGGCGATCATTTTAAAGAAAAAATCGTCTCAAGTTATGCGATCAGCAACAGACAACATTTTATTTTTATTATATAGATATCAAATATTTGTTTACATTGTGACTAAACACATAATAATTTACATTTTGCGTCGAGACATTTTTTTCAAAAAACTTAAACAAACAGTACGCAACAAAACAAAAATTTTGTACTGAAAAAAATAAGGGACCTTTAGTTTGTTAGGTATCCACTTCAGGGTTACCACAGCATAAAAATAGTTGGATCTGGATTCACATAAAAAAAAATATGAATACTAAAAGTAACTGTTCCAAAAATGGAACACTTTGATGATATGGGTTAATGCAAATAAGTTTAAAGAAATTCAATTTTATTAATTCTTGAAATCAAAAAATGTGACGCGCAAAATAGAAAGGGACCTAAGGGTTTTGTTCAGGAGAGGTATTTTATCTTTGTATCTTTGGTGTACCATCACTGAGCGTGTTGGTATTGGTCTCATTTGAAAGCGACACATCTCAACCTTGTTGGTCAACCTTGAAAACGCGCGTAGGTCGTCCCTACCTCTTGTTTTGTGTAGTTGGTTTTTACTGATCCCCTTACCTTACTGGTCCCTTGCTGTATGCGCTGTTACATATGTATATGCAATAATACCGATTAAAAGTTGTAAGATCAAATAGTAAAATAGGGGTATAAATGACTTTAGTCCAAACTCAGGGTTAAACCGTTCCTTCCTGAATTAAAGTAAAATTCCAATTGATATTTTAAGCACTTTAAATAAAATTTAAGGAATTTTCCTTATCTTTTTTTCTTTTTTTGAAGCCGTTTTACTGTGTTTTATGTTTACTATGCAGAGAAATTTGTTACAGATTGAATATTTTAACATACAAAATTTGTATATTTTACTGAGATATTTTAAGCATTTTCTTATTACGCAACTCAGGAATTTGTTTTGGAATGTCGTAGTTAAGGATTTCTGCTTTTGTTTCTTTGTATATTTCTTGTATATATAAACTAGCTGTAAAAACCCGGCATTGCTCGGGCCAAAAAACCAATTTTTCTGGGAAAAATTATGTATATTCAGGCATTTGATCAACAGGGAAACAAAAATAAGCTCTAAAAACAATTTTATTCGTATTAAATATGAAAATATGCATTGAAAATTGTTAAAAATAAGCACGAAAATCCTAAAATTATAATCGGTAAGCCCATACACAATAGTATTTACAGACGAATTTTTTAGATTTAACCCTATTTGGAAACGATGGGCAGTCATGGGCTCACAGAAACCGAAATATGTTAAGAGGTAAAAATTAATATTAGAGTTTTTTGTGCCAAATAATAACTAGATGAAATTTTTCGTCTTAACGGGATTTTAGGAACGGTTGTTAAATAGTTTGTTAATCTTAACACTTAGTAGGAAGTTAAGGCAATTTAAGGAAGGATGTTATGTTAGTAGCCATATTTGGAAAAGGACATCGTTTTTGCAGCGAGGGTTATCTGCAACAAATTTATATAATTAAAAATAATCGCATCCCTGCGGGAAATTTGTGTCAATTGGTCCAATAGACTGGTCGTCGGTGACAAATATTTTTGGTCTTTCTAAAATTTGTTTCTTGAATTCAATTCTACGTCTTGTTTTATTGAAATAATACTATATTGTATTGAAATAATACTACATTGTAGTAACTGTCACTAAACACGTCCATTAAGAATAGATGTGTGACTGGTCAAATGGTGTCAATTGACCCCCTCCAATGGCAACCCCATGTAAAAGTGATAGGTCTGATTCATAGAAAGTGTTAAAACGAGAACCGGTCTCTACCACCAAAGACCTATCACGGGACTACTTTGGTGCAGTTCGCTTCCCTATAGCGATGTTATTTCAGAAAAAAAACAATACATTTCAACAGACTACGTATTATTTTAAAATTTTGGTTTCTAGTCGAACGAATTTGAAAATTAAATCAAAAGTTTAAATTTCTTAAAAAAAAACATTCCGAAATATGCATGCAAAATCTGCCTGTTTTTTATACCCTTCACCGAAGGTAAAAGGGTTTAAAAAAATTTCCCTTCACCGAAGGTAAAAGGTTATAAAAACAATATTGATGTTAGACCCTATAAAATGTATATATTCTGGATCCTTATGAAAAGCGAAGTTCAAACCCGGTTGTTCGTCTGTCTGTCTTTCAGTCTGTCCGTTTGTCTTTCTATCTGTCCATCCTTCTGTTGAAATGGGGTTTCCGAAGTCCCCAGTTATGATGGGGGGCGTGACCGGTATATATTTGGATCAGATATGCTCATTATACATTTGCTTTTGAAATTCAGCCAGATCGGTTCAAAAGCGGCTGAGATATGAGCAAAAAACCACGGCCACCTTTAATTTTTCCTATAAATCCCTTGTTGTTGTTGTTGTATTTGTTTTTTGTTTCTTTTTTCTATGTATCTGGAGAGCGGTAAGAGCCAAAGTTTCCAAATAAGGTTCAATTATTAAGTTTATCAATAGCGGTACCTCCCGTACAGAAAAAAAGTTTTATAAAAAGTTGAATATTAGGGCTGTCATATGACCATTATATAACAAAAGATCGGAAATCTTTAGCAGAACAAAGTTTCTAAAAAACTCGGAAAAATCGGTTCAGATAAAAAAATATATATGTTGCTGAAGAAGAAGTAGGATCAATTAAAAAAAAAACAACTCTTTTATTAAAAAAATGAAAGGAAGATACATGAGAAATACTTTAAGAAATGAAAAACGAAATTGTTGCTATCATTATCAACGAAGCTTTAGTTTTCAACTATTAAAATTTATTTATTAATAGCAAGTTTGACAATTGGTAAGGGAAAAGTTATACAGGGTATTAAATGTTATAATGATTTTGAATAAAACACAAACTATTTAGGAAATTATTGTAATTTTATTTTATTATGATATATTGGTATTACTCAATTATGTATGGAACAAAATATCGGCCAAATGGGAGCCGCGACTACGGCGGCACACCTCCATCCGATGGTCCAAATTTTCGATGACCCTGAGGTATAATGGAGGTTCTATGCCGTTAATGTGCCGAATTATCTCATCCTTTAGCTCTTGAATTGTTGCTGGCTTATCGACGTACACCTATTCTTTCATATAACCCCAAAGAAAAAAGTCCAACGGTGTCAAATCACATGATCTTGGCGGCCAATTGACATCGCCATTACGTGAGATAACACGGCCATTGAATTTGTTGCGCAAAAGAGCCATTGTTTCGTTAGCTGTGTGGCAAGTGGCACCGTCCTGCTGAAACCACATATCGTTCACATCCATATCTTACAATTCGGGCCATAAAAAGTTCGTTATCATCTCACGATAGCGAACACCATTCACAGTAACTGCCTGACCGGCCTCATTTTGGAAAAAATACGGCCCGATGATGCCGCCAGCCCATAAACCGCACCAAACAGTCACTCTTTGTGGGTGCATTGGTTTTTCGACAATCACTCTTGGATTCTCATTCGCCCAAATGCGGCAATTCTGTTTATTGACGAATCCACTGAGGTGAAAATGTGCCTCATCACTGAAGATGATTTTCTTCGAAAATTGATCATCCACTGTTGCCATTTCTTGCCACCATTCTGCCCATTCACGACGTTTGGAATGGTCAAGAGGCTTTAGTTCTTGAGCCAATTGCACCTTGTAAGCGTGTAAATGCAAGTCTTTATGCATAATGTTCATCAACGACGAGCGTGAGAGGTGCAATTGTTGGGCACGACGACGAGTTGAGGTGGACGGCTCTTCAGCCACACTATCGCGAACACCAGCAATATTTCCTGCAGTACGAGCTGTACGAGCATGCACTGGTGTTCTCAGATCTTCTACTGACCCGGTTTGCTCGAATTTTTCCACGATTTTTGCGATTGTACGCACATTTGGACGATCAAATTGACCAAAAAAATCACGAAGTGCACGATATGCATTTTGATTTGAACGCCCATTTTCATAATAAGTCTGGATAACTTTAACACGTTGTTGGATTGTGTATCTCTCCATGGTTCAAATTGAGTAAGTCTGAAATAGAGAAATGTCAAATAAAATTCGGAAAAAAACTTGGCGTTCAGGTGTGTTTCACATTCAACATCGGCCCTTACAATTTAACCACCCTTTATTTTGTTATGTAGTTGGATTTTTGTCGTTCAAAATATATTTTTTAATAGTAAAAATCATTCGATTTTAAGGAATATGCTGTTCAAAAAATAAAAAATTTAAAAATGAATGTAAAAATCATTTGTTTTAAATGAAATGTAAATGATCCGTTTTTTGACTGAATTTTAAGTTGTTTAAAATGAATTTTCGTTTGAATTTAACTACATAATATTTTGAGTGTATATTTTTGATCTACTTGTAATACAAAAGTAGCCATAAGCCAAACAAATATGAAATAAACATAGTGTGACCTACACCACTTTTGAGCTGACGGCCTCATACATAAATGCTGCCAGGGCCGAGATATCCAACATGTTGTAAAACATCGCAAAAGGCCAACGAGTTGTTTCCCTTTTTGTGGTATATGTATTGGGACACCATTTTATCCATTGCGTCCACACTGTTCTTGGTTTGATTATAAAACAAAATCATTTCTGGCTTTTGTTTTATATCGGACACAGCTGAATCTCGATGCATGGACGATAGCAACACTACAGCTCTTCGTAGTAGAAAAAAGCAGATAGATTACCTAAAGTATAATATTTTAATAATGTTTCTTTTTGCCTTGTTTGACATTGTTTGTAATTTTTCCCATATAAAATTAAGAAAATATTATTATATCTACCCGGGTAGATACTATGTGTTGACGTAAAAAAATTCTTAATGAAAGCGAAGGTTAAAGTAAATTTTATTGCGGAATTTCGGTTTTGTTTAGTTTTTCAATAAGCTAAAGCGTTTTTTAGTTGCGCGAACATATGTTAATCTATCTATACAGTATATAATTTCTTAGTATGTCAGGATGTTTCTGATGACATAGGAAGCTGAAATTTGGCACACTTGAAGTACTTTCTCTGCGGAAGATCGTAACGTAGCCATATTTTTGATTTTCGGCTTTTCAACTAGTATAACTATAAAGATCTGATAGAAAAGATGTTTTTTTATAATATGGGGAACTTTGGGCCCCACCCGGCACGGCTAGGCACCGGCGGATTGACCTGAAAAATTAGATCATGATTTCTTACACCAAACCTCATATTTTAAGCAGCGCAAACAATTAAATTAAAAAAAAAAAATCCCATACAAGATGCGACCAGTCTAATGTATAGTTTACTTTTTTATATTGTGGTGTAAAGCGCAGCTAGCTCTACATTTAGTAACAAAAGAGATAACGGTTGAACAACAAGGTCCTAAAATATAGCCTTATTTGCATTCTGGCGTTACTTTTAAAAAAGTAGACTTTTCGCTGAAAATGCCTGTATGTACCTTTAAACGAGCAAAGATTTTTAAATTTGATAGCTTGAAAAATAAATCTATATAAGTCCAAAGCTTACTAAAAACGTTTTTATACAAAACTTCTTGCTCAATTCGCAGTCTTATTAAGTTTTGTGATGCAAGTCAAAATCCACTTCCGTTTTGTTAACGTCCCGCCAGCGCATATTTTTGCTTATATCTGCAAATCCTTAGCGGCGATTGCTGTAATTTTTTTCTGAATATAGTGGACTTTTTACAAATTTGACTTCGTCATTTAATTTTTTTGCATTTTGTGGTACAAATATCACGACAC
Organism: Pollenia angustigena; assembly: GCA_930367215.1. NCBI lineage: Eukaryota > Metazoa > Arthropoda > Insecta > Diptera > Polleniidae > Pollenia > Pollenia angustigena. The sequence continues at coordinate 241,135,398 of OV884059.1, read as the reverse complement.
GTCAAAATGGAAATGCTGCAGCAAAGTTTTTAAGCTTAACGCCGGCAATCAATCAAAAATAAGCAGTCCATAAAGGAAGCGGTATTTTTTCATCAGCCAATACATAGAATTCAGCAGAAATTCAAAATTGCAGGTTTATTGAGGTATGATATCTTGAGATCGTGGCCGATCAGAGATCCTATTTGGTAGCACGGGAGTCAGTAGTTTCTGGAACTTCGGTACCTGATTAACGTTTAGCAGAAGCATCCATGGGCATGATCTCTTGAGAAGAGGTGTCTTTGTGCTTGAGATAATTTATGTAAGAAATATATTTGATGTGACAGTCAAAAGGTGTGTAGACTAAGAGTGGGTTTTTAACATCGAGTTTAATCTTAGCGGCAAACTATAATTGATTAATCTGAGAATAAATTTAATTGAGTACTAACTGTGTTTAGTAGTTTTAAAGGTGTGTAGACTAAGAGTGGGTTTTTAACATCGAGTTTAATCTTAGCGGCAAACTATAATTGATTAATCTGAGAATAAATTTAATTGAGTACTAATTGTGTTTAGTAGTTTTAACCTCGCAGCATTGCCATACTGAAGAACAACAAATGGCAACTTTTTATCAACGCACTTTGCATTTTATACAGAAGAAGCAGAAATTTCGCCCTTTTAAATCTTATAAAAAGAAAATGAATTCTTAATATTTATTATTTATCTTTAATAAAATAATCAATTTTTCTGTTTTCTAAAAAAAAATTACTTTCATGTAGGTACATTCTTTCTATGTATTTTAACATCTGCTTTTGTTATGCATGTGTATGTGTTGACATTTGTTCATTATGTTTAAACCACTAACATTGGCTGCTTAAACTGGCAAATAAAGATAATTAATCCTCATCTTAAAAACTAAAAACACAGATTTAAGATGACTAAATCTCTAATCTCCATGTTAACAACCCACCCTAACGTAGTTAGTGATCGAATGAATGGTCGAGACACTGATTTTCTGCCTGGATCAGTGAAGACCTTGATTTTGTGAACGGGCGAAAATATGATTTGGAAATAGAGGAAGAGTGTAGTTGCGTTGGTGAAAGTGGTGAAGACCTAGTAATTAGCGAGTTAATGAAGGATCAAGGCATTTGGACCTAAATCGGTAAAGAATTTGATTTTATGAACGAGTGAAAAGTCGGAGGATTTGTTGTGGTGCATTCAGTTGTAAAGCAGGCCAATGTTTAAGTAGCTAGCGGCAATTGATAGGGTGAATATTAAGTAGTTGCGGATTGCATGGAATGACGTTGGACCGTTTTTAAATGCGATCGGTGAAGTTGTGGATTTTGCTAAGGTGCTATAAGTTAAGGTACCGGTGGTGAAGAAATGGATGGAAGTTGCACAGAAAAAATTCTCCAAAATTATATTAATTAAAAGTTTTAATTAAAAAATGTAATCAAGTGAATGAAACGTTTAATTGATATAATTAATTTGTTTACAGGTGCAAATTTAATTAATTTTTTAATTATAATCACACATTTTTTAATTGAAATCAATTTTTAATTTTTTCTGTGTGCGTTGACAGTGGCAAAAACTAACCCCCTTATTCATAACAAAAACTTTTGATTTATTAAACAGATTTTCATAGAAAATTAAATTTTTAAGCCTGTTATAAACCTTAAATAATATTATGGATATGGCTTTTAGTAGTTTATAATAGCGAAAGGTTGAGGTATTGATAAAGGATAGAATGAATTGGCTTTGGAGTGGATGAATAGTCCACAGCCGATGATTTAGAGGAACTTTTCTATGTGTATTTCACAGAGCGGTGCACTTTCATTGAGAGTGCTGTTTTTACGGGAAAATGTTTTAGGGGATTGCGTGGCGTCTGTAGATTTAGCCAAAATGCTGAAATTGTGAGGACGGATCATCTCTTGGTACTGTTGCTGTTCAACAGATGCTGCTGGTTATTCTTAAAGCAGTGGAGGCGAGATAGCTCCAACTCCTAAACAAGGGGCAAGAATATAATTTTGACGTATTATGCACTTCAATTTCTACCTGTGTGTGCTTTTTCCCATCACACTCGGGGCGTTATTGTATAATTATTTTTTAACAATTGTAGTAGTTAAAATAATTATGTTAAAAGTTGCTACAATTTTAACAACAATAATTAGACTATAATAAAACATATTTTTCTTTACGCGTTTAACATTTCAAACTATGATTTGAAAATTTGTATATAATTAAATAACTTTTGAAAATCCACAATTTCATATATTCAAATGCGTCTATGAGAATTATTTAATAACAAATTTAGTTTTTCGTCTTTCGTTTATTTTAGCTTAAATTTAATAAAAACCAAATGTTCCTCACAATATTACAAGAATTCATGCTGTCTTATGATTTTCATTAAATAAAAAAAACTTAAAAAATCTGCCGCTCTAATAATATGAAAAATCAACAGCTGGATACTGTTAGCGTGGAAAAATAATAATGAAAATAGTACACTCATAAAATTATTACAGCAACTGATTGTGGGTTATTAAATTCGTTTTCCGTACTGTAAAGCCCAATAACGCCCAAGAAGAATCTTATTTTTATTGTTATTTATTTCTTAAGTGTGGATAAAATAAAAGGAATTTATTGAAAAAAGTTTAAAATTTTTGCTGGTTTTTGAGAAAAATGGGTGTCCCCACATGGGGACATGGGCGTTTTAGATATGAAATTGACAAAACCAATTTCGCTCTACACAAAGTATTTTTGTGCATTTTAACGGTTTAACGATCAGCATCAGCTACTACAGCACAAGTTGAACGTTTTCTAGAAGGCTGTAAAGAGGCCCAAGTAATATTTCTTTAAAACGACAATTGGTCAATAGAAGTTGTATTTTTTAGCTCTTTTTAACAAAACCTATAACCGCAAAGCGTTACTTATTGACAAATCTACAAGGTACGTAAAATTAAGCCACCAACGCTTTATTCATATAATGGATTGGCCGAAACCTCGCAATCCCTGGTTGTGTTATACAAATAATCAGTGTATAGTAAAGTTTGCATTTCCTCGAAATGCTCTTTACGTTTCTAAAGATTCCCTGATATTTCTGCACTGTAAAGTTTTTTTTAAACCAAAAATGCGCATAGGAATAGCTTATCCCATCAACAATAAATTTCAAGTGTTTTTGTCAAGAATAAAAACTGGGAATTAAGCACGAATAACAAAATCTTTTGAAATTAAAGTTTTTTTTAAGCTATAAAGTGGCCCTTCGTCAGTGTCATTTTAGACACAAGCTTAATTTTTCCGGCACATTGTTCGGCATAAAATGTATGGAGAAAAACAAAATTTTCAGGGAAAAAACTATTCACTTTTTTTCACGATAGGGGTGAATAAGTCTTATTCATTTCCTTCATCTACGTCACCTATAAAAGCAGCATCAGGTGGCACAATCGTTTCCCTTTTTGTACTGAAAAGCCTTCTGAAGTCGCAAAAAATCATTTTGGCCTTTAAAAATATTGAGATAAGTCACATTTTACATATTGGAAAACCTAAAAAATTGTCCACATTTGATTGTTCTCAAATGGGGACAGCTATACAAAATCATACCCTGAAGTAAAATTTTACACTTTTTCTTTAACTAAATGCTTTTAAAATCATCAATACCCTTCTCAGACAACGAATAATTTGTATTTTTCTATTTTAAGCCATTTAGAACAAAAAAAAAAAAAAAATAACAAAGTAAACCAAATTTTAATCTTTAAATAAAAGTTTTAAAAACCTCATTTGTATTTTCTATGCTTCCTTGTACCCTTTGTCACAATTTTATCAAGGGCTTTAGATGAGATATTAGTTTTAACATTGAGAGACATAAAGGTTTTTCTTAGCGTTGCAATCAGTTGAACAAATGTCCTCACATGGGGACAGTGGGCGGCAATGGGTTAAATAAAAATCCGGTTTTTTGAAAATAATTCTATTTTTAACTTTATGTTTGTTATTCAAGAAACAAACTACAAAAAAATAATGTTTTCCCTACTTATTTTATTCTGTAGTTTGATTTTTTTCGGTTAAAATATATTTTCTAAAAGTAAAAACTGTTATGTGCTGTTTTCACAACACAAGTGACTGAACGTGTAGTAAAATTTGTATGGAAAACACTAAAAAAACTGAGTGCTATTCATATAAATTTCACTACAAGTGCAGTCACTTGTGTTGTGAAAACAGCACATTAATGTGTTGTTTCCAGGTGGCAAGCAATTGATTGTGTAGAAATATTTTTTTTGAGCGCTTTGCATATACATTTTTAAACACAATCAATTGTTTGTCGCCTGGAAACAGAACATTAATTTTACGTAATATGCTATTTGATAAACAATTTTGAAATTAATGTAAAATTTATTTATTTTAAATGAAATGTAAATGATCCGTTTTTCAAAGGAATTTTTAGTTGTTTAAAATAAATTTTTCGTTTGAATTTGACTACATAATATTTCGAGTGTATTAACTTTTAAGCATCGGAAACATATTGCAATACTAGCACATTTACTAAATAAATTTTACTTCTTATTAAAATTTTATTCTGAGTATTTGTGGTTTTATGGCCGCCAAAGTCGCCAAAATAAAGTGCTGGCTCCCACAGTGAAATTGGTTTATAAAACCCAACTAAAGACAAATAAAAATTGTTGAACAGCACTTAAAAAGCCTGTTCAATGTGAACTGGATATAAACTAATAAAATGTGTTGTGAACGAAATTAAGTAGAACGAAAAAAAAAAGATTTTTGCTTACAGCTGTGGAAAATAATTAAAGGAAAATAAAATAAAGACTTGATTTTATTTGAAATTTGTATCGAAATTAATGCAATGATTTTTTTTATGAATAACTTCTACACTCATAAAATTATTACAGTAACTGATTGTGGGTTAAAAAATTCGTTTTCCGTACTGTTAAAATTTAATAAAAATATAGTTATTTTACAAATAATTTTTATTTTTTAACATTTATGTTTGTTATTCAAAAAACAAACTATCAAAAACTAATGTTTTTTGGTTGTTATTTTTTTATGTAGTTTGATTTTTGTCGGTTAAAATATATTTTTTAAAAGAAAAAACTATTCAATTTTAACGAATATGCTGTTCAATAAATAAAAAATTAAAAAATGAATGTAAAAATCATTTGTTTTAAATGAAATGTAAGTGATCCGTTTTCTAAATGAATTTTTATTTGTTTAAAATGAATTTTCGTTTGAATTTAACTACATAATATTTTGAGTGTATTTTTATTGATTTAATAAAATAAAGCTTATTATATGGAATTTTTTCAGAGTGACCATTGTTTGCTTCGATCTAACTTTCATTTTTCATAGATATTCTAGTAGTTTTAGGTACAAGCGCCCGTAGTTGTGGTGGTTCTGGGTGGTTCTTGACTTCACCCTTTCGGTAGCTCAAACTGACACGGTGTTCAATTGAAACCTAAAAACACGCGATTTTATTCGATCGCAAACATTGTAATGAATGAGTAATTGTGCATCATTTTATTTAAACTTGTTAATATGTTTGACGGAAAAGGTGTAACGTTTGAAAAACTTTGTAAAGACCCTCTTATAATTACCAAGTACTAGGCAAGGGGCTAATACTTTTTCGGTTCGAAAGCAATTTTATTTCTAATTCCTTTAGTCGATACTGAGCCAATTTTTTATTTTTTCAGTGTTGTGAAAACTTAAATAAATGTTTAACAACACTGCAAAAATAATTTCGATTCGTTCAGTTTTGACTGAAAGAATTAGAAGTAAAATTGCTTTAAAATCGAAAAAGTATTTAATCAGGACTGCTAGACCTAGCCCCAAGGTAATCTCGTGGAATTACTTTCTGGAGAATAAAACTACTTACCCAGCAAAAACTTGGTAATGACTTGCCATTACTGAACAACTTACTTTTCAATGACTACTTCATACCATCTGCATTACATAGAAGTAGTTTGGTAATGGCTGACATATAATCTGATACCTAAGTACTTGTGTATGAGTTGATTAACGAAATTTATAATTCATTCGTAATAAAATGCATCTACGGTTGAAGTTTTTTCAAATCTAATACAAATTGATTTAAAATATTTGTTCTTACAATTTGTTTTTTTTTTATTATAAATAAAAAAACAATTTGTAATAAATTTGAATAAGAAAAATTATGCTGTACTGCAATTTTATAGTCATGACATGTTAGTTGTAATTTTGGTGACATCGGAGTAATAAGTTATTTAAGTCCCTATTTGTAAGCGAATGTGGTAATGACTTATTTAACTCCCTATTTGTAAGCGAATGTGGTAATGACTTATTTAACTCCCTATTTGTAAGCGAGGGTGGTAAGTAGTTGCCTCCAATAATTTAATCTCATATTTACGCTCTTAATTGAGTAAAAAACATCGTTTTTTTATACAAAAACTACACTGCCCCGGTAGACTAGCTGGTAGTGAGCTAGTCTATCAGCACCGAGGTTGCGCGATCGAATCCCGCCAGAGACAGAAAAAAATAAAAAATAAAACAAAATAAAATAAAATGAGAAAAAATAGAAAAAAAAAACATAAAGTAAAGTAAAATAAAATAAGAAAAAATAGAAAAAAAATAATTTAAAAAAAATAATAAAAAAAAAATTTTTTTAAAGTCATGACATGTTAGTTGTAATTTTGTTGACATCGGAGTATTAACTTATTTAAGTCCCTATTTGTAAGCGAATGTGGTAATGACTTATTTAACTCCCTATTTGTAAGCGAGGGTGGTAAGTAGTTGCCTCCAATAATTTAATCTCATATTTACGCTCTTAATTGAGTAAAAACGTCGTTTTTTTATACAAAAACTACACTGCCCCGGTAGACTAGCTGGTAGTGAGCTAGTCTATCAGCACCGAGGTTGCGCGATCGAATCCCGCCAGAGACAGAAAAAAAAAAATAAAAAATAAAACAAAATAAAATAAAATGAGAAAAAATAGAAAAAAAAAACATAAAGTAAAGTAAAATAAAATAAGAAAAAATAGAAAAAAAATAATTTAAAAAAAATAATAAAAAAAAATTTTTTTTAAAGTCATGACATGTTAGTTGTAATTTTGGTGACATCGGAGTAATAACTTATTTAAGTCCCTATTTGTAAGCGAATGTGGTAATGACTTATTTAACTCCCTATTTGTAAGCGAGGGTGGTAAGTACTTGGCTCCAATGACATCACCGTGTTAAAATAATGAGTTAAAATGCTAATGTATAAGTAGTGAAGAGTCGTTATATTAGCTTTTTAACTCATTACTTTGCAATGTAAGTTTTTGCTGGGTAGCTTTTATATGCCTATTTCGCTGTCTAATGACCTGTTGTTTCACTGTTTATTCCACTCGTCCTAGGTTTTTTTTTGGACTTCAAAATCATTATTAGTTGGGTCTTCATACTATTGCGACCATTTTCTGTACTAGTGTTAGTAGCACTTATTTTTAATTCTTCGGGAAGAGTCGTTCCTTTAAGAGATGTTTTTTCCATTTGATTTAAGGCACTTCAGATAGAATTTACCACATTGTAACGAAATAGTAAATTGAAGATAAGGCTTTCAAAAGACTTTGATTGTGAGCAGAAGAGACATTGATTTTAAGTTCTTCACCAGAGCCAAAAGACTTTCAACCAACCTTTTTTTGCTTAACATGACTAACCAAGACATTTTCAAGATAAGCCTATTTAATTGTCCAATCCAGAGTAAAATTATGGCCTTTGTCTTTCCCAATATTGACTATTTCACGCTCATATAACAGTTTTCCTATTTTATCTTTAAACATTTTAGTATATAAAATTACTGAATATCTGTGATTAAAAATGTAATTCGCTTTTATCTACAGATTAAATCTCGAAAGTGAAAATATGCAATCAAATAATTTAACAAACATAAATTAAAAAAAAGCAAATGACGCGAAAGAAAGTAACTTTATTGAAATGCATTTAGGGCTTTGCATTTAAGTTCTTACATGAATTTTATTTTCCGACTCCGGCTTGTTGGCTAATAATGTTATCAGGCCACAAAATTATACATATTTAAATTGTATTCATAATTAAAAACAAAAAACAAAAGAAAAACTGAATCTTGCGGGAAAAAAATTTATGAAATTATTCAGAAAAAAATATTTACAATTAATCTGCATATATTATATCAATTATATCAAATTTTATTTCAAACAAGTAAGAGTGCTATATTCGGCTGTGCCGAATCTTATATACCCTTCACCATTTTGCGAGCAGAATACAGAGCAACTAGACAAAAACTAAATAAAACTGGTAAATATTTTTTTTTTAAATAAGAGACAACCGGTTTTGAACTTCGCTTTTCATAAGGACCCAGAATATATATACTTTATAGGGTGTAGGATCAATATTGTGGAACATACAAACGGAATGACAAAGTTATATATACCCTCTTACCTTCGGTGAAGGGTATAAAAAGTAAATATACCCACTTACAACTACAATTCGAGTCGGAAAGAATCCAACCAATTGTAGGGGGATGTAAGAAAAGATAAACTCACTGTTTATTGTTGGTGTTTTGTTTGAGCTTTGATATTGTTACAAGTAAGACTTTGAGTGTTTGGAATTCTTATTCGCTTTAGGGTTTTATTTGTATAATATTTTTAGATTTTCTAAAATCTTTGGAAAAGGTTTCCTGATGATCTGGGCTAAGCAACCAGTGAAATGCGCATAGAAGCTAGCCTTCCCTCAACAATAAATTTCAGTGAATTTATATCAAATATGAAAAATTGGGAATTTAGCACGTCATACAAAAATCTTAGTAAAAAATAATTAAAAAGTAATTTAATTTTAAATTCAAAAAAGATCTTTCGTGCACTTCTTGATTTTTTTGGTTAGCATAATCGACCTAACGTGTCCACAATCGGAAGAATTGTAAGCAAATTTAAGCAAACCTGTTCTGTAGGACATGTGAAAAATGTGTTTGCTGCTGTTAATGGCTGGCGGCGTCATCGGGCACAGAGGGATTTGTCCATACAATGTTTGGCAAAAACTATAAGGAGTGCTCGTAGAATGTTGAAATTTTGCTCTGAGCCTTTGGTTAAGAAAAATTAAGAAAAATATAAAGTTTCATCCAAATTGAACACGTCCTCTACCCACCCACTCTAAAAATTTAAGAATAATTTTACTTGAGTATAAACAAAATGAGTAAACTTTTAAACTCATTTTAAACTTTTTATTCATAAATTATCATTTCAATTACTACATCATCTAGTTCCAAAATATGTTTACGTGGTTGACGTCTTATACTACTTATATAGGGATTATATGATGCAAGCAAACGATGCTAAACATCAGTATTTGTTGCAGTTCTACTACATTTTCTGGAAAACATTAATCTATAATTTCTGTAATCCTTATTACGTGCTTCTTTCGCAACAACTAGGTTGCTCATCAGCAAGCGATACTTCAAATATATCTAAAAATTTTCAATTATATTCAAAGTACACATTAATTATTTGGTTTTGAAACGTACTTTTTAGCCAAGTGTAATTTTTCATAAAGGAATATGATTTGTTTCTGTAAGATTCGGCCCAACGTTTAAAAAAGTGACGAAGAAATCGCTTTTAAACTGATTTTTTCTCAATTTGAATTTCATTAATAGTAAGCACCATGTTTTTTGTTTTTATGAAATCAGTTAATAAACCACATTATTATTGCAATTTATAAGTTCCTTGCACAATTCACTATATGAAACACAAAATGAACCCATTTTAAAAATTAGTTACATCCCAATAAAAATTTTTACCATTTTGCGAAGCACTAAAGGTACATTTAAAAAAATAAGCGCACAATTATGCGCTACGCAATAAGACAAACAGAAATGCAGTAAAGTAAGTGAAAGAACTCTCAACAACTTTTATAAAAAAAATAACATTTCAAGTGCTACTGCATTCCCTTACTACGAAGCAGGTTTGTAAGGGAGAATACTAAAAAATAACTGTATCAAAACATTCAGTGTGAAAAGATGATCGTTACATCCAACAATATTTATGTGCGCTGAATAATGCGCTTTATGTGTCAAAAATGTATTGCTTCAAAGTGGGAACTCGCCATATAAAATTCATGTCTTCCGTAAGCGCAATGGTAAGCGAAACCCTTATGATTCTCCCTTACAAACCTGCTTCGTTGGAAGCTCCATTTGTTATTGGGATACGTTTAATTATTTTCTTAAACTTTTTTTGGCAAATATTATTATTTCAAATAATCTTATGGTTTTGTTTTTCTTTTTTTGTTATGCACTTTTTCGATATTGCTGTCAATCAGTTATTAAAAAGTAACAGTAAAAGTAAAAGCCTAAAAGTATACATAACCTTTTATTCTAAATATGCATTGCAATTTATTGCAAATATTCAAAAAAAATACGTGAGTTTTATAACAAAATTTATAAGTGATCGCAAAAAGTCGCAGAATTTTCTTACATAAAATGAAAGAAAACATTCCAAACTTTCATTTAGTAGTATTACTAACACGGAGGTAGACCGAGCTAACTTATTTTTTTTCTAATGAAAAGTGCAAATGCTAAATTTGGCTGTAGGAAATATCGCCCAAAGAAAAATGGCCCAAAAAAAAAATTTTAAATCGCCCAAATGAAGAATCGCCCAAAAGAACATGAAAAATAACCCGAAAAGAAAAAACGAATTTTTTCCAAAAAAAAAAAAGTTAAAAATTACCCAATTTGCAAAACAGTGTTTATTATTCATATAAATTTAGTAACTTACAAATGTAAGAGAAAAACACGTTTTATTATGGTTACAACCAACAAAACAATTTTTAAAGAAACTTATTTTACCATAATGTGGTTGTCGGTGACAATGATTTGGTTAAATTAAACACAATATGGTCAACATTGTTTTAGAAATGGTTTCGTTGTTTTTTCTCTGGGTGCATATATTAAACATATAACGAAAACACTTTTGGGCGCAAGGATTTTCTCCCCTATGTTGTTACAAATACCGGCAGCGCTTACTAAAGCGTCTCGACATAGCCGGCCTTTGGCCGGGCGCAAGGATTTTCTACTCTATGGTATAACAAAAACCGGCTTCGCTAACTGAAGCTTCTATGCGCAGACGGCCTTTGGGCGGGCGCAAGGATTTTTTCCTTTATAGTATAGCAAGAACCGGTTTCGCTAAGTAAAGCTTCTAAAATCTGCCTTGTTTCCGAACGAAGGCCGACTTCGCAGATAAGCTTTAGTTATCGAAGCCAGTATTTGTTATACCATAGAGGAGAAAATCCTTGCGCCTGGCCGAAGGTCGGCTTGGCAGAGAAGCTTTAGTTAGCGAAGCCGGTTTTTGTTACACCATAGAGGAGAAAATCCTTGCCACGGCTGTGCAGAGAAGCTTTAGTTAGCGAAGCCGGTACTTGTTTTTATTAGAGGAGAAAATCATTGCGCCCGGTCATAGGCCGGCTATGCTTTCGAGTTTGTTCACGGACACTATGACACTGGACGTTATGACATGCCACCTTTTTGCAATATGTCCCGTTATTTTTATAAATAACATTTAGGAATTCGTCGTTTAGTAATAATAAATGATTTAGACAAATAGTATGCCCGAAAAAATGGGCTATTTTTTATATAATTATGAAAAATCACCAAATTTAAAAAACGAAAAATCACCCAATAGTACGAAAAATAGCCCAACAATTTTGGGTCACTTTTCATATAAATTCAGGCCCAATTTTACATCGAATTTTTTTGGGCGATTTTTAATTAATTTTTTTGGACCATTTTTCTTTGGGCTATTTTTCCTACAGCGGCTAAATTTTTTGGAGTCATTTTGATTTGCTCAGATCTCTTAAACTATATATGGGCTACTTCAAATTTTTTGAGCACCTGCTGAAACCGACATACTATGGCTCTTATTTCGTTAAGTTTTATGAATTGAAAAAAACGTTGTACAGGGTTTGGATGACTATACTTGAAGGATATGACGTGCAAAGTTTTACGTTGAAAAGTCCTCACCTTAAGAATTGGTGGTCATCTAAAATTCGAAAAATTAAAAAAACGACTTGAAACTTCCAAGAGTTTTTTCATTCATTCCGTTTTCTTTGTAATAGTTTTAAGCTTTTAGATCCAAACCCATACAAAATTTAGTCACTAGACTTGGAGGATATATCCAATAAAAAAAAAATTTTGATATCGCTGCTGCGTGAAAAGTTGCATGGTGTTTTAAAGTGAAACCAAAATTTTTCGAATTTAGAAATTTTTGAAGATTTTGCATAGAGTTTTTGCGCCGTTTAATAAAAATGAGTTTTAAGCGCAGAATTAAAAAAACTGCGTAATTTTATAAAGTTTGAGGTGTATCAAGTTGGTGTCAGCCCACCAATAACGTATCACGGACATCACAAACTTAAAAGAAATTAGCGTAAATTTTTTAAAAATGTATCTTTTTTGCGTCTGACAATCTGAATTGCCTTTTAAGTTGGCTAGTGTATTGCGTGATGTGAGTAACTTCGTAAAGGGCACCTCCGAGGCGAAAACGCACTTTAAAATTTTTAAACGCAAAAATTTTATGAACTTTTGAAAATTTTTGCAAAAAAACAATTTATTTTTAAGCTTTTTTTTATATCAAAACATGTCATGGGCACATGTTAAGGTATCTAAATAGATTCTTCGCGACGGACTTAACTGATAAAGTGCAAAAAAAAATAATTTCTTTCAACCCTGGCGCGTGCAGCGGCAGTTTTTTCCAAACACATTTCGCTTTGTGACAATTGAAGCGCTGTATCAATTCCGCTCAAACGTACATCGAATAGAAGAATTTACTGAGCTTGATACTAAAATTGAAAACGCAACAAAAAATTTCAAGGATTTAAAATTTTATGGAGAAACAAAATGTTTCTAACCTCAAAAAGCATCCTTGTATGAAATATTTGATTTGGTTTCAGAATATACATTTTAAAATTTCTAAAATTCGTTGAAAAAAAACTGAGAAGCGAAACAAATTATGATCATAGTAGCTTTTGCTGAGTGCTTCTAAGAATAAATATTTGAGTATTACTGATCTAAATATATAATTTGGTAAAAAACTCATGAGTGGTAAAGTTTTAATGGTTATATCTCTTAAGCCATTAGCGAAATAGTTTTTTTTCCGAAAATATTGCAAATTATGTCTTATACGAGCCGTAATTTTGTAAAATGTTTAACAATTTTAAATAAATTTTTATATGCATACACGATAAAAAAAAATTTTTTTATATTTTTTTTCCAGTGTATTTTAAAAAGTATTCAAGCTTTTACAAATATTTTAGTGTGCTAAGAAAGCCCTTAAGGGGTATTATCCACACGCGTTATCCTTTTTCAATTTTAACAAAAACTGTAATTTTTATATTTTTTTTTAATTTTTAACTTTAAACCGCAGTAAAATTTGCGCCGTGTAATAAAAATGATTAACGCGAACGGATTTCACATGCTCAAATTTCGGTTTATACACACGCAAATCAACATTGATGTCAGAAAAAAAAAAAAAATTAAAAAAAAAATGTCTAGGTGTCGTAAATTTGTGAAGTTGCTCATATGTAATTTAAATAATTTTCTTTCCTATTAAATTTAAAATACTATATTTTAATAAAAATTCTCTTAAACTATTGTTAGTTAAACCATATTTATTGTATAAACCACTGATATGTAGTAAAATTTTCACCAGTTTTCGTTGTATAATATTTATATAACTTCACCACACTCTTTTCTATACAAAATTTTATTTTTTTTGAAAACAAATCATGGTTTTCTACTAATGAAAAATTTTTCTACAGAATTGCGTCATTAGATTTCTAAAAAAATAACTGTAAAAAATAGACTTTTTGCCAAAAAAAAAAATACTACTGTGAACAATTCAAGGGTTTAAAGATGAGATAATTCAGCACATTGAACCTCAGAGTCGTTGCAAATACGGACCATCGGATAGAGGTGTGCCACCGAAGCGAGTACTTGGCCGATAATTTTTTCACACATAATTGTCGTAGATTGTTCTAAAGCACAAACACTCGCTTAAGAAGAAGAGACACTGCAGCACTTACCCAATTAGATGAGCGATAAGCACCTATGTTTATATGTGAACAGAACCCGTGACGAAGAAAATTTTTGTCTGTCACTGGCAGAACATAAATAAAGTATTAGGATAAGATTTGATTAATTACACAGGCCAACACTCAATTTGCTTCTTTGAATTTAAAAAAAATTTGGGAGTTTTTTTTTTTTTTTTGACAAACTGATTACAGTTTTGAATTCAGCGCACCCAAATTAACTAGAATCAGTTGATAAATTCAAAGAAGCAAAAATCTTTTTTTAATTTTGTCGGGCTGTGTTATTGTTAGTTCATATTTAATATATGAAGATTCAATAAATAAGTAATGAGACAAAAAAAAAAAAAAAAAAAAACAAAGAAAATTCTTCTATAAAAATAAAAAAATATTTAGGTTATGCTCTGAAAACTTTTTGTTTTTTTTTTTAAATTAATATCGTGCGGTTTGTTTGGACAATCCTTTATTACAAAGGCAATCTTTTCTAGTGCACGAAGGCGTATGACTAATTTATTTAAAGTGAAATAAAAATAGTACGCATAACTGATTGTTTTTATTATGATATGATGATGTTATTATATGTGGAGATTTTAACTCCAATTTAATCGTTGAGAGTTATCTTATCAATGATATGAAATCGTTTGGTTTGGTTCCAACAAATTGTACAGTACCAACACATTTTACTTCTACATCTAGCACATTATTAGATTTATTTTTTGTTAGCGATATGAAAAAAGTTCTTTTATATGACCAACTATCAGTACCTTGTTTCTCCAAACATGATTTGATATTCCTAACTTTTAATTTCCAGTTGCAGTATGTATATGATAAAACTACTTTCTATGATTTTAAGAATATGAATAATGTTCTGGTGTCCTTTGAGCTATCCAATATTTATTGCAACTCTATCTATTATATGCCTTTGGTTGAAGATCAATTGAATTTCTGGGAATATAATTTGTCAAACGTTTTTAATACATGTGTTCCAGTCAAAACAGTTAAGCAAAACGCTAGAAAAAAACCATGGTTCAATGCAGAAATCAAATCAGCAATTGCTCGTAGAGATTTGTGTTATAAACGTTGGAAAATTTTTAAAACTACTGAATTCCATATTGACTTTTGTATTGCTAGAAAAGAAGTAAATAGGATGATAAAAAGTGCAAAATCTGAGTACTATTCTAGTCGTTTTTCATCAGCAATTGGATCAAAAAATACTTGGCAAACTATACGTGAAATCGGTATTGGCAAACCAACATCTGTTGATGCTACTGCAGTAGACATAGATGAAATCAATGAGTCGTTTACAATTTTACCTAATGGTTTATCAAATATAAGTTATTATGAACAATGACCTGCTATTCGTGGTAATAGTTTTAGTTTTAATTGCGTAATTGAGCAAGATGTTATGTCGAGTTGTCTTGCTATTAAGTCAAATGCTGTTGGGTTTGACAACATCCATCCGAAATTTTTACGGATTATAATTTCGTTGATTGTACCTTATATTACATATATTTTCAATAATATCATCACGAAGAGTGTTTATCCCAAAAACTGGAAATATGCTAAAATTATACCCATCTTAAAATCAAACAAAGAATATCGCCCAATTGCTATTTTGCCATTCTTATCAAAAGTGTTTGAACGATTACTATATCAGCAAATTATTAAATATGTTAATAATAACGGGTTATTTGCAAAAATACAATCAGGATTCCGACGCAGTCACAGCTGTATAACCGCACTAATTAACGTATCTGAAGAAATACGCAGTAAACTTGATGATGGCAATATTTCATTCCTTGTTCTGCTGGACCATTCTAAGGCATTTGACACTGTGGACCATGAAGTCCTCTGCTTTAAGCTGCAAAAAATTTTTAATTTCTCCTCCTTATCAACACGTTTAATGTCATCGTATTTATCAGGCCGAAGTCAATCTGTTTTCAAAAATAATAAAACATCTCGCTCGTTACCTGTTTTGAAAGGCGTGCCACAAGGATCAATACTTGGGCCATTACTTTTTACACTTTATATAAATGATTTGGAAAAAACACTACAATACTGTAATGTACACATGTACGCTGACGACGTTCAACTTTATATAAGTAGTGGCTTAATGGAGATAAATAACTGTGTGGAAAAACTGAATGCGGATCTTAAACACATTAATGAATGGGCAAATACAAATGGATTATGTATAAATCCCAAGAAGTCCAAATGTTTGGTGATAACTAAGAAAAATTGTAAGTTACCTGTTGAACCATTAATAATGCTTGATAACCAAAAAATTGAAACTGTATGTACAGCTAAAAATCTTGGTATCACTTTTAATTGCACACTCACCTGGTCCGACCACATAAATGCTGCTGCTGGAAAAACTTTTGCAAAGCTACGAATTCTTTGGAACACCCAGTCTATTACTCCACTTAATATTCGAATTCTACTTGCGAAATCTTATTTAATACCTACATTATTATATGGATGCGAAATATATGCCAGCTGTGACTTACGAAGTCTAAAAAAACTTACATCCACGTATAACTCTATACTGAGATATGTTTGTAATTTGAGAAAATATGACCATATCTCTCAGTATTCGGAAAAGCTCTATGGAGTCACAATAAATAATTTGTTAAAAATAAGAACCTTGATCCTATTACACAAAATTGTATACACCCGTAAACCACCGTACCTTTTTGAGAAAATTCAATTTACACGTTCTAGAAGATTAAATCACATTATACACATCAGACATCAAAGTTTAATATCTGAGTGGCAATTTTATGTTCATTCTGTCCGTCTTTGGAACACGCTACCGTCGTCCATTCAGCTTATAAGCAACGCTCTGCACTTTAAAAAAGAACTCTTCAAGTATTACGCAAAATAACACTTTTCTACTTTGATTTTTGATTCTTCATGTTTTTGTTATTTTTATTTATTTTTATTAATTTTTGTATAATTAATTTTAAAAATTTTTTTTTTTTAATTTTTCCTTTATTTTTATTATAATCTAGTAAACTTATTAAAATATATAAAAATCCTTTACTTTAATTATAAGATTATAAATCTTGTTGTATTGGAAAACAATTAAATAAAACAAAAAAAAAAAACAATTAATAATAAAATATATTGTTTTATAATTTTGTTGTAGTCCATTTGATTACAAAAATTTTAAGCCGCAGCATGCCTGGCTTGCACACCAGAGTTCTACAATCAATTGTTTTTTCGCTGCCCATAGTCACTCATGAAATTTTAAATATGACTGAGTAGACATAAATAAAATTCAACTACTGTGATATACTTATATATACCACAACGTTGATTTATAAGTCTATTATAGAAAATTATGAGTCCAACGTCGATATTATATTAATACCATCTCAAGTATGTTTAATTCATATATGTATGTATACATACCCTCAGCCTGATTAATAACTTAAGAAAATATTTATTAAACTTAAGGCTCAGTTAGTCTTAACTTTCTGTTTCTGTTCTGTTCCGTGCCGTTCTGTTACGAAATGGTAATAGTTACTTTTTCTGTAGCAACTTATTAGCCATTTATGACAAATTTATTAGTTTTGCACCGTCCATTGTTTTTTTTTCAATCACTTTAATGCACATAAATTTGAAGAAACTAAATTTTATGAATTCTTAAAATCAAAAAAAAAAGTTTATTTGAATATAAATATGACTTTTTTATTATTTATTTTGCTGTCGCTTACAATTACTTAACAAGTTTTTGATTTTAACAAACTGAACCGCAACAGAACAGAAAAACTAATCAATTTCATAGGTTTTGTAATAACAGAAACAAATCAGCTGATTCGTAACAGAACAGAAAGTAAAGACTAATTCTGCCTTTAGTCTGAATTAACACGATTGCCTTTTAAAGATGCCAATATAATTACACGCAGCCATCGTTATCCATATACCAACAAATAAAAACACAAAGCGTACTGACCAAGTACAGGCATCTCCGTACCAACCCCCTTTTTTCTCTCACCTAAAAGCATAACAGTTGAGACGTGTGAAAGCAGATGTTCAGATATGCACCTTAATTGAGTTTTACGCAATAAATGCTATTATTAAGCTCAACTATCCATACAAAATTGCAATTTAGTTATTGCTCAATTAATATGAAATTATTATAAATATTGAGTAAAATTAAAATGCAACACTGCAGTGCACAGTCGCAAGTGTGTTTAGTGAGTAAAACGCAACTCACTAAACAAAGTGTTTTGACATTTTTTGCCAACAACAAAACAACAAAAACAAAGGTCCATCCATTAGGTCTGCACAAAAGCCAGATGTTTATTTTGTTTTTTCTTTAAAGATGTCAAATGTTGTTTACATTTTGCCAAGTTAATTGCTAATTGCTAATTGAGTGAGCTAAATTGAGTATGTGTGAACAGAAAGATAATTATGTCAATAAACCGAATATTGACTCAATAAAAAAGGTATATCTGAACACGATACAAAAACAAATTTGTTCTTTAAAGTTTATTAAAAGGTATTGCTTTTGTATATTATATTAAAAAAAACTCAACAATCAGGTTAAATAAAATATTCAATGTAAATTAAAATAATCTAGTCTTTTTAAATAAGCAATTTACGATTTCCTTGTGAGGCAAATTTAGATAGTACAGTCTATATCTGTCTTTGTTGATCTTAGCCATGTTTTTATTCGACGAAGGGTAGGATATGACCTCTCGCTCGTAGCATTAATGACGAGCATTGAAACGAAATTTTGAAATATTATTCTTAGATTTGGGTAGATCCTTCATCACAGTTGATTAAAGCATCTACAACGTTTTATGAGAGATTTTCAGATATTTTCCATGTTTGTTGCCACTGCTACAGTTCAGGTTCAAGTTAAGATGTTAGTAGGTATTTATCTCGAGTTGTGATTTTTAATGTTTTGTATATGTATATGACTTTTGGTATGTTCACATTAAGGATTTCTATTGGAAAAGGTGTTTTGAGATCTTCGAAAATAAATTCAATCAGAGGAATGAAACCTACAACTCGGTGGAAGTCTTCAATATTTTGGATGTAATTATTTCGTTCAAATCTTGTCTTTTAGATTGGAACCTCGATTTGAACGAAAATAACTTTAGCTTTTTCAAAAATCCGTTTAAATTGTTCTTCGGCTTTATTTCTTTTTTCTTCAAGGCACATGATTAAAGTTTTGATAAGGCTTGATCCTTTTTGAAGATCTATATCGTGCTTTTGTAAAATGATACTAAGTGGCTGTGTTACAAAAGGTATAATACTTAATATGTTTATTCCTTGTTGCAAAGTGTAAAGCTGAGTCTTGACGGTCCACCTTGTGTCGCATAATGTAGAGAGTTTGGCTCCCAAATACTTTACTAAGACTGTGTTTTGCCTGGGATGATTATATTTAAAAAATTTTATCGTTTCTTTAACAAATGATACAACTTTTTGTACTAATGGCACTTTATTTCTTTTAGAAATTGAGTTGTTTGATTTATGGAAATAGCAAGGCGTTTGTTTCAGATTTGTCGCGGCTTCCAGAATTTTTTAACAGCTCCATTTTCTGCTGACATCAAAGGACACCTGTCAGTTCCAACTCCTACACAATTTTTTAGGTCAAGACCAAAAGTTGTCAAAGTTTTAAGAACTATTGATGATAGTGCCTTCGCATCAATTGACCCATCAGCGTCATTATCAATATCCTGTGAAGGCTCCTCAAATGCGTTTACAACAAAGCCAAAAAATTCTTCCCTTAAGATTTGGATACTTATTGAAAATTTCGTTAGAGATTTAATAAAAAAAAACCTTGCTGGGATTTCCAAAAGTTTTGTACATTAAAAAAAAATAATATTAATAGGTATTCTTGTATTATCGAAATAAACAAAACACATTTTTATAATTTTATATATAATAAGGAAATTTCCCCCCTCCCCCCTGAATCCGCGCCTGGTTCTACATTATACTCAGTTTGAGGTATGTTCAGAGGATTCTGTGTGATTAATGAAGTGATTTAGTCGTAATCATTTCAATTTGAAGTGTTTTGTTATGGGTAATATTCCCATTTTGATGTGATTTAATCTTAAACACGTTCGTTTAAGAACACAATATTGAACTTGGTATAATTCAACTCATTACATGCCGTCTTGACTAGCCATCGCTATGTTAAAATAGCAAACAATTTCTTGTGAACACAAGAATTTGCATAGTAAAGACTGCTGTTGTCCATGTTTTGTTCTTGTTAAAACAGAGTTGTTTAAACGTTATCTAACATCACTGCTGTATTGCCGAATAAAAAACGCCATCTTGATTGTGATTGTTGCTTTTTGTGTGGGTTTTCTTGCCATACGTTTTACCCATATCGAAGAACATAAACAATTGTGCATTGCTAATTCTGCCATCGCTTTGTTATTGAGCAAACATAAAAATGGAAGGTCTGGACAGCGTATTAAGCTTATCCATCTACCGTTTAAACACAACAAAGCGAACACACCACCCCATAACAAGCGCATCATATAACATTAGGAAAATGTAAACGTCAAATCGTCACTTTGCTATTTCGGGGACAACTCAAGCAGGCTTGCTTACAATTAGTTCGAATTCGAATCATACTTAAGTGTGATTTGAATCTAAATTAGCCACGTAATTAATGTTGTTTAGTTGAGTACGATGAGTAGCATTAAACTTCCGAGTAGATATGAGGTTTGATAACATTGCAATAAATATGAATGCGTTTACCTTTTCACATTAAAGAAATCATTACAGATCTCTGGTAATTAAATGCGAAAATTTCATGTTGGTACTGAGCTTAGTATCGCTTAGTATCGCTTATTTTTGTATATGTATTAAAGGAATTTTTGTTTTTCAATTAAACCAGCATTTCACTCTGGATGGTGCCTGAAATGGGAAGTGTGTATCGAAAAACACAAATGTACCGGTATCTCGCAAATGTAATGTGCTATGAATCATATAAATAAAGTTTCGAAAAAACTGTAATTTCGCAGGCCTGTACAATCATTTATGATTAAATATGAAAGCAATTTAAGCTGAAAAGCTATTTTATGTTAAGTGAATGTTTTTATGTTAAACTCTTATAACAAACTCTTGTTAGTTTTAGATCTTAATTTTGTTTTTAAAATAAGTGAACGAACTTAATTTCTATTATAACATTCAGTAGTCATCATTAAAATTTACCAAATTCTGTCAGCTTTTAGCAGAAATAAAGAGTTTGACATTGTTGAGAACTCTTGGCCCCCTTTTTAAATTAAGTTATCTATCAGAATAATACGGTTCTTAATAAATTAGCCAGTGCAATACTTTCTTCCTTAAGCTTAATTGAAATTTCTTTTGTGTATTCACTCGCTATTGTCGAGGAGATAATTTATCAAAATTATCATAGAATACTTTAATATTTTGAAATCAATTTAGGGTTGCATAAGAATTCCTTTTGCTAAAGGCACTTGTCATCCATGTGAACTATTTTGTTCATAGAATTTCTGGTATTTTTTATTGTCTATTCAAATTTGTCTCAATACGAAAACTTGCTTTTGGAAAGCATTGCAAATAGTAGATTTCTGTAGTTCTTACCACCACTTGTACAAACCATGTTTGAACAAGGCAACGAACTGCATTGTTAGTCGTCCTATTTAAGTACTTTGCAATAAAATTCTTAAAATATTCAAATATTTTATCCAGGGTTCAAAAAACTGCAGTCGAAACCTAAAACTGTCGAATAAAAAACGAAAATTTGTGTACAACTTTTCGATTTTTGAGTTGGTTTGACACCGACTTTTTATATTTGATTACTCAAAAGTGAAAGCAACAGTTTTTTTTTTTATCAGTGACAAAAGAAGAAGTGGATGAAATGGCGGTTTTTCTACTTTGACTGCAGTTTTTTAAACGCTGATTTTTTCCATAAGAGGGATAGTCTTAATTAAATGCAGGATTAAAAATCTCTTCACAGAAAAAATTTTGCACCAGTAAACGCATTAATCAAAAATAAAATCAGTTTTAATTAAAAATTTAATCAAGTGAATTAAAAGTTTAATCAAGTGAATTAAACGTTTAATCAAGTGAATTAAACGTTTAATCAAGTAAATTAAAAGTTAAATTGATATTGTTAATTTGTATACTGGTGCAAATTAATGTTGTCAATTTTTTGATGCATGTATTGGCGTTACTCTTCAAGCACCCACACACTTTAAACGTGAATTCAAACCGAACAGACGCTTAAAATGTCGGATGAAAAGAAAAATATGTTTTGGAGGAAAAAAATGTTATTTAATAATTTTTTCCATCTTTTTTTAAATTTCAAAAATATTCCTTATGTTTATTGTTTATAAACGTTTAAATATAAAACAAAAAGGGCAGTAATTTTTTTAAAGTTTTTCAAACTTAATGTATATACCTTTTATTCTAGGGCGTGACTGATAAAATTTTTTTTTGATTTGTATTCGCTTCTACTTGGTTTAATGTAGTATGTATGTGAAAAAGAAAAAAAGGGTCTTAATTTGGAGGCGTGGCATTAAAGTGAGAATATGAAAAGCTATACATACGAGGTTTTATAAGGACTTTCTTGGACCGTTAAAAAAATTGGACATTTGGGGGAAGGATCCGAGATGGCATAAGTGGCGCCCAGAATTTCAGGTCGGATTGAAAAGTCACCAAAGACAAAAATGAAGCCACTTTCAAGCCATGAACAACGATATGCGATATGATGAGATCGGACTTTAAATGGCAGCGCTACATATAAAAAACCAAAAGTGCTGTATTTTGGGGCGCGGCAAAAAAATTTTTTTCCTGTTTTAGAAACTTCATTGACATATCTTTCATTCTAGGGGGTGACTGGAGGTCGACCCGGTCTTCTATATATTATTATTATTATTCGAGTTATCGGTATAAATTCTTCGATTAATCCTTTAATCGAATTAGCAATTTTTAATTATTCGATCAATAAATCGTCTAAAATTTTTCGATTAATCGAAAAAGAATTCATCGACTAAACACCCTAGTATCCT
The DNA here is from genome assembly GCA_930367215.1 of Pollenia angustigena. Lineage (NCBI taxonomy): Eukaryota > Metazoa > Arthropoda > Insecta > Diptera > Polleniidae > Pollenia > Pollenia angustigena. The sequence continues at coordinate 241,112,366 of OV884059.1, read as the reverse complement.
TAATATAATATTGACCAAAGGAGTTTCTCTAATTGGGATTAACATTTTCGGTCAGCGTTTAAAAGACTGCAGTCAAAGTAGAAAAATTGTTATTTCTTCCAACTCTTTATGTGTCATTGGGCAAAAAAAGAACTATTGCTTTTACTTCTGATTCATATATGTAAAAAATCGTAGTCAAATCCACTCAAAATGCGCAAAGTTCCACAGTTTTTGGTTTCGATTGCAGTTTTTCAAACCCTGTTTTCGGTAAACATTTAAAGACTTGCACAACCAACGTATAAGTGTTATTAATCTGTCGTTAAGTAAATATAAATTCTAATCTCTGTTAAACTTATCAACTTGAACGTCGGCATTTATTTACTCTTATTTCAAGTAAATAATATTAAATTACAGTTTTCTTTAATGTTCACAAAAACGGTGAATCTTTTTATTTTAATAACAAGCAAATAATTAACGAACTTCTGTTTGTCTTTAATTGCAAAATAATCCTCTGGTTGTTTTCAAATGCTCATTGTTATACTGTTGACAACACTCATTTTAAAGATTGATTGAAGAATTTAAGTACTTTTTCTTTACGATTTAGTTACATTTAATCAATTTTGTGCAATTATTTTAAGTTCTTGTCGTTTGTCTTCGAAATGCCGTTGTTGTTTGTGTTTGCTTAAATCAAATGGCGTGTGTATGTATGAATGTTTATATGTATATGTTTTTCTTTAATCTCAGGACACCTGCTTCTTGTAATTGTTGGTTTAATCTTTTTGCAACGACTCTAGCAACATGATTACTGGCATTTAATACCACAACGGAAACTTTTACTTTTTGCTTTTATACCGAGTTGATAGCAATACAAAGCAAACGATTTTACCTTAAAGGGTGTTTTTTAGGTTCGATAGAACTTTAAATTGTAAATAAATAACATATAAACTAAATATTATTAAACAGGTAATTTCATGGGCCTTCTATTTAAAAATTATTTCTGGCACATCTTTACCGCGAATGTTCTTTCCGAAGTGAATTTTTTGTCAAATTTTCTTACAAACAAAAAACGATAATGGCATCAGCGCTTAAACCACATTAAATGGTTCATTTTAAATATCAGTAAGTCGTCTATAAGTTGCACGAATCGATGATTGATTTTCAAAGTAAATTTGAATAATTTGTTAGAATTGTTCGCTAGTGAAATGTCAAAAAGTGAGCACAGTATGAAAGTTCATTTGACAGCGTACTCTTTCATGAGTTTAATTGGGCTTAAAAAATACCCTTTAGTTGAAATATATTGTATGTAAGTTAAATCTATACAAGAAATTTTTAAACACTTGGTCTTACAATTTAAAGAGAAAAATACTTAAATAAATTAAGAGAAATATCTATCAATATCAATTAAGTTCTTTCAATCAGAAATTTAAGTCGTTTTTATTAAAGTTTAAATAATTGTTAAGCACGTTTTTATTATAGTCTGTCTGAATTTAAACAACTGAAGTTCATATCGATTAATAATTTCTTTCATTCACAAGTATATTTGTTTTCTCATTAAATTTAAAAATAGAACTTAAATCTATTTGCCTTGATATGTCGTCTTGGAGAACTCTACTTTCAACACCACCCCTTTTATTATGGATTCTGTTGCTTATAAATTTATAGAAATTTATCAAACGACGAAATAAACAATATACATACATGCTTATACGCCTACTCAATCAGCTGTCAAGTATTGAAGTGGTAGGGGTATCAAATAATTGTACCACGTTTCTATTTCCTCCCATCAAATGTATTTGTTTTATTGGAAATTTTAATCTAATGACTGTCACTTTGTGAATAATATTAGCATAACTAAAACTAGAACAAAAATAAGCAAGAGTGTGATATTCGGCTGTGCTCTTTACTGTAGTGTATTTTGAATAATAATTATCTTTACAATTTTTTTTTTTACTGTATGTGTGTCAAATCAGAGTACGAGAATGAACAAAACATAACGTTTGCAGTCTTTTTGGTTTGTGCTTTGCAGTGAGTTAAACAAAAACAATGATATTGATTTTTGAGCACAGCACGTTCCATGTTTTAAACGCTCGCATGTAGAAAAAAATCCACAAAGGGAGCTAAATTAAAAAGTTTTGAGCAAAAACTTTTCTTAGCTTTTTGCTGATTGATTTGTTTCATAAGTATGTTCAATTCCAGTACAACAAGAATTAAGGCTTAAGTTGGCTTAAGCAAATTTGCGAATACATGTAAATTATATGAGGCAAACCATATTGAACTTTAGGAAACTTTTTGCTCAAGCAAGGTGCGAATCTAATCGCACATTCCGTAAGGAATCAAATGTTTTTTATTTGGTTTTTGTTTTCTTAAGTACATTTGAGCGACTTTTAATGGTTGAACCTTTGATCTTATATTAAGAGTACAGGAAGGTATTATCGATTTGTGCTGGAAAACTATCGATAGTACTATCGATACTATCGATAGTCTTTAACTATTGAAAATACGGATATGAAAACAATCAATATCGATATTATAATTATTTAAAATACATGTTACAGCAGCTATAAACACATAGTTTTTTGCCGCAAGTTTTTACTTGCTATTATTAATTCGCGCAGAATTACAGCAATTAATACAAACAACAAGAATGGCAGGTGGTATAGATTTTTACTGCTGACATATTGACTGAAATGTCAGATATTTTCATAGTGAAAAAAAAATTCAAATAAAAATGCAATTGCAAGCATGGAATAAAACAATGAACACCCGTTAGAGGAAAAGTCCACTAAATTATCTAGATTATTAAATCCAATTTAGAAAATTATCTAAATTTGCAATAAATATCCTATAATCCCTGTTACTTTTTTTCCTTCAGAAAGGTGCTTATTAGCAACACAATTTATTAAAACTGTCATCTAAAATAACGTGCGTACATACTTACGTCTCTTATGTTCAATAAAGTGATGAAAACAACGAACTGTAGCCTGATAAAAAAATAGTTAAAGTTTTCATACTTAAGTACAAACATTCAGTCGATAGTAATATCGATATATCGATAGTGGAATCTGAGCTATCGATAGATATCGATAGTAGAAAATATCGAAAGTATCCCAGCACTATTATCGATAAGTTAAATTAGGACGGCAAAGTGAGTAGAATTAAAAGACAGCTTCATAAAAAGTTTTTTGTTTTTATTATTGCTTATTAAGTACACAAAAAAAATTAAAAATAATCTCTAATCAGCAAATTCATAGAACCAAGCCACAATTTTTTGATTTTGCACCTATTACCAAAATGATTAAGTTGATTACTAAAAATTGTAAAAATTTAAAATTGTGATTTTTTTTGTCAATTTAATTAAAAAAATTATCAAAAACTTAACCAATTCAAGCAATGTGTTAATTGATTTTATTAATATAGCTAAATTTTTAACAATTACCAACAACAGTTCTACATGATTAAATTACTTTATTTTAAGCGAAAAAATCAATGAAGTTTTTTTGTTATTTAATTAATATTTTAATTGAAAATTTATTTCAAAACAACTAAAAAAATATGTTTTTGTCAAGAATAATAATTTTATAAATTATTTTTTAAATTTTTTTACAGCAAATAAATAAATATTTCAATATTTTATTTTATGGTATTCGTCTTAAAATCTATTTAAAATCCGTTTCCTTTATTCAACACTAATAATTTGACAGCAGAAACCCGTGCCAACACTGGTTTTTCCTTCTATGCCTAAAACTAATAACAATGTTCTTAAATCGGAAAAATTTTTGTAACATGCGGAGCAGCCGTCAGGTAAACCTTATTTGAGAACGCTGAATCTATTGGTGCAAACCATATTTTAATTTGAGTCTTAAGATTGAAACAATATGTCGTCAGCTTAATATTGGTTTGGCGCATATGCCAAGAAGTCGAAGTGGAGAAAAACGACAAACAAAGTTTGCATGAAGATTTGTCAAAATGTATACGATAGATTTTTTTTTTATTTTCCCCGCTGATTCCGGCATATGTTTTAAGAAAAAATTTAAATTTTTGTCAACTTTCATGAATGAAGTTAGAAGTTAATAGTATTTTTGTGAAAGTGGCAAATATTATTTTTTGCCGTATACGCAACTACTTATACTTATTGCTATGCATTGAGTAATTTGCTGAAATGAAAGTTTCTTTATTAACAACCCAGTAAAAACTTCGCCAACAAAATAATGTGTTGAGTAATCAGAAAAACATAAAAGCACTTCTTACAATTCTACAGAAAGAACCAATGAATTTTACAAGGAATGTCCCAAAATGAACGCATTCAAAAGTGAGTCATTGTCTTTTTTACTTAAATAGATCCAAAAAAGTAGTTATAGAAGTTGTTATAGATGTAGTTATAGAAGAAATCTACTAAATAATGAGTTAATTAATAAGTTTTTAAAATGAATAAAAAAGTAAGCGAAGTTTTTACTGGGAATCTAATAAAAACTCAACATTGATTTTTTTTCTTTAATTTGGTTCTATTTTACAAAAACAGTTTCATTTTTATATTTTTCAAACATTTTAGAAATTTTTACTATTTATTTTACTTGTCATTTTGTTTTGCTTTTGCTCATGGTCCAATTGTAAGGTCTTTGCAGAGATACAACAATTAAAACAACAACACGCACTTTGTCTATGCATAACATGATGAAGATATCAAAAACAATTGCCTGAAAAAAACGCAACTCTACAAAAAATCAGCAGTCGTTTTGCGTAGACCTCGACGATGCTTTTGCTTAAACTACTTTTTTTCTTACGTCAATGAAGCAAAGCAAGAGTGCAATTAATTTTGTAAGTTTTATATAAAGAATTTGGTACAATCGCCAAAAAGTGGTGTGTAGAGCAAAACAATACTTAACAAACTTTAAAATAGTTGATATGGAGCAAAATTAATATTTAATATCTCAGAAACCATGAAAAATTTCACGAAAGAGAAATATTAAACAATATATTCCTCATACCTACCTAGCAAAAACTATATATAGCAAAGTAATGAGTTAAAAAGCTAATATAACTACTCTTCTCTACTTATACATATATGTGGTTGCATATTTTTACATATGTATCTAGTGAAGGATTAAAATACTTACAGCCGTTCTTTTGTAATGGCTGTTTTTGAGCCCGATAGAATTTACGAAAGTGTTAAGGCTCAACCATAATATGCATAGCCTTGCTTAACCTGCTGTCAACAGTTAACAAAAAGTCTCCCAAATGTACTTAAGACAAAAACAAAATAAAAAAACATTTGATTCTGTACGGAATGTGCGATTAGATTCGCACCTTGCTTGAGCAAATGACAGTTTCATTAAATTTGGCAAAAATTTGCCTTAAGTTTAATATGGTTAGCCTCATATAATTTACATGTATTCGCTCATTCGCTTAAGCCAACTTAAGCACATTGTGGTTGGGCCTTTAGCCATCAAACGAACTGTCATATTGCTCTCAATTTTTGCACATCATGAATTGTATATTCATGCTTGAAATTTGTCCAAGGTTATTTGATCTGAGAATGAATCTTGATTTTATTTGGGTAACTAAACAAATTTCAAATTAACCTGATTCATACCCAATTCGGGTTAATTCCCAAAAAAGTGTCAACGCTGGTATTTTTATTTTGTCTAATGTTGACTTTATTTTTATCTGAAATTAAAATAATTCAAAGGTTTATTATAAAGGGAAGAAGCCAAAATGTTTTATAATGTAAAAACGTAGTGAACAATTTATATTCTTTTAGTCCTCCTACTGGCTTAATGACAGTTTGACAATTATGTTGTATATTTGGAACACACTTTACAATAATTTGCGCTGAATTGTCTAGGCAATATCGTTAATGTTTCTTTTTGCAAGGCGACTGTGGCAGAAAACAATGTAATAGAGTCATTAACTTGTACTTAGTCTTATAAAGAAAGAAACATGTTTGTAGCATATTGCAAGCAAATTAGTTATTAAAAAAAAACAAAAAAAAAAAAGATTTTTTTTTATTAAGTATTCATTATTATATAAGTTTATCATATTGAAACACCTTATTCTTAAGCGGTTCGTATACTTGCAATAAAATTGTTCAATTTTACGCATTGTACAATTACATCACCAATGTGTATATGATATTCGAAGGTGACACAATATATTGGCAACAATCAAAAGACTTTTGATTTTTATTGCACAACGAAAAGAAAGTGAAATGTGTTGGCAACATTGTGATATGCTGTTTATGTTATTCCTATAGGTTATGTTCATCTTTTTATTGAATGAATGAAACTATTATGCGACTTATTGTAACTGTAACTGTAATTGTTATGGTTACAAATTGCCAAAAGAATGAGTTGCCATTGTTAAGTGTTGAAAAATATGGTACAGTAGGTGGAAGGCGGAGGGGTGGAGCGCGTCCGGCAGGATATCGTGGCGCACGCGTCGGACCCGCCAGAACATATTTACAAACTCCAAAGGAAAGCCGGCCTTAAGCCGGGCTCAAGGATTTTCTCCTCTATGGTATAACAAATACCGGCTGTGCTAACTAAAGCTTCTCTGCGTAGTCGGCCTTCGTATGGAAACAAGGCAAATTTTAGAAGCTTAACTCAACGAAACCGGTACTTGTTACACCATAAAGGCGCCCGGGCGAAGGTCGGCTATGAAGAGAAGCTTTAGTAAGCGAAGTCGGTATTTGTTATACCAAAGAGAAGAAAATCATTGCGCCCAGCCGAAGGCCGGCTATGCAGGGAAGCTTTAGTAAGCGAAATCAGTATTTGTTATACCAAAGAGAAGAAAATCCTTGCGCCCGGCCGAAGGCTGGCTATGCGGAGAAGCTTTAGTAAGCGAAGTCGGTATTTGTTATACCAAAGAGAAGAAAATTCTTGCGCCCGGGCGAAGGTCGGCTATGCAGAGAAGCTTTAGTTAACGAAGCCGGTTTTTGTTATACCAAAGAGAAGAAAATACTTGCGCCCAAAAGTATTTTCGTTATATTTTTAATATAAACACCCAGAGAAAAAACAACAAAACAATTTTGATATAAATTAGCATGATATTAAAAGAAACAATTTTAAATGGGAAATAAGGCCATATGGCTTTATTTCCTATGGCTTTATTGCACGGCGTCGGTCTAAGTTACTATTGCTCGTTTAATTAAGTTAGACTTTACATTGTAATTGTATTTGCATCTCTTAATCTGTACCCAACAGACCAAAACAGATCACAATATACATGAAATTTAGAAAAAACTTATCATTAGAGATTTCTTACAACATGACAACAAATATGATAGCAAATGACTTATTCTCGCCAGGGTTACCGTTAGGATTTTTGAAAAGTCGCACAAAAGGTTTTTTTATAAAAATAAAGTCGCACAAAAAAGTCGTTTCAGAAAATAAAAGTCGCATATCTTTTTTTAACGTTTTTTATTAATAAAAAGCATAACAAAACAATTGAAACAAAAAGCTTATTGCAGAATTCATTTTTATCATATTTCGTAACAATGTACATGTTTGTCCATGTTTTCATGTATAGTGAAAACATTTACTTAAGTTTAATAAATTTGTCGTATGCTGCGAAGGTCAAAGGAGTAGAATTTCTGTTTAAAGCCAAAAAAGTTAAGGTTAATATATTTTTGACAAAATTTAAACTTGTCCAATTAAAGCCGCTTGAAAATTTTACTTTAATTCCGTTCGTTTGATCTTGGCGCAATATTTCTTTTTCTTAACATACCTACATAAATACTACTTTTTGAAATTTTATTTCTATATTTAGAAATAAGTTCATCACAGGGAATCCAGTCTTCTATATCTTTGTCTATTAAATTTAAAGATGACAGCATTGAATTGCATGTTTTTACATTGCATTGCTAGTGTTTACGATTCGAAAACTACAGGTGGTGCTAAGACTACAACAATCCAAAACCAACAGAAACAACAGAGGTTTTTTGCATTGCTGGTGTTTACGATTCGAAATGTCAACCATTTCTAACAAAACACTGACAAATTAAAACAAATTGGTCCGAACTGTCAAAACTTGCCACAACCTTGAACTGAATTCGCCTCAAATACGTAGTTTACATGACAAGGTTGCAAAAATGTAATAAAAGTGTTGCCAAATGAACAATAATTTATGAATTGTTTTTAAATTTTGACGAGGCTATTTTGACGAATTTTTTTTTTTGATACAAATAATAAAAATATTGAATGTTTTGTAAGAATCTTAACAAAAAGGGTAAAAAGTAGCAGAAAAATTAAAATAGTCGCAAAAGTCGGTGATAAAAAAAAGTCTCACAAAAAGTCGCAGACCGCTGAAAAAGGGTCAAATTGCGACTTTAGTCGGGCGAACGGTAACACTGATTCTCGCCATAGTTTTGAGTATGTTTTTGAGAATGCTGTCCCGATATTTGACGCGTGCCTAAAGGCCCAACCATAATATGCATAGTCTTGCTTAACCTACTGTCAAAAATTAACAAAATATCTCCCAAAAGTATTTAAAAAACCAAAACAAAATCAAAAACATTTGATTCCGTCCGGAAGTTGCGATCTGTTTCGCACCGTGCTTAAGCAAATGACAGTTTCAAAAAATTTAACAAAAAGTTTCCTTAAGTTCAATATGGCTCGCCTTATATGATTTACATGTATTAGCACATTATGGTTGGGCCTTAAATTTTGTATTATTAGTTAAAGTGTTCAGTCTTTGTGTTTTGTTCGAAGAGTGAAGTGCTTGAAGGGGTTTTAAGCAGTACACAATTTAAAAAAAGAAGTTTTAAGAAAACTACTTTTTTGTAAGCATAATCTATAATTTGACTTTTTAGCTGACATTTTAATTATTTTTTTATTATAGACAAGTAATATTTTTGCAAGGGATCAGTTTTCATTATTTTACAATCTTTAACAGACTTTTTATAACAGTTATCACAACATTTGTTAGCAACTTGCTACAAGTTCTTTCTAAATCATTTTGGTATGTGGGTATATACATTTAAAAAAAAGGTTTTTGTTGTAGAGACAGCCTGGTTGTATGTATATTTGTTGCTAACACTAGTTTAGGGTTGTTTGAAGACTCCTATTGAATTGTGTGTCTATAATTTGGTGTAAAATAATTATAATGTACGTGTAGCTTATGTAAAGAACTTGTTTAAATGAAACACAATAGTTAAGAAAGTTTTCCTCAATTCATAAACACGTGACTAAATCTAAACAAAGAACTGAAAAAAATGTGTCTAAATGCGTGTTTAGACCCCCAATTTATCTTTTCACTTCATACCATTTTTTTTTTTATCACACTCAATTAAGTCAGTACATGTTGTTGTAAATTGAATTACTTCCTTAACTATTCTTTGTCACCAAAGCAACAAAAAAAAAAGTTTCTGAATAGTTCATGTTAATGTGTTTGTGGGAGTACAAGGAAACTTAGGTATTTAAAAAGGTACAACAAAACTTTATTCAAAAGTATAAAACACGTGCTATAGCACTTCATGTTGTAGATAGTGTTTATGTTTTAAGGACTTATATTCTTTTTCTCCAGTTTTTCGTCAAGGATTTTCAAAGAACAAAATTGCACAAATTAAAATTGGAATATTTTGTTAAAAAAAATAAAAAATGGTCCTAACATAACTGGGACAAACAGGGAACTTCGCATAGTAAGTAGAATTCTTTGCGTTAATTCGTTAAATGAGTCACACAATAAGTGCTTTAAGAACAGGTTTTAATGTCATTTAAAATTGCTTTAAATTTGTGCAAATTAATATGTACCTTGGACGAGATTATAAAGCACTCGTTTTTCTTAACTTCTTTTAAAATCAATTCACTCGGACATGTTCTAGAAATTGAAATGAAGTAGATTTGAAGCCGAGCAAATTTTAAAACGGTGGGGTGTCACAAAGCCATAGCACATAAAGCCATATGGCGTCAAGTCCCATTCCATTGAGACATAAAGGCATATGCCATTAAGTCTCAATATAATGGGACTTAACGCCATAAATTTTTTCCGTAAAATGAGACATAAAGCCATATTTTTGATAATGATTGTATTTCACCCTATTTCATGTAGAAAATGCTTTGTTGTTTCATGTCGCCCTGTTTTATGTCAAAAATGGCGGTATAAACTAAGTCCCCAATGAATTAACTCCCCAAACCCAAAATGAACTAAGCCCCTAAATTTGGGGACGTCGTTCATATATGGAAAAAACGCGAAAAAGCTACGCTAACAAGTGCTTCTCTGCATAGGCGGCCTTCGGCCGGACGCAATGATTTTCTCCTCTATGGTATAACAAACACCGGCTTCGCTAACTAAAGCTTCTCTGCTTAAACGGCCTTCGTTCGGAAACAAGACAGATTTTAGAAGCTTTACTTAGCGAAATCGGTACTTGTTAAACCATAAAGGAGAAAATTCTTGCGTCCGCCAAAAGGCCGGCTATACAGAGAAGCTTTAGTAAGCGAAGCCGGTGTTTGTTATACCATGTAGGAGAAAATCCTTCCGACCGGCCGAAGGCCGGCTATACAGCAAAGCTTTAGTTAGCGAAGCAGGTCTTTGTTATACCATATAAGCATTTGTAACGCAACACATCAAATGGGACATAACACCATAATGGCTTTATGTCCCATTCCACTAAAATTGATATGAGACTTAAGGCCATATCAAAATTATGGCTTTAAGTCCGTTTGGATTGAGACATAAAGTCATTATGGCTTTATGTCCTATGGCTTTGTGACACCCCACCTTTTAAAACGACCCTGTACTGAAAGTTCATACAAATACTCCATTTTATCAATTTCATTTTGTGAGTAACAATTAGCTATACAAGCAGCGTTTAAAAAACTGCAGTCAAAGTAGCAAAACTTCCATTTCGTCCACATCTTCATTGGTCATTGTCCAAAAACAAAACTGCTGCTTTTACTTTTGATTCATTAAATGAAAACAGTCGCTGTGAAACCAACTCAAAATGCGAAAAGTTGTACACAAATGTTCGTTTTTTGTTCGACAGTTTTTAATTTACTTTATGAAACGTGTAATTCACTTGATCAAACTTGATCGATTAAACGTTTAATTCTCTTGATTTTAATTAAAATTGATTTTATTTTTGACTAATTGATGAAAATTTTTTTGTTTGTGTGTACACGTGACTCTGTTGCGTACCTTTTGATATCATTTGAATATTTATTTGAGTTTTTCGTTAAAAATTAACCATGAATTTGAAAACAAGTGCCAAAAGTCAATTCCGCAGGCGAATATTCGAGTAAACTGAACATTGTAAACCCAGTGTTACTTTATAGCATTTTTCATAACACGGGCGATAAGAAGTGGTATAAATAATTTTGGAACCAAGCACCACGAAATAATTAAGATTCAAATTGCCTCCTTTGATCAGTGATTATTTGATTAGGAACACCAAACCTAGAAACCCATCCAAAAATAGATGCATTTGCTTAAGTCTAAGCGGTTATGCACAGGAACAACATTTTATACTGATTTCAAATAAGATATCCTTCCGAAATGCGGAAGCATAACGGTAAATAAACATCCTTCAAATCGTTTTCTTCAGAGTTTACGTATAAGCCAGGCAAAAGTTATTTATTTAATATACGATTGGTTTTATACTTTACTAAAGTGTTGGTAAGTAAAATTACCTAATATAATATAAATATATAAAAACTTTTAAAATTTGGAAAATATTTTACTTTGGAATTAAAAATTAATTTTTTTATATGTAAATGAGTATTCGAATTTTCAAATAATGAATTCTCCATTGGTTAAAAAAATAACACTAAAATGTAGTTTATTTTAAGCAAACAAGTTGTGGTTTTGGTAAAATTATTCTGCTGTTGGCACTTGGTAAATGTAAATAAAATTTTATTTTATTTTTAAATGGATTATATTTATTCGTTCTAAATTTTTTTTATTAAATTAAAACTTTATAAAACTTTTAGATTTATGTGGTTTGCTGCTGAAAATAAGTTTTTTCGTATAGTTCCTAAAAAAATTTTAAAATTATGCAGCATTTTATTGCAATCGTAGAAAGACCAAAAATTTTACTGTCAAAATGAAAAAAATAAAAATTATTGCGAATACATGTGAAGGAACCAAATGTTTGAGTTAGTTAGTGTTTGAAAGTTTAAGTTAGTGTGTTAAAGTATAAACCGCTTTTTTTATGCTCCAGTGTTTTATCTACGTGTTATTCAAGTAGTGTTGTCGGATAAGTGGTTTTATTTTAAAGTTTGGAATTCTATTTGGGAAATAAGGTACAGCATTTAATTCGTGTGTAAAATAATTTGTTAGGGAATTTTCACTTCACATTTTATTTATTGATTTTTTTGTTAGAAGTGTTGTACACTTAAAGAAAAAATGTTGTTGGGCATGGTTACGGCAACAACACTATGTTCATTGTTGTCGTACACAAAAAATTGTTATTTTTAATAATCAGTATTGTGGTAATTTTGTTGAACTATTTATGGTTTTTAATCCAAATTTTTTATTATTTTCAATTAGGCTAAAGTTCATCAAATTTAATTTTCATTAAATTATTTTTATGAAGAAAGGAATTTTACAACATGAAATTAATTAAAATTTATTGATAATTTTTCATTCTTGACTGAAGCTGGGCTCGAACCCAGGCGTTTTTACGGACAGGTTACCCTTACATGTTTCGATTGCAACCACTCAATCTCCTCAGAAGGCTTGCCGTTTAACACTCGCAGCCATCGACGACTGCTGACGTCAATAGTCAAACATCAATCTTTTAATGAAAATTAAATTTGATGAACTTTAGCCTAATTGAAAATATTAAAAAATTTGGATTAAAAACCATAAATAGTTCAACAAAATAACCACAATACTGATTATTGTGAAAGCTAAGGCACGAGCTCTATGTTTGCATTTGTCCTTCAAGTTGTACTGAAAAAGGTCAACAAGAAAGAGAAAGACAAAAAACTGAAAAACAAAAACAAAAAAAATGTACTTTGAACTTCAAGCAGAATTCTTGACAAAAATACGAAAAAAAGCAGAAGTAGGGAAAAACATGTAAAAATAAATTAAAATAGATAATCATTCAAAAAGCAAATTTCGATCTACCAAAGGTTAAATACAATTTGGTTTAAGGATTGATGTTTGACTATTGACGTCAGCAGTCGTCGATGGCTGCGAGTGTTAAACGGCAAGCCCTCTGAGGAGATTGAGTGGTTGCAATCGAAATATGTCAGGGTAACCTGTCCGTAAAAACGCCTGGGTTCGAGTCCAGCTTCAGTCAAGAATGAAAAATTATCAATAAATTTTAATTAATTTCATGTTGTAAAATTCCTTTCTTCAAAAAAATAATTTAATGAAAATTAAATTTGATGAACTTTAGCCTAATTGAAAATATTAAGAAATTGTTATTTTTATTTAATATCAACAATATTATAGTTACTGTAAACATATTAATGTTTATCGCAATTAGAAATTTGAGTATTGTTGACCGAAAACGAATTATTTTTCTAATAACTAAATTATGATCACTTTCAAAACATATTATATTACTCACAACCATATAAAGATATTTAACAGCCATAACAAGATAACTTTCTATACATTTATCATATTATGTTTAAGATGCAATCAAACTATTTTTACTCTAATAATATTATGCTAGCACCATTTGTAAAATAATTTTGAATCAGTTGTGTCATTTGTTTTATATGTGAGCAGTTAAATAAGATAAATTACCATAAAAAATAATAAATTTAAAGAAATTGAAATAATTAAAATATTTGCGGAGCTCAGTATTAGTGATGTAATAGAGCAAAATATCGTAGTAAATTCCAACACCAAAACACACAGAGATTTCGTTTTATTTTTAAAATATCGTAGTAAATTCCAACACCAAAACACGCAGAGATTTCTCGTTTTATTTAATCAAAGTGTTACGATATTTTGCATTTACTATTTTGCAAGCCAAATATTGAACTCCGCTATTTTATTTATATCAAGAAAAATTGTAAAAAGTCACAAAATAAAAAATCGATACATAAAAATTTTAATTTATTTTGTATTGTTATGACTGTTATTAAAGGACCTGTATCATAATATGATTGCTTTTATTTTTATATTTATTATGATTAACAAGATGATAATATGATTTCTTCTTAGCTTATTATGATTTACATGACAATAATATGATTAATTTTTAACTTATTATGATTAACGTGATAATAATATGATTACTTCTTAACTTATTATGATTTACATGACAATAATATGATTCCTTCTTAACACATTATGATTAGCAGAATAATAATATGATTAACGGAAAAATATTATGATGTAATATTACGAATATATTTACCCATAATATGATTCAATAATAACCTTAATATGGTGACTACAATCATGAATCTTATCATAATATGTTGCTCTTGGAATATGTTTATCACAACCATGTTTTGCTTTGCGTGTAATTTCAGTTCGAAATGCTTTTTTGATTAACAATAAAGAAAACTTAGATTAACCTTTTTAATAAAAAATTCATATGTTTATGATTGTAAGAGTGCTTCGAAAAAAAGTCCCCCTCCCTAGGATCAAAGATAATGTAAAAACAATTCCAAAAATTATTTTTTTATTTTTTTGCCACGCCTAGAAATACCGCCCTTTCACTGTGTCGTTATTTTTAGTCCGACCATAACATTTTGTATATCGGTGTTCATAGCTCTGCAAGGGCTACATTTCTGTCTTTAATAGTTTTTTTTTCCTCTCAATGATTGCGCAATAAGGCCATTATGGCTTTCGCTCGCATTCAATTGAGCAATAAAGCCATCATGGCCTTATCTCACATGGTTTTAAAGCACATGCATGCATATGTCAGCAGCTTTCTAACGACGTGTTAGAAATAAAAATCGGACAAAAAATTGTAAAGTTATTTAAATTTCCTTAAAATCGAATTGAAAAGCATCAAAAAACCGACAAAACATTTTGCTATCTCGAGTCTGTGGTTAGATTTTTTAAATGTTTTATTGCAGAATCAATGAATTCCTAAATATCTATTTTTTATGGCAACTCGTTGGACAAAACCAATTTACCAAACTTTTTATTCATGAAAAAACCATTTTTAGACCCTTTTTTGACACGGTTTACTAGAGATTATCGCTAGAACCAACATATTTTGGGATCTTCATAAAACATGTCAAAGTTGGTTTTTAGAAGGTGTGCACCAAGAACTTTTTTTTTGAGTTGGTCTAATGTGCATACATATATTTTGAACAATTTAAAACTATCTTGAAACGTTCAGGTACCTGTACACGCTTTTTCTTTGCGTGTACAGGTAAATGGTTGTGGTAAACATATTCTAAGAACAATATATTCTGATAAGATTCATGATTGTAATCACCATATTAAGATTATTATTGAATCATATTATGACTAAATATACTCGTACTATTACATCATAATATTTTTCCCTTAATCATATTATTATTCTGTTAATCATACTAAGTTAAGAAGTAATCAAATTATTGTCATGTTAATCATAATAAGCTAAGAAACTAATCATATTATTGTCATGTTAATCAAAATAAGCTAAGAAGTAATCATATTATCATCGGGTTAATCATAATAAATTAAGAAGCAATCATATTATGATACCTTTCATAACTGTCATAAAAGTATAAAATAAATTAAAATTTGTTTTCATTGATTTTTTATTTTGTGGCTTTTTATAATTTTCTCTTTATGTAAATCAAATAGCGGAGCTCAATATAAGGCTTGCAAAAGAGCAAATGCAAAATCTGTGGTTTTCATGGGCCACCGCGTATGTCCTTTCCGTTTTTGAGATGTTGGTGCCATATTGCCTAATTTTAAACGCTCTTTACATGTTTCTTAAAATTTTTGCAAAAATAAATGGTTCAATTCCGATTTTTTAACGTAATGACAAAGTTTAAAAAGTGCAATACCTAGCCCATTTGATCTTGAATGGTTTTTCGGCTTTCCTGAAACATTTGTTTTAAGACATACGCCGTTGCCCATGAAAACCACAGAAATATCGTAACACTTTCGTAAAATAGAACGAAATCTCTGTGTGTTTTGTTGTTCGATTTCACAAAAAAACGACGATTTTTTGCATTTGCACTATTAAATCACTAATACTGAATGAACTGCGCCAATATTTTAATTTTTTAATTTCTTTAAACTTATTTTTTATGGGAATTTAGCTTTTAATTAATAAAATAAACGACACAACTGATTCAAAATTATTTTACAAATGGCGCTAACATAATATGATTAGAGTAAAAATAGTTTGATTGCATCTTAAACATAAAATGATAAATTTACAGAAAGTTATAATGTTATGGCTAATAGATATCATGATATGATTGCGAGTAATATAATATGTTTTGAATGTTATTATAATTTAGTTGTTAGAAACATAATTATTTTTCGATCAACAATACTCAAATTTATAATTGCGATCAACATTGATATGCTTACAGTAACTATAATATTGTTGATATTAAATAAAAAAATCAATTATTTGTGTACGACAATAATATATTGTTACATTAAACATAGTGTTGTTGCCGTAACCATGCCCAGCCATATTTTTTCTCTGCGTGTAAGTAGTGCTGGGATACTGTCGATATTTTCTACTATCGATATTTATCGATAGTTCAGATTTCACTATCGATATATCGATATTACTATCGACTGAATGTTTGTACACAGAAAAAATTATTAGTAGTTTTTTATCAATTAAAAAAATTATTGTTAAAGTATTAAAACTTAATTAATGTGATGAGTGAATCAACTATTTTTTTTTGTTGAACGAAAATTAAAAATATAATTTTGATTTTATTAACATTTTAGTTGTTTTGGAATAAATTTTGAATTAAAATAATAATCGAATAACAAAATATTATTTCGTTTAAAATAAAATAATTTAAACTTGTGAAATTGTTTTTGGAAATTGTCAAAATCAATCAACACATTGTTTGAAATGGCAAAGTTTTTTGATAATTTTTTTAATTAAAATTAAAAATATCATTTATTGAAAAAAAATTATTCAAAATATTAAATTTTTACAATTTTTAGTAATTAATACAATCATTTTGGTAATAGGTGCAAAATCAACAAATGGGTTGCTTGATTCTATGAATTTGGAATAAAATTGGTGATTAGAGAAAATTTTTAATTTTTTCTGTGTACTTGTGCAGGAAAACTTTATTTTTTTTTATAAGGCTACAGTCCGTTGTTTTTATCACTTTATTGAATATATGAGACGTATCTATATACGCACGTTATTTTAGATGGCAGTTTCTTAAAAATTGATAAGTACCTTTCTGAAGGAACCGAAGTAACAGGGACTATAAGATATTCCATTGCAACTTTAAACAATTTTCTAAATTCTAAACCTAAAAAGATAATCACTCTAGCGGACTTATCCTCTAATGGTCGTTCATTGTTTTGTCATATGCTTGCAATTGCATTTGGATTTGCATTTTTTTTTTACAACATTACAAAAATATTTACAAATACAAAGTTCGACTTAAAGGCATTTAATTAGCAGGAAAAAGCACTGCTAAGCAATCCATACCACTTGCCATTCTTGTTGTTTGTATTCATTGCTGTAATTCAGCGCGAATTAATAATAGCAAGTAAAAATATGCGGCAAGAAACTGTGTGTGTATAGCTGCTGTTAGATGTCTCTATAGCTGTATTTTAAATAATAAAAAATATCGATATTTATATTTATCCTATCGATATTTTCGATATTTTAAGACTATCGATAACATCGATTGTCCATGGATAGTTTCCCAGCACTACGTGTAAGATAATTTTAATTTTGACAAGAGGGCAGAAGGACCTAAGTTGCAAAATATAAGTTCATAGAGCAGTGTGTAAAAATTAAAGAAATAATTTCATTAACTAAAATTTAATTAAATATGGGCATTTCCTGGGGTCACGAACGTACGTTCGTACGCTTTTGATGTACAAATAATATAGAAAACAAAACTTTTCCTAGCATTTTTTTTTGCGATTCGATAGCATTTGGGTAGCTCGATGTTAAGTACAAAAGATGGATTTCATCGAGTTTAAGTTTTCATAATAAGAGTTATAAACGTGTGGTCACGAACGTTCGCAAAATAGAAGCCAACTTCGGCTGACAGTAGTGAAATGTTAAAATCTGCGTAATGAAACGGAATTTTCAAAAGTGATTAATTTATAATATTTTTAATTAGGCTTAAGTTCATGAAATTTAATTTTTATTAAATTATTTTATGAAGAAAGGATTTTTACAACATGAAAATCAATCAAAATTGTTATTGATAATCTTTCATTCTTGACGTGGCTCGGGCTCGAACCCTGGCCGGCAGGTTACCATGACATGTTTCGATCGCAACCACTCGATCTCCTCAGATGGATTTGCCGTCTTACACTCGCAGCCTTCGACGACTGCTGACGTCACTAGTCAAACATCAATCCTTAAACCAAATTGTATTTTAACATTTGGTAGATCGAAATTTGCTTTTCCTGAATGATTATGCATTTTTTTAATTGATTTTACATGTTTTTTCCTTTACTTCTGTTTTTTCGTACTTTCGTCAAGAATTTTTCTTGAAGTCCAAGTACATTTTTTTTTTGTTTTTTCACTTTGTCTTTCTCTTTTCTGTTGACCTTTTTCAACACAACTTGAAGGACAAATGTACACATAGAGCTCGTGCCTTAGCTTTAACAATAATTAGTATTGTGGTTATTTTGTTGAACTATTTATGGTTTTTAATCCAAATTTTTAATATTTTTAATTAGGCTTAAGTTCATGAAGGAAAAAACATGTAAAATCAATTTAAAAAAAAATGCATAATCATTCAGGAAAAGCAAATTTCGATCTACCAAATGTTAAAATACAATTTGGTTTAAGGATTGATGTTTGACTAGTGACGTCAGCAGTCGTCGATGGCTGCGAGTGTAAGACGGCAAATCCATCTGAGGAGATCGAGTGGTTGCGATCGAAACATGTCATGGTAACCTGCCGGCCAGGGTTCGAGCCCGAGCCACGTCAAGAATGAAAGATTATCAATAACAATTTTGATTGATTTTCATGTTGTAAAATTCCTTTCTTCATAAAAATAATTTAATAAAAATTAAATTTCATGAACTTAAGCCTAATTAAAAATATTAAAAATTTGGATTAAAAACCATAAATAGTTCAACAAAATAACCACAATACTAATTAGTGATTAATTTATTTTAAAAGTGTATTTATGTAGGTCTCCATTCAGTATTTACAAAATAAAATATCTCTCTTGGTTTTTATTTAATTGGCTTATTAACCGGTCGCGAACGTACGGATCGCGAACGTACGATTTTTCCATATGTTTTTTTTATTATTATCACCATGCATTTTACCATAAATCTCTTCAAATTTCCTTAAAAAAAATCTAAATACTCGTTTTACAATTGATTGTAATGTAATAATGATAAAATGTAACATATTTTTTGCATGTAAAATAAGTATATAAAAATGTCTTTAGAAGTAGAAAATACAGAAAATATAAAATTTTCCAGTTTGTAGCCAAATTTCCTCAAGTAAAACAGCTCAGATGTGCTAGGAAACCATTATTTTATAACAAGATATACTTTTTTTTTCTAATAATAAACAATAAAAGACGATGATAATCAATATTTAAGTTTTTCATCCTGGTAGACCATTCCGGGGAAATGCCTATATATTTTTCCTATTTGATGTTTTTAGTGGATAAACACTTGCGAGTTGGTAATACGACTTAAAAAAAAAAAAACATATGAAATCCCTGTATCAAAGTCATGTGTGATATAAAGGGTGGTTAAATTGTAAGGGCCGATGTTGAATGTGAACCACACCTAAACGCCAAGTTTTTTTCCGAATTTTATTTGACATTTCTCTATTTCAGACTTACTCAATTTGAACCATGGAGAGATACACAATCCAACAACGTGTTTAAGTTATCCAGACTTATTATGAAAATGGGCGTTCAAATCAAAATGCATATCGTGCAGTGATGAGGCACATTTTCACCTCAGTGGATTCGTCAATAAACAGAATTGCCGCATTTGGGCGAATGAGAATCCAAGAGTGATTGTCGAAAAACCAATGCACCCACAAAGAGTGACTGTTTGGTGGGGTTTATGGGCTGGCGGCATCATCGGGCCGTATTTTTTCCAAAATGAGGCCGGTCAGGCAGTTACTGTGAATGGTGTTCGCTATCGTGAGATGATAACGAACTTTTTATGGCCCGAATTGGAAGATATGGATGTGGACGATATGTGGTTTCAGCAGGACGGTGCCACTTGCCACACAGCTAACGAAACAATGGCTCTTTTGCGCAACAAATTCAATGGCCGTGTTATCTCACGTAATGGCGATGTCAATTGGCCGCCAAGATCATGTGATTTGACACCGTTGGACTTTTTTCTTTGGGGTTATTTGAAAGAAAAGGTGTACGTCGATAAGCCAGCAACAATTCAAGAGCTAAAGGATGAGATAAAAGGGTCATCGAAAATTTGGACCATCGGATGGAGGTGTGCCGCCGTGGTCGCGGCGCCCATTTGGACGATATTTTGTTCCATACATAATTGAGTAATACCAATATATCATAATAAAATAAAATTACAATAATTTCCTAAATAGTTTGTGTTTTATTCAAAATCAACATCGGCCCTTGACATTTAACCACCCTTTATAAAAAAATACGTGTTTAAGTAAAGAGAAAAACTTTTTTATCTTGTGACACGTTTATATTACAGAAACTCAACGCTAGTTGATATTATTCGTGACTACAATTACAATCCAAAAAATTTTAATACACATATGGAAATTAAATTTTGCAGAAAAGTTGTTTGACTTTAACATTAAACTAATTAATAAAAACAAATAAGAATTACATAATATTGTGATTAGAGCATTGATTGGGGATTTGAGAATATTGTTCTCTTAATTGAGATTTAAAAAATGATATTCTATTTACATTGCTTTAAAAGTGTGTTTACTTAAACACTGAACAAAATTTACGTTTCTATTTAAACGCGGTTTTGTTTTTGAAATGTGTGATAGAATTAATCAAAACTTAAACAAAGCAAAAAACAACAAACAAAACTGAATTGGCCAATTGGTTTTTTTTCGTTGTTTTTTAGTTTTTTCTTTTAACCCACTTACAACTACAATTCGAGTCGGAAAGAACCCAACCAATTGTAGGGGGTGTTGGTGTTTTGTTTAATCTTTGATATTTTTACAAGAAGGACTTAGATTGTTTATAACTCTTATTCGCTTTAGGGTTTTATTTGTTTAATATTTTTGGCTTTCATAAAATCGTTGGAAAAGGTTTCCTGATGAGCTGGTCTAAGCAACCGGCGAAATGCGCATAGAAGCAAGCTTTCCCTCAACAATAAATTTCAGTGTATTTATCAAATATGAAAAACTGGGAATTTAGCACGTCATACGGAAATCATATTAATAAAAGTTGCTCAATTTTATTATTAAAGTCAGCATTTGATTATTTATACAAAACGAATATATAAAGCAGTGAAGGTCACTTTTGCAAATCCTATGTACGCGTGCAAAGGGGAAAAACGCTGCTTGTGCGACATCGACACATGTAAACTATAAACTACTTCGTATGGTCTGTGACAATGTACGTTCGGCTGTTGCTTTGTTGTCATTTCGTCAAAGTTATTTAAATCAGTTGCAGATCAGCACTTGTTCTTGAGCGTCATTCGTTTTCTGATGCTTCCAACACAAGCATAAATGTGATGGTATGTGTGTTGCCTTTCACTGATATAAAGGCACATATGAATCGTTTGTTTATGATTGGCCTTTTGTCATTGTTTTAGTGAAGACCTTTTATTACTAAAATTTGTAGGTCGTATGATAGTACGTCAATTGATTATGTAATGACCAGAGAAGACAAAAAAAGCAATATTCAATACTTATACAGCTAAAAGAAATTGATAAAACAGCAAAAAAGCACTAAAAAATGTTTTATTCTAATTCTTCCACATCATCAAAATTATTACACTATACTATCATGTGGACTTTTATGTTATCAGATTTTAATTTTCTACGTCGATCTGTTAAAAGCGTCGGAGGTTGACGGTGCAAACTTAAATTTGAGAATTTCTTTAGAGGAGAAACTTTTACCATATTCATCTCTTGGAACAGTACCAGACTCTTAAATATATTTTATTTCCAAAAACTGCTGATATCGGGAATTTCTTTTTTATATTTTCTCAAATTTCTTTTTATATTGTTGGTCCTCGATCTTGCATAGTCCGTCAAAAACTGTCGATAAAGCATTAGTGCTCTCTGAAATTAATAATCCCGCAGTTTGCAATTTTTTATAGCAACCGAAATGTTTGCAAAATTGTATTTTAGAAATGCAAGTTGAGAACTTAGTTCGGAGTTTTCAAATATTTTTTAGATTGCACAATTGAGTCGGCATCTTGACTGTCAAGTTCTAAAACAACGGCTTTAACTTCTTCAAGATGTTCAGTGTAGTACATTGCCGCATCTAACCAATGAATTCATCTAATCGATGGATACCATGTGCAAAACTGAAGCATTTTCGGATACATTGCCTTTAGAGAAGATATTCCGCTTAGCATCCGTTACTACAAGTAACACTTTGTTATATTTTATGCTTAAGTACAGAAAATTAATATCAAATCTAAACTCGATTTCTTTTCTACTTAACCATCTGGCCACAATATTTATAACGAACCATTACAAAATGCTGCAATAGATGAGCCATTTGCCGTTTCAAGTACTTTCATGTTCAATAAATAAGATTAATTGTCTTTCAATTCTTCTAAGACTCCAAAAATATAATTTGCAACATATCTCTGTTCGCTGTCCGTAGTTTCATTCACAGAAATTCATATATATTCGTCTTTGGCTGCTTGACGCATTTTCTCTATATATTCCCTATACAATTCTGGTATGTTTTTCTGGCGAATGCAAGTTTCAGACGGAACCGATATTTGAGAATATTTCTCAATGAAATTTTTTAAACTGGGAGAACTAACTTTTTTATTGGTATATTGGATTCTAACCATGCTTTACAAAGATCCTCTTGAAATGTTGTGGCAGTTGGAGTCACTGGATATTCCGTTATTAGTTTATGTGAAAAGTTCTCTTGCTTAGAAGACGCCAATTGCTGTTTCCCACATCTTATATATTGATCCACATTAGACAAATTATTTTGCAGCAGCATATATTGCAAAACAGCCAATTTTCTTCAATTTTAAAGACTCCTTCATATGTTTTTATAATTTTTAATAATAAATTTCTATTACTTTTCTCTTTCGGCATTTTTTAAACTTTTTTATTTATTTCTATTTTTAACAGCCTACTATGATTTCAGTTGATTGTTTTTAAAATAAAAACAGAGTTGCAAAAAGGTAGTAACGAAGGCGAATTCAATTTTATAGAGGAATTCGCCTTGGTAGTAACATACGAAGTTTTTAATACAAAAATGGGAATTTTAAACAAAAATATAAAAAAAAAAAAAAGAAACACCATTGTAAAAGAAGCAAAAAAACAGCAGGTTTTATAAAAAACAGCTAAAAAAAAAGCATTTTAGTCTTCTCTGGTAATGACCCATGTTTTTAGCATTTATAACGTTGTCACAAAAGTTGAAGCGACAAAAAGTTCATGAGCGGAAATAAACGGTCAAAAGTTTATCCGTCGTGGAAAGAGCGTTTAAATTAATAATTAATTCATTTATATCAACCCGCTGTCAAAATATCGTGCTATTTTGTCTACTTTTAAGTAATAAAAAAGGGTGGTTTAAAAATTCGTTTTTTTAAACGTGGAAATTCTATTGCCAATACATTTTTAATAAAACAAACCGATACAGCGACCAATCAAATAAGATTCTCCAGCCCGATGGTGTTTAATACGCGTTCTAAAGGTTTATTTCGTATAAACTTTGTGAAAACTAAAAGTTTTGACATAAAAAAGATTCTTGCCGTTCTTATTTAGGTAGCTCAGTTAATTTTAAATTAAAAATTTATAAAAAAATGCAAATTTATAAAAAAAAAATTCTTCTACAGTTCCTTGAAATTAACCTCTTTGTATTTATATACCGATTGACTCAGAATCGATGTGACACTGCGGTGTATTTCTTACTATTTTTATATTAAGGTTTGCTATCGAGCTAGAGCGATAGCTAATTTTAAAAAACAAACCTAAAATAACTTGTACCTTAAATTGTTTTTCCTTCTTTTATTAGATAATTGTTAAATTAATAATTTGATTACATATTAAAAGGTATGAAGTACAACAAAAAGTTCTAGCTAAATTGAAAATAAAAACCCTTCAATATCGACTACAATTTAAATACACAATAAATTGTGTAAAAAAACATATTAGTAATGAACATTAACTTTTGATATGGTGTATTTTGTTGTCTTACAAATTCACGCTATAGAGTCATTAATGCGAAATAATACTTATTGTTTTATTAATTTTTACAGAAGGCCTTTAGAAATTTCAACTTTAGCCATTTGAGCTTTGGCTATTCGAACGAAAAAATATTTTTAATTATAATTATATGTATGTTTGCATATATTTTTCTTTGAAGTAAACTTGCTTTAATTAACTCAAAATAATGAAAATATAGTTATTTATGTTGTCACTCACAACAGAACAGAATTACAAACAAAACAATATAATCACTTAAAAAATTTCTGAAAGCCATATAAGGATTAATGTGCTGTTTCCAGGTGAAACACAATTAATTGTGTAGAAAAATTTATATGAAAATCACTCAGTTTTTTTAGTGTTTTTATATAAATTTTACTACACATTCAATTGCTCGTCACCTGGAAACACCACATAAACCAACCGAAACATTAGTTCCATACGATTGCAATAGTTATGTAAGTTTTGGAATTATTTTCTATTTGTTTATTAATTCCAATAGTCTATCCAAAGCCTCTAACGGCTACATGATTGATGGTAAGGTAATTACAGTGGCATTAATAAAGCTCCCAGTAAAAACTTCGCCTACTTTTTTACAATGAATAGCTTCTTTCACTCTTTGTTAAGTAGCTTTCTTCTATATAGCTACTATAATTGCTTCTATAACTACTTATTTTTAAGATTGATGTAGGTAATAAATAATGACTTACATAAAAATGCGTTCATTTTGGGACATCTCTTGTAAAATTCATTGGTTCTTTCAGTAGAATTGCGAGTAGTATTTTTACTTTTTCCTGATTACAAAATTTTGAAATAATTAAATTTTGTTTGTCTAGCTTAATTCCCAATTTTTATTCTTGATTAATACACTAAAATTTATTGTTGGAGAATAATCTAATTTCTATGCGAATTTCACTGCTTGCTTAGGTCAGATCATCAGGAAGCATTCTTCCAAAAAAATTTTAGAAAAGCCAAAGATATTAGCAAACAAAACTGCAGAGTAAATGAGAATCGCAAACAGTCAAAGAGTCTTTTTTGCAACTATCAAAGCTTAAACAAAATACCAACAATAAATAGTGTGTTTATATTTTCTTACACAGAAAAAAATTATTAGTAGCTTTTTATCAATCGAAAAAATTATTTAAAAAGTATTTAAATTTAATTAATGTGATAATTGAGTCAATTTTTTTTTGTTGAATGGAAATTAAAAATATAATTTTGATTTAATTAACATTTTAGTTGTTTTTAAATAAATTTTGAATTAAAAAATTAATTAAATAACAAAAACTTATTTCGTTTAAAACAAAATAATTCAAACTTGTGAAATTGTTGTTGGAAATTGTCGAAGTCAATCAACACATTGTTTGAAACGGCAAAGTTTTTTTAACATTTTTTAAATAAATTTAAAAATATTATTTATTGAGAAAAAAACAGGGACCGTAACAGTTATTCCTTTTTTCATAAAAGTCAGATGAAAACAGTTATTTTTTGATTTTTATTTTTTTGAACAAAAATAACTGTTATTTATTGATTTTTATTATTTCGATCAAAAATAACAGTTATTTTTTGATTTTTATTTTTTTGAACAAAAATAACAGTTATTTTTTGATTTTTATGTTTTCGAGCAAAAATAAAAGTTATTCTCTTAAGAAATGTACATGTTTTAGGCCCGTTTTCACAACTTACCGATAGCTAAAGGTAGGATTTTATCGGCCGTATAAAAAGTGTTCCAGTATGGCAGCTTTACTTTAACCTACCTGGTAGGATGAATCTTAATTTACTTTATCGCTCACTTTAGGTTAATGTGAAGTTTTAATAATAGAACACTTTTTATAAGATCATTTAAAGTCTTCTTTTAGCTATCGGTAAGTTGTGAAAACGGGCCTTAATAATTTAACTGTCTTTAATAATTATTTTAATGTGCATAAGAAATTCCACACATTAAAATAAAAATTTAAAGTCAACTAAATTATTAAATCACGTACATTTCTTTAGAGAATAACTTTTATTTTTGCTCGAAAAAATAAAAATCAAAAAATAACTGTTATTTTTGTTCAAAAAAATAAAAATAAAAAAATAACTGTTATTTTTGATCGAAAAAATAAAAATAAAAAATAACAGTTATTTTTGTGCAAAAAAATAAAAGTAAAAAAAATAACTGTTAAGTTTGAATAAAAATCAAAATTTTAAAAATCAATACATTTTATCATTGACAAGTGCATAAGAAACAATATGGTATACTTGAATCAGTTTTTCGACATTTAATTCTATATGCTTTTTTTGTTTAAAAATTTCAATATAACTGTTATTTTCGGTCCCTGGAAAAAAATATTCAAAATATAAAATTTTTTAAATTTTTAGTAATCAATATAATCATTTTGGTAATAGGTGCAAAATCAACAAATGGGTTGCTTGATTATATGAATTTGGAACAAATTTGGTGATTAGAGACAATTTTTAATTTTTTCTGTGTACATTCCCCACTACAATTTGTTGGAATTCTCCCAACATTAATTGTAGTTGTAATTGGGTTAAGAAAAAACAAAATGAAAACAAAAACAAATTGGCGCAAGAAAATCAAAATAAAGCAACTTGCCAGTTCAGTTTTGTATGCCGTGCACTTGCAAATTTATTATCAAAGAAATTTTTAAATAATAAGATTATTTTTTTTTTTTGTTCTTGATAAGTACACTGAAATTTATATTGTGCTTGTTTCTATCCGCATTTCACTGGTTACTCTGGCCAGATCATCATTATCCAGAATAAAAATTGGGAATTAAACATGTTACACAAAATTTTATTAATGATTAAAAATTATTAAAAAATATTAATTTAAAAGATTTTGTTATTCGTGCTTAATTCCCAATTCTTATTCTTGATAAAAACCCTGAAATTTATTGTTGATGGGATAAGCTATTCCTATGCGCATTTTACTGGTTGCTTAGGCCGGATCGTCAGGAAACTTCATCCAAAGATTTTAGAAAACCTAATGATATTAAATCAAATAAAACTGCTAAGCGTTTCAGAATTAAATGCAACAGTTCTACTTGTAACAATATCAAAGTTTAAAGTTTCCTGACGATCGGGCCTAAGCAACCAGAGAAATAAATTTCAGTGTTTTTATCAAGAAAAAAATTGGGAATTAAGCACGAATAACAAAATCTTTTAAATAAAAATTGTATTCCCAAAAATTACTTTGATAATAAACAGGCAAGTGCGCGGCTTAAAAAAACTGAAACTTGCAACAGGTTTTATTATTTACAGCAGGTTGTTTTGTTTTTATTTTGTTTTTTTTTTACCTACTTACAACTACAATTAATGTTGGAAGAATTCCAACCAATTGTAGTGGGGAATGTAAGAAAAGATAAGCTCACTGTTTATTTTTGATGTTTTTGTTTAAACTTTGATATTGTTACAAGTAGAATTGTTGCATTTAATTCTTAAACGCTTAACAGTTTTATTTGGTTTCATATCTTTAGTTTTTCTAAAATCTTTGGATGAAGTTTCCTGATGATCTGGCCGAAGCAGACAGTGAAATGCGCATAGGAATAGCTTATCCCATCAACAATAGATTTCAGTGTTTTTTATCAAGACTAAAAATTGGGAATTAAGCACGAATAACAAAATCTTTTAAATTAAAATTTTATATTCCCAAAAATTACTTTGATATTATTTAAAAATTCTAAAGTTAAGTATTCAATTCTTAAAAATAATGTATTGTTTCCAGGTGACAAGCAATTGATTGTGTTGTAAAATTTATATGAAAAGTACTCAAAAAACTGAGTGATTTTCATATAAAATTTTCTTCACAATTAATTGCTTATCACCTTTAACACCACATAAAACTTTAACTTTAAGGGTCACGTGGATCAACAAAATTGTTTAATATGGACAGTCGAAAATTGTAGAATAGAAAATTGTAGAATAAACAGTAGGTAGCAAATAACTTTAGAAATAAAAATTTCAATGATTTTCAAAACAACGCAATTTTATACATTTGTTGAGAACCAGAGTAGGAAAACAATCCAGGATAATGGTCCAAACAAACCGCAGCTGAGTCCGTCCGTTTTTCCGTATAACTGTTTTCCAAAAAACCATTCAACAGATTAGGGGCAATAAGCAAAACCTGATAAACTTAAGAAAATTTATGAAAAATATTTTAAAAAGAGCATGCTACGTGAAGAAAACGCGAACATTAGTAAAAACTATAAACTTAATTCTATTAAATAAAAGCAGAAAGAAAATGTTTTTTCATATAAAAAATATCATAACGTTTTGCAGATAATCAAAATCACTGAAATTAATTTTGGGGTTCCTTTTCGACCCTCAAAAAGTTTTTTCTTCCGTTTTATTAAAACTGTTTGAAATATTTTTTTATGGCAAGTGATGGCGAGCATATACAAATTAGTGAGTATAACAATCAGCTTTGCACACTGAATTTTGTTGTTGTTACCGTTATTCTTTAATATGCTTCCTTGCGTACCAGCTTCGTAGTAAGGGAATGTCGTAGCTCTTCAAATGTTATTTATTTTTTTAATTTGTTAATAATAAGTTCCCTTACCTAACTGCATCTCTACCAGAGAATGGCTTTGTACATTTGAAAAAAAATCGCATTTAATACATGACAACAAATACACTCGTTTACGGGTCATACAGTCAAACTCGCGCAACCGCAAATATTCGCTGCTGGTTTGCAGTCATTCAAATAACGCACATCGTGCTTTGTTATTTATACAATCGTTGCCTTCGTTTTTTTTATAAAGATTCTAAGTGTTCTGAGCGCAAATGATTGTTTGGTAAAGAAACAAAAAATACAAACGAAAGAGCCAGAAATGAAACAATCATTACTCATGTATTTATGCAGCATTAACTATGTAGTACAAGAAAAAAAAAATTTAAATGAAACTAAACACACATACTTATGTAGGTACACACAATTTCCATAGAAACAAAAAGTACAGTAGTAGTAGTAGTAGGTACAATGTATTTTTGTTATTGTTGTTTTTATTGTTGTTAATTTTGAAAAAGCGTCTCATCGTTGTTTATTGTTGTTGTTGTTAATGTAAACAAAAGTATAGAGAATGTGCTATTTTGAATTTACTCAGTTGTGTTATATTGCGTGAGCAACAAAAATGCAAATAAAGCACTTTCAATAAAAAACGAATAAATGAAAATATCAAATGTGTACGAGAGGAAAAAAAAATTACCAACGTTGAACTTTGTTTTGCATGTATAGAGTTATTGTAAATTTTAGCGTATGAATAAATGCACAAAAATAGTGCGTTTTGAGGTTCTCTGATCTCTACATGTTTTACTGCTAAGCGCCTAAATATGCGCTGACTTTTTTTTAACATTTGCTGTTAGTAATTTGCAAAACAAGAAAATTTTGTTTTGGTCTGTTAGTTAAGACTTCTGGTCAGTTGCAAATCAAGGGGGGAAGAAAATTTCCTAACCCCAGGAATGCTTAAAATATGTTTTCTTTATTTCACTAATAAACGATTTGGCAATAGTAAATTTTCTTTTAATCAGCCATGTCACAGAGTACAATTCCGTTCGCAATGATTTCATTCGGAACCGAAGAAAACATATTTGTTTATTGATAGAAAGTGTATTTTGGTAGTTTTTTTGGCTTTTCAGATACAGAATACTCCCATTCCGTTTATGAAAACAGAAATGGTTTCATTCAGAAAAACTTTTCATCATTTTTTGAAGCACCAAAATACGGAATGAATTCCGTTTCCAAACGGAATTGTTCTCTGGGACATGGCTGAATATAACATTTTCTTGCAAATACAAATATGTGCCATCTTTATGCGAAGAGAAAACGTTGGACTTGAAAATGCCTGCGGTTGAAGTTATTGTCGGAAATATACTTAAAAAAAAAAACGAATGAAACCAGTTTTCCAATTCGAGCGGCTAAAATATATCGTTTTTAGAATAAGCCCTTCAATTGTTATATTCTAGTTTTTATTTTTTAAGCCAAAAATATTAAAGATATTTGATTTTAATTTTTTTTTTGGGATAAATAATTGTTATTTTCCAAATTTTTTTTTTTGGTATAAATAAAAGCTTATTCATGATCTTTTTTTCCAAAATTCATTCGTAGGCCTTGAAATAAATAATTTACTAAAATTTTAAATGAATTTAACTTAAAAAAATGGGAAAAGGTAAAGAATAAAAAAAAACAGGGAGGTAATTCTCGCAGTCGTGACCGAATACTTTTTCGATTTGAAAAAAAAGGGGAACTAGAACTAGCACCAAACTTGTGGCAGTTCTAAAGTGGAAGGGACCGGGTCTAGTTCTTACACTTTATATGAAGGGGACTTGTCACGTGGCAGTTTTAAAGTGGTAGGGACCGGCTCTAGTTCTTACACTTTATATGAAGGGGACTTGTCAATTTACCATGGCGCTTTCCTAGGAGGGGGTTAATTGCCACCTTTTTGACACTTTGTAACAGGTTACTGAAATACCCTAAATGGATAAATTTAATTTCGGTTAAAATAATGCTCACGCAGATATTGTTCGAGTGAATCATGTTAATATGATATGATCATATGACTAGTTTAGTGTCAATAACCTTTCCCCTGGAGTAGCTACACTTTAAACACATTATCACCAGTTAAGCGATATGTAAACTTTTTACCTTTAGCAATTCGTTCTTTGTATACCCTTCACCTCAGGTGGAAAAGGGTATATATTAGTTTGTCATTCCGTTTGTAATTTCTACAATATTGATCTAAGACCCTATAAAGTATATATATTCTGGGTGGAGGAGAGAACTTGATTTAACGATGCCCGTCCGTCCGTCCGTCTGTCCGTCTTACGTTTGATATGTGTTTTCCGGAGACTCCAGACATGATAGCGGCTAGGTCGTTTTATATTTATGTCACATATGAGGAGGTCCATAACAAAACGCAATAATTACATTTTTCAAGTTTTTTGATTTTTTGATTGAATCCTATTCTACACATTGAAATCTATATAACCTTTAATACAAAGCATTCCAAAACTCAATAACTACACTGCAATTCAATATCAAATATAATGGTTCAGAGCAAAATGCAATAGTTACACATCTTTGCAATAAATCGCTACAAGAAATTTAAAAAAGTCAACTTTATAAATAAATTATGCTCGTGAGGTAACTCTTATTTAACTGTAAAACGTAAGGAATTTTTGTTTAGTTAATACCTTTTGCCTTTGTTAAGTTGATTGTGAATAACATTTTCATACAGTTCAAAGCAAAATGAAATAAATACTATGGATTCGGACCAAAACGCAATAATTCCAAATTTGTTATCTTAATAACTTTAAAACAAACTGTCAGATAAAATAATTAATTTGTGATTAATATTACTTTTTGTAGACAATAATACCTCAATAATTGTTTTTTAAAAAAATTTTGTGCTACTTACTTAAATTACATTTTGTCGTTTATCCAAAAAAATGTTATGGTGTAATTATTGCATTTTGTTATGGACCTCCTCATATAGTCCAGCATTTCGTGCTATTGAAATTCAGCAAGATCGGTCCACAAATGGCTGAGATATGACAAAAAATCCACGACTGCCTCTAATTTTTTCGAAAAATCCCTTGTTGTTGTATTTTTATTGCTTTCTTCGGTATGTCTGGAGAACAGCAAGTACCAAAGTTTCCAAATTAGGTGCAAACATTCAAGTTATAAATACACACCAACACACAAAATGTGGGAGGGGTTGGAGAAGTGGGCGTGGTCCTCCCCATACAAAAAATTTAAAAAATTGTATAATAACCTGAATTTTTTGACTGTAATATGACCTATGGTTACGCCTTATATATTAAAAGATCGGAAATTTTTAGTAGAAAATATTTTCTCAAAACCTCGAGAAAATCGGTTCAGATACGAAAAAGTTATGAGCAAAATATTATTTTTTTTTTTTGAAAAATACCCATTTTCGGGAACCATAGATCTTGCCGAGTCCAAGTTTTATAGCCCAACTAACTGGCATTTTCTTCTTAAACACTTCGGTATATAAATCTGTCAAATTGGTTAAAAAATGGCTGAGTTATAATCAGAGCACTGAAATCCCAAAAATTACTCTTTTTATACCCTTCACCTCAGGTGGAAAAGGGTATATAAAAGTTTGTCATTCCGTTTGTAATTTCTGCAATATTGATCTTAGACCCTATAAAGTATATATATTCTGGGTCCTTATGAGGAGAGAACTTGATCCGTCCGTCTGTCCGTCTGTCAGTCTTACGTTTGATATGTGTTTTCCGGAGACTCCAGACAGGATAGCGGCTAGATTGTTTTACATTTATGTAACATATAGTCCACCATTTTGTGCTATTAAAATTCAGCAAGATCGGTCCACAAATGGCTGAGATATGAAAAACATATTATTGCCACATTCAACCTTAACATGCTTCGAGGCAACCATAATATTGTTGTGGCTTCTTGATGGAGGACTAATTTAACCATAATTTGGTTGTCGGTGACAATATAATGGTTAAATTATACAAAATATGTTTAAATTTTCATTTAAAATAGTTTTGTTGGACGTGACTTATCACAGGATAAGTGCTTTTGTCTGCAAAAAAAGAAAATTCCGAAAACCTGGTAGTAATAGAAATCAATATTTAAAGCCGAACAGTATCAGTATCTTAAGATCTTTCAGATGTCTTCAGTATAATTGCAATTTTCTACAATTTGGTTTTGTTTTAAATTTTATTTTTTATGTGAACGTTTACGTGTGACATCGTGGGATTGGCTGTAAAAAATGGTCATTAGACTAAAATTCAGAAATGTATCGCCCCTTTTAAAAACGATCAGTGGGAAATCAATGGATTATTATCACATATTGAAATAATAATTATATCGGTGAAAAAATAAGATATTTAAAATGCATACATACATGAGATTTTATGAAAACGATCAAAATATTCTTTATGACTTGGTTTTCTGATATTTTCTTAAGGTTGCTTTTTTAAAAATTTAAAGATCCAAAAATAAATTTTATTCCCGACTCCTGCAAGTAAGTAAAGCTTTGAAATTAGGATTTATAGTTCTTTCAGAGTTTAAAGAAATCATATTTTTGAATATTTTATTTCTCTAAGGTTATTAGGAACTCGTTGGCAAAGACTAATTTTTATAAACAAATATTTAAAATAATTTGTTTATTAAAAATAATATGAATTTTATTTTATTATTATGTTTATTAATCACTGAATTTTTATTTTACCATATTTAATTACATTTATTTTGTTTAAATACATTTCTAAAAATGCCCT
Source organism: Pollenia angustigena (assembly GCA_930367215.1). NCBI lineage: Eukaryota > Metazoa > Arthropoda > Insecta > Diptera > Polleniidae > Pollenia > Pollenia angustigena. Next base: position 241,078,705 of record OV884059.1, on the reverse strand, counting down.
CCCCCCGAAACCTCAAGGCTCTCTTGGTACAATAGAAATAAGGTACGTGTACAAACGAATACACAATTCCATCATGAGTTAATACTTTTGAGGTTAACTGCATATAATTAAGTTGAACTTTTTATCCACATTTCAAATTTTACACAATAAAAATTCTAACTGGCACGTCAAAGTTCAATAACCCAGATGACTTGAAATGTTTAATTTAAATTTTGGGTTAATTTCCCTTCAACATTTGCAAAACTCTGCTAGAAGTGTGATTAACGTATTTTAAAAAATTTTTATATAAAAAAAATTATTCATACAAACGTATTTGAAGAGATGGATTTGGCAATTAAACAAGCATGTGGCACGAACCGGCATTTCAATTCATCAACTAGTTATTAAGATTTGCATTTAAATAAAAAGAAATTTAACACAAAAGAAATTTTTAACATGAAAACTTTTTGTTTTAATGTTACTGTCTGGAACTTTGACCAACAGCGGCCACGTTTTACAAGTAATGAAAATAATCTGTCATTAGATTGAATATGGTAGGAGTGCGATTTAGTTTTCGAAACAGATTAGGAGATTGTGCGTGCAACATAACAATTTGTTAAGCAAATTTTTAATTTTATTTTTATTAGTCTGTAGTATGTGTGCTTGGCAGATTTTATGGTTAACTTACATTTATATAAAAGGTTTTAGTTAGATCGGTGAGTTTTTTTTTTTTGAAAACCTTTCAATATAAATATTTGTCCATCTTTCTTTTGGCTAGTGGTCGGAAATATGCGTTAGTTTGCTCACATTTTGATTAATTCTAGTTGTTTAATATTTATCCCTTTTGTTTGAAAACTATATGTTCATCAATTTTGATTTTGCTCAGTAAATTTATTTATTATTGAAGTGAAAATATTGGCGAGATGTAAATAATTTTATTTTGATATTTTTATATCGAAAAGCTTAGAGTTTATAAAAGGCAACGAAGATTCGATTAAACATTGAAAATGATTAACATTTTGTTCGTCGTGCTTAATTCCTTATTTTGATTCTAGATAAAAAACTAATAAAACTGAAAATTATTGTTGGGCGATAAGATAGTCGGTATGGTTGCTTAGGCCAGATCATCAGGAAACATTTTCCCAAAAAATTTTAGAAAAGCCAAAGATATAAGCAAACAAAACTCGAGAGTGAATGAGAATTGAAATCATTCAAAAAGTCTTATTTGCAGCGATATCAAAGCTTGAACAAAATATTTGAATTGAAAGAGAAAAACTATGCTTCGTTGTGATCACATTTATCGCACCTTCTGTCTCTTACATGTCTAGCACAACTATTTTCTGGTTCCAACGATCATTTATAATTCTTCATGCCAACAGAAGAACTGTATTTTTTCATCCACATAATATTTGTGGCGAACAATAATATGCTTGTGGTGGTCATGTGGGGGATTCTTGTTATAGGAATACTATTGCAGTTATCACAGCTTTGTAGGATCTGCAGATTTTTTTTTATAAACCTACAATAATTAATCAATTCCTTTTTAATTCCTAAGGTTACTTCCTGCCAATGCCTAATGAAAATTCTCTTGATTGAAGTTCCCGTTCACAAAGGTGTTATCGCTCTTCTGATAGGGTGAGTGCTGCAGTGTCGCTTCTCCTTCTCTGAAGATATTAACATAATATAAAAAAGTCACAATAATATATAAGATATTTATTTAAATATATTTAAAAAAAATTAAAACCACCCTTATTCATTTCGCTTTGCTTTGACCTTGAATTTGAGCACAACTTGTGGTGGATGTGAAGACGTATGAGTGATTTTAAGTAAATTACTCATGCGTACCACTACTTATCATAAGCATTCAGCTAAAAATTTATATTCCAGAATGACTTATTAATGAATGCTAGTTTTCACAAGCATTAATTAAGGCAGACTTCATTGAAATTGCAAAAAAGCTAATTTCTAGTATCTCTAGAGGATAAAAAGAAAATATTAGTGGTTATTGAAGAGGAGTGCTGTGTCTTGTGTGTTTACACATAAATAATTTGGAACATATGTATTAGTACTGGGAAACTATCGATACTATCGATAGTCTTAAAATATCGAAAATATCGATAGGAAAAATAACGATATATAGAAAAAATAACGATATCGATATTTTTATTTAAAATACAGATATGAAAACAAGTAACAGCAGCTATAATCACAGTTTTTCGCTGCAAGTTTACATTATTAATTGGCGCTTAATAACAGTAATGTATACAAACGAGAAGAATAGCAGGTGATATTCATAGCTAAGCTGTGCTTCTTAAAACTGCTAACTACTGTCCCTTATGTCAACAATTGAGTTTGTTTACATGGGGTATGAATACGTATGAATACGCTTTAATGTAGAAACTCATTCATTTCTACACCTAAAACTTTGTGAAATAATAGCTCGAAAACTTTGGTGCGAAAAGTTTCTGGAAGCTTAAATCGACAAAAATAAATGAAAGTGCAATTTTGAGTATAAGGAAATACAATGAATGACGACTAGAGGAAAAGTCCTCTAGAGCGATTATTTTTTGACTGGCGAATCAAAACCAATTTAGAACATTATTAAAAGTTATTACAAATGTTGTGTCGTTGGTTTTCTTTTCTAATGGCGTTTAAAAAACTGCAGTCAAAGCTGAAAAACTGGAGTTTCTTCCACTTCATTTGTCATTGGCCAAAAAAAAACCATGTTGACTTTACTTCTGATTCATTAAATGAAAACAGTCGCTGTCAAACCGACTCAAAAAGCGAAAACTTGTTCACAAATTTTCGTTTTTTGTTCTACTGTTTTGGGTTTGGACTGCAGTCCTTTTAACCCTGTTTTCAAATAAATCTTTAGGTATTTTATTTGAACCTACGTGCTACAAATCGTTACCTTAAATGCAAAAGGCCTCAACTTACCAAAAATAAGAATAAACTTTTAAATTGATTCTAAAGGCAGAATAAGTCTTTACTTTCTGTGCTGTAACAAATCAGCTGATTTGTTTTTGTTGTTAAAAAACCTGTAAAATTCATTAGTTTTTCTGTTCTGTTGCGGTCCAATTTGTTAAAACTTGTTAAGTAATTGTAAGTGACAGAAAAAAAAATAATTTATGTGGAAATAAACTGTTTCTTGATTTTAGGAATTCATAAAATTTATGTTCTTCAGATTTGTGTGCATTTAAGTTATTGAAATAAAACTATGGACGGTGCAAAACTAATAAATTTGTCATAAATGGCTGATTAGTTACTACAGACAAAGACTATTACAATTTCGTAACAGAACGGCACGGCACGGAACAGAACAGAAACTGAAAGTAAAGACTAATTCTGCCATAATGTATGGTATCAACAAAAATGTCTATAACAAATTTTATTAACCTCATGTAAGACCTAACTAATAGGGGTGGGGGGGTTCTTTAATACCATGGTAGATAAGGCCATGATGGCATTATTGCTTATTGAATGGGCGATAAAGCCATAATGGTCTTATTGCCTAATCATTGAGAGGTAAGGTTATATTTAAAATTTTGCGAAATGAGAGATATAGCCATATTTTTTTCGCAAATGAGAGATAAAGCCATATATTTTCAGAAAATTGTTATGCATAGTGTAAACATTCTGTAAAACGGAAAATTCTAGTTATCATTAAAAAACATGTTTTTATTCTTGTGACGCACACAGGAAAACTTTATTCAGCGAAGCCACCTGCCGCGTCCTACTGGAAGAAAAAACCCCTAAGCATGGCCGCAGCCCGTCACGCAGAAAAACTTTAGTATTGGAAGCTAGATTTCAATACTTAACTTTTGTGTCTCCGGAACTGAAATGAGAGATAAAGGCATTTTCTAATATTGGTAATGTGAGCTTAGGCTTGAGATTGGATGGATTTATCTCCCATTCAAATAAAAAAAAAACAAAAAAGGCTTTATCTCCCTATTGAATGAGAGCTAAAGCCATCATGGCCAACCTCCCCCCCCACCCTTATTTTCAATTGTCGGAACAACTGGTAGGGTTATATGATAGTGAAATGTGAACTATCGATAGTGGAAATATCGAAAGTATCCCAGCACTAATATGTAAATGAATATGTGTATTGTTTACATTGATTTTAATGCAAGTTTTTATGATTTTAAAATTAAAAAATTCTGAAAACCAAAATTTTTTTTATTTTTATAATGAGAACTTTTTTAAAAGCATTTTAATAAATTTTTTGTTTTTCACACAAGTTTACGGTCACAAAAAACAAGTAAGAAAGTGATAAGCACAGAATACACAGAACTGTCACGAGACGGAAGATTTTGCGTTTTTTTTTTGTCTCTTTCAAAGAAAGCTGCCCTTTTGCATTTCTCTTTTCATCATCTTCTATGCCGCAATACAATGAACACAAATTTATTTAGTTAAGATTTATTTACAAAACTGTTGTAAAAATTAACTTTTAAGTTCACAACAACACGAGTAAAAAATATGTAAGTAAGTAAATAACACTATAAAACAAAACAATATTACTAAATACATTTTTTTTGCACAAAAAACAACGTTTGTTGAACTAATGCATTTGTTTAACGTGGTTTGTGTTTTGTTATTTTTGTTTTGATCACGCCATTTGTGTTGATAGTTGCGGCCTGTTTTTACACCTTGCCACTTCACTACCAAAAAAGCTTTCTGTCTCTTTCTTGGAAAGCTGCCCTCGCAACTGATTTGGGCCTTTTTCACACGTCACTTTTTACAGTTCTGTGTATTCTGTGGTGATAAGTATTTACACCACAGTATAAAAAACAAATTATCACGAGTGTAACCTGAGGGTGGTTACAAGAAATCAATGTTGGATTTTCCACCGGCGCAGCCCCCTAATATGTCCAAATAGCATAAAAAATGCGAATTACAAAGTTTCAGCTTAATCGGATAACGTTAACATGTGCCTGATTGAGAATAAATTAAGGAAAAACAGCGATTTTAGTGGAAAATCGTATTTCTTTGTCCTTATTTAATGCTAAGTATCTCTTTATCTCTTGGTATAAGGAACAAAACTATTAAAATCAAAATTAATAAGAATAAAATTTCCAATAAAACTAGACTCGACTCAGGTTCCTAGAATGAATGGTTTCGGTTATAAAGATAAAAAAATACGAATTTTAGTGAAAAATCGCTGTTTTCCTTAATTAATGCTCAATGAGACACATGTTAGCGTTATCCGATTGGGCTGAAGCTTCATCAATCGCATTTTCTATCCTATTGGCAGATATTAGGGGTGTGCCCCGACGGAAAATCCTGCATTGATTTCTGGAAACCACCCTATTAGAGCCGTTACAAGATATGGTAAATTTTTTTTGGGGGCTATCTTTTGGTGCTTCCCTTTTAAATGTGCCAAAAGCCTAGAAAATCCGATTGACAAAGTTTAAGCTTAATCAGATAACGCCAACACGTTCCTCATTGAGCATAACTTAGGGAAAATTAGTGATTTTTCCCTAAAATTCGTATTTCTTTTTCCTTAATTAATGCTAAATATCACTTTATCTATTGGTATAAGGAACAAAACTACCCATATCAAAATTAGTAAGAATAAAATTTCCTCTAAAACAAGACTCTACTTAGGTTCCTAGAAATATTGGTTTTTGTTATAAAGGCAAGGAAATACGAATTTTAGTGAAAAATCGCTGTTTTTCCTTAATTTATTCTCAATGAGGCACATGTAAGCGTTATCCAATTAAACTGAAGCTTTGTCGATCGCATTTTTTATGCTATTGGCACATATTAGGTGGTTGCGCCGATGGAAAATCGAACATTGAGTTCTTGTAACCACCCTAGTGTACCCTATATCGAACCCGTGGGCAATAATGGACACGCCAGAATATGGACAGAAAGCTATTCATCCGGACGGACATCGTTATATGAAGTCAAAAAGTGATTCTGAGATGGTGCGTCTATGACCAATATTGCTTAGTGCAACACACATAATGTTTAAAATTTTGTAAATAAAGGAAAAAAATATACAAAAAATTTGATGTTGATTGTTTTCATATGTTTTGGTTAAAATCTTTAAAATTAGTTGGGCAAAAAACTTGACGCTTAGGTGCGACTCACAATTAGATCGTTTATTACGAAAAGGGCTGAGGTGCAAATTTTTGTAAACTGAGTTTTTTGCTTTTTTTGGAGGTACACATAAAGACCGATTTACTGTGAGAATGAAAGGTTATATACCCCTCCATGCGGTAGAAAACAAGCGGCTTTTTAACATGAGTTTCGAAAAGGGCTCTTCTTCATATTTTTCTAGAATATTTAATATGTGTGTTTTAGTAAGCAATTGAAAAAAAATCAGGGTTACCGTTCGTCAACTAAAGTCGCTATTCGTTCCCGTTTTGGTGATATTTTTTTGAATTTTACGACTAATTTAAATTTGAAATTACGAAAAGCGATCTCATCAACATATTATTCTTTGTTTGGCAACATTGCATTACTAATTGTCAATTTAGTGACAGTGAAAAATATTACCAATAATCACTAAAGCTGGTACAATACACTGAAAGAAAAATGCTTCATATATTTAATGAATCATTTTCATAAAAAAGTTTTCCTTGGGTAAATGAAAATTTGCATTGTCTAAATGGAATTTCATAGGTTTGATGAAGTATTTTCGTTAAAATCGCTTCATTAGGTTTCGTAATTACGTTAAAAATTTTCATTGGATATATGAAAACTTAAGTTTGTCCAAGTAAAACAAAAAATTTTAATTGGGAACACAAAAAAACAATAAACAAACATAACTATATTCATAACTTAATACAAAATTATAGTTTCATTAAAAAAATGTTTAATTGTTATTTAAAAAATGTAAGATTTAATAATTTCATACATCTAATGTTACATGTATGCCATTAAATTTATGAAATCAAAAAATTTTTTTATAAAAGCAACATATTTCAATAATTGCCTTCATAAATTTAAATTTTCATTATGACAATAAAAATGTCATTATAGTAATGAAACAAAAACTTTCAATCCACTTTCAATCAACGTTGTTATTGTTATTATGGACAATTTAATCTCATATTTACGCCCTTAATTGAGAAAAAAACATAGTTTTTTTTATACAAAAACTACACTGCCCCGGTAGACTAGCTGGTAGTAAGCTAGTCTATCAGCACCGAGGTTGCATGTTCGAATCCCGCCAGAGACAGAAAAAAAAATAAAAAATAAAATAAAGTAAAATAAAATAAGAAAAAAGAAAAAAAAATAAATAAAAAAAATATAAAAAAAAAAAAAAAATTTTACTTTATTGAAAGTATTCATCCAATGAATAATATCCATGGATCTAATGAAATGTTTCATTAAGTCCTTTTAATGAAACAGGTTTCATTGATCCAACGAAGCGCTGCATAGGTTCCTTTATAATGCAATTTTTCATGGGATTAATGTCAAAATTCGTTAGTATTGCGAAGAAAATTCTTTCAGTGTATAGAGCAAATAAATTTTTTTTGTAGTTTTATTTAGGGAGTGCAATGTTGATTTAAACAAATATTTAGTGCCCTACACGTAACTATGAACTTTATCAACATTTTCTCGTACATATGTATTTCACAGAATTTTTTATATTGAGTTTGAAAACATTTCGCAAGAAATACTCCACGGAGTACCAGGCTTTAGTTTAAACATGATGCAGAATGCATTCTAAAAAAAAATAAATTTCTTAGTTTAATAAAATTTATACAGGAGTGTGGATATTTGCATATTGTTGTTGAATACGCATGTGGATGCCTAATTAAATACAAAAACTTAGTGCATCTGATATTTGTACAGTGTGGGCGTAAATGCCAATTCAACCCTGCAGCTCTCCTTTTTTTGAGAACAGTAAACAAATCACACTAAAAGTGGATTAAACATGCAGCACACATGCAGTAAAGCAAATCCCCAGAGCTGTTTTATTTTTCAAATAAATGAGAGTTTTTCAATGTTAATTTCTTTTTTTTTTTATTTTCGCTATTTTAATCTTCTTTGCTAACAGTGTGGGATCTACAATAGTGTGTCTCCAAAAAAAAAATTAAATTGGGTCTTAATCTAAATTAAGGAACTCGTAGAACTCATTTTGGCAAAAACTCGACTTAAGCGACCTCTAAACCTCTTCCGAAAAATCTCAGAAATAGTTCACCCTATGAGCTTTTAAATAATGCTTGAGCACCCATGAAAATAAAAAAAATTTTTTTTGGGACACACTAATGTACATATGCTTCTATAAACTTATAAAGTAGGGGTTTTAAAAAGCAAAATATCTAGTTGCAAATTTAATATTGCGATTAGTGAAACCTTACGTCATATGGCAACTGGGAATGCATTTTAAAATAACAGCTTTAATAAGAAATGTCTTGCGTACATTCAAAACAAACAAGGGTGTTCTTGAAGTGGAAAACGTAAGAATTTAAAACGTAATTTTTAAATAAGATTTCTGGAATAAAAGAATTTTAGGAAAAATATAATACAAATATTTCTATATCAAACAGAATTATATAAAAAAAATAATAAAGATAAGTTTAAAAGTTTATCAAAAACTACTTTGAAATTGTTGTGTTTTACGTTTCCGATTTCCAGAACACTCTTGAAAGTGTGTAATAATCTCCATTCGCCACACATATCACAAAAAAAAAAAACACCCATGAAAGCGAAGAAATCTGCTTAAAACTAAGGAAAAAAAACATGAAAATATAAAAACTTAAAAAAACATTTTTTTGTTGTATTTTGTTACAAAAATTATTGACTTCAAATTTTGAAAATAATATCTTTAAGGCCCGTTTTCACAACTTACCGATAGCTTAAAGTAGACTTTAAACGGCCTTATAAAAATTGTTCCATTATTAAAACTTAACTTTAACCTAAGGTGCGCGATAAAGTACATTAAGGTTCATCCTACCTGGTAGGTTAAAGTAAAGTTGTAATAATGGAACACTCTTTATACGGCCGATAAAATCCTACCTTTAGCTATCGGTAAGTTGTGAAAACGGGCCTTAGAGTCTAAAGCGGCTCATACACTTGCAAGAAAATTGTTCAATTTTACCCATTGTACAATTATATCGCCAATGTGTATGTGATATTCGAAGTTGACACAATATATTGGTAACAATCAACAGACTTTTGATGTTTATTGCACAACGAAAAGAAAGTAAAATGTGTTGGCAACATTGTACAATGCCGTTGTTATTCCTATAGGTTATGTTCATCTTTTTATTGAATGCATGAAACTGTTATGCGACTTATTGTATAATATAGGACAAAATGGAAATAATATGGCGGATATCATATACAATAATATTGGAAGTGTATGGACCTCTTAAGTATGTTGATAATTGTCAATTATGGCAAAGTTAAAAAAAATTATTGAAGTGATCACTTAATGCTTACTACAAGCATTAGCAATATTATTTCGAAAACAAGTTAGAGAGCTATATTCGGCTATGCCGAATCTGTGAAAGGAAGGGTATCACAATGGTGCGATAATAACAGAAAGTTATATGAAAACCGTTTTTACTACGCCCAAATTATGTCGGATGTTGGGTATTGATAATCGAGATTTTTGTATCTTATCCTGCCCATTTTTTTGGAGAGGTTGTGTTCTGATAACCAAGATGCTTGTACCTTATTTGGAAACTAAAGCTATTACTTTTTCCCATATATATACAAAAAAAAAAAAAAAAACAACAGCAACAATAAGAGGCAGTCGTGGTTTTTTGCTCATACCTCAGCTATTTGTGGATTAAATTTCAATACCAAAAAATTCCGGACTTTATGTGATGTAAATGTTTAACTATCAAGTCTTCATCTTATCTGGGGTCTTCGGAAACCCCATTTGAACCAACACACGGACAGACTGACATGGTTAAACCATCTTCGCTCCTCATAAGGACCCAGAATATTTATGTTTTAAAGAGTCTTAAATCAATATTTAATAAATTACAAACGGAGTGACAAACTTAAATTTATCGCTTTACCATCGCTGATAATTATAATTATAAATAATTACACTACGTGACAATTTTTTGACCAAATGAATTTGACACTTAATCTTTATGTAAAATTGTCCGCTGAATCCGAATATGAAGTCAGAATTTTCAAAAGTAGAACAGTTTTCGAGATATTCCAAAATAACCGTTATTTTTGTTTTTAAAAAAGATGCTGTGACTGAAATGCAAATATCCAAAAAATAAAATTTTAGCCTAATTCAATACGAACATTTTGTGCCAAATAGGAACCAGATCGGTGCAAAAATGACAAAGTTACAGAAGATTAATTGAATTAACCCACGGCAAATTAATATACAAAGCTAAATTTTTAGTAACAATAAATATTAAAAATTGCTTGAAACTATTGAATTTCTATGTGGGTTAATTTACTAAATCTTCTGTAGCTTTGTCATTTTTGTACCAATCTATGTCTTGTTGGGCGCAAAATGTTCATATTTAAATAATCTAATGTCGCGCGCAATAAAACATTAGGATTTTTTAAATCATTGGCTTAAAAACAATAACTTGAAGAGAGCAAAATTGAACAAAATCATAAAATTTTCAATGAAGCTTGAACTTTTGTCCCTTGTAACTCTGTCATTTCTTGACCAATTATATAATCCGTTTACAATTTTTGAAGATATTTGCATTTCAGTCACATCATCTTTTTTTAAAAACACAAATAACGGTTATTTTGGAATATCTCAAAAACTGTTCTACTTTTGACAATTCTGACTTCATGTTCGGATTCAGCGGAAAATTTTACATAAAGATTAGCTGCCAGATTCATTTGGTCACGACTTTGTTGAAATTTTGTCACGTAGTGTGATTAAAATAAGTGTTTTTCATACGGGATTACAAAAATCCCGTCATCACGCCGGTTCTTTACCCGTGCTTTTTTTAAATTTAATTATGAAAGCTTTACTGCTGATATTATTATAAATTAGTCATGTCATTAAAAAGATCTTAGCCGTTAGGCAAAAAGGGTTTAAGTCAACAAAAAAAAAAAAAAAAAAAATGCATTTAAAGTTTTTGATTAGCAGAAATTATTTTTTTTCAGGGTTTAAAATTACTAGATAATTTTCATTCCAGAATGCGTTATTTGCTGTGACTGCGAAAATGATTTGCAAGAAAAATTAAATGAAACAGATACACACAAAATAATTGGTTAGCAACGACAACGACACAAGTCGTTTGCAACAGCAATATTCATGCGAACGAAATGAAATGAAAATGAATATGCATCAGTCGTTTGATTTTGCAACAACAACAACTAAACAGTTTGCGGTGTGCGAAACAAGTGGGTTTGTTGATAACAAGGTCTATCCAATAGGTCTGCTTAAGAAGCCAGATGTTTATTTGGTTTATTCCTCAACGATATCAAAAGTTGTTTACATTTTCCTTATACGTGTATATTTTTGTTTACTTTTTTGGTTTTTTGCCACACATACATGCACACAAAACACATTTTTCCTTTTGTTTTGCCTATGTGGTAGTAAGATTTTGACAACGGCGAGGAATTTTACACAAACAAAATGCCTGTTGTTTTTTGTATTGTTGTAGTAGTAAGCATACCTATTGGATAGGCCTTGGTTGATAATAAACTCTATAGATCACTTACCGGTGTTTGAAGATATTGAAGATAAATAAATAATTTTTTATTATCAAAAATATTAACAATATACTTACCTATATATAAATGTATTTGATTTTTTTTTATTTTGTTCTACTTTTTTTAAATTACTAATTATAAAAAATTAACAAAAAATTGTTTTCTTCGAATAAATGAAAGCAATATCAAAAATTTTACTTAGTAGTCAAGTTACACACAAGACAAATGAGTAACACCGCAAACAACTAAATAGCAAAATCAAACGACTGACGCATATTCATTTCATTTTGCAATCAGAAAATTGTCGTTGCTAACCAATCATTTTGTGTGTATCTATTTCATTTAATTTTTTTCCAAATCATGCTCATAGATGAAGCAGTAGCAGTAGTCGTTTGACAAAAATTGTTTATCCGTTCGTTATGCTTAGTCAATTTTTGTCTGCTGTTGCTATTTTTTTTGTAAGTTATTTAAACACTGTTTTTTTTCTTCTTTGTTTGGCTTAAATCACTTGAGTCTAACACAACTGCTTCTAATCGTTATCGCCTGCTCTTAGAAAAAAAGTCTATGAAATAAACCAAATAAATATTTTTCTATTTAACATAATGAACAATTTCAGTTTCTGACTTAAAACATTTTCGCCAAGCTCCAAAGAGATGTCAATTTATATCCGATAAAGCTGACCACACACTAGTGATTTGTGTGTGTGTGATTTGTACCATTTCTCCACACACCACGAATAGAATAACCTTAAAGGTCAAAACGACAAAATTAATAGTGAAGCGGATGATGCAATTGCACTTTTGATAACTTATTTACACAAAAAAAAAAGAAGATAATCGAAAAACAGAAGAATCGAAATGAAAAAATTTTTAAATGTTCGTGCACAAGCCCACTTCCACATCGAATTAAAAACAAGAAATTTAAATTTTCAATTGCTTATTGGGTTATTTTTCGTTTTTTAAATTTCATTATGAAAAATCACCCAAAAATATTGTATGAAAGTAGCCGATTTTTTCGGGCCATCTTTTATTTTTAAAATTTCGTCCAAATCTTACATACTGTTTGTCTAAATCATTCATTATCATTATACGTCGAATTCCTAAATGTTATTTGTAAAAAAAACCGGGACATATTGCAAAAAGGTGGCATGTCATAACGTCCAAAAGTGTCACAGCGTCCTTGGACTTTATGACACTTTTAAAATGTCATAATGTCCATCAGAGCAGTGTCATAAAGTCCGTGGACGTTATGTCACTTTGAAGATTTTCATAATGTCCACAACATAATAACAAACTCGAGAGCATAATCGGCCTTTGGCCGGGCGCAAGGATTTTCTCCTCCGGCTTCGCTAACTAAAGCTTCTCTGCGAAGGTTTTTGTGTAACATTGAATAAATAATAAAATTAATAATAATATAAATTTTATAGTTACCCTATCATTACTCTCCACATATTCGCAAGTTATCTATAATCATAAACATTCACATATCTTTTACCTTTGTACACGCTTCCAACCATCCAATACAACCATCCACATACAATCATTCATATATATTCAATGATTTTATATGCAAAGCAGCTGCATAAAAGATTTTTCGTATAAGATTCTGTAAGAGATGATAACAAAAGCTATTTATAAAGAAAACGCTTATTCGATTCGAAGAAATTTTTTTTTTAAGGAATTACAAGTTTTGAAGGAATTGCTTAGAAAACTGGAAGTTCATTGAAATCTTTTGATGCTTCTATTTGTCTATTTGTTAAGTGTTATAGGTGAACCTTTTAAAGCTTAAAAGGGGCTTTTGGAAATTTTCTGCGAATTTAATATAATCATCAGTTTTTCCTTTTTGCCACACAAATAAAAAAGTTGAATGCATTTATAAACTTATTCAATTGAAATAAATAAAAATTAATCAAGCTCGAGGCCAGTGTTTTTTCGTAAATAAAAATTCCTTTTTTATTTGCTTCCAATATTTCGATCTTCTTTGAAGATCATCATCAGGGATTTCTTTTCAGTGAATTTTTATAAACGCAAAAACTTAAAACTATGTTGTTCACACATCGACATCTAGACTTGATTAATTTTTATTTATTTAAATTTCGAAAGGTCGAATAAGAACAACTTTGATTTATTCAATTGATTTTAGGAAATTTTATTTGTTCAAATAAATTACATTAAATAATATTTTGTATGGACTTGCATTCAGCGGGAGTTCCCGGGATGCCGGGAAGGCTGTAGGAAATATCGCCCAAAGAAAAATGGCCCAAAAAAAATAATGAAAAATCGCCCAAATGAAGAATCGCCCAAAAGAACATGAAAAATAACCCAAAAAGTTAAATATGAAATTTTGCCCAAAAGAAACGAAAAAGAGCCCAAATTGAAAATGAAAAATGACCCAGAAAGAAAAAACGAATTTTTTCCCAAAAAAGAAATTAAAAATTACCCATTTTGCAAAACAGTGTTTATTATTCATATAAATTTAGTAACTTACAAATGTCACAACCAACAAAACTATTTTTAAAGAAACTTATTTTACCATAATGTGGTTGTCGGTGACAATGATTTGGTTAAATAAAACATAATATGGTCAACATTTTTTTAAAAATGGTTTTGCTGTTTTTTCTCTTATAACGAAAACACTTTTGGGCGCGAGGATTATATCCCCTATGTTGTAATAAATACCGGCAGCGCTTACTAAAGCTTTTCGGCATAGCCGGCCTTCGGCCGGGCGCAAGGATTTTCTACTCTATGGTATAACAAAAACCGGCTTCGCTAACTAAAGCTTCTCTGCATAGCCGGCCTTTGGCCGGGCGCAAGGATTTTCTCCTTTATGGTATAACAAGTACCGGTTTCGCTAAGTAAAGCTTCTAAGATCTGCCTTGTTTCCGAACGAAGGCCGACTTCGCAGATAAGCTTTAGTTATCGAAGCCAGTATTTGTTATACCATAGAGGAGAAAATCATTGCGCCTGGCCGAAAGCCGGCTGGGCAGAGAAGCTTTAGTTAGCGAAGCCGGTTTTTGTTATACCATAGAGGAGAAAATCCTTGCACCCGGCCAAAGGCCGGCTTTGCAGAGAAGCTTTAGTTAGTGAAGCCGGTACTTTTTTTATCAAAGAGGCCGGCTATGCCTTCGAGTTTGTAAGCTATGCTTTCGAGTTTGTCCACGGACACTATGTCACTGGACGTTATGACATGCCACCTTTTTGCAATATGTCCCGTTATTTTTCTAAATAACATTTAGGAATTCGTCGTATAGTAATAATGAATGATTTAGACAAATAGTATTCCCGAAAAATGGGCTATTTTTCATATAAAATTTTTCGGTGATTTTTCATAATGAAAAATCATCAAATTTAAAAAACGAAAAATCAGCCAATTGTAACGAAAAATAGCCCAACAATTTTGGGTCACTTTTCATATGAATTCAGGCCCAATTTTACATGGAATTTTTTTGGGCGATTTTTCATTTATTTTTTTGGACCATTTTTCTTTGGGCGATATTTCCTACAGCCTGCCGGGAAATTGAAAAATAAATCCCGCTTTCTGAGGAATGAAAAATCCAGAAAAAGAAAAACTCTAAATCAAATTTTAAAATATATCTGAAATCCTAAGTACATAAAATGCGATCTTAGGAAAATCGCAATACTACATCAAATTAAAAAGTACACTAACATTAAATGACTATACTAGCAACTTTAATAAAGTATATCTTACTTTGAGAGGCTCTAACCCCTTAAAGGAACGAATATTTTTTAATAATTATTTGTGTTGACAGTATAATAAAGTTCTCAACGCATGGTTTTAACAAAGAAATGCCCACAAAAGATTGAGGATGCTAAATTAGGATAGACACTACTCGTTCAAGATCCAAATAAAACGCAAAACCCAAAAACCTTGGAAAATCATTGGAAAAAACATATTTGACAGTTTGTTTCTGTTAAGGCGGCTTGAAATTTTAATTGCTTTAGAACTTTAGGACGGGGAATAGAAAGAATTTGGAAAAAAGCGACTAGAAACTGTTATTCCATCTATTCTTAGACCAGAGGCAATTGTCATAGCTAATGATGAGGAACACTGTAGTAATTATAGCTTAAAGTCTTGTTGATATTAGGACATATTTTTTCAGGTCGAATCATTAGACAGCAGACAAATGACGTTAATCATTTGTAAGGAAATACATGTGCATTAAGAATAACAATTGCAAAAGTGGTTAAATTTAGTCACAATTTCTCATGCACTTTTAAGATTAAGTCAAATTGAAAGATACAAAAATGTCAATACCACCACAGATGTGACAGTTAGTGATTGCATTTCTTTCAATTTTAAGTGTACGTGATCGTGAGTCAACAGACAATTGCGCTTACAGCTTTTTATCTAATTATTTTACTTCTTGCAACATCTTGAAAATCTTATAGTCATAAAAAAAAAAAATTTTAATTAAAGTTTCTTGTCTTGAACACTACAGAAAAAATTCTTATCTTTTGTACATTTTTTTTTTGTACACATTTTGCCAAAATATTTTATTCCACCAGAGTTAATTAAAATAAAGATTTTTCCTTCAGTCTTGGTATAAATTGCACTGGCGACCTTGACTAAATTAGATAAATTTACCCTTCTGACTTTTTGGGAACTAAATTATTCTGGCCACTTCAAGTACCCACTAAGCGGCACTTAAGTAGTTACTTTTATGCTTCAAGTTTTGTCTTGTTCATGAGTTTCTCTTTTGAAAATTTAATATGTGCCGAAAGAATTTGTTGTTCTATTATTATTTTGTTAATTTTTTTTTTTTAGTCAGTCACTGCTCAGCACACTTGTTCATTTGTGGCAGTTTTACGAATGTAAAAATTGTAAATGTTTCATTCTAATCTACGCCTGAGGCCTTTGATTTTAATAGAACTGTTGATTAGAAAATTTCTCCAAGTTGTGTGGACATGCATTCATTAAACGCTTGTAGTATTAGTTATGTGTTAATTACTATATACATTATTTATGCATATTTTATTTTGCCATTTGATTTAACCTTTCAAAAGGATTTTAATTTATTAATTTTATTAAATAATGTCAATTAAACTTTTCCAGATTTCTGCCTGTTTAATAAATTCAACTTTTATCTAAAATGTAAAATACCGCAAGAGAAAATTTTTTTTATTTTTTTTTGATTTCATATTTTCAAACGATTTAACAACAAATTTAAGACTTCAGGTAAAAATATCGGTACGAAACATCATTTTTATTCGAATTTTCGTGTGAATATTATGTAAAGTTATTGAAGAATTTTTTTAACAATAAAATGTTTTTATAGTACAATTGGAAACTTTGTAAATGGAATAAACTTTTTCGTTTCATATTTAAATTGACTAGAAAAATGTGTCATGATTTGTTTTCCTTTTCTAAATCGTAAGACGGAATGGAATGTTCATCAATAATATGATCTTCCGTCGAGGAGGGCCTCGGTAGGCGAGCTGGTAGTGAGCTAGTTTATCAGCGACGGGGTTGCGGGTTCGATTCCCGCCAGAGACTCTGGTTTCTTTCCTGCAGACAAGCTTAGAGCTTCGGGTAATTAGCTTAGGGAAGTTTAAAAAAAAATATAAAGGGTGGTCCAACGTAATGCATTTCTTGCACTTAATGAGGCACACTTTTACCTCAGTGGATTCGTTAACAAGTAGAATTGCCGCATTTGGGAAAAAGCCGACGCATCCACAAGCATTGACTCTTTGGTGTGGTTTATGGGCTGGCGGCGTCATTGGGCCTTACTTCTTCGAAATTAAGTTCGGCCAAGCAGTTACGGTGAATAGTGTTCGCTATCGCAAGATGATAACGGACTTCTTGTGGCCAGAAATTAGGATATGGACCTGAGCGATATGTGGTATCAAGTGATTGGTGCCACTTGATACACAGCCAACGAAACTATGGCTCTTTTGTGGAGAAATTCAATGGCCGTGTTATCGCAGGTCGTGGCGATATCAATTGGCCGTCACGCTCATGGGATTTGATACAGTTAAAAGTGTACGTCAATAAGCCAAAAATAATTCAAATGCTAAATGATGAAATCGGTGCCATTTTGACAAAACATCTTAAGTCAAATTAAACAAGTTAGAGTGCTATATTCGAATCTTTGATACCCTCCACCGACAGTTCGAATGTTTAAGGAGTAATATCTGTATGATGTGATTATTATATTTAACTGTGACGGTTTGTTATTAATTATGGTTTTAGGCGACTAAACTGTTTTCCGGTAGTAGGCTTTATATGGGGCCTAGAGTAAATTATGAACTGATCTTCACGAAATTTAACAGTATCATTTATAGTCCTATAAAACTGTGACGAGCCAAAATTTGTTATGATTGCACTATTTTTTACGGTTTAAGGCGTGCTAAACTGTTTTCCGGTAGTGAGTTTACATGGGGCCTAAGGTAAATTATGGACCGATCGTCACGAAATTTCACAGTGTTATTTCTAGTCCTTAAAAACTGTGACGTACCAAATTTTGTTACGCTAGCGTTATTTTTTACGGTTTTAGGCGTACTAAACTGTTTTCCGGGAGTATTGTTTATATGGGGCTTAGGGTAAATTATAGACGGATCCTCGCGAAATTTAACAGCGTGATTGCCAGTCAAATAAAACAATTTCACAGTGTTATTTCTAGTCCTTAAAAACTGTGACGTACCAAATTGTGTTACGCTAGCGTTATTTTTTACGGTTTTAGGCGTACTAAACTGTTTTCCGGGAGTATTGTTTATATGGGGCTTAGGGTAAATTATAGACGGATCCTCGCGAAATTTAACAGCGTGATTGCCAGTCAAATAAAACAAACTTTCGCAAAATCTTATCTCATTCCGTGCCTTGTTCCAGCATTTATGTTATTTTTTGTAACAAAATTATCAATTTTTTTAGGTTGTGGTTCCACATTTTGATTCATAGCTCTGTTCCTGCCGAACCGATTTTGCTGGATTTCAATCCCAAACTGCTTAGGATAGCTACAAGCAATTTGGCACCAAGTTTGTTCATTTCTTTTGAGTTATTCGAAAGTGAGCGTGTTTTCAACAGACGGACAGACGGACAGACAGACGGACATGGCTAAATCGACTTAGAATTACTCAAGGACCCAGAATATATATACTTTGTGGGGTCTGAGATGAATAATAAAAAAGTTTTACACGGAATGACAAACTTAATATACCCTCTTCACAACTAAGGCCCTAAATTTGTAAAACGCAACGCAATGACAAAAATAACATTGAAAGCAAAAACAATGTTTAAAATTTGTCAAAATTTTGTTGTTGCTTTCTACAGAAAAACTAATTGCGTTTTAAAATTATCAACGCCACAAGATATGCAGCGTTTAAAATATAAAAATTCAAAATAAATTTCTATAGAAAACAACAACAAAATTATGAAATATTTTCGATTTTGTTTTTGCTTTCAATATAATTTTTGGCGTTGCGTTTGCGTTTTACAAATTTAGGGCCTAATTGTGGTGGAGGGTATAAAAAGTTGAAAAAAAATGTTGCTAATCATACGAATTTTCATTCAAAACACATTTTTGTTGACGTTTTAAAAATTTTTTTACTATAAACGAAATTTTTCTTAAATTTTGTTTTATTTTATTGTTTGATAAAAATTATTTTTTTTCCAAGTATTTTTTAAAAGCTTTTTTGCTATCTTATCTCGACTTAAGCTGTTTTGTCAAAATGCCACAGAAATAATTTGGCTCATTACGACATTGAACCCTGATTTTATCTCAGAGTCATTGAAAATATGTACCATCGGATAGAGACATGCCACCGAAGCCGTGGCGAGCATTTGCCCAAAATTTTGTTTCACACCTAATTTTCATAGATCCTTCTACACTAATAAAAAATAATAAGATAATTCTCTGAAAACTTTTTGTTTTATTTACAATTAACATCTTGCCTTTTGGTTGGACCACCCTTTAAATCAATATTAAAGTTAATAAAGCCTCATTTGACCATAACTTTCAATCTTAGTTATCTTTAAAACAAGAACTAACCTACATTAATTATTTGTACATGCCCGGTGACCCGGTTGTTACAAAAATAAAGTTTCCAATTCCAGCATAGTGTAGTAAGTATTTTTTTCAGAATTCTCTGAATTTTAAAAATTATTATGCCCAACATTTTTCATTTCTGAAAAATTGAGGGAATAGAACTATTACAAAAAAGCTTTATAAAATAAATAACTGAAATTTAGCTCATAGAATAAATTCGAAAAATGAAAAATGTTGAATATAATATAAAGTAACCTTCGGAAGGAAATAATTCCCAGTTTCTAATTATTATGCCCTTAACAATTTCATAACAAGAATTGAACATGTAAATGGTAAACGATATTATTAGTAGGTATTTAGCGTTATAACACACAAATTCGTTTTATTTACTCAAATGCATATTCTATTGCAATAAATTACGACAAAACATGAAAACCAAAAATTCATTTCATGCTAAATGCGATTTAGCTATAAATCAGTGGTAAGAAACGCACACTATACGATATTTACTATTGTATGTGTAACACCCCTGCCAGGCACTGGATACACATACCATGGTAGTAAATACTATGGTTTTATATACTATTTTATAGTGACTAGGGTGTTCAGATAAATCATTTTTGTTCGATTAATCGGGCAATTTAGTTTCGATTATAGGATTAGTCGAACAATTTATACCGATTAATCGAAAGATAATAATATAAAGTATTTCTGTTAAATGTAAAATTTTTTTAAAGTTTTAAGTCGGATAATCAAACCAAATGTATGTGTCCGTTGGAATTAAAAAAAGTCATGTTTACTGAGTAATTTAGCTTATATTCTTGATAAGGGTTTTCAACACAATTTAATAATTCATTTCATGAAAGAAAAAACGACAAAGGTGTGTTAACTAAAAGATTTATATTAATTTTCTGGGTGAAATCGAACGATAATTTAAATTCAATTATTTTAAAGTGGTTTAAAGTGTTGTTCTTGCAAAAATAATAGAAACTTAAAGAAGGAATTAGATAAAATGGAATATATTTATGAACTTTCATTACAGTGTGGTTTTTTAAATTTGCTCCATTTTAAATCCACTTCATTTCGAATTCTAAAACGCGCCCGTATTTTTTAACAAAATAGTTCATGCGTTTCTGTCTTTAGAATGAGTTTGGTTTAAAAATATTGTACGAAGGATAAATCTAATAATGCTTAATGAAACAATATTGCAAAAATGTATTAACGTAAATGTTCTTCAACAACTTCACTAATTTGCCACTAACCCACCCAGAGAAAAACCATGTTTAAATATGGTCATCTCCAACAAAACTATTTGTAAAGAAAATTTTAAACATATTATGTTAAATTTAACTATATGGTTTTCACTGACAACCATATTATGGTTAAATTAGTCGTCCATCAAGAAGCCACAACCATAATTTGGTTGCATCCGACATGTTATGGTTAATAATAACTAAAATATGTTTAACACTTTTAAAAGCATGGTTGGTTTTCAACCACAGCATGTTTCTCTTAGAAAAGGAGAAAATACTATAGTTATTTTGAAAACAAATTATTGTCATATATAAACATAAAATGTTTAGAGGCAACCATTATATGATTGTGGTTTGTTGATGGCCGACTATTTTAACCATAATATGGTTGTCAGTGAAAACCATATGGTTAAATTAAACATAGTATGTTTAAAATTTTCTTTAAAAATAGTTTTGTTGGAGGTGGCCATATTTAAACATGTTTTTTCTCTACGTGCACAGTGACTTTAACATAGTACTTGAAAAAGATGCTACACCAACAAAATCAAAGGGGGCTGGCTACAAGTGATTCAATGAATTAATATTTTAAACAAGATACTTCGATAGATTCTCTTGAGGAAAGTTTAAAAAAGTCCAAATTTATATCGACTATTTTAAAATCTAAGTGGCCGAAAGTGAAGCAACAATTTGGAGCTACATTGACAAGTTTTATTTAAAAAAAAATTTTATTTACTCAAGTACAAATTTTTTCTAAAATTATCGAAAAAATCATAGTAATTTGTAAAATTTCTGGATTAAAAATTATGCGATAAATCGAATAATCTTAAAATTTTATTCGTTTAATCGCATAAGTTAAAAATGCCAAATAACGATCAATCGTTTAATCGAACAAAAATAAAAGCCGATTAATTGAACACCCTATAAGTGACACACTTATGGTATGTGTACAACTAAATATTATTGTTTTGATGCTCGATGCGATTTTCGAACAAGTTTTATTTTATAATTATGTATAATTTTGAAACACTGAAATAAAATAAAGTTTTTAAAATAAAACGTTTTCTAAAAATTTTTGTATAAAAATAATTCAATTTGTTTTAAAATAAACAATTTCTGAAAACAAAATAAATATAATCAAAGTAATTTTTGGGAAAACAAAATTTTAATTTAATTTAAACGATCTGGCCTAAGCAAACAGTGAAATGCGCATAGGAATAGCTTATCCCATCAACAATAAATTTCAGTGTTTTTATCAAGAATAAAAATTGGGAATTCAGCACGAATAAACAAATCTTTTTAATCAAAAGAAATATATTCAATTAAGCATTATCATAAAAATTCCATTCTTCAAAACAAATTTTAATAAAAGTTATGAAGAGGTTTCTGAGAAAACATACATACATACATACTAAATTTTAAGAAATATTTTTCAACAAAATAAATAATAAATAATTTAAATAATAAAATTTAATTTTGTGTTTTCCGTTCAAAATTTCCGGCCCAGAATGTACTAATAAAGTGACCCCACAAGCGCAGCTGTTTGCAGTGAGTTTCTTCGTGTGTGACGTTTGTCGTAATTTTTTTTGTTCATTTACTTTTTTTAATATAGCATTTCGACATTTGCCGTCTCAAATCTAGCAACAAAATGCCTGTTGTTTTTTTTTATTGTTTCATTGTTGTAGTACTGAGGTCACTTTGTTAATACATTTTGTTCCGATTCTGCTTCAATTAGTTTCTTTTGTTTTACATTTCCTTAGCTGCCAGTATTTTATTACTTAAAATGGGTTTGCAGTGGTTTTTGTTTTTGTGTGTGTTCAAAATGACACCTCCAAGAGTTTTAAGGTGCCGACGATAATTCGTATGTTAATGTGTTAATGACTTTTAAAACTTAAATGTTTTTAGTGTACAATTAAGTTTCGAAAAGTTAGTCATTATTAAGATGTAATATATTAACTTTATTAATGAAGGTTGAAAAATACACTGTCATACTTATAAGCGCGCCAGCATGAAACTTTTATTATACCCCTGCAAATAGTAGGACCAGTCCAAACACGTGTTTAAAGAGTAGCCCACAAGGGAGCAGGACTAGTCCAAAAGTAACCCAACCGTATGGGAAAACATGGTCTATTTAACATAACGATGTCCTAGGGCAGGACCATATAACCAAGCTTTGGCCTACAAAGGAGTAGTTTTGAAACTAATCCATGGTATACTCAAGAGGATTAGTTTTGAAGTCGTTTAAAAACGAAAGCATGTAGTTAAAAAACGAAGACATGTCGTCTCACTACTAACACTTTTTAACAATGACATGGTCAATGCTTGCATTACATCGGACCAGTCCATGGATAAGTCCATCTTATCAAAATGGATCAGGTGATCCAATATTATTTGCTGTGACGATTAAAAATAAAATTGAATTGATGTTGTTAATTTATGACGCTATTTACATACTTGCTATCTACTCCTAAAAAAATGTATTTAATATAATTATTACCTTTTGTTATGCCACAATTTTAAAAAGCGATAAAAAGTTCTTTATATATAGTTTCAACGGCTACTAAATGTGATAAAATTTTTGTTGGCAAAATTTCTGCATAGTTTTCAAAGACATCTGTGCGTATGATCAGTATTTAATTATTTCGCTGTACATTTTACTTATACGTCTTGTAGTTATTATTTTCTTGTACAATGTTTTTACTCAGAAAAGTTGCAAGTCTGTATAATTTTTGCTTTGATTGCCAAATAAATAACTATTAGTTTCGCTTTAATGACGTGTGTTTAACATCAATTTTCGTATTTTATTTCTTAAAAACAATTTGTTTTGTTAAGCAAATAATAAGAATTTTCAACGGGAGAGATTTTACTACTGGGTATTTAAAAATAAAATGTTTTTTTTAATCAAGGCTGGTCCAACCAAAACGCACGATGTTAATTGTAAATAAAACCAAAAGTTTTCAGAGAATTATCTTAACATTTTTAAATATTATAGAAGGATCTATGACAATTATGTGTGAAACAAAATATCGGCCAAATGCTCGCCACTGCTTCGGTGGCATACCCCTATCCGATGGGTTATTTTTTAAATAACTCTTCGTCATAACTAAGGTTCAATGTCGTTAATGTGCCAAATTATCTCATCCTTAAGCTCTTGAATTGTCCTTGGCTTATTGACGTACATTTTTTCCTTTAAATATACCCAAAGATAAAATTCCAACGTTGTCAAATCACATGATCGTGGTGGCCAATATACATCGCGATGACGTGAAATAACACGGCGATTAGATTTCTCGCGCAAAAAAGCCAATATTTCGTTATCTTTGTGGCAAGTGACACGATCCTGTTGGAACCACATATCGTCCAGGTCCATATCCTCCATTTCTGGCCACAAAAAGATCGTTATCATCTTGCGATTGCGAACACCATTCACCGTAAATGCTTAACCGAGCTTTTTTCGATGACGCAGCCAGCCTACAAGCCGTACCAAACAGTCACTGTTTGTGGATGCGTCGGCTTTTTAACATTCACTCGTGGATTTCTTTTTGCCAAATGCAGCAATTCTACATGTAAACGAATCCACTGAGATTAAAGTGCAAGAAATGATTTACGAGTTGAACGCCCATTTTCGTAAAAGTCTTCAATAATCCACAAAACTTGACGTTAAGGTGTGGGTCAATTAACATCGTGCATTATAGTTGGACAACCCCTTAAACATTACATACCAAGCTATTTTTTCCGAAAGATATTTTTTCAATTTTCTAGATGTTGCTCTTTTTGAGAATATTGTAACATGATGTTACAAACTTACCCTACATTTACATTTAATCCTAACATCATAAAGTTAAAAAGTTGGTAACCCTTAAATCAACAAGGCGTGTTTTTACCGGTGTTAAAAGTGTTCTTATTAAATAATAAAAAATATAATTAAATACTTTGTGTTAAATAATAAAACTTTAAAAACAAACAAACCAAAGTTTAAGACACTAGAAAAACGTAAAATTATGCCTAAAAAACAAGTCGTCGCAGTATTGCAAATAAAAATATATTGTACTAGCTGGACCCGGTCCGCTTTGCTGGCCCTTAGTAAAGATTTAAAATTTTATAAAATATGAACGTGTTTAATTAATTTTGAAAACAAATATATGCGAAACTACACAGAAACACTCCTCGTACATCAAACACACAAATTTTGGTCAAAGTCGGTGCAGTAGTTTTTGAGTTTAGCGATTACAAACAAACACGTCTCTTTTATATATATAGATTGTAATCAATGTGAAAATGATATCAAAGAATAGACTGATGATTACATACAATGCGACAAGTGTATGAAAAGCTTTCACTCTCAATGTTCTAGTTTGAGAAAAAGAGAATTTGAGAGAAATTAAGCTGGAGGTCCACACCACGCGTTACTCGCTTTTTCGCAGCATACGCAGCTGTCAAAAAAGTAGAATCTGTGCAGTTATACGTAGTAAGTAGTGCACAAAAGCATAGATGCCTTGAGGCGAAAAGTAGGTTTACTTTCTACTTTTGTAAGCGTCACAAGCAGCGTTCGAACAAACCAGCTGATTTTGACAAATTAAATTTTATTTTTACTTGTGTTGCTGCTGCATAAAAAGCGTTGCATGTAACTTGAAACGTAGAACGCAAGTAGGGTTATAAAAGCATGCGCTGCGTGGAGGCGAAAACGCGTGTTATGGACCTCCAGCTTTAAACAATGAAAATTAACTTTTTAAATGTCAATTCTGTAAAGAAGAAGGTGAAGATATTAAAGAAGAATTAAGCACTATTAAGAGAGAATTAAAGAAACTTGAAAAGCTTGAAAAATTAGATCATCTGACTGGATTAAAAGTGTTTTTATTAAAAATGGGAAAGTTTTTTGCAAAAAAAATGAAATTTCTAGACAGCAATTAATACAAAATGAGGATGAAGTTGATGAAATATTATTAAATGCAACAACAAGCAAACATTGACGCCCTATGCTCCAGTAGGAGTTAAAGGAAATCATATATATATATATATATATATATAATAAACAAACATTGGAAAAGAATATCTCAAATTCATTCTGGACAATTTGAAGCCGTGGATTCTAGTGATGCAGATGGAGAAGATGGTGCTTCATATATGTCGCCTTCATAAAACGAAAGTTTTGAATATGTTTTGTAATTACACTTGCTTTTAAAATTTTATAATCAGTTAATGTTAGTAAACAAATATTTTAATAATTATTTAAACTTTAAAATGTACATAAATTGTTTAAACGATGAATTTTTAAATATACTCAGTATTAATATAAGAAGCGTTTCATCTATTGATAAATTTAACAAATTTAAATCATTTTTGTCTCAATTACCAAAATTGCTGGATTTAATAGCAATTCAGGAAACTTGGTTTGAAAAAGATATTACTCAAATATATGAAATACCTGGTTTTGCAAATGTACATTGTTGTAGATAAGATGGGTATGGTGGTACATCTTTATATATAAATAACAATATTAGTTACAGTCTTAATATTTGTAAAAGTAAAAATGTTGTTGAAATTTTGGCTATTACTTTACATAACATAAAGGTTGAATCTAAGCCACTAAGAGTTGTGTCATAAACAAAAATGTAATGAAGTTAATTTCATAAATTTACTTGATGTTTCGTTACATGATTTAGCTCAAAATCAATTAATAGTTGTTGGTGACTCTAATATTGATATTTTAAAAAGTTCCTCATGTGGAGAACTGATTTCAATTTTTCAGAACTATAACTGTGATTGTGCTCATAACCTTTCCACAAGACCGAAAAGTAGAACATGCATAGATCATGTTTTTAGCAATTTGTG
This sequence comes from Pollenia angustigena, assembly GCA_930367215.1. Classification (NCBI taxonomy): domain Eukaryota; kingdom Metazoa; phylum Arthropoda; class Insecta; order Diptera; family Polleniidae; genus Pollenia; species Pollenia angustigena. Next base: position 241,052,029 of record OV884059.1, on the reverse strand, counting down.
GGAAAGGCTTAGTGTTGATTCTGTTGAATGTACTCTGTCAGATCATAATATGTTATTTTGTAGAATGAAGAGTAACTTTAAATGAACAAAGTTCACGGAGATATCTAAAATTTATTGTGATTATGAGAAAGCTAAAAATCATTTACAAAATATTTTACCTACAAACTTTTCATCATTGACATGTTTGACAAATTCATTAATATCTTCCATGAAGTCAGCTATTAATATTTCAACTGTAATAAAAAAGTCTAAAAAGCCATTACATTTTGAACTTACACCTTGGATTAATAAAAATCTTCAAGAACTAATTTCTTTTAAACAAAAATTATTAAAGAAAAGACGTAAGTCAAGTAATAATAGAGATAATGAAATTTCTTTGAAGAGAATAAGTAGGGTTATAAAATCGGCGATAAAAATATGTAGAGATTGTTATTACGCAGATAGTTTGAAGAAAGCTGGTAATGATCCGAGGAAATTTTGGAAATGTTGGCTTTGATAACATTACGGTTAAAATGGTAAATGTATTTTTACCTATTTTAGTTGAAATATTTAACAAAATTATAAGAACTTCAGAATACCCTAACGAATTAAAAATTCATAAGATAGTACCAATACCGAAGGCTGTCAATGCAACTACTGAGGATAAATATCGGCCGATTGCTGGGCTTTTAACAATAGATAAAATATTGTATGACAGACTATTGATTTATCTTGAGCATAATAAATTTTTATACAAATATCAATTTGGATTTAGAAAAGGCGTTAGTACGCAGGACGCTGTATTAAATGTAATAAGGTATGTTTGCAAAGGCTTAGATGACGGTTTTACTGGAGTTGCACGGATGTTTTTTGATTTTTCAAAAGCATTTGATCTTATCGATCATGAAATAATGCTGCAAAAGTTAGGATTTTATGGAATTCAAGGGCGAGAATTATTATTGTTTAAAAATTATTTCATGAACAGGCAACAGTTTGTTCAAATTGGACAGCATAGAAGTTTTTTTGGTTCTGTAGATTATGGCGTACCGCAAGGAAGTGGTCTTGGTCCTTTATTATTCTCCATTTAAATAAATGATTTGAAAAACTTAAATCTAACCGGTCAATTATTCATGTTTGCAGATGATATATGCTTGTTTTACCCTTTTAAGTATGATTTGGTTCTGAAAACAAATATTGAAAAAGACACTGATTTATTAGTGGAATTTGCTCGCTTAAATCGTTTATTGCTTAATTCTGAAAAAACAAAGTTGGTTCGTTTCAGACCCCACTCAGCAGGTTTAAATAACAACTTTTCTGTATGTGTTGACGGAACATCAATTAGTGAAACTCATTCGATTAAATACTATAGGCATTACGTTGCAGAGTAATCTACGCTGGGATTTACATATAAATGAGGTGAAGAACGAAATGGCTCCGGCCATTGGCATATTATATAAGTTCAAAAATAAACTAAGTGAAAAATCAAAAATAATGATTTATAACGGTCTGATACAATCACATCTCAATTACTTTACCAGTGTCTATGCATTTAATAAACATAATATAGTTCAAAAATCTCTACAATGTCTGCAAAATAAGGCATTAAAAATTGTATACAATTTACCAAGAAATTTTTCAACAGTTTCATTATACAAAAATGTAAGCAAAACTATTTTACCAATTTATGGTTTATATCAATACCAGGGTATGTTTATAAGAGTTTTCATGAAACAGGTGAACATATAATTCCTTTTTTGCAAAACCAGTCATATATTTATACGAGAAATATATCAAATCTTAGGGTACCAAGGTGCCGATTGGAAAGAACTAAGCAACGTATAGATTATGTTGGTGGTAATCTTTATAATAACTTACCTGCTAATTTAAAAACTATTGAGCGAATATCAAGTTTTAAAAGAGAATGCAAAGAATACTTATGTAGCTTAATGGAAATGCTTCTTTTGTAAATATGTACATATGTAACTATAATTATAATTTAATTAATAATTATAAGAAGATTTAATTACTTTTTATATAGTACAGCTAAGAAAATGTTTGCCAACTTGCCTCAAAAATGCCCTTATGGAGCGGAGGCCCAAATTTTAAAATTTAAATATTTTGTACAATTATAATGTTAACAAATAAATATATACATTATTGAAAGAAAAAAAAAAGTAATCCAACAACGTGAATACTCTTACTTTTTTACTTACCACTATGAATACCCTTACTATTTTCTAACATAACTTTTTTACTTTATAATTCTCATGTAGTTTATTTTATTTTTGAATAATTATCCAAAGTTTGTTCAAAACGGGGGAGTTGAATATTGCCACTAACACCAGTGTCCACCCTCCACAACCAGTAGTAACCGTAGTATGTAGACCGTATCTAGCCGAACATTGGAGCTTCCGAATTCTTCCAGTGTCCGAAGTATATATTTGTACAACCGTAGTTAGCCAAACGCCAAAACTTCCGAATTCTTTTGGTGTCCAAAGTATTTTTAAGTCGTTTCTAGTATTTAAGATCGTAGGTAGCCGAACGCCAAGGCCTCCGAAATCTCATGGTGTCCAAAGTATTTTTAAGACATTTCTAGGCTTCCGGATTCTCGTGGGGTTCGAAATATATATCACTAGAGTTAGTCACACTATGGTCTGGTAACCGTCAGCCACCGACTTATCCAAGGCCGTAGTTAGCCGAACACCAGAGGTTGCGAGATTCTCCTGTGCTCGAAGCGCTCGGCCCAACTAGTCGAAGTAGTTAGTCGTGTAAAAAGCCAGCTACGGGGTTCACCGAAAGCGCGGCACTCGGCATAGTTTCGACCGTAGAAGTATATACTAACAAACCATAACCGAAACCCGTTTATTTTCATCTTCTCTGCCTGATCGAATCATCAGCAACTTAACGCTGCCACACGGATCGCCTCCGTACGTGCCTTATGCCAACAACATCTAGCCGTTTCATCAGCCGTGGAATTACGCTGCCTCAGCACCCGTTCCCGTCTACAGCCGTGCCGAATTAGCCGAAGGCCGTCTTAGTTCTAAGTATTTAGCGTAGATTAAGATTTCGTAAATAAATTCAAAGGAAGCAGACCTTCGAATTGACCCTGGACAGACTGAGTCATACCTCAGCTGGGAAAGTAAACTGCGTTACAATATATAACAACAAAGTATTTATATGTATTAGAAATTTGTTGGCTAGTGTTAAATTCATTTGAAATATTTGGTTTACATAAAACTAACCAAAGCGTTAATATTTGACATTTTATTTCATTAGCATTTATCTCTTTTTAAAGCCTTTGAGTTCAATAAAACGAAACAATTCTATTATATTTCCTTCTTTATTTGATTTTTTATTAAATTTTTTCGAAAGATATTTTGCTGTCTGTCTAGAAAATTTCTTTCATTTAATAATTTTATCCGCTTTATATTCTTTGAATTGTACGTGTCTTTATTATCATCTTTTCCAGATTATTATGATTTGTTTATGAAAAATAAGATCTTGATTTAATTCACCATAAAAAAACACATTTAAAGTCCGCAGGCGTTTTGTGGATAATTCAATTACTTTTTAGTGCTGATATGAAAGACTTAGAAAGTGTGAATGTGTGTGTATTTGTATTTTCTATAGAAATTAAATGAAAATATATGTACATAAGTATTTTCATAGAGATTATAATAAAACCCAAAAACTTTTAATTTATACTTCAGTTATTTGATATTTTGTTACATTTTACAAAAACTCCATATTGTAATTTTGAATGCAAATAAATTGATTTGCCACAAAATATTCTTTTCACTTTTGGTGATGTACTTGAGTACTTGAAATTTTTACTATATTCAATATTTTTTTCTTATCAAAATTAAATATTGTGTACAAAGATTTCTCTATCAATTTAAATTCATTTTCAAAGGAATTTGCCCAAGAAGCTTAATAGTTTTTGGGAAAGATCCTTTTCTGTTTTTGAATGTCATACAATTTAAAACTCAATTTGCCATAACTAAATCTGGACAATCAAAAAAATTTCATTGTTGAACAAGAGTTGTATTTTAAAGATAGACAACACAAAAAACAATTTTTTACTGAAATACTTATTCTATAAGAATTCAATGTAAAAAAATTTGTGATATTTAGTTTATTTTGAAGAATGGAAGAAGTGATATAGCAAAAGTAGTAATATTTGTATAAATTAAATTAGAAGTCCCTAAATAATACATAATATAAAAATGAAAAATTTTTGTATGTTTGTTTGTTTGTTTGTTTGTTTGTTTGTTTGTCGGCTTATAGACTCCGAAACTACTGAACCGATTTTCCTGAAATTTTTACAGTAACTACTTATTTTTAATATTTTTAATTAGGTTTAAGTCATGAAATTTAATTTTCATTAAATTATTTTTATGAAGAAAGGAATTTTACAACATGAAAATTTATTAAAATTGTTATTGATAATCTTTCATTCTTGACGTGGCTCGGGCTCGAACCCTGGCCGGCAGGTTACCATGACATGTTTCGATCGCAACCACTCGATCTCCTCAGATGGATTTGCCGTCTTACACTCGCAGCCATCGACGACTGCTGACGTCACTAGTCAAACATCAATCCTTAAACCAAATTGTATTTTAACATTTGGTAGATCGAAATTTGCTTTCCGAATGATTATCCATTTTAATTGATTTTACATGTTTTTTCCTTACTTCTGTTTTTTCGTACTTTTGTCAAGAATTTTTCTTGAAGTCCAAGTACATTTTTTTTCATTTTGTCTTTCTCTTTTCTGTTGACCTTTTTCAGCACAACTTGAAGGACAAATGTACACATAGAGCTCTAATTAAAATTATTAAAAACTTGGATTAAAAACCATAAATAGTTCAACAAAATATCCACAATACTAATTATTGTTAAAGCTAAGGCACGAGCTCTATGTGTACATTTGTACTAATTATTGTAACTACTTATTTTTTCGATAGGGGCAGTGGTACCCCCCATAGGATGCCAATATTAAATATCGCATAGGAGCTCCTATGCCCCAAAATTTAAATAAAATAGTAGCGGGGGAAGTGGTTCCCCCCATAGGACGCCAATGTTTAATATAGCATATATTAAGAACTGTTATAGTGAGAATGTTCAAACTTTGTAGAAGTCATTCTTATGGTATACTACTCTATTGAGAATAAAAATAAAGCGGTAGGCGCAGGGGGGGAAATATCTCCCATAGGATGCATATATTAAATATCGCTCAACTGAAGAACTATTAAAGGGACAGTCTTCAAACGTGGTTAAAGCTACTGTTATGGTAAAATATAAATTTCAATATAAAAATGGTCGGGGTTGACAGGGGAGGAGCAGTACCCCTCATATATAGAAATATTAATAAGAGCCGCTGCACGCATTTTGTTGAACTTTTGGTAGTAGGATCTTCTGAGCGCCAAAATTCAAATAATATAGCAGCGGGAGAAGTGGTACCCCCCATGGAACGACGATGTTTAATATCTCTTAACTCAAGAACTGTTATAGTAAGAATGTTCAAACTTTGTAGAAGTCACTCTTATGGTATACTACACTTTTGAAAATAAAATTAAACATCTCTCTACTGAAGAACTATTAAAGGGAGAATCTTCAAAGGTGGTTAAAGTCGTGAAGCGAAGCGCAACGGGTTAAGCTAGTAATACATAAAGCAGAAAACTCAACAGAGTTATGAAAAAGTTAAGGTTCTTAAGTTGTATCTGTAACAACATCATTATCATTATTAGCGTCATCAACAACATCATCAACAATGCTATTAACTTAAAGTCTGAAAAATATCTAAAGAAAAGAAAAACAATTTCAATTTGGCTTTTGTTAACACAAAAAAAAAAAAAAAAACTAGAGCAAAAATGAAAGGAGCTCTGTTGTGGTTGTAAGAACGCAATTGAAGAGAAAAGAAAAAAACCTAATAATTTCTCTTCTTCTATGTCTTTTTTTCTTAACTATGAAAAGTTCAAAAATAAGTCAAATATGTTCGAGGGTTGTACGGGTTTCTTAAATTTTTTTGTAGTAACTCCCAGTTTTTTTGTACAGTAATTTCTAATTTATTAAAATTGTCCCTCGTATATTAAGCTTACTATAAAAGTTGATATACATAAATTCATGTACAGCAGTTATATTATGAAAAAGTCACGTTTATACAGTTTAACAAGCGAAAAGAGCGGGAGTTTAATTATTTGCAAACTGAGTTTTTTTTTTTTGATAAATGGGAAGAAAATTAAATTTAAGACTTAAACGAAGACTTTTTTTCTTTACTCTTTATTATTATTAAAGCAAAGTGGTAAGTAGTATTACAGTTAAAATCTGCTAGATATTAATATTGTACCACCTGGGTTTTTTCTTATCAAACTTTCCTCCAAAATTGCATTCTTTAAGTCTTTACTGTGAAGAAAGAGAATGCAAGGTAATATTAAAAATTAGCAGAATGTTTGGCATGTAGAGTAAAAAAACCCACAAATATCCCTAATTAAAGGGAAACATTCGCAGTAAAAAAGTACTCCAAAATATTTCCATATAAAAAGTTGATTCTGACATTTCCCTAAAATGTATTTTTTTATGAAATTTCATGGACAAAGCACCTAGTGAAAAACATGGCTTAATATGTTCGCGTTCCCATCTTTTAGTGAGATGAGTTTATCATTGTAACTGTTACCTTTAGCACAGTAATCATACTTTGCATATTTTTGCGTACTTAAATTAAACAAAAACAGTTTGCTCTTTTCACCATCATTTAAGCGAAATGTTTAAGTTCAAAAAGTGAGTTTCTAAACATATGCTTTCGGTTCCAATAATATGGTCTAAGTGAATTTATTATGTATGATAGTTATATTTTTGAATAATTTAGTCATCCAAACATATTTTATCTTTAAATACAGCAAAAAATATTAAAATTTAAGGTATGTAAAACTATTTTTATATTGTATTCTTGAATAAGAAACATTTGTCTTTGTAAAAAAGACTTAAAATGATGCCTTAAATACACGTGTTAAAGAAAAACGGAATAAACAAAAAGTTATTTTAAGATCTTAAGTGCTTTTATACTAGAACCACGAACTTTATCGGGGTACTTTGAAACCATTTCTTGTACTTATCCCAAAGTAGGCATATTTCATTGGGACAAAATGCACCCTAAGGAAAAAAAATCATATTTAATAAATTGTTATTGCTCAAAATTAGAATATTAAAATTTTATTTTAAGATTATTTTTTAAAGGTCGCGAAAGAAAAAAATCATATCTTAAAAAAGAAAAAAAGCAACACCATCAAAGTTTTAACATTTTTTAAGAACGGTTTAAGCATTCAGTGAAATGCGCAAAGGAATAGCTTATCCCATAAACAATAAATTTCAGGTGTTTTAATCAAGAACAAAAACTGGGAATTAAGCACGGATAACAAAATCTTTTAAAATTAAAAATTTTGTATTCCCAAAAATTATTTTGATAATTAATATTTTGTAGATATTACATTTTTCAAAATTTCTTTTTAATATATTTTTGGTAGCCCCTGACAATCTTCGTATGTAAAGTAGTTTTCGAGATATTGAAGAAATAAACTCAACTCGGTTAATTCGGCCAAATTATAACATTTTCAATATGACATAACTTTTCAACAAAATATTAATTTTTTTTCGATTATATATGTTCCTTATAGGATGAAAGGATACTTCTCAATAAATTTCATTCAAATCGAAAGGGGTCGGATCATACAAGTTAAAAAAATTGATGTTTTATTTTCGAGTACTTGACTACGACTATCGTTCGTAATCCAAAACTTTTTATTTATAATCAAATCAATATCTTACTCAATAAACAGAAACAAAGAATTATTCAATACACAGAACAATGTTGAAATAAATATTAACATAGCGTCAGCATTAAAATTCTTATTAAAATCTTATTTTTAGTTTACAAAATGATTTGGGGCACATTGTATTGGGAAAGACATCAAATAGCAAAATTAACATAAACATACAGACGTAATGTCAGCATAAGAAGAAATACAATGTTATTGAAATAATCAATATTAATTGGGTCACAAGCAATAAATAATTTTCAATAAAATTAACAAGAATTGTTTTATTTCGTAATTCAAATTTGTATTGTGTTAACCCTTCCTCCTTTAAATTCCAGCGTCCACGTTGGATGGGTATTTGTCATGAGAGACTGGAGTTTCCGTAGTATGCTCCGATTGGCTTTGAACTTTTAGCTTGAAACTAGCTCTTCTTTTTGTAAAATGCAGAATCAGTACAATTATTGCTAAGATCACCAAAGCTCCTGGTAGGCCAATGCTGGTAGCTAAAGCGGTTTTATAATTGCTGACCAATCTTTCAATTTCAGCGACATTTTCGATGTGGAGATCTTTTAACATTTCCAAGGATAATATTTCTTCATAATTGGTGATCAAGTTAGGTGTATTGATCATAGCTGGTAAGGGTTTCATCATAGTGATTTGTTTATTGGAGTATGATCTTTTCCCAATAGTGATAGTAACATTGTAAAATTTAATAAGATAGGTACCATGCAATTTTATTTTCTTATTTTCAATCTGCAGTGTCCCATTATAACCGTTCAAAAGCAGTAAGCCTGGTGATAGTTCACTCACCATTGACAAATGCTGATTATTAGATGTTGAACAGGTTGATGGCATACCATTTAATAAACTTGGTAGACAGCTCAGTTGGGTGATATCTTTCAGGTTCTCATCTTTGCTAACTGCCACATCATAAAATTTTCTACATGCCGACTTCACCTCGAGGAGAGAGTTTTTGCACATTTCGAAATTTTCATTATTGATTTTAACTGATACGTTAGTTCTTTTTACGAGTTTAACAAATAAATTTTTACAAGTTTCTCTTTCAGTTATTGGCAAATCGACAATATAAAGGATTGTAGATTTATTTATTCCAATCTCAACTTCACCGAACTCTAGGGCTTCAACCAGATCTACGTAAGGCATATTTTGCTCATTGAAATGCTTCCTAATGATGTTCAATTCATACTCTGAAAGTACAAAAGAATTTATAATTCCAGATTTTGCCCACTGTATAGAGTAACCAAGATTGGTAAGTTCTTCCTTAATTATATCTAGCTTCCTTTCAACGTCTCTAACGATTTTCCGCTCAAAAGCGTCATTTGACCCTATGTTATTTATTGTACTCTTAGTTATATTTGTTATCTCTTTAATTCTTGTTTCTATAGGCCTATTTATAATAACACTACGTGACAATTTTTTGACCAAATGAATTTGACACCTAATCTGTAAAATTGTCCGCTGAATCCGAATATGAAGTCAGAATTGTCAAAACTAGAACAGTTTTCGAGACATTCCAAAATAACCGTTATTTGTGTTTTTAAAAAAGATGCTGTGACTGAAATGCAAATATCCAAAAATTAAACCAGATCGGTGCAAAAATGGCAAAGTTACAGAAGATTAATTGCATTAACCCACAACAAATAAATATACAAAGCTAAATTTTTAGTAAAAATAAATATTAAAAATTGCTTGAAACTATTGAATTTCTATGTGGGTTAATTTACTAAATCGTCTGTAACAATCTTTGTGTTGTTGGGCTCAAAATGTTCATATTAAAATAATCTAATGTCGCATGCAATAAAACATTAGGATTTTTAAATCATTGGTGTAAAAAAAATAACTTGAAAAGAACAAAATTGAACAAAATCATAAAATTTTCAATGAAGCTCAAACTTTTATCCCCTGTAACTCTGTCATTTCTTGACCAATCTTCACAAGCAATCCATGGTTATTTTAGAAATTTTATAACCTTTCACTACATAATCCGTTTACAATTTTTGAAGATATTTGCATTTCAGTCACATCATCTTTTTTAAAAACACAAATAACGGTTATTTTGGAATATCAAAAACTGTTCTACTTTTGACAATTCTGACTTCATATTCGGATTTAGCGGACAATTTTACATAAAGATTAGCTGCCAGATTCATTTGGTCAGGACTTTGTTGAAATTTTGTCACGTAGTGTAATTTGCTTGTCGTTGTTTTCCAAAAGTCTGTTCATGCTATCAGTAACAATCTGAAAATCATCGTGGTTAGGCGAGCCTGCTACCCACTTCCATACATTTCCCAGCGCATTAATTAATCTAGTTTCGCGTCTGGGTTTTAATTCAATAATCAAAGCATGTAATTCTTGTATCTGATGTAAAAAATATGGATAATTGCTATTCTTTTTCCCTATGTCCTGTCTTATTACAGTGTCCAATTGTTCAATTGCCTTTTCATAGGAGTCGAGATCTATTACGTGGATAAGTTTGAAATCGCCGATTATCACCTTAACCATTCGAGTCTCTACTGTTACAATTTGGGCGTTTGAGTAGTCTAGTATCTGTACTTCTGCTGTCAATAAATTAGACATTAATCTGCAAGACAATATTACATTTTTATTAAATTTTTGTGAACTATCTTGGCGTTAGTTTATTTCCTATTCTTTTATTGTTTCTCACAAAAACCACGTCATTACTCTCATATATTTTTCTTTTGGTTTTCTTCTTATTATGATGGTCTAAATCTTTCTCCTGTTTTTCTGTCAAATTCTGCATTATCTTTAATCTGTCCTGTTTTAAGGATGTAGGGTCTGCATTTCTACCGAAGTAAATTCTGTGGTTGCGGGTGAGTATTATGTCTAATATAATTTTGTCCTTATGGGTTATGGAATTGCTGTCCTTGAATGTTACGTGGATACGTATTAAATCTTGGCTGATTTGCATATGGGATTCTTGGCAAAGAAGGCTGAGGGATATGTGTCAATTGTGGATAGAATATTTGGTTTCGGTAAGTATTGTTAAATTTCCGGTAAGAATTGTGAGACGGGTTTTTATTTGTGATGTTGGCCTGCTGTGTCCTAAATTGTTGGTTATCCAACTTCAAACACAAATGTAACGGTTCATGCAAGTCTTTAGGCTCCCTAATTCCTAACAATCTGGGAAGATCACCTCTTAAGCCTCTGACAAATGTGTCAAGTGCTTTATTTCTATAATTTTTTGTGAGCAAAAAAATAGCATCTTCACTTTCATTTAGGCATGCAATTTTATTTAAAATTAGAGATAAATTACTGTAAATTCGTTGATAAAATTCTTGCACCGAACTGTTACCTGGGATCATGGAAATTAATTGATATTCCAGGGTACCTAAGTCTCTTTGATCTGCATAATGGACAGTAAGGCACTTAATGATACTTTCCCAATTTAAAGGAGTATTATAGCTTTCTAGAGCGTTATCGGCATCGCCAATAATTTTGTTCCGGACCACATTCAATATTCCAAAATACTTGGCTGTGCCTTTAAGTGGTTCGTTAATTTTCAATATTCTTTCTGTACTTTTTTCCATGAGCTAAACTCAGTTTTATTACCTGAAAATTCTCTAAGGGAACATACAACATACGGAATTTTGTCCAAGTCTGTTAAGTCATTATTACGGTCTATCCCCTGATCAACTAATCTAGATTCTATTTCTCCTAATGCTCGTTCTTCTAGAAGTATTCTACGCACAATATTAGCTATACAGTCTTCATTTAGAGCATTTTGATTTTGCGGTGGTAGTGGAGAATTATTATTTAAAACTGGTGGTCTAATTAGATTATTTTGATTTGCCATTATTGAAAGAAAAACTTCGCCAAATTACAAGATTATTACTTTTATATTTCAGTTAAATCTTTTCCTTATTCTCTTAATATTAGAAGTTTCGTTAACACTAAAGTATTTAAAAAATTATATTATAATATTTTATTCTTACATTAAAATAATTATCTGCTGCATCATCTTCTTCGGTACTTTTATTTTTGGCTTAGTTGGTTTCTTCAAGATGATTTTTTGTTTTGATGTTGCTGTTGTTGGTTTTGTTACAGTTGCTGCTTTTTTGTTGATAATGTTGTTGTTTAATGTTTTTTTCTGTCTTATTGTTTTCTTCTAATTGATATTTTTACCATATAACATTTGTTTAATTTTCCATTTTAAGAAGTTCAAGAATTTTTATTCCTCTTTTTTTTTTATTTTATTTTAAATGGTAGCTATGGTACATATATTTTTTTTGTTAGAACTTTTTCATCACGTTTTTTTTTAATAAATTTTGCATTGTTCACTTAAAGTAAATTTGTTTAATAAATAAACCGCGTCGGTAACTAAGAATTTTGTCCTTTTCACTTTTTACTGGGGATTCTTCGGTTACACTTATCAACGCGTTGTGTTTTGTTTCGTTCGAATTTAAACACTTATCTAAACACGACTCTACTTTAGAGCTTCTTTTGTTAGAACTTATTGTCACTATTTTTCTTTTGCTGAACGACACTACTTAAGAGTCTTTATTGAAGAAAAATGATTTTTCCTTTTTTTTTTCTCGCGGCACTTCTTTAGGTCTTTTGCATAGAAAACTTTTCCGTTGGGCGCCAGTTAAACAAATTGATGTTTTATTTTCGAGTACTTGACTACGACTATCGTTCGTAATCCAAAACTTTTTATTTATAATCAAATCAATATCTTACTCAATAAACAGAAACAAAGAATTAATCTATAAACAGAAACAAAGAATTATTCAATACACAGAACAATGTTGAAATAAATATTAACATAGCGTCAGCTTTAAAATTCTTATTAAAATCGTATTTTTAGTTTACAAAATGATTTGGGGCACATTGTATTGGGAAAGACAACAAATAGCAAAATTAACATAAACATACAGACGTAATGTCAGCATAAGAAGAAATACAATGTTATTGAAATAATCAATATTAATTGGGTCACAAGCAATAAATAATTTTCAATAAAATTAACAAGAATTGTTTTATTTCGTAATTCAAATTTGTATTGTGTTAACTTACATACTCTTGGTCGATTTGACATGGAATTACCGGTACTTTTAATATTTATGGATAATTCTTTGACATTTTGATTGTAAAATACAAATTACACAGTGCAACAAAATTCGGGTCATCGCCGCCAGCCTGAACACTTGCAACGCGAAATGAAAGTAAACTACTAGTAGAGCAAATCTGCCTAAGGGTTCTGAAAAGTTAGCTAAGGTTCCTGATATGGGCCCCTATATTTTTTGAAAAGGCATTTGATATAATTGAAAAAAAAACTATACTTAATGTACTTCTGCGCTAAAAACTAATTTCAGACGTCTATAGTAGAATCGTATGGCGATCTTTTCTTAGAATTTATTAACCCTCTAACTCTTATTTTAAGTAGTCATTTTTGTCCTTTTTCCCAACTCTTACACAAAAGTACACTAAAACGGCGCTTTAAAGAGGTAAAAATATTTTTGTATCAAATTTCACTAGGGGTCTTCTAAGACCAAAAATTGGTGAAGTGTATGTAAAACGAATTTTCGAAATTCCGGGCCTTGAAATTTTTTGAAAACGCGTTTTACATACATTGCACGAATTTTTGGTCTTAGAAGATCCCTAGTGAAATTTAATGCAGAAAATATTCGTAGAACATTTTAGCCCTTAAAAGTGCCGCTTTAGTATGTTGTAAGAGTTGGGAAGAAGGACAAAAATTACCCCTTAAATAAACAGTTAGAGGGTAAATAAATTCTAAGAAAAGAATCGCCATACGATTCTACTACAGATGTCTGAAATTATTAACATTTGACATTAAGTTTATTTTTTTGACTTATACAAAACGCTTTTTCAAAAAACTCAAAAACTTTCGAGGCCCATATTTCGGGAACCCGAACTAACTTTTCAACACCCTTCGGCATATTTGCTCTACTAGTAGTCTACTTTCATTTCGCGTTGCAAGTGTTGAGGCTGGTTTTTTTTTTGTTGCACAGTGTTATCGTTTAATTTCTAAATTTTTTATAGCTCGTGAATGTAAAGTTTTGGTTTAACCCTTGCATTACCAACACCCATCCTTGTGACGATTTCGGTTTTACCTCTTAAACAACTTCTTTAAATTTTTTTCAATTAGAAGACAATTGTTTTTTCACTGAATAAATTAATAAGTTCTTAATAAAATGTAAAAATTTTTATTTTTTATAAAGAAAACTGGTTTATCGCTGTTGCAGTTTCTCAAAATTTAAAAGCAATTTGTGGAATTTAACAGCTTTATCCACAATTTCACCAAGTTCAGTTATAATTAACTAACAGTTATAGCTGTCAAAACATATTGTTAACAGTGGGTTAAAGCAATAGTTTGTTTTAACTGAACTTGGTGAAATTGGGGTTTTATTCACATTTTGTGTAAAAAATTTGCATCGAAGAATATTGTAATTGATATGTAATTTGTTTAGCAATTATTGAATTCCTAGGAGGAATAAAGGACCACAACCTACGTCTTGGATTTAGTTGGTAGTGTTTCGTCTCCAGGTGTTATGTGAACGAGTTCCTCATCGGCTCCCTTTGGAATTAAATTCAAGCGCTTTCCAAGTAATGTTGTCAGGAGATTTGCTAAGAGTGTGACCTAAATATACATGTTTATTTACGAGTTTTTATGGAATCTGTGATCTGCGGTTGTTGTAAACGGCACCAAAGCTTTTATTACTGTTTTATTACTGAGGCATCTGTGAAAAAACTTTTGTAATTTCGAGCATTGTTTGTGGAAAGGTTCCAAGTTTTTCAGCCGTAAATTAGTACTGATTTCACGTTGGAGTTGAAGATTTTAATTTTAGTAGGGCAATATTTCGAGCCCTAATAGAAAAATGATTCAACCAACGAAAATAAAATTTTACAGGAGAGTGTTTTTTAATTTTATTTCATATAAATTTTATATGAAATTTGTCGGTTACCTCAAAATTGTTCTTGCTATTAAATTGTAACGGTGCCTTATGTGACCACGACATTTTAGGAGATGATGCAAGTGTTGCCAATAAAGTCATTAATTAAAGAAAACTAAAATTGAAAATGATGTCGGTTACATCATTTTTGCTATTAGGGCACGATTTGTTCGATGATTTCCATACTTTGTTCAGCATACCGAAAGTTTGACTGGCCTTGTTGACTCGGAACTGAATGTCAGCCGCTTATCCTCCAGATTTATCAATGAAGGATCACAGGTAGAGGTATTCGTTTAAGTCTTTGGGACATCAGTATTAATACACATCGATTTCGTCCAATTTTGTCTAACTTTTGTTGCAATTCAGTTAAGTTTTGCGAAATTAGGCAGTTGTCGTCTGCATAGTATAGATCATAAAGTCTCGTCGAGATATCTAGGTCAATGCCGCCTTCATTTGGGATGGATAGGACAGGGGGAGATGGGACACATTCCTGTCTGTCGATCGTATTAAACCCTATAAAATCCCTTTAAAAGCCTTCATGGTGAACCAGACATCGTGGATCATCATAAAGAGCCTTGATTAAACAGTTGATTTTGGGTCTATACTCTTACATTTAAGAGCCGCATAGATATCAAATTATTGGATTGAATCAAAAGCTCTTTTTTCGTTATGCTAATAAAAGAATTTATTTTAATATTAAAAAATACTTAAAAAATAAATAACCAAAACTTATAATAACACAGCCCGACAATATTAAAAAAGATTTTTGCTTCTTTGAATTTATCAACTGATTCTAGCTAATTTTGGTGCGCTGAATTCAAGCTGAATTCTCTATCAGCTCTAGTTTTCATGACATAACTTTTTATACCCTCCACTTATGACCTCCAATTACCAATGATAAAAAAAAATGTTGGGTAATTGGTAATTGGAGGTCATAAGTGGAGGGTATAAAAAAGTTATATCATGAAAACTAGAGCTGATAGAGACAAACTGATTACAGTTTTGAATTCAGCGCACCCAAATTAACTAGAATCAGTTGATAAATTCAAAGAAGCAAATTGAGTGTTGGCCTGTGTAATTAATGTTAAAAAAAGCATATTATTGAAATCCAACTTACATTAAGTTTGAAAAAGTTCCACTTTTTCCATTAAATTACAAACCATTAATTCTAATACAAAAAGTTTTGGGTTATTCAAAACAATTTTTGTATATTATTTAAAGCTTTTAATTCTAAAAGCATCTAAGGTTATTAAACATCATCAAATGCCGTTGTTCCTGAATGAAAAAAAGTTTTCGTTCTTTTCTACCCACTTTAAGATTAAACTAACTGTAATCCACAATTAGCTTTTGTCCCATAAAGTATTTTTCGCTTGTTATTTTTCTGTCTAATTTGATTTTATTAAGATGAAATTGAATGAAAATAGCAAAACAATGATGGCAAGGGTGGCTAAAAAATAAATTGTCAACAAATTAAAAACCTTTTAATTTTCAATGGCAGCGTTATGCTTTTATAATTTATTGATTAAAATTTTAGCTGCGTTAGATTTTCATGATGTTTAAAATGAATGGGCATGAATGGTTAAACTAAAAGTGTGAAAATAGAACCAATAATGAATGCGTAATTGAGAAAACAACGTGTTGCGAAACTAAATAATACTAAATAATAAATGAGTTAAAAATTTTTTTTTAATTTTAAAATTTGTCCTTTTGAAATTCACTTCATCAAGATGATAAACATAGGTACGTGCTGTTTGTAATACAACCAAGCTATGATTTGAGACACTATACATTACATACATCTTGGATCCTAAATCGTAAACGCCCCAGCCATGGTCGTCCGTCTATAATTTTACTGAAAATACTATATGGACCAAACCGATCCATTATTTCGTCTAGCCCTTATACAAATATTTTGCCAAGAGCATCATTACTGAACGGCAAATCAAAAATTGTAAATAAATAACTCTTCTACATACAGTTAAAGAAGGTTTGTCAACTGAAATGGCAGAAATCAATAAAAACCAGTTAGAGTGCTATATTCGGCTGTGCCGAATTTTTGATAGCCTCCACCGACAGTTCGAATGTTTTAGGAGCAAAATCTACATGATGTCTTTTTATTATTAATTCATCTTTAAAAAAACAGACATCTGCATTAAAATTGGTTGCGGTTTAGCCATATATTAAATTATTGATCGACAATCAGAAAGTTTTATGACTTTTTTTTTTAGCAATTTTTACTAGCTTGAGTAACTTATCATGATTTGTAACAGTTTAAGCCGAACTTAAATGATTTTCAGGAAGGGAATTTATATTGGGGCCATGGTGAGCTATGAACCAATCATCCCAAAATTCTGCAGAGTGATTTCTGGTATAAAAAAAAATATAAATTTCAATACAGCGGAGAAATTAGTTTAAGCGTTTGCAGTAAATTTCAGAAGGCTGCTTAAAAGGGATCTAAGGTTTATTATGAACCGTATATCGCAAGATTTCATAACATTTTTTCTGGCCATATGAAGCTAAGTTTGAAGAAAGTTTACCAATATCTATATCTGCTACGGTTTAAGGCGTATTTAATTATTTTACCAGAGTGGGCTTTATATGAGGCCTATATTTAATTATGGACCGATCTTCACGAAATTTGACAGCGTTATTTCTAGTCTTATAAAACCGCGAAGTATTAAATTTTATTCTGATAGCATTATTTATTACGGTTTTAGGCATTCTAAATAGTTTTCTGGGAGTAGGGTTAATATAGGGCCTATGGTAAATCAGGACCGATCTTCACGAAATTTCACAGTGTCATTGCTTGTCCTATAAAACTGTGACGCACCAATTTCTGTTATGATAGAATTGTGAATTACGGTTTAAGGCGAACTAAAATGTTTTCCCGGAGTAGGGTTTTTATGGGGTCTAGGGGAAATTATGGACAGATATTCACGAAATTTTACAGTCTTGTTTCTAAACTGTGATGTAGCAAATTTTGTTATAATAGCATTATTATTTACGGTTTTAGGTGTACCAAGCTATTCTCCGGGAGTAGGGTTTATATGGGGCCTAGGGTAAATTATGAGCGGATCTTTTCGAAATTTTACAGCGTGATTTGAAGTCGAATAAAATGAATTTTTGCAAAAGCTTATATCATTCCGTGCATTGTTCCGCCTTTAATGTTAGTTTTTGTAACAAAATTATCAATTTTTTTTAGGTAGTGGTTCCACATTTTGATTCATAGCTCTTATCCTACTGAACCGATTTTGCTGGTTTTCAATCCCAAACTGCTTAGGATAACTACAAGCAATTTGACACCAAGTTTGTTTATTTCTAATGAGGTTTTCGAAAGTGAGCGTGTTTACAACAGACGGACAGACAGACATACGGACATGGCTAAATCGACTTAGAATTACTCAAGGACCCAGAATATACATACTTTTAGGGCCTGAGATGAATAGTAAAAAAGTTTCACACGGAATGACAAACTTAGTATACCCGCTTCACAACTAATTGTGGTTTAGGTTATAAAAATGGTATAATTGTCCTTGATTTCAATTTACAAATATAACTCATACGTACAGGTAAACTAAATAAGCGTTTAGGGCCAAATAAACATCACAAGCAGTTTGATAACAACAAGATATTTGCGTAAATATTAAAAATTTGCTATCAAATGAATGAAGTGTTAATATAGTTTTAAGTAAACCTAAAAATTTTCATACCCAGCAAAAACTTGGTAATGAAGAACAATTTGTAATAGATTTAAAAATGAAAAATTTAAATTAATTAAATTAAAAACACAATTTGCTTGACAAATTGAGTTTGGTTGATACCAATGTGAAGTTAATATTTGCTAGCGAATGTGGTAATGACTTATTTAACTCCCTACACAGAAAAAAATAAAACTTGATTTCAATTAAAAAAATTGGTGATATCAATTAAAAGTTAATTAAATTTGCACCAGTGAACAAATTAATAGTATCAATCAAAAATGTAATTTCCCTTAAATTTTAATTAAAACTGATTTTATTTTTGATTAATGCTTGAATTGGTGAACAATTTTGGGAAATTTTGTTCTGTGTATTTGTAAGCGAGGGTAGTAAGTACCGTGTTAAAATGCCAATGTTTATGTAGTGAAGAGTAAATATATTAGCTTTGTAACTCATTACTTTGCAATAAAAGTTTGTGCTGGGTATTTTTATTTAAGAGTTTGTGTGGTTTATTTGGCCATTAGTTTACAAAAATATTAAATATCTTTAACTTAGAATAAATAAATTAGTTTAATTTTTCGACCTTTTTAATATTATTTCTTCGTTATAAATCTTAAAGCACAAGGTCAACTAAGAATTTTAATTTGTATCTAAAAAAATTCCACTAATTTTATTTGAACTTATGACAGTGGGTATCGTGGATTCGTCACGGCCGCTCATAGCCTTCGCACTTGTCACTTCTCACTTAGAACAAGTTAAAAAAAAGCCCAAGTTAAAAAAAAGCCCAACATATTGTGTTGTCCAAAAATAATTTTTTTTTCACTCTTACAATTTCTGTTGATAAAATCGCCCACTCGGGTAAATGTCATTATGGTTTACCACTTAAATGTGAAACAGACTAAAAATAATAAACAATTTGTATGCAAAATATTTTATTATTAGCAGCTTTTTCCTTTTCTCACCATAGACATTTTAATGAACAACGAATAAAATGTAGAAAATGTCAAAAATGAAACAGAATACAAAATCAAAGCATTAAATTCCGGAGCATAAATTATGCAAATGTAAATTTGGTGTAGATGACACGTCGACAAAATATTCTGTTTTTCTTTCTTTTTACATTTTATTTAATTTTTTTTTTTTGTTTACTCCATTTTGTTCTTCGTATTATCTATAGAATGTAAGTGAATTTGCATTACTTTATCTGAATGGAGCCCTTTAGCTTTAAGTAATTTAGATTGCTGCCATTTTGCGGGGGTCATGGTTTATTAAACTTGAGTTTGTTGTTGTATAACTTAAAGTACATCCCTGCAAGCGTTCGACGATTTTACTAAGATGTAAGTCTTTTTACTTGTGGCCACTTGAAAGAAGATTTCACAAATTTTATAAAAACAAAATACATTCCAAGTTATTAAATCCGATACTTTCGCGATAGAAAATGCTTAAAGGGCTATAGGCCTTTAAATTGTTTATATGATTGTGTGTGAGTTAAAGTTTCGTAAAAATTAATCTAATGGAAATTTAAATAAATTAACAAATTTTCATAGTTTACGTGCAATAGCTATTGAAATCTGTTAGTTTAGTGTGACAGCGATTATGGAATTTTAAAATTCATTAGCAGAGTATCAATTGTGTATATTTGTACGTTCATGGTATTAATAAAGAAAATCAACTTGTTCTGGATTAAACTGATTAGTTTTTATTGTAAACAGGGCTTGGGCAAAACAATTCCTTGCCTAATTTTAATAAAATATTATGAATTATTTAAGAAATATGATTATGCGTCGATTTTGGATCGCTTATTGCAAAATTCGGTAAAGTGATTTCTAGTATTTAAAATCCTTAATTAAATAAAATTTGAATACATTAATATACACTTTTAAGAATTAAATGCATCTTAAAATACTTTTTGGAAGGCCGTTTTATATGGAATCTTTGATAAATTAAGGACCGCTTGTCACAAAATTACATGGTGTTATTTCTTGCCAAATAAGGCTTAAAAACAATACCTTTCCTTCAATATATTTATATGGGGCATTTCATGTCAAGTGGTCCAATTTTTAAATCGATTTCTTCCGATTTGGGTGAAATTAGCATCAAGCTCTTAGTCCTATTAAATAGTAGCTCAAAAACAAATTTTCAACAAGATCGGTCAAAAAGTTTCTGAGATAAAGAGGGTCAAAGTTTGACATTTTGGCCATACAGGTGTTCTTTCTCATCCATGTAACTTATTAACTATTGGTGTTAGACAAATTTGTCCCAAGTAGCTTCGATAGCTACTTGAAAAAAATTTTTTTTTTGTTGTTTTTAAATTTTAAATTTTTTTTTATTTTTTTTTATCCGGAATGTTCTTCTTTTTTTTTTTTTTTTGCTCAAAACAAAGCTTCTTATGTCTTTTCCTCTCCTTAAAAAAAAATTAAAAAACAAACAAAAAATAACAAAAAAAATTTTGGCCATACAGGTGTTCTTTCTCATCCATGTAACTTATTAACTATTGGTGTTAGACAAATTTGTCCCAAGTAGCTTCGATAGCTACTTGAAAAAAATTTTTTTTTGTTGTTTTTAAATTTTAAATTTTTTTTTATTTTTTTTTTATCCGGAATGTTCTTCTTTTTTTTTTTTTTTTGCTCAAAACAAAGCTTCTTATGTCTTTTCCTCTCCTTAAAAAAAAATTAAAAAACAAACAAAAAATAACAAAAAAAAATTTTTTCAAAAGATTAATCAAATACCCAGCAAAAACTTACATTGCAAAGTAATGAGTTAAAAAGCTAATATAACGACTCTTCACTACTTATACATTGGCATTTTAACTCATTATTTTAACACGGTGATGTCATTGGAGGCAAGTATTTACCACTCTCGCTTACAAATAGGGAGTTAAATAAGTCATTACCACATTCGCTTACAAATAGGGACTTAAATAACTAATTACTCCGATGTCACCAAAATTACAACTAACATGTAATGACTTTAAAAAAAAAAAATTTTTTTATTATTTTTTTTTTTTTGCTATTTTCTCTTATTTTATTTTACCTTATTTGTTTTTTTTTTCTATTTTTTCTTATTTTATTTTACTTTGTTTTATTGTTTATTTTTTTTTTCTGTCTCTGGTTAGATTCGATCGCGCAACCTCGATGCTGATAGGCTAGGTAACTATCAGCTTGTCTACTGGGGCAGTGTAGTTTTTGCATAAAAAAACTATGTTTTTTTACTCGATTAAGAGCGTAAATATGAGATTAAATTGTCCATAATAACAATAAAAACGTTGATTGAAAGTGGATTGAAAGTTTTTGCTTCATAACTATAATGACATTTTTATTGTCATAATGAAAACATTAGATGTATGAAATTATTAAATCTTACATTTTTTAATTAACAATTAAACATTTTTTTAAGGAAACTATAATTTTGTATTAATTTATGAATATAGTTATGTTTGTATATTGTTTTTTTATGTTCCCAATTAAAACTTTTTGTTTAATTTGGACAAATTTAAGTTTTCATATATCAAAGAAAATTTTTAACGTAATTACGAAATCCAATGAAGCGATTTTAACGAAAATACTTCAGAAAAGAAAATACTTCAGAAGAGAAAGAACACTTCAAATGCTAAAAATTGAAACTTATTTTTTTTTTATACATAACCCACTCGTATCCCAAAAAGCGACCAAAACTCCAAAACTACCTTAAAGGAAAAGCTTATGTATGAGCAACAAAAAAAAAAAAAAAAAAAAAAGTTTTAAATTTAAAAAAAAAATTTTTTTAAATTTGTAAAAAAAACAAAATTATTTTTTAAAAAAGATTGATCAAATAGCTAAGAATTTATAAAATTTGTTACAGAGATATTCATTTAATATGTAACAATATTCATTAAACATATAACTCTATGCTTAATTATGGATCGATCTTCAATAAATTTGACGCAGGGGTTTCTTATCGTGTGAAATTTGATAAACTTAATTTTACCCCAATTTCATTATTCTTTACGGTTTTAGGATTACTAAAGTTTTTTCAGAAAGTAGGCTTTATTTGTATCAATCATATATATTATTTCTAAAGCACTTTTTTTTGTCGGTTGTAAATATCTCCCATACCACTGGATCAAATTAAATGAATGATATCTCATTTTAAAGCTTATTTCTAACACTAATGACGAAAAATAATAAGAAATTAAAATATTAATATTTTCATTGATAATAATTATATTTTAAAATGTATTGAAGTTACTAAAATTTCTATTAATTGTTTTCATTGTATATTACAAAAATGACAACTAACGGTGCAAAACATCCCAGCGGACGAGCTTGTGGTGGCACAGCCATAATTGTGCACAAACACATCAGACACTTACCATTGCCAGAGTTCGAAGAAGATTGTATCCAGGCCACATCTATAAATCTGACTGATTTCAAACTAACGTTAACA
This sequence comes from Pollenia angustigena, assembly GCA_930367215.1. Taxonomy (NCBI): domain Eukaryota; kingdom Metazoa; phylum Arthropoda; class Insecta; order Diptera; family Polleniidae; genus Pollenia; species Pollenia angustigena. Next base: position 241,029,163 of record OV884059.1, on the reverse strand, counting down.
TCCGTTTATTGTCCCCCGAGGCACAAAATTCTACACGATAAATTTCTCAACTTCTTCTCCACATTGGGCCAGAAATTCATTGCTGCTGGCGACTACAACGCTAAACATACATATTGGGGCTCCAGACTTATTAGTCCTAGAGGTAATCAGCTATATAATACCGTAACTGCAAATAACTTTGATGTGGTATCGAGTGGTGAGCCTACCTATTGGCCAACCGACTTCAACAAGCTACCAGACCTTATTGACTTTGCTGTAATCAAAAACATCAAGCGCGATCAGGTACTAGTTAGTTCCTCCTATGATCTTTCGTCTGATCATTCACCTTCAATCCTCATTTTAAAATGTAACTCTGACGCCGCAGCTGCAAACTGGTTTTCCTATCCAAACAGAAACACAAATTGGTTAAAGTATAAAATGTATGTGAGCTCTCACCTATCACAGTGCATTCCCCTAAAAAATTCATCTGACATCCAAATAGCTGTCGACCGATTTACAGAAGTCTTGGATGCTGCAGCAAGAAATGCAACCCCAATCAAGCGGACAATTAAACGTGCTCCTTACAATACATCGACGGATATAGAGACCCTTATCAGAGAAAAAAGGAAGTTAAGAAGACAATGGCAAAACAGTCGTTCCCCAACCACTAAGCCCCAACTACAATTATGCCTGACAACTCTTCGCAACAAATTGAGACAGAACCACGAGTCTGCAATAGAAGGCTATCTAAACAGCCTAGATGCCACAAAAAACTCCAATTATAGCTTATGGAAGGCTGTACGGCATATGAAATGCCCTATAACCCAAGAATCTCCATTAAGACTGGAAAACCGCACTTGGGCGAAAAACACAGATGAAAAATTAAACGCTTTCGCGGGCCATCTTGAGAAAGTTTTCACGCCACATGATACACATACTTGTTCCTGTCGTCCAACCATTCCTGATAAGGTAAACCATCCATTAAAATTTAACATTACTCAAGTAAAATCTGCAATAGAAAAAGTGAATATTAGAAAATCTCCCGGACTTGACCGTATCACAGGGTCAATGATAAGAAACTTACCTTCGTCTGCTTCCAGAATCTTGCTGTTCATTTTTAACGCTATATTAAGAGTCGGATACTTCCCATCCTCATGGAAGAAGTCTATAATTGTTATGATTCCCAAGCCAGGAAAAGATGCTAGCCAGGTTGCGTCGTACAGACCGATAAGCTTATTATCAATCCTATCAAAGCTTTTCGAAAAAATATTCATTTTAAGTATAACTCCTCATCTAAATGAACACGACATCATCCCGGATCACCAGTTCGGATTCAGAGCGAAACATGGTACAATAGAGCAAGTGCATAGAATTGTCACCCTTATTAGATCGGCGTTTGAGAAAAAGCAATACTGCTCAGCCCTGTTTATAGACATTTCCCAAGCATTTGACAAAGTTTGGCATGATGGGCTACTCATCAAAATAACACGAATGCTTCCTCAAAACACTCACAAGCTTCTGGAGAGCTATCTAACAGGCAGAACATTCATAGTAAGGTCGCATGATAAATACTCCCCCCTCAAGAAAATTACTGCTGGTGTTCCCCAAGGCAGCATATTAGGACCGCTTTTATATATAATATACACAGCGGATATGCCAACAAACCTGAGCACGCATACCTCTACATTTGCAGACGACACAGCATTTATTAGCGTTAACCATGACCCAAAAGTCGCATCGCAAAATCTGCAGTCCCACATCAATGAACTAGAGGCATGGCTAGAAAAATGGAGAATAAAGGTTAACCCGGCTAAATGTGCTCACTTAACTTTCACGCTCAGAAGACAAACGTGCCCAGCAGTAAAAATAAATAACATCACTGTTCCGGTAGAAAACCATGTAAAGTACTTGGGAGTTCATATAGATAGACGTTTGACCTGGTCTCGTCATATCGAAGCGAAAATAACGGCTATTAAACTTAAAGCAGCTCAACTACATTGGCTTCTCGGTAGAAACTCAAACTTGTCTTTAGACAACAAAGTTCTTCTATACAAGTCCATCATAAAACCAATATGGACATATGGCATCCAATTATGGGGTACTGCATGCGCATCTAACATCCAAAAGCTTCAAAGAAGACAGTCTAGAATATTACGACAAATTGTCTGCGCCCCATGGTATATACGTAATGATATTATCCACAGAGATCTCAACGTCCCCACTATCCAGGAGGAAATTAAAAAATATTCAATAAGCTACATCGATAAACTAATGGTTCACCCTAACTACCTCGCTCGGGGTTTGCTTCAGTTCGAAGGTCACCAGAGGCTAAAAAGAACCGATACTTTGAGCCTTACTAGAAGACAGTCTTAAAAATTTGAATACAGCAGTTAGTGGTTACACAGGTAACAACTAATAAACAACAAGTAGAATTAAGATTTGAATACATATTGTAAATTTCGATAAGAAAGATTCAATAATAAAAATAAATTATTATTAAAAAAAAAAAAAAAAAAACTAACGGTGCGAAATATTCGCACGGGTCATCTAGTAACATAAATTTTTGTTTAGGAAGGTTGTTCCACTTCTGCATTTCTAACGCTTTTCCTATTAAGCCGATTGTGTTGGTTTTCATTCCCACTGCTTAGGAGTACTAGAAAGAAATTGAAACAAATAGTGTTCTTTTCTATTGAGTATTTCCAAAGTGCGTGTGTTTTTAAGAGACGGAAAGACAGTTTGAGGGACGTAGCTAAATCGAGTTAGAATTACTAAAGGTTAAAAGTTAAAACGTTTGACACGGAATGATGATCTTAGGCCCTAAATTTGTAAAACGCAAACGCAACGCCAAAAATTATATTGAAAGCAAAAACAAAATCGAAAATATTTCATAAATTTGTTGTTGTTTTCTATAGAAATGTGTATTGGATTTTTAAATTTTAAACGCTGCATATCTAGTGGCGTTGATAATTTTAAAACGCAATATGTATTTCTGTAGAAAGCAACAACAAAATTTTGACATTGTTTTTGCATTCAATGTTATTTTTGGCATTGCGTTTGCGTTTTACAAATTTAGGGCCTTAGTCAATATTAGGAATCGCCGATATTTAAAATACCGATATATCGATGTATCGATATTGAAATACGACTATCGCATTCGATATTTTTATACCCTTCACCACAGGTGTAAAAGGGTATATATAAGTTTGTTATAACGTTTGTAATTTCCACAATAATGATTTTATACCCCATAAAGTATATATATTCTGGGTCCATATGAGAAGAGAAGTTGATTTAACGATGTCCGTCTGTCCGTCTGACCGTCTGTCCGTCTGTCCGTCTGTCCGTCTTACATTTGATATGTGTTTTCCGGATAATCCAGACATGATAGCGGCTAGGTTGTTTTACATTTTTGTTACATACAGTCCACCATTTCTTGCTATTAAAATTCAGCCAGATTGGGCCAAAAATGACGTAGATATGAGCAAAAAACCACGACTACCTCCAAATTTTTCCAAAAATCCCTTGTTGTTGTATTTTTTTTATTTCTGTATATCTTGAGAACGGCAAGAGCCAAAGTTTCCAAATTAGGTACACACATTAAAGTTACCAATACACACCATCCTACAAAATGTGGGCGGGATTGGATAAGTGGGCGTGGTACCTCCCGTACAAAAAAAATTAAAAATTTTATAAAAACCTAAATTTAAGGGCTGCCATATGTCCTATGGATATGACTTATATATCAAAATATCGGAAATTTTTAGTAGAACATATTTTATGAAAAACTTGGGAAAATCGGTTCAGATACAAAAAAGTTATGACCAAAATTAAATTTTTTTTTTTTAAATACCCAACTTTCGGGAACCATAGATCTCCCCGAGTCGAAGCTTTTTAACTAAAGTAAATGGGAAATTTCTTCTTCAACACGTCGGTATATAAATCTGCCAAATCGGTTAAAAAATGGCAGAGTTATCACAGAAATACTGAATCCACAAAAATTACTCTTTTTTATAATTAACTTTGTTAAAATATATATTTACAAGTTTATATAAATGTTTATATATAAATATAACTTAAGTTAATGGTAAAATTCTTCCTTAGCACGTCGGTATATAAAACTATCAAATCGGTTAGACAATGGGTAATTTATGAGCAAAATACTCAAAAAATGGGCTAAAAAATATCAAAATTTTTATAAAAACCTAAATTTTAGGGCTGCTATACGTCCTATGGATATGACTTATATACCAAAATATCTGAAATTTCTTGTAGAACATATTTTATAAAAAACTCGGAAAAATCGGTTCAGATACAAAAAAGTTATGACCAAAATTAAATTTATTTTTTAAATACCCACTTTCGGGAACCATAGATCTCCCCGAGTCCAAGCTTTATAACTAAAGTAAATGGTAAATTTCTTCTTCAACACGTCTGTAAATAAATCTACCAAATCGGTTAAAAAATGACAGAGTTATAACCGAAATACTGAATCCACAAAAATTACTCTTTTTTATAATTAACTTTGTTAAAATCAGCAGTCAGATCCAGAGAGGAAGAAATTGGCGTAAAAATAAAAACGTTGATACTTAATTGCTACGCAAAATGGCAAGGTCTTCTTGTGCCAAAGTACTTAGACGGGAAAAAACTCTTCACGAGCAACGTCTTCGTGCTGAAGTTCTTGCTGCTCCCCGGGGTAGTAAAAGCTTCTGGTCATTCGTTAAAAGAGTAAGGGTTAATGCTAGTTCTTCAATCCCAACTCTTTTAAAGGATGGCCGATCATTCACGGACCCGGTTGATAAGGCTAATTGTTTTGCCGAATTATTTGCTAATAATTCTTACCTACCAGATAGCAATCAACCGCTACCCGAACTCGAAAAAGTATCCGTAACTATGCCTAGAATATTTTTTCGGGGTCGAGCTGTTAAAAGGGTTCTTGCGGATCTCGACATAAACAAGTCTCCTGGGCCGGATGGTATACCTGCACTGGTCTTGAAGCAGTGCTCTTCGACGCTAGCTCGTCCCTTAGCAAATCTTTTCAGCACTTTGTACCGTGCCGCGGAATTTCCAGTCTGCTGGAAAGTTGCTAATGTAACGCCAATTCCTAAAAAGGAAACCGCTTATAACCCTGAAAATTACCGCCAAATTGCAATTTGTTCGGCACTTTCCAAAGTTATGGAGAGTATGGTAAATTACCATCTTGTCAAATATTTAGAATCATACTACCTACTAAGCGACCGCCAGTATGGCTTTCGTAGAGGTCGCTCTACTGGAGACTTACTAGCTCTGTTATCGGAAAAATGGTGCCATTCCATTCACCATTTTGGCGAAAGTAAGGTAATTGCTTTGGATATTTCTAAGGCGTTTGACAGAGTCTGGCATGGTGCACTCTTGTCAAAACTTGCTGCATTTGGTGTCGGTGATAATTTCTCTCGATTTATATCGAGTTTTCTCAGAGATCGCACTATACGAGCTGTTATAGATGGGGTTTCGTCAAACGAGTTCAAGATTCATTCAGGGGTGCCGCAAGGCTCCGTTCTTTCTACTACTCTATTTCTTATCTTTCTAAACGACCTCCTTTGTCAAACTTACAATCCTATCTACTCTTTTGCAGATGACAGCAACCTTTGCAACTCGTTCTCATTCGAATGTAGACCAAGCGTATCCGATGTCGCTGCTATGAGGCAGAATATGAATGATACGCTTGGCCGAGACCTTGACATAATCTCGGAATGGGGTAGTGCGAATAGGGTCGATTTTAATGCCCGAAAAACCCATTGTTGCGTGCTGACGCATAAACGCGCGACAAATCAAGGTGCCTCATCTGTATATATGGGTGGTATAATTATTGAGGAATCAGAATCTCTTGATGTTCTGGGCATGAGCATACAATGTGATGTCCGATGGACAGAACATATATTCAAGGTGTCGAAAGAAGCATTCAAGTGCCTCGGTTTTCTAAGACGGTGTAAGATATACTTCACTCCATCTGATCTCCTTACTATTTATACCACCTATATCCGACCGCGTATGGAATACAACTCTCATGTGTGGGCCGGTGCTTCAAAGTCTATTTTGGAGCTTCTCGACCGCGTGCAGGAGAGGGCGAAGGTTCTCATTGGTGACAGTAGGGTATCCAATTCTATTGACTCCCTCGAGCACCGTCGCAATGTGGGTTGTATTTGTCTGTTTTATCGTTACTACAATGGGATGTGTTCTGACGAAATTAGGGATCTGGTTCCCGAAACCCGTACGTTTGTTCGTAATACACGTTTTTCCTCAAGAGCCCATCCTTATGTGGTCGATTGGCAGGTGAATTGTACAACGCATTACAGAGAGAATTCATTTTTTTCCCGCACAGTTCGTATGTGGAATAACCTTCCTGCAGAAGTCTTCCCTCTCACTTACAACATGATTAAGTTCAAATCGAATGTTCACAAACACTACTCCCTTTATCCTCCTTCCCACAACCTATTTTCCTAGTGCCAACACAATGCAATGCATTAGTAGGGGTCATCCCGTGAGTGCTGGTCCTAACAGTAAAAAAAAAAAAAAAAAATATTTACAAGTTTATATAAATGTTTATATATAAATATAACTTAAGTAAATGGTAAAATTCTTCCTTAACACGTCGGTATATAAAACTATCAAATCGGTTAGACAATGGGTAATTTATGAGCAAAATACTCAAAAAATGGGCTAAAAAACATCAACATTTTTATAAAAACCTAAATTTTAGGGCTGCTATACGTCCTATGGATATGACTTATATATCAAAATGTCGGAAATTTGTGTGAGTTATAACAGAAATACTGGGGTCTAATCACCGCATACGATATCGAGCAAAATTCATCGAAATTATTTATTTTGGTATCTTGAAACTCGATATCGAATGAAATGTATTGAATTTGAAATAAAAGCATTCGACATCGAGTAACTCGACATTACATTTATCGAGTTTTCATTCGATACGCCAGTGTCTATCGTATGCAAAAAAATTCAATAGTTTATTCGATACGATAGTATCGAATGCAGTGATTAGAACCCTGAATTCCCGAAAATTACTCTTTTTATACCCTTCACCGAAGGTAAAAAGGTAAGTATATACAATATTGATCCTACACCCTATAAAGTACATATATTTTGGGCCCTTATGAAAAGCGAAGTTCAAAACCGGTTGTCTCTTATTTAAAAAAAAAATATTTACCAGTTTTATTTAGCTTTTGTCTAGTTGGTCTGTATTCTGCTCGCACAATGGTGAAGGGTATATAAGATTCGGCACAGCCGAATATAGCACTCTTACTTGTTTAAAGTCAGTTTACATTAAAAACTCAAAATTTTAGCCGTTTTTCAAGCAATATGTATTTAAAAATTGGCATCACTGCAAGCATCATATGCTTTTTTAAACTTATATGAAAATCTATAACTCCCCGTCTTCAACTGACATTATTTGCTGTTATAACATGCTTATAAAAGCGTTGTTAAAACATTTGCATTAACAACCGTGTTATAACATGAGAAAACCTCTAACATGATGCGGTTATACTTTTGACTAACATCATATTAGTGTTAATGTTAAGCATTTCATGTCAGTTGTAGATTGCATGTATTAGAAGAAGAATTAAGAAATAAGCGGGGTTTTCACCTTGAAGATTTCTAATTAAAACAGTAAAGTCAAACGAATTTGAAAAGATTTATTTTATGCCGTTTTGGAACAATATATGTGCCTATATATATATTTGGAATAATAATAAGATTTGTGCATATATCTATATAGAAAATTTTTCAATTTGGTAATAGTTTCAGCAACATACGTTCGATATATCGATACATCGATATTTTTGAAATAATAAATATCGATACTCTTAAAAAATATCGATTTGATATATATCGATATATTTTTTTCAATTCGCCCATTCCTAGTCAATATACCCTGAATAACCACTGAAGTGAACACGCAGCTCAACTAATAGAATTAAATGTGTTTAAGTCCTACCGATATTTAAAACAGAAAACAAATATGGGTATTTTCACAGAAGAGTCTACTCTTTTTCAAACAGTTTTTTTATTTTTTTTTTTTTTTGTATTTTGGTGCAAAGCGCAATTAAGTGGAAGAGAGGGCAAAATACAAAATTAATTGCTTGGTGCCGTAGTGTGAAAATTCTGTGAAACTGCACATAGTTTAAAAAAAAATATTCAGCCATATCAGCAAGATTATAAATGCCCACAAATCAACAAGTAGTATAACGAAAGTGATCATAATATTTTTTGAATTTCTCTAATCACACAACCGGCTCATAGGCCTTTGAAGCATATATTTTCTATGCGTGAAGGTATGTTCATGATATGCCATTTTTTCATAAGATAATTAACGGAGTTAAGCAAGTTAGGACTTCGAATATGTAATTTTTATATTTTTATTATTCTATTACTTCCGTTCACAAACTATAATTTTGTACAAACATTCATATTGGACATTACAAAACGATTTAATGAGATTGTGTTAGTCAATATTTAACTATCAAAGGCTTATTTTTGCTTTCATTGCAAAAATCTTTTTTTTAATGGACATAAATTAATTATTGAGTAAAAAATATTTAATTAAAAAGTTTTATATTGCAATAAAAAAGCATTAAAAAACACAATTGCGACATTAAACGTATTGTGAAGTTATAAAGACCCACACCACAATAGTGGTAAGGCCATTATGCATTTGAGCTGATGTTTGGAACATCTCAAAATATTGGCCCTAGCTAGACCGACCCATCTTTAGGTATACCGAGCGTCTCATAATCCCTTTTTGAGTCGCTGTAACGATGTCCGTTCGGCTGGCTGGCTGTCCATGTAAACCATGTACGCAAAGTACAGGCCGCAATTTTGAAGAAAATTTTATGAAATTCGGTGCATATGTACATTCTAATTGGCACTAGGACTAGCATTGAAAATCGGCCCATTATTTCACTTTATCATTAGAATTAGCGATAATAACTTTTACGATAGCTAATATGTCATGACAAAATTGCGTCCTATGCCCATGTTCTGTAACTCTCGCGTCGAGAAACTTTTAGATGTTAATGTGTGATATGAAAAAAATGCCATATATTGAAACAACAGCTGTTTTTCTTACAAAACTGTGTCTGTTCTATGCCCATGTTCTGTAACTCTCGCGTCGAGAAACTTTTCGATTGAAATGTGTGAAATGAAAAAAATGCCATATATTGAAACAACAGCTGTTTTTCTTACAAAACTGTGTCTGTTCTATGCCCATGTTCTGTAACTCTCGCGTCGAGAAACTTTTCGATTGAAATGTGTGAAATGAAAAATGACAAATATTTCAACAAACAGCTGTTTTCCTCAGTAAACTGTGTATGTTACTTTTTTTTGGCAACCACTAGCTGTCACGTAAGGAGATTACTTCCCAATTTACTAAAAAAGAGTTTCTGTATAATTTTTTTTTTTTTTTTTTTTTTTTTTTTGTGATGCCACAGATGATGCATGTTTTCTTTTATTTAGTTTTAAGTTTTATTATCTTATTTAGTTTTTTTTTTTTTCAATAATATTATAATAATTAGTATTGTGGTTATTTTGTTGAACTATTTATGGTTTTTAATCCAAATTTTTAATATTTTTAATTAGGCTTAAGTTCATGTAAGACGGCAAATCCATCTGAGGAGATCGAGTGGTTGCGATCGAAACATGTCATGGTAACCTGCCGGCCAGGGTTCGAGCCCGAGCCACGTCAATAATGAAAGATTATCAATAACAATTTTAATTAATTTTCATGTTGTAAAATTCCTTTCTTCATAAAAATTATTTAATAAAAATTAAATTTCATGAACTTAAGCCTAATTAAAAATATTAAAAATTTGGATTAAAAACCATAAATAGTTCAACAAAATAACCACAATACTAATTATTGTTAAAGCTAAGGCACGAGCTCTATGTGTACATTTGTCCTTCAAGTTGTGCTGAAAAAGGTCAACAGAAAAGAGAAAGACAAAGGGAAAAAAACAAAAAATGTACTTGGACTTCAAGAAAAATTCTTGACGAAAGTACGAAAAAACAGAAGTAAAGGAAAAAACATGTAAAATCAATTAAAATGGATAATCATTCAGGAAAAGCAAATTTCGATCTACCAAATGTTAAAATACAATTTGGTTTAAGGATTGATGTTTGACTAGTGACGTCAGCAGTCGTCGATGGCTGCGAGTGTAAGACGGCAAATCCATCTGAGGAGATCGAGTGGTTGCGATCGAAACATGTCATGGTAACCTGCCGGCCAGGGTTCGAGCCCGAGCCACGTCAATAATGAAAGATTATCAATAACAATTTTAATTAATTTTCATGTTGTAAAATTCCTTTCTTCATAAAAATAATTTAATAAAAATTAAATTTCATGAACTTGAGCCTAATTAAAAATATTAAAAATTTGGATTAAAAAATATTATATTTATTTGTTAACATTATAGTTGTACAAAATATTTACATTTTAAAATTTGGGCCTCAGCGCCATAAGGGCATTTTTGAGGCAAGTTGGCAACATTTACTTAGCTGTACAATATAAAAAGTAAATAAATCTTCATATAATTATTAATTAAATTATAATTATAGTAACATATGTACATATTTACAAAAGAAGCATTTCCAATAAGCTATATAAGTATTCTTTGCATTCTCTTTTAAAACTTGATATTCGCTCAATAGATTTAAAATTAGCAGGTAAGTTATTATAAAGATTAATCTATAACATAATCTATACGTTGCTTAGTTCTTTCCAATCGGCACCTTGGAAGATTTGATATATTTCGCGTATAAAAATATGACTGGTTTTGCCTAAAAGGAATTATATGTTCACCTGTTTCATGTAAACTCTTATAAACATACAATATAACCTGGTATTGATATAAGCCATAAATTGGTAAAATAGTTTTGCTTACATTCTTGTATAATAAAACTGTTGCAAAATTTCTTGGTAAATTGTATACAATTTTTAATGCCTTATTTTGCAGACATTGTAGAGATTTTTGAACTGTATTATGTTTATTAAATGCATAGACACTGGTCAAGTAATTGAGATGTGATTGTATCAGACCGTTATAAATCATTATTTTTGATTTTTCACTTAGTTTATTTTTGAACTTATATAATATGCCAATGGCCGGAGCCATTTTGTTCTTCACCTGATTTATATGTAAATCCCAGCACAGATTACTCTGCAACGTAATGCCTAAGTATTTAATCGAATGAGTTGCACTAATTGATGTTCCGTCAACACATACAGAAAAGTTGTTATTTAAACTTGCTGAGTGGGGTCTAAAACGCACCAACTTTGTTTTTTCAGAGTTAAGCAATAAACGATTTAAGCGAGCAAATTCCACTAATAGAGCAGTATCTCTGTCAATATTTGTTTTCAGAACCAAAAGGGTAAAACAAGCAAATATCATCTGCAAACATGAATAATTGACCGGTTAGATTTAAGTTTTTCAAATCATTTATGTAAATGGAGAATAATAAAGGACCAAGTCCACTTCCTTGCGGTACGCCATAATCTACAGAACCAAAAAAACTTCTATGCTGTCCAATTTGAACAAACTGTTGCCTGTTCATGAAATAATTTTTAAACAATAATAATTCTCGCCCTTGAATTCCATAACATCCTAACTTTTGCAGCATAATTTTATGATCGATAAGATCAAATGCCTTTGAAAAATCAAAAAACATCCCTGCAACTCCAGTAAAACCGTCATCTAAGCCTTTGCAAACATACCTTACAACATTTAATACAGCGTCCTGCGTACTAACCCCTTTTCTAAATCCAAATTGATATTTGTATAAGAATTTATTATGCTCAAGATAAATCAATAGTCTGTCATACAATATTTTTTCAAATATTTTATCTATTGTTGAAAGCACAGCAATCGGCCGATATTTATTCTCAGTAGTTGCATTGACAGCTTTTGGTATTGGTACTATCTTATGAATTTTTAATTCCCTAGGGTATTCTGAAGTTCTTATAATTTTGTTAAATATTTCAACTAAAATAGGTAAAATAACATTTAAACATTCCTTTACCATTTTAACCGTAATGTTATCAAAGCCAGGGCATTTATTTGCATTCATATTTAAAACAATATTACTAACATCTTCCATATCTATTTCATTGAGAACAAAACGGCAACTTGTTGCAGTAAGTGTTCTTAAGGAATTAATTGAGTCCCCAGGAAAGATATTTATTCGACTTTTAAGTTGTTTTACTATCGAAATAAAGTAATTATTGAAACAGTCTACTTTTACTTGTTCATTTAATATTAAATTGCCTTGTGAATCATTTAGTTTTACAACACTATTTTTCGATCTACCAAGCACATTGTTTATAAATTTCCAACATTTACTCGGATCATTACCAGCTTTCTTCAAGTTATCTGCGTAATAACAATCTCTACATATTTTTATCGCCGATTTTATAACCCTACTTATTCTCTTCAAAGAAATTTCATTATCACTATTATTACTTGATTTACGTCTTTTCTTTAATAATTTTTGTTTAAAAGAAATTAGTTTTTGAAGATTTTTATTAATCCAAGGTGTAAGTTCAAAATGTAATGGCTTTTTAGACTTTTTTATTACAGTTGAAATATTAATAGCTGATTCCATGGAAGATATTAATGAATTTGTCAAACATGTCACAGGCAATGATGAAAAGTTTGTAGGTAAAATATTTTGTAAATGATTTTTAGCTTTTTCATAATCACAATAAGTTTTAGATATCTCAGTCAACTTTGCTCTTTTAAAGTTACTCTTCATTCTACAAAATAACATATTATGATCTGACAGAGTACATTCAACAGAATCAACACTAAGCCTTTCCCACAAATTGATCTATACATGATCTACTTTCCGGTCTTGTGATAAGGTTGTGAACAGAACCACAGTTATAGTTCTGAAAAATTGAAATCAGTTCTCCACATGAGGAACTTTTTTAAATATCAATATTAGAGTCACCAACAACTATTAATGGATTTTGAGCTAAATCATGTAACGAATCATCAAGTAAATTTATGAAATTAACTTCATTACATTTTTGTGAACGATAATATGACACAACTCTTAGTGGTTTAGATTCAACCTTTATGTTATGTAAAGTAATAGCCAAAATTTCAACAAAATTTTCACTTTTACAAATATTAAGACTGTAACTAATATTCTTATTTATATATAAAGATGTACCACCATACCCATCTTCTCTACAACAATGTACATTTGCAAAACCAGATATTTCATATATTTGAGTAATTTCTTTTTCAAACCAAGTTTCCTGAATTGCTATTAAATCCGGCAATTTTGGTAATTGAGACAAAACTGATTTAAATTTGTTAAATTTATCAATAGATGAAACGCTTCTTATATTAATGCTGAGTATATTTAAAAATTCATTGTTTAAACAATTTATGTACTTTTTAAAGTTTGAATAATTATTAAAATATTTGTTTACTAACATTTACTGATTATAAATTTTTAAAAGCAAGTATAATTTTTGTGAATAAAGTTCCCGCTTTGATCTATCAAATAAACTCACGAATTAAAATGGGGCGAGAAAAAAATTTCAACACTAAACAACAATTAAAAATGCAAAATACAAAATACAAAGAATAATAATAATATTTTGTTCTTGGCACATTTTTTTGATTTTAACATTTTTATAAAATATACGAATGTTTTTAAAGCTCGTTTGCAAACAACAAACATTAAACTCGCACTTTACATTATTTGATATAATCGACGGTTGTATGTTCGCCGCCGTCGTTGAAAATTTTTCGATTTTTGTAAATTTTGATCGCCGTCAACGATTTGAGCGACTGTCGTTCTCAACTTCTGCAATGTCACATCGGCTTCGAGTGCAATGTTTTGACAGTTATAACGTAACGACGTAAACTCTTTTGATAGTTTTTGACTCGAGTTACAGACACATTTTTTTCTTCAATTCCGAGAAACGATGGAATATTTTTTTCACATCTTTTCGATGCGAAAAGTTCTAACTCAACATGGGTACTGGTAGGTCCAAAAAATCTCATTGATGTAGATGATGATATCAAAATAATATTCGGCACAAAGAACGTTTGGGTCTTATATATGGTACTCCCAGAAAAATTTGTTTCTATACTTTGGTGTAGAATATCCTATGGTCGGGATTTACCGACTGTGCTTTCTTACTTGTGTTTGATGAATTAGAAAAATGTGAGAGGGGCCTATAATTTTTTTTTTTTTTTGAGAAATTTTAATGCTAAATCTGCAAAATATTTGGATTTTCTGTAATTTTAAACGTTTTGAACATTTAAAATTGCATTTATTCATTTTAATAGTGCTTGTTTTTAAATATTTGTTACTAAATTCTTTTGACTTTTTTGCCCAAGGACTTGTGTTAAAATATTTTTTCTGCTTTTTTCCTGCTTTTCACAATAAATTTAACGAGTTTGTAAAAGTTTTAATGCAAAATTTTTTAAGTGCACTTAGTGTGCAAAATGAATTTGTGTTTAGTTTCTCTTGCTTAAATGAGTTTACCCCATTATAGTTGCGAAAAAATATTTCAAGTATTTATGATTTTTTTTAATAATTTTATTCTGCATAATATTTATTTCAGTACAACAAATGTGCAACACAGTCATCAAACAAAAATGGAAAGCAAACAAAATTTCAAAAATCTTTTCCACAAAGAATTTGATTTCATCTACAAAATTTGTGAAATTTTAGTTGTATAAAATATAGAAACAAGCGCCGGTATTGTACTCTTTTATTAAATATAACAATTTTGGTTGAATAGCCTTGGTTTAAGTGTGGAATCGATAAGTTTTGAAACAATTTTTTTTTAAGATTATAAGTTTAGAGTTTTTTTTTTAATTTCATACATTAACCCTTTAACGCCAAAGAAGAAACTGCTAGTAAAAACCCGTTTTTTTGTTGTTTTTTTTTAAGCCTGGATTAAATAAAAGGAATTCATTGAAAAAAAGTTTACATTTTTTGTTGTTTTTTTTAGAAAAATGGATGTCTCCACATGGGGACAATGGGCGTTTAAACTATGAAATTGACTAAACCAATTTCGTTCTACACAAAGTGTTTTTGTGCATAGTTAGCATCTCCATCGGGACTTACAATGTCAGACAACACACTACAACCGATTTTCTATCCTATTAGGATTATGGATAATGTTTTTACGACCAGCATCAGCTACTGCAGCACAAGATTAAGGCTACAAATAGGCTCTAGTAATATTTCGTCAAAACGACAATTGGTTAACAGAAGTTGTACTATCAACTCATTTAACAAAACATACAACCACAAAGCGCTACTTAGTGAATAGTGAACTTCTATACAGGGAAACACTATATATTATGAGTTTATTAAAAAAAATGCTTTTTCGCTTAAATTGTATTGTAATTTAACCTTATCATAATGAATTTCCATACACTAAACTTTTCTTTATAGTGAAAATATATTAAAAATATAAATTAAATTCTTATGCATTTTTTACCCTTAAGCAGTCTCACTTGTCAAGTGAATGAAAATGTCACACGACGCACACTGGGGTATTTTGTTTAGAACACCTCAAAATAAGCCGAAAAAATTTTATAAAAATTATCGATAACTCGTTTAGTTATCGAGATATCTGGAGTTGAAGTTTAAAAAAAATCGATAACTTTTTACCGTTTTATTTTCTTAGAGAATACCTCAAAATTAACCCAAAAAATTAAGTAAGAATTATCGATAATTCGTTTTGTTATCAAGATATCTGGAGTTGAAGTTTAAAAAAAATCGATAACTTTTTACCGTTTCATTTTCTTAGAGAATACCTCAAAATAAACCGAAAAAATTAAGTAAGAATTATCGATAACTCGCTTTGTTATCGAGATATCTGGCTTTGAAGTTTTAAACAATATGATAACTTTTCAGCGTTTTACTAGACCAGATAATTTTGTTTTGTCGTGCTTCTCAAATTAGGCGGAAAACTAAAATGAAGTAATCGATAACTCCCTTAGTTAGCGAGATATCGATGTTACAGGTTTTTCTGTATATTACCCTAAAATATGCAGAAAAAATTAAATTTTGCGATAATTCGATTATTTATTATTTTAAATAAAAAAACAAACATTTCATTATAAATTTCATTACAATCAATTAATTATGCATCATCATTGCTATCATCGTCACCATCTTCCTCGTCGGAATCACTGCCATGAGCACTATTATTGTCTCTGGCATAAGCGTTTGCCAAATTTAAGGATGGAGATTGTAACATATCCAAAGCCGTTTTTGGTAGGCTGTGTAATTTTTTTTCAGGCAATTTTCTCCTGCTTGATATTATTGGATTAGAATTAATCAGCATCATATTAAAAACGTCTTGATTCGACTTTTGTCGATTCATTTTTCTAGAATAACACTCTCTGCATTTTTTGAAATCTTTGTTGGTAGCTTCCTGCGCTTCTTCCGATAATTGACCAATCGGTAACAATGCATATGCTACTATTTCAGGTCCGTGAATAAAAAATTTATGCAATGTTGGGGGCATATAGTACCACGGATAATTTTCTACAAAGATTCTAGCCGTTTCATGTGCATATTCCCGAAACTTATGTACATTTACTTCATGACCACAAGAAACAACAATCAGTATATTATGCATTCTGACTATTAAATTAACGTTAATTTTCGTAATTTCCGCTGATAGTTCCGCCCCTGCAAATAAAATTGGACCACCTGGTCCATTTTGATAAAATGGACTACTCCATGGACTGGTCCGATGTAATGCAAGCATGGACCATGTCATTGTTAAAAACTGTTTGTAGTGAGACGACATGTCTTCGTGTTTTAACGACATGCTTTTGTTTTTAAACGATTTCAAAACTAACCCTTTTGAGTGTACCATGGAGTAGTTTTAAAACTACTCCTTAGTGGTCCAAAGGTGGGTTATATGGTCCTCTCCTAGGACATCGTAATGTTAAATAGACCAGGTTTTTTCCATACGTTTGGGTTAGTTTTGGACTAGTCCTGGTCCCTTGTGGACTACTCTTTACACGCGTGTTTGGACTGGTCCTATTATTTGCAGGGGCATTCTGAAAAAAACGCCTGGCCATATTTCCGTCATTGGAGTTACCGAATCCGGGTTTTGGACGATCAACAATTAAACCAGTTTTCTCTTTAAATTGTTTTTGAATTTCTGCTTTAGTTTTTTCGACAATTTGCTTTTCGGAGTCTGATCTAGCTTGCCATTTTTTGATTGGCAGTTTATATGACAAATGAAGAAGGCACTCAAAAACTGGAAGGCAAACACTGGAAACAACAACACAAAACAAATAATAAACCATCACAACAGCATCACCAGAGCTCTCAGTTTTGGGGTTTTTTGGGGATGAAAAATCGCAAATTGGGGATAAGGTATAAAATAAAACTGGGAACTCTGAGCATCACAAATCAGTTATACAACAACAACACAAAACAAATAATAAATATCAATAACAGAACAAAACAGATACGCAAAACGCCAGCAACAAAAAACATGCGCGGAAATTGATCATTTTTGACCACTGACATAATGAACAAAAAGCAGAATTAATCAAATATGCCACAAAAGCGCAGCTCAACTTTTTGCAGAAACATCGTCTACAATCCGCAAAATAAAAAAAAAAAAAAAAAAAATCAGAGCCCGATCTAGTCCGATAATTAACAATATGTCCAAATATATACCCCAAATATGCACATTTTGGGGACTATGAACAAAAAAATAATTTAAAATATTAAATCACTTTTTTTCCTGTAATACTTGTATCTGAAAAATAGTTCAATACCTGAAGTTGAAGGCTCCATACTCAGATTTAAATTTCACTTGAAGTTTTTTTTTATCGAAGACACACTTTTTTAAACTTAAAATATCAATTTTACAGCGAGCGCAAGTGAACAAAGAATAAAAGTGTAAATTCAAAAACATAATGCAGCTTCACTATACAACTTAGAGCCGTTATTTTTTCGGTTAGTGACGCAGAATTATGTGTAGTTTCTATTGTTATTAACAGCCTGTTCATGGATTTCGAACGTCATCGTTCGCATAGAAAATAACATTAAAAACAAAAACAAACTTCGAACAATGTTCGATTTTTGTTTTTGTTTTAAATGTAATTTTCTATGCGACCGATGCCGTTCGATATCGTTAAACAGGCAGTAAGTATTCGAGTGTTATTTCAAAATTAATTTTTTAATTAATCCACAGTTTTGATACCCAATAACCCAGTGTGCGACGTAGCAGTTTTATTGAATAATGTTTTAGTTGAAGAAGGAGTAATAAAAAGAAAAGCAGTGTTGGATTCTTCCCACCACTTTATCAAGCATTTTATAACGATGCATTTATTCTTAAAATGTAGATGACACTTAACGATACTTAACGCAGAAGGCTTCAAAGCTGCTTTTTTGAGAATTTTGAAACGCACTTTGAAGAGTGTAATCCAAACTAATGGTGTTTTCTTTTCTACAAAAAAGTGTGACATTTTATTTAAAAAAATGCAATTTGGTGTCTGTTTCATAAAAATTTTCCTTCCAAAAAAGGGTGGGTTGTTTTATTCTAAAAATACGGGAGCAAAATTTTTAAGAAACAGACTCCAAATTGCATTTTTTTTTTTTAAATAAAATGTCACATTTTTTGTAGAAAAGAAAACACCATAAAGCACCTAATTTTGTTAAATTACAATTAAAAAAGAGTTATTTCTGTATTTGTAAGGAAGTTTGACTGTAATATTTAGTTCGCTGCTTACACGCAAAGAAAAACTTTAACTTTATATGGTCCCGTGACTGTACATAACTTATTTGCCACGATTAGGACCAGCTATTCATTATATTTTCGTATTCAGTGTTTTTGTTCATGGCGACTTATTTTTATTTTGCGACATTAAAACGACTTACCAAATGATATTAGAGTGTTTTTAGATATTTTAACATATTCTTCGGGTAATAAACTAAACAACAATTTGCATGTGCAGATTTCAATAAAGCCATAAATGTCAACAACAGCAAAACACTTAAAAATTCTGAAACGTTATTAAAAATCGACTTGGGAAACACAAACGAAAACAGGCGGAAGCGGATATATCACGAACAGAAAATGAAACGATAGTAAACAAAAATTTTTATGGGTTTTTCGTACAATAATATTTATTTCGCATAACAAACGTGTTTGACTTCAGGTTCCTTTTGTGACACTGTTTTTTTTATCTTTAAAGTTTAAATTGGTGTACAAATATTATTACAAGTATGTATGTAGTAGATACAAGTAAAACGTTGATATTTAAGTTGTAAGCACTTCCTTTGAGATTTTGATGCCTTGCGGTAGAGAAAGATTCGTCTCGTCGAACAGCATGTAGGTTTTTTTTAATTTGAGTCTTGAAGTGTGTAAAACTAACTTTATTTTTGGGTTTCCTCTCAAGCTGCAAATATCAAATATATAAAAAGTATTTTGTCTCGCCTGTAAAATGTGCTGGTAGGGGGTTAGCCGAAGATTTATCAAATTTTTTTTATTGAATAAAATTGCTGTAACTCAAAAATATTTTTGTTGTATTAACGGCCAATTTCATTAAGTTCAGTTGAAACTAAATTTACTTTAACTTCCATTTAACAATATGCTTTTGAGAGTTAAAAGTGATAATTAAATATAGCTGCTGTTGGTGAAATTGGCCGTTACTAATACATTTGTTAACAGTTAAACGATAACTTTTATGTTTATATTTGACATAAAATTATTTTTTGCTCTGCAAACACGTTAATAGCATTTGTTCCCGGAAAATTTGTATTCAATTCCCAATTTCCGGTAATTGTATTTGTATTTATTTCGAATAGGAGTTCCTTATACAACAAGACATAATCTTTATATATGTATATATAAAAACGATTGTGCGTGTATGTGTTCCTAAAACTCTAGAACCGCTGGACCGATTGACACCAATCTTGGATAATAATTTATTTAAGTCGGGAGCCAGGTTACTCTTAAGTTTAATTCCGATAGGTGGCAGTGTTGTCATGATATTACACTTTTTTTTATTTATGGTACGGTTTGGCTAAAATTCACTTATTATATTTATTAAGCAAAAATTAAAAAAAATTTTGAAATTTAAGTGATAATAACGGCAAATTTCGAACCACCAGTATTACTGGTTAAAGATTGATGTTTGACTGTTGGCTAACGGGCACCGCAGTGAGTGGTGCAGTGGGTAGAACACAAATATCTTCTGACGATAGAAAGTGGTGTTTCTTGAAACATGTAAAGATCAACCCGGGCTCAAATCCCAGCTCAGCCAAGAAAAATTATAAATAAATTTTAATAAAAATTCCAAGTTGTAAAATTCCTTCCCTCAGTGAAAATAATTTTATGACAAATTAAATTTAATGAACTCAAGCCCAATTAAAGAATATCAAAAATTGAAAATTAACAGTTCAACTAGAAATCGAAAATTGTTCTTAAACAAAAATAGTTTTCCTGATAAAAATTTGACCCGGTAAATAGCGCTGGGGTCAAGTTATTAACAAAATTCTCCAGTAATTAACTTTTTATTTATACCCACAGCACAATAGTGGAACATTTGTGCTGATGTGTGTAACACCTTAAAATATTGGTCATAGACCCACCTTAAAGTATACGGATCGACTCAGAATCACTTCACGGACATCGTTAGTCCATGTGCGCAAAGTACAGGTCGCAATTTTGGAGATAATTTGATAAAATTTTGGACATAGGTTCTTATTGGCACATGGACCAAGCATATTGAAAATGGGTCGAATAATAAGACCACGAGGGAAAATAAGGGAAAATTTCTTCCTCTCAGAAACTATCAAACCGATTTTAATGAAATTAAAAACATAGATATAACCATATCTATATGGACACAAAAGGTATGCATTTTTCAGAATATAGGACCACGAGGGGAGATAGGGCCAATTTTTGCACTTCAAACCGATTTTAATAAAATTTAAGCCATAGATAGATCCATATCTATATGGACACATAAGCTATACAGTTTTTCAAAAATAGGACCACAAGGGGAGGTAGGGATTAATTTCTGCCACTCACCAATAACACACGACAGTTGTGGTGGATTGGGATGGGGAAATTGAAAAAATATATACAAAATATATTTGTTAAGATAATCGATATTTATTATTTCAAAAATAGTGATATATCGATATATTGAATGTATTTTGGTGAAACTACTACCAAATTAAAAAATAAATATATATGCATAAATCTTATTATTATTAGAAATATATTCAGGGTCGTTTGACTTTTCTGTTTTAATTAGAAATCTGCAATGTGAAAACCCCGAATTTTTCTTGTTTCTTCTTCTTGTAGATGCCAATCAGTTTAGATCTTCATATTAGTTTAAAAAAACATATAGTGCATGCAGTATTGCCAATTCTTAAAAAAAACATATTGTTTGAAAAAAGTCTAAAATTTTGTGTTTTTAATGAAGACTGACTTCAAAAAATATCGAATACTATCGAATTTCAATATCGATACATGGATATATCGGTATATTAAATATATATTGATTATTTTTTTTAAATATCGATATTTTGATACATCAATATTTTTTGCCCATTCCTAGTGGTGAATGTCATTGAAATCAGAGGTGTTGTATCCGAACGGCATAATGGGGTGACATGTTTTCACTCAAACAGTTTTTAAAAAAACGGTAACACATTAGTACCACATAACTGGACAAATAAGTATAATTAAAAAATTATTTGGAACTACGATCTACTAGAGGTATATATAGCTAGTTATGCCAAACATGAAATATGAAATTTCGGTGAATTTTTTTCTACGTCATCATAGACTGAAGACATACACAAATGCACATACATTTTGTCTCTGATCATAGCACCTCATATTTTTTCTCTAATGGTGTTTTCTTGTCTGACAAAAATGTTCCATGTATGCTACCATTCGCGCGGGTTTTTGTTCTATTCTAAAAAAATATGCAAAAGTGTGAGAAGTTGTCGTTTTCCTTTCTAAATATGTGGCAAATATAAATGGCAAATTTGTTCCATTTTTTACCCCCAGTTTTAATTGAGTGTGAGATAATACCATTTTTTGCATCTGCGTTATGTACATTTTTTCTTGTTTTTGCGTATAATTTGTGTTGTATTCTGATTTATGATTATATTGTGATGGATAAAAAAACTTTTTATCTTTTGTTTTACTTTTATTTAATAATTATTTTTGAAAATCAGTGCTGTAAACGCTTATTGGAATTCAAAGAAAATTTAATTTTGAAAATTTCTACAAGCTTGGTGAATATCGATTTTAGTACAAACTTTGCATTCAATATTTAACACGCTAAATACACATTAGTGTTGAGTGTCAAACGTAGCTATTATGTTGTTCATTGTAATTTAGAAACATGTATCATTTTGTAAGGGTACGTGTAACCTGTTAAATATATTACATTATAAATATATTATATTTTTAGAAAAGAAAACACCATAAGTGTATATTTTATGATACTGAATGGACCTTAACCATTTGTTAGTTGTTATTGAAAACCAGGCTTAAGTTCATCAAATTTAATTTTCATTAAATTATTTTTATGAAAAAAGGAATTTTACACCATGAAAATTAATTAAAATTGTTATTGATAATCATTCATTCTTGACTGACCTGAGATTCGAACCCAGGCGACTGGCCTGAGATTCGAACCCAGGCGGCTGGTTACCCTGACATGTATCGATCGCTACCACTCGATCTCTTCAGAGTGTTTTGCCGTCTTACACTCGCAGCCATCGACGACTGCTGACGTCAATAGTCAAACATCAATCCTTAAACCAAATTGTATTTTAACATTTGGTAGATCGAAATTTGCTTTTTTAATGAAAATTAAATTTTATGAACTTAAGCCTGATTAAAAATATTGAAAAATTTGGATTAAAAACAATAAATAGTTCAATAAAACTACCACAATACTAATTATTGTTATTGAAAACAGTTATAATTATTGCTTAACTTGCAATCTATTTCATATGGACAAACCACAAAAAAAAAAAAAAAAAAATAAATTTAGGCCAACGTAATTCGTTCACATTAGTTTTATATTGAAATTTAAGACAAACTCTCAAAACAACTTTTAGAATTATAACACAAAAAAGTAGTAACAACTTTTGGTAATTTTCATAAGATTTACATTAAATTTTCTGCATTAAATTTATGGTATTTCCAATTACAAGACATTAAACCAAAATTGTTTTTATTTCTTATTTTTCCTACATCAAACAAAAAAGAATTCTTTTTCATGTTTTACGGCAACAAATTAGTTTTCACTTTTGCCATAATTTGTTATTAAAATGAGCTAAATTTTTAAAAAATGAGAAACAAAATCATTGAGTTGTTTATAACTTTTAACACACGCAGCGTCAAAAAATAATTATATTGGTCACGGACAATCATACCACTTTAAGGCGAAAATGGTCCACCATATTAAAACGCGTACCTGACTTCATTTTTATTTTTTTACCCTTCACCACAGGTGAAATGGGTATATATAAGTTTGTCATTCCGTTTGTAATTCCTACAATATTGATATTGGACTTTAAAATGCAGATATGTTCTATATATATATGAGTAGCATGATACAAAGAAAACAACATATCGCATTCAGCTTTGAAAAATTAGATGTTTCTGCGTCACATCAGCGTATAAGTACAGCTTAAATATAGAAACACAAGCAAACAAACATGTGTATAAATTTATCATTCTTGTATGAGTAGCGAAGTTAATTTTAAAATGTCCATCTGTTCATGTGCATGTTGGAATGGTAATACTAAAGAACCCAGATAAGATGCCCAGTAAAAAATGTGCTCGAAAAGGAGCAGGTTTTGTGTATGAATTCATACCTCAAATCGCTTCAAACTTGCTGATGGGATGCCTGATTTTTGTATTGGGTGTTCCCGGTTTGGAGGACTATTTTCTACTGATAATAAGCGCTTCTTTTTACATGCCTACAAAGCACTCCTAAAGTGCTTTTTTAAGGGCTCACTAAATTAACATATTCATTAATATTTTGCTTTTACTTGTTTAAATGGCTTTTTTCGATCATTTTCGTAAACCATAATTTATTTTTATTTTTTTCGCTTTAAAACCTTCTTCGTTGTCAGCACTTAAATATCAACTTTTTTGTATATTTTATTCTTTATTTTTTACTGCTGTATAAGAGCTCTCTAATTGAAGCGCTTGATTATACGCTTTTTTTCTGTAGTGCTTCAAAAAACCTAAATTTTTTTTACTGGGCAGCTCTATCTACCGGGTCGAAAATGTATCAGGAAACTTATTTTTGTTTAATAAATATATTTTCAGAATTTCAGGCAAATCTTACCATAAATTAAAAAATTGTAATACCAGGACAACAGCGCCACCTTTCGAAACTAAACTTAAGAAAAGCTGGTTCCAGACTCAACTAATTTATTGTCCAAGTTTGGTAACACGTACCTGGAACTGACGTTTTTTTATATTAAGAAAGATATATTCCGTAAAGCTATGTTCACACCTATTACATATTTGACGTCCTAAACGTAACCACTAATTTTATTAAAAAATTATTTGCTTTTGCAAAACGTTGTCTTTTTACAAATTCAGTTAATTAATTCAATGGAAATTATTAAAAATAAAGCTAAAGTTTGATAAATTTACTGGTTACGCTTTGTTTTTGGATTTTTTCGTCAAATATTTGTTAGGCCTGTCTGAACATACCTTAATTGTTCATTATTCATATTTTCTATACTAATATTATAAAGCTGAAAAGTTTGTATGTTTCTATGTGTGAAAGAGGTAATCTCTGGAACAAATTTCTTCAGCAAAACGAGAAATGAAACCTCCTAACGGACATAGGCAATACAAGGTTCCACTAAAGTGTTAAGAATAGGGTCCGAGGCGCTAAGCCTTCTATCCCAAACTCACTCATACCTCCAAAACTAAAAGACAGAAAAAAATTTAATACTTATTGTTGTTCTTTAGAAAAATAAGCGGACAGGTGTCTGGTACTTTTTTTAAAATTCGGTCCTTTTAGGGAGCAAACGGGTAAAAGCTGAATTTCGGTACTTTTTTGTCACCCCGTCTGTCTTTAAAACCCATAAACGTTAAAATAAACATTATATCACGTTCGCTACTTACTTCAAATATACAAATACAAATTCGGTACTAGAAAATCGAACGTTTAAGGGGTAAATTCGTAACTATTCTTAATATTTTTTTACGAAGTAGTTTTCTCCATTCTTTGGCTTACACGTTTTAAATGGGCTCTTACTACAATATTAAAATTGTTGATACCTTAATTTGGAGAAAAGAGTACCAAAAAGAGATAAACGGAAAATAAAATTTCTTTCATTACTAGCTTTTTGGCTTTACAACTGGTACTTTTTAATTACCGTTAATATTGGACCCAGAAAAATAAAATTCAACATGCTATATCCTGAGTGATAAGACTCTATGGGGGAACTTTTTGGTAGTTTTTTGACATTGAACTGATACTTTTTGAATTTCTGTTAGTATTGGACCTAGAAGCATTAAATTAAACATGAAGGGTTCTGAGTGAATGATAATCTGTAAGAAGGGCTTTTTGGTCCTTTTTTGTTCTTCAACTGGTACTTATTGAATTTCCCTTAATATTGGACCTAAAAGCATTATGTTGAACATGCAATGTCCTGAGTGAATACTGTAAGAGGGGCTTTTTGGCAATTTTTTGTTCTCTTACTTGTCCATTTTGAATTTCCGTTAGTATTGGACTTAGAAGC
Organism: Pollenia angustigena; assembly: GCA_930367215.1. Lineage (NCBI taxonomy): Eukaryota > Metazoa > Arthropoda > Insecta > Diptera > Polleniidae > Pollenia > Pollenia angustigena. The sequence continues at coordinate 241,003,375 of OV884059.1, read as the reverse complement.
ATTAAATTCAACATGAAAGGTCCTGAGTTTATGAGAATCTGTTAGAGGGATTTTTTTTTGGAACTTTGTATTTCTCTAACTGGTACTTACTTAGGAAAGGGTGCAGGGCCATTCAGAAAATATAAATTATCGTTTGAGAAGAGATATATGAAAGCAATAGTTTCCGTTTTCAAAAGAAAAAGAAAGCAATTTTAACATGAGTACGCTATTTACCCTTCATTCCGCCTCTCGTTTTCATTTCTAATCATTTTTGCTGAAGTTTTAGTTAAAACACACAGGGCTTATATGTTTTTTTAAAGCTAGGAATATGAAGGGAGAGATGGGCAATTTGGATTTTGATGGAATTAAAAACTTAAATAAAACACACAGGCTTTATATTTCTTTATAGTAAATCAAAAATTCATTATGGGCGGACAGCTTCGCTGGAAGGGCTATTATAATATAATATTAAGTCAAATCAGGCGAAAAAGCGCAGAGATATAAGCAAAAAGCAAAGCTGCCTCTAAATGTAAAATTTTAACGTAGAAATCTAAAATGTTTACCCTTGAACCCTAAACTTTTTTAAAGTGATCTTTATTTCCATCTGACATAAACTTAGTTGAATTGTGGCAGTAAAACTTAACAAAATCAGGTAATTTTTGACCGAGTTTAAGACCAACAACAACTACATACTTTCTACCCAAAATAATGGTTTTGGCACCAAGCCATATGAGCTGGGAGGACCATTTTCGGCTCAGATATTTTATGAATAAAAAGAGTATAACATATAACAAAATCAACCAACTCGATCCATTATTTCATTCATCCATTAATTATTTAAGTACGATAGGGTCAATACAAAACAAGCAGAGTTAAACATATTGAGAAGCAATAAGAATAAAATTGGAAAACAATTGACTTTTCAATAATATGGTGAAGTGTTTAATTGATTCGCTGCAGCTGAATTTAGCAATTTTAGTTGTTTTGGTTTTTCAACTTTCTACTGCAAGAGGAAAATAAGTATTAAAATGTTTATAAAACAGCGAAATTAAACAGTTTTTAATTTTTTTATTTTTTTTTTAGAACATGAGACTAATTAAATAAACTAGCAGGGAAAAGAAAATTCTCCTTTTCACATAAACGCAAAAACGTTTAAATTTTTTATAGTTTACATGCAAAAAATTTAGAAGCGCTACTTGAATACATTTAAGAGGGAAATAAAGCGCTTACACACATTATAATTTTAAGTACACACTCCAAATATTATACAATTTAAGTTTTGCTAAATAGTAAAAAATAACAAATTCAAATTTAATACACAAAACGTTAAAAGGTTTTTTTCTTTTGATAAATATGTGGCCAGTATTTTGGAGCCAAGATGTAATATAAATCATAATAAATACAGTGTGGGATATAAGTCAGTCACTGTTTATAGTATATGGGTAATTCCAAAGTGTTGAACGTGACAGTCGTACGCATCAAAAATGCAATAACATTCTAAACCAAAAATATTTTTACGTTCTCTAATCCCTTAAATTATAGCACTAAGAAAGCACTGTTATCTATGCTAAAGTTTATGGAGGGCGCGATTCTAGGTCAAACATTATGGCAAAAGAAGTGTCGGTTCGAATGTGAAAAAAACAGAAGTAATTTTTGTGGCCATGTATAAAAAGGCGTAATTCAGCAAAACCTGGCACAATTTTTTAGTCAAACTACTTTCAGAATTTTACGTAGCAATGTAACATTAAAATGTCTTGGTTTGATTCCAAGATCTTATGGATTTCCTTTTTTTTTAAGCCAAATTCTGGGTCTATACGTGACATTTCAAACGTGATATTTTTTCCGGAATAATTGAACTCAATAATAACTAAAATAAAATAAAAATTTACCGTTAATCATAATAACATAATATATTTAACATATTTCTCTTTGTACTCTTCCTTAGATAACACTACGTGACAATTTTTTGACCAAATGAATTTGACACCTAGTCTTTGTGTCCGCTGAATCCGAATATGAAGTCAGAATTTTCAAAAGTAGAACAGTTTTTGAGATATTCCAAAATAACCGTTATTTGTGCTTTTAAAAAAGATGCTGTGACTGAAATGCAAATATCCAAAAAATAAAATTTTAGCCTATTTCAATACGAACATTTTGTGCCCAATAGGATCCAGATCAGTGCAAAAATGACAAAGTTACAGAAGATTAATTGAATTAACCCACAACAAATAAATATACAAAGCTAAATTTTTATTAACAAAAATTGCTTGAAATGATTGACTTTCTATGTGTCTAAATCTTCTGTAGCTTTGTCATTTTTTTTACCAATCTATGTCTTGTTGGGTTCAAAATGTTCATAATAAAAAATCTAATGTCGCATGCAATAAAACATTAGGATTTTTAAATCATTGGTTAAAAACAAATAACTTGAAAAAAGCAAAATTGAACAAAATCATAAAATTTTCAATGAAGCTTAAACTTTTGTCCACTGTTACTCTGTCATTTCTTGACTAATCTTCACAAGCAATCCATGGTTATTTTAGAAATTTTATTACCTTTCACTTTAAATAAAGAAATACATAATCCGTTTAAAATTTTTGAAGATATTTGCATTTCAGTCACATCATCTTTTTTAAAAACACAAATAACGGTTATTTTGGAATATCTCAAAAACTGTTCTACTTTTGACAATTCTGACTTCATATTCGGATTCAGCGGACAATTTTACATAATGATTAGCTGTCAGAAGCATTTGGTCACGACTTTGTTGAAATTTTGTCACGTAGTGTTACAGACCATGTAAGAAAATTTTTTTGGAATAATTTTTATCAAATATCACATATATAAAATAACGTTTGCACATCTTTGCAGTCTTATTGTTCATCTAAGTGAACAAATTCTAAATATTTCTCTATAACAATATCGTAAAATAATCAGCTTTTAATAACTTTTACATTTTCGGTCACGATGGACCTTTTGACGGAAATGCCCATATATGACATAATATTTTGCTGTTGTTATTTTCAGTATTAGAAACAACTTTTGGGAGATTTACAAGCCATTCATTTAGAAATGAGCAAAAGTAGTTGGGTTTTATTTTGCTAATCGAAATTAAATAACACAGGCCAACACTCAATTTTCTTCTTTGAATTTATCAACTGATTTCAGTTGTTTTGGGTGCGCTGAGTTCAAAACTGTAATCAGTTTGTCTCTATCAGCTCTAGTTTTTATGATATAGCTTTTTTATACCATTCACTTATGACCTCCACTTACCAATTACCCCAAAATTCTTAATCCAAAAAATTTTTTTTTATCAAAATTTTTGATTTACTGTTAAAGTATTGCCAAAAAAAAAAATCCAAAATTTTTTTAAGTATTTAAAAAGTAAAACCTTTGTTATTATTATCTTTAACTGTGACGATTAGTTATTAACAGGGCAAGGAAGTTCATGCACTTAAAATCGCAAAATATGCGCATAAAACATGCACTAAAAATCGTAAAATATGCAAAAATAAATGCAAAAATATGCATTAAAAATATATTTATTTAACCATATTTAACAAAAAAAAATAAAACATATATACATTTCATTCAGTTTTAAAAACTTAAAACATAGTTTAAAAAGTAGTAGTAGATAAAGATATATTTACATATATAAATAAATAAGTTTTTTTTTTAAGTTATCAAATGTAAAACTCATTCTATTTGGTCTTAAAACAGTTTTAAGCATTGAAAGTGTTCGTTTGACATCAACGGATGTAATAGGTGGATATTTAAAAGTGGTCAACTCCTTTGTTGAATATTCTTGTCTACAATTTTTTCTTTACTGGAAGGTAAATTAAAAATATTACCAATTTCTTTAACTTTTTTAAATCCGGCATTCTTTTTTAAAACTGCATAAATTTTGGCTTTTATTTCTTCGCCGATTTGACCCTCTACTTTTCTTATTTTAATGACAGCGTCATCAACGAGTTTAACCGAGGTGTTCAATGATTTAAACCCCTGAAGTTCGGTTATTGTCTCGACTAGAAACCCATTGTTTGAGTGTAAAAATTCTTATTGAGCCTTTATATTAGGTACATTTAAAATATATTGCATTATTTTCGTTAAAATTATTTACCACATCTTTAAATTCTTAAAAATTGTTGGTATAATACTCAACTGCCTGCAACTAGGTACCCCATCTTGTTATACATGGTTGAAACGCAAAGGTGACTTTAAAAACTTTCATGCATAGCATGAGCTTAGCATGTGACATGTAACATTTTTGAGTAAGATATCTTAAAAAAAAGGTCAAGTAGAGCAAAATTTTATTTTTATTAAAGGATTCTAAAAGAGAAATTGAATCTTTGAATGTTCGAGCTATTGAAGCATGATCCACCTTTTCCAACTTTACAATATTTAACAAAAATTTGTGTTTACTCTGTTCTTCTTCTGCATTCAAGATCTTCTTCTGCATTCAAGATCTTCTGCATTCAAGATCCCAATTACGTAGACAACGAAACGTCCTTTTGTGTCCATTGCTTCGTCAATAGACAGCCACAAATTATGTCACTTAATTCTTTCAACAATGTCACATAGTAAGTTTTTATAAGGGTTGTTTCCATAGGAATGGTTTCATTGTTATATTTGTTTAAAAAAATTCTATAATTTTGGTTGATTAGCTAATATAGAGGTATATCTGCAGACACCAGAGCATTATACAATTCAAAACTAAATTTGCTAGTCTTATCCCCAAAAGTTGATTTTCTTGAAATTAAAGTTTGCGAGACGTTTTCATAAATCATAAACCTTTGTGTTTCTGGCTTTGAAGGGCTTGATTTACTTGAAATTTTTAAATGAAACAACTTTTTGTAAACTTTGCAAAAAAGTACTTTTCCCTCTATTTTGAAGACTCAAAAACACACTTATTTAAAAGATTATTTTTTGGTATATTTTCTTTTGGCATTTTTTTCCTTAAAAACAATTTATTTTATTAATACTTTTTGGATTTTAGGTCATACTTCTTACACCGTAAATCAAAAATATTATGTTGAGTTCTATTTTTTCTTCGCCGAACATTATTTTTATTTGCTGAAGCAAGTAAAAAAAACCGCGAACAAAATGAAATGTCAAAAACTGCTTTATTGTTACTTCTACAATTATGTGCACAATTATACAAATTGTATAATTTTTGTATGTGCTACTTTTTAAAAGTAAAAGAAACAAGGCGAATTTATAATAAAATGTAGGTAATTCAATACCAAACACCAACATGTTGTTTTTGCTACTTGAAAATGTCGAAGTTAGCAGATTTTCCCATACTATTTTGATTGTTTGACAGCTTCAGGGCTGAAACAACTATAACCAGCTGATTCACTGACTACACCTTATAATGAATTCGCCTTGAACAGAAAGATATTTCTAAACAAAAAACTAAGAAAAGAGACATTTTTTTTTATAAATATTACAAAATATGACGAAAAATGTGAATTTATAACAAAATATGACGAAAAATATGCATTTATATCAAAATATGCAAAAACATGCATTTAAAGCAAAATTTGCAAAAATATGCACTAACAAATTGATGCAATTTTACTGGAAATATTGTGATTCGCAAAGATATTAACTTTAGGTGGGTCTCAGAGTACCGACAACAAACATGCATTTGCATGAAGTCCCTTGCCCTGGTTATTAATTATGGTTTTAGGCGACTAAACTGTTTTCCGGTAGTAGGGTTTATATGGGGCCTAGGGTAAATTATTGACCGATCATCACGAAATTTCACAGCGTTATTTCTAGTCCTTTAAAACTGTGACGTACCAATTTCTGTTATGATAGCATTATTAATTATGGTTTTAGGTGTACTAAACTATTTTCCGGGAGTAGGGTTTCTATGGGACCTATGGTAAATTTTGTACCGATCTTCACGAAATTTCACAGTATCATTTATAGTCCTATAAAACTGTGACGAGCCCAAATTTGTTATGATTGCATTATTTTTTACGGTTTTAAGCGTACTAAACTGTTTTCCGGTAGTAGGGTTTTTATGGGGCCTAAGGTAAATTATGAACCGATCGTCACGAAATTTCACAGTGTTATTTCTAGTCCTAGAAAACTGTGACGTTCTAAATTTTGTTACGCTAGCGTTAATTTTTACGTTTTTAGGCGTACTAAACTGTTTTCCGGGAGAAGTGTTTATATGGGGCTTAGGGTAAATTATGGACGGATCTTCACAAAATTTAACAGCGTGATTTCCAGTCAAATAAAACAAATTTTTGCAAAGTCTTATCTCATTCCGTGTCTTGTTCCAGCATTTATGTTATTTTTTGTAACAAAAATATAAATTTTTTTAGGTGGTGGTTCCACATTTTGATTCATAGCTCTAGTCCTACTGAACCGATTTAGCTGGATTTTAATCCCAAACTGCTTAGGATAACTATAAGCTGTTTGTTTATTTCTTTTGAGTTGTTCGAAAGTGAGCGTATTTTCAACAGACGGACAGACAGACGGGCATGGCTAAATCGACTTAGAATTACTCAAGGACCCAGAATATATATACTTTATGAGGTCTGAGATGAATAATAAAAAAGTTTCACACGGAATGACAAACTTAATATACCCTCTTCACAACTAATTGTGGTGGAGGGTATAAAAATAAAAGAAGTAAAACTGTTTCATAAAGATTTATTAAAATAAAAAAAATACTTAAAAAAATATGGGTATTTTTTTTTTTTGGCAATAACTATAATAGTAAATAAAAAATTTTGATAAAAAAGTTGGAAAAATAAAACTTTGGAAAAAAAAATTTGGGTAATTGGTAATTGGAGGTCATAAGTGGAGGGTATAAAAAAGTTATATCATGAAAACTAGAGCTGATAGAGACAAACTGATTACAGTTTTGAATTCAATGCACCCAAGTTAACTAGAATCAGTTGATAAATTCAAAGAAGCAAAAACCTTTTTTAATTTTGTCGGGGTGTGTAATTTAAGCCCAAGGAAAATTTAAACACTTTTTTAACCCCAAAATGCACCATCACACAATTATGCAATATAGTCTCTAGTTTTCTTAAAATCTCTTAAGTTTTCCTATATGTTAGGTACGATTTTAACCTGGCGAGTCGGTAGCAACTTTATTTGAAGTCAAGCATGTTGCTTAGCTTCATTCCCAAGTTTGGTAACGGAATGCTCAAACGTGTTGTAGTTTTTGAAGCCAAATTTTTGTCGTTTAAAAGTTACAGAATTACCCCATAGAACCAGTTTACGTTCCTTCTTTTTTCAGAAATTCATTTGTGTTCGCAAAACTCTTTTACTTATGTGCTTTGCTCCATAGGGAGGCAAAGTAACCCCTCTGCTCGTCCGTAGGGAATTCTCACTGCTTAAACTGTTAGCATTCTCCAGATATGTATGTATACAGAAATCGACTTTATCTGTGTACTGAAGGTTAATCAAGCTATTTGTTCCAAATTTGGATACTTTTACCGTAATTTATATTGTCTTTGTATGGAAAGGTTAGAAGATCGATTATTCGGCGGTGCGCAAAATGACCCCAGGAAATATGGCCCCAAAAAGAAAATGAAAAAGGGCCCCAAAGTTTTACATGAGACACAACAACACGCAATTTTGTGGCAAATTTTTAGGTTTTTTTGGGGTTATTTTTCATATTTTCGTTAGGGTGTTTTTGCATTTCATGTGGAATGAAAAATTGCCCCAATATCAAGGAATGAAATATGGCCCCAAATAAAATCACAATTTTTACTTTGCGGCTATTTTTCGTTTACTAATAAAAAATTCAAATTTTAAGAAATGAAAATCGCCCCCAAACATTTTAAAACAAATTTTATAAAATTCTAAGTAAAAGTTTCTAGGGGAAGCCGGTGTTTGTTATACCATAGAGGAAAAAATCCTTGCGCCCGGCCGAAGGCAGGCTATTAAGAGAAGCTTTACTGAGCGAACCCAGTGTTCGTTATACCATAGAAAAGAAAATCCTTGCAACCGGCTGAAGGTCGGCTATGTAGTGAAGCTTTAATGTGCGAAACCAGTGTTCGTTATACCGAAGAGAAGAAAATCCATGCATCCGGCCAAAGACCGGCTATATAGAAAAGCTTTATTTAGCGAAGCCAGTGTTCGTTATACCATAGAGAAGAAAATCCTTGAGCTCGGCCGAAGGCCGGATATAACGTGAAGCTTTAGTTAGCGAAGCCTGTGTTCTAATACCATAAAGAAAAAAATCCTTGCGCATGGCCGAAAGCCCAACCATGCTATCAACCGTACGATTTTTAAAGCCAAAACCATATAATTATTCGGATTTTGAAATCGGGATACTAAATATGGGATTTTCAGTTTTGGGCATATGAACTCCACCGAAAATGTTTAATGCAACTTTTTTTCTGTTCTTTTTTGGGGTTAAATTTCATTATAAATTTTGAGGTGATTTTTTATAATGAAGAATTACCCCAAATTTTGGCTCATATTTCATTTTGTATTTAGGGTTATTTTTCATTTTTTTGGGGTAATTTTTCATTAAAAAAATGGGGCATTATTGCATTATGAAAAATAGTCCCAAATTTGGGGCCAATTTTCATTTATTTTTTGGGGCCATATTTCCTGGGGCCAAATTTCGCAGCGCCGATTATTCGACTTTTTTCAAAAACCGACTTTCGAATATTCCGAATAGTTGTTATTTAAAAAAACCCGGGTTTCGACATAGAATTTTTAAAATAACCGGTTATTATTCGAATATATAAAACTAGAGAAATCAAATTAGTTTTTATAATAAAAGTCAAATATTTAATAGATGTGAAAATACCAAATAAAAAATGGAGCTTCAAACGAAGCAGGTTTGTAAGGGAGAAACATAAACGTTTCGCTTACCATTGCGCCTACGGAAGACATGAATTTTATATGGCGAGTTCCCACTTTAAGCGCATATAAAAATTGTTGGATGTAACGATCAGCTTTACACACTGAATGTTTTGATACAGTTATTTTTTAGTATTCTCCATTACAAACCTGCTTCGTAGTAATTTGTAATGAAATGTTATTTTTTTATAAAAGTTGTTGAGAGTTCTTTCACTTACTTTACTGCATTTCTGTATGTCTTATTGCGTGGCGCATAATTGTACGCTTATTTTTTAAATGTACCATTAGTGCTTTGCAAAATGATAAAATTTTTTATTCGGTTTCTTTAGAATTTTTGGAAAACTTTGGTTTATTTATTTCAAATTATTTTGTTTCAGCATTATAAAAACGAATAGTAAAATGAACATGCTGTATCTGTCAATTCGTCAATCACAATTAAATACTTTCCATGCAATTGTTTGATTCCTTCATTTTTTTTTAAGTTCTTGGTGTTTAAAAAAAACTGATGAATTTCCCAATATCGTTGATTCCGCCGGTATGTTATAGTTTTAAACATGAAGATATGCTAAGAGTTTTTAATTCATTTTTGGCAACATATTTTAGTAAAATATTATTTTCAAAGAGTTGACATCTTTATAAAAATATATGTAACAATATTAAGAATACTGTCAAATTGTTAGTTACTTTTTAAGCTAAACATTTTTTTTTTAGTATTTTCAATGTTTTTGGTTCTTGTTACAAGAACACACGCTTTTATAAGCGATTTGTATTTACATTGATCATAATATTTATTGACTTTTGTCACATTTTGTTTTGACCAGTGTTCGAAAATAGACAGTACATTATTTAGCGTTCGGCTCACACACCGAAGAACGATATCTATTTTTTTAGTGTTTGTGTAAACATACACAAACCTTAATACCGTTCGTAACTATTTTCAAGAAAGAACCGAACATTATATAATGTTCTGTTCTTCGTTTAAAAACAGAACAATTGTAGTGGTACTGTAGAAAATTATATTTTAATGTTCTATAATGTTTCTTTCGTGTGTGTATTTTGTTTTTGTAAAAAATGTTTGGTTTTGTTTTTATCAGCAAAAAGCGACGAACATTAACGAGCCGAACCGAACACATTGAAGTTCGTGGATTTTCAAAAAAAAACCGAACGGAATTTAATGTTCTCATCATTTGTTGAGTATGATGAAAACAGCATTATTTTTGTGTTCGAAAGATGACAAACAGGGAAACGTTATTTTTTTTAATGAATTTCTACACAAACACTATTAGCGTTTGTGTTTCCCACAAATCTACCGAACCGAACATTAAAGAACGATATTTAGTGTTTATTTTCGAACACTGGTTTTGACATTATTCATAAAAAGTTTAAGTTTATAACAAAAGAAAAAAAAAATTATATAAATTACACATCACTAAAATAACCGGTTTATTTTACCAAAATAACCGACTTATGCGATATTCGAAAAATAGATATTTTAAAATATTCGACTTGGGCAAGACTAAAAAAACCGGTTAAAACCGGTCGATAGTCAGTTCAGGTAAAAGCTGTGAAATTTCTTTTAAGAAGCTGAGGAGTCTATAGGGAACACAAAAACTATAATCATATATTCTAAGATGAATTTTTTTGCTGTATGTACTTTTTTCTATAGTTTAAGTGTGCGAACTTCAACATTTTTTCCGGAAATAAAATTCCATTTTTTAATTTTTCTATTTAAGTAGTCTATTGAATCATAGTCTAGGACGTGTGAAGCTATACTAACAAAATAAATTGTTTTTACACATATTTAAATAGACACCCCCTGAAGAAGTAGAAAAATATTCTACGAAACGTTGGGAAAAACTGTAATAAAATTTATGTTTTATTTACATTGAAGCTCCAGGCCTAACAAGCTTAAAAATAGGAAAATTACTTAAAATTGTTGTTTTTTTTTTGTTGCAAAATAATTAAATGAAATCAATTTGACATGCCAAAATAATTAAATGAAGTCAACTTGACATGCCATGTTAAAATTTTATTATGTATAATAAAATCGTTGTTACGAGTTATCTTGTAGCCGGCCTCATCGATACGGATGTCGACTACGAGATAACTCGTAGTTGGCGTTGAATGCGTTCAGTACGAATATTGCGCTAAAACGTACTTAAAACAATCCTAAATGGGATTAATTTCGAAAATCAATCCTGGGATATGTTAAAATACATAAGCAAAAAATTAATAAACCAAGTAAAAATATTAAATTTTCGTTGGAAGTGCCACTTTTACAAAGTGCGAGTCTTAATCTAATATAACTTGTTAGTCTCATCTCTCATAATTGCATTCTTTTTGCGTGCGAAACTTGTGTTTGTCAAAGTTTTTGTAGAAACTACAACAACACCACATAAGGTTGCGTACAGAGTGGCCGCTTGTTGCCGAACCGATCCGACTGCCGCTTATTGCGAGAACCAACACGAGAAAACTGGTACTATACAAGTTAGTACAAATAAGCACGAACAGGTCATAGTGGGCGCCGAGCTGGTCAGAGCGCAAGGCTGATTGAGATGCGAGCAAACAGTTCCAAAGCGTATAACAGCGCCGAAAACATTGTTTATGTTATGTTGTTATAATTTCAACTTGTATGGAAAACATTTAAAAAAAAAAAAATTTTGGAAAAAGTAAATAAAACATGCAATCAAAAAATTAAAAAAAAAATAATAAAAATTAAAAAATAAAATAAAAATTAAACAAAGAAATTCAAATAAATAATAAAAATTAAAACAATTATAACAGGCTGTAGGAAAAATCGCCCAAAGAAAAATGGCAAAAAAATTAAAAATCACCCAAAAAAATCCATGAAAAATTGGGCCTGGATTCATATTAAAAGTGACCCAAAATGTTTGGGCTATTTTTCGTTTTTTAAATTTGGTGATTTTTCATTTTCATTATTATTTTTCAAAATGCGCACAAGATTACATGGACAGTCAGCCAGCTTTCCAGCCAGCCAGCCGGACGGACATCGTTAGTTGACTCAGAAAGTGATTCTGAGTCGATTGATATTCTTTAAGGTGGACCAATATTTTAAGCCGTTACAGACATCAGCAAAAATTCAATACCCTCTCCACTATTGTGTTGTGGGTATAAAAAAATTAAAAAATGCTTACAAACATACATAAAACACAAATAATAGATAAAATATCAGCGCTGATTCTCGCATCCACTATGCACACTCAAACTTGTTTCTCGCATGAACAAGTTCTCGCAATCAGCGTCAGTCGGCTCGGCTCGGCAACAAGCGGCCACTCTGTACGCACCCTTAGAAGGTAAGCAATTATTTGCATGTTTTGTGAAGAAACAACAAAAGCAACAGAACATGCATTATGCAAAAGTTCCCATTTAGTTCATATTTAGTGAAGTAGAAACCATGTCGGGCCTGATACCGGTGTTTTATAATTAAAATTCTGTAAGGTGTACAACGGGTAAGTAAATCAAACATAATAATATTCTCCTTCTGTCTCTGGTTCTCTGTAAGTGTTTTATTTATATAATATAATATAATTATAATATTCTCCTTCTAACTTTGGGATAAGTGCTTGAGGTTAGAATCAACTTAATTTCATTTTCGGATTTTTGCAAGTATGAACTCGGTTTAAGTCCACTTTATAATACTTAAATCTTGGGCATTTTTAGATTGATTTAATCTTAGTTTTACTTAAATCAACTTCATTTTCGGATTATTTAAGAGTTCCGTATTAAATATGGATAAGTTAACTATTTCGCACTTGAGTTATCCGTACTTGAATCAATCTTTCTGTACTTGATTCAAGAATATTCGTACTTGCCGTACTATTGATACCGCTTCGGATTGATTAAAGTACGGATGGAGTGATTTTTTTTTGCGTGTAGAAATCTAATATTTAAGGGCACTTTGCCTAGTGCTTATTTTCACTTCCATTAAACGTTTGGTTATAAGCATAAATTATGAGTTTTTCTTTCAACCAGACATACGCGTAATTTAATATTAATTAATTTATCAGTAAACGTTTAAAGAAAAAAAAACAATACTAAAAAGTCCTCCACCAAACAGACTCAAATTTTTACATGCCTCATAAAACAGCCACTGGAAACATTAACAATAGTACTTGATGTTAAATGTTATTAATTTAATGAATTACTGTGCATTTTTTTAATCGGATGTAAAAGAAAACATTTTATAAATTTCAATATTTTATTTAAAGTAAATGCCGTGTCAAAATTGAAAAGCTTTTGTTTAAAATTAATAAAAGCATATTTATATTGTGACAAGTCACAAGTGTATTAAATTACTCTACAAATCATATTAAATGATTAAAAAGAAAATTAAACTTTTGCTCAGGGTTCAGGGAATTGTTTGTTAAGCGTTGAACTACTTAATTACTACTTAATCAATCATTCTTGCCACTAGGTCAACAATTACGAAACTTTCTTATGCATGCAATCGAGTGGACAGTATAATCATTAAGTTTTCTTACAAATTGTTTTTATAGAAGCAAAAAAAAAATAATTTATAAAAACCAATTTTGATATTTAAATGACAGGCAGAAAAAATAGGCAAATGTCAGCTATATTGGTTACTACAACATTAAAATTGTAGGTGTAGTTTTAATCATTCTTTATTATATTAACGACAAATATTAAACTCTTGATTTTTAAAATATTAAAAAATAACTATTTAAAATTTATATTAAGTTATAAGGAAAATAATGAACCGACTGAAGAATACTACACTGACAAAATTTTCTTCGCAATAGCAATTAATTTTGACATTACTCCCATGAAAAATTGCATTAAAAAGGAACATATGCAGTGCTTTGTTGGATCAATGAAACCTGTTTCATTAAATTGTATTTAATGAAACATTACATTAGATCTATGAATATTATTCATTGGATGAATACTTTCAATAAAGTAAAAAAAAACAATTTATTTAATTGTCCATAACAACAATAACAACGTTGGTTGAAAGTTTTTGGTTCATTAATATAATGACATTTTTCATTGTCATAATGAAAATTTAAATTTATGAAAGCAATACTGAAATATGTTGCTTTTATAAAAAAATTTTTGATTTCATAAATTTAATGGCATATTACATTAGATGTATGAAATAATTAAATCTTAAATTTTTTGATTAGCAATTAAATATTTTTTTTTTAATTTATCAATATAGTTATGTTTGTATATTGTTTTTTTAATGTTCCCAATTAAAATTTTTTGTTAAACTTGGACAAACTTAAGTTTTCATATGTCCCATGAAAATTTTTATTAACGTAATTACGAAGTCCAATGAAGCAATTTTAACGAAAATACTTCATTGTAACTATGAAATTCCATTTAGACAATGAACAGTTTCATTTACCAAAGGAAATTTTTTTTTATGAAAATGATTCATTAAATATATGAAGCATTTTTCTTTCAGTGTATGATGTCGTATTTGTTCTCGATCTTTACTATATTTTAGTTCTTTGTATTTAAAAAATCCCCACATATACTTAAAAAAATTATAAAGTGAAAGAAAACAAGTTAGAGTGCTATATTCGGCTGTGCCGAATCTTTGATACCCTCCACCGACGGTTCGAATGTTTAAGGAGTAATATCTGTATGATGTTATTATTATCTTAAACTGTGACGATTTGTTATTTATTATGGTTTAGGCGTGATTTCCAGTCAAATAAAACAAATTTTTGCAAAATCTTATCTCATTCCGTGCCTTGTTCCAGCACTTATGTAATTTTTTGTAACAAAATTATCAATTTTTTTAGGTAGTGGTTCCACATTTTTATTCATTGCTCTGGTCCTACTTAACCGATTTTGCTGGATTTCAATCCAAAACTGCTTAGGATAACTACAAGCAATTTGGCACTAAGTTTGTTCATTTCTTTTGAGTTGTTCGTAAGTGATCGTGTTTTCAACAGACGGACAGACAGACGGACATGGCTAAATCGACTTAGAATTACTCAAGGACCCAGAATATATATACTTTATGGGGTCTGAGATGAATAATAAAAAAGTTTCACACGGAATGACAAACTTAATATACCCTCTTCACAACTAATTGTGGTGGAGGGTATAAAAATACATATTTGACAGCGCATAGAGAAAGGGACCAGTAAGGCAAAGGGAACAGTAAAAACCAACCACACAAAGCAAGTGGTAGGGACGACCTACGCGTGTTTTCAAGGTTGACCAACAAGGTTGAGTTGTGTCACTTTCAAATGAGACCAATACCAACACGCTTAGTGATAGTACACCAAAGATACACGTATTTAAATCTTTAAAATGGCAAAACCCTTAGGTCCCTTTCTAGTTTGCGCGTCACATATACAATTATTTAGCCAACTTAATTCATTTGTGGAATATTAATAAAACTGCCAGCATTCGTCGATGGCTGTGAGTGTTAAACGGCAAATCCCTCTGAAGATATCTAGTGGTTGCGATAGAAACATGAAAGGGTAACCTGTCCGTAAAAGCCTGGGTTTGAGCCCCAGCTGCAGTCAAGAATTTAAAATTATCATTAAAATTTTAATTAATTTCATTTTGTAAAATTCCTTTCTTCATAAAAATTTGGATTAAAAACCATAAACAGTTCAACAGAATAACCACAATACTAAAACTTATTTAATTTTAAGTTATAAAAAAACGCACAAGACTTCAAAAAACTTCAGAATTAAAATCTTCTGGTTCATCAGCCAATGCGAAGATGGAATAAATACGAAAAGATAAACTCCATGTTTATTGTTGTTGTTTTTGTTTAAGCTTTGATATTGTTACAAGTAAAACTGCTGCTTATGATTCTTCTTCGCTTAACAGTTTTATTTGTTTAATATCTTAAGTTTTTCTAAAATCTTTGGATGAAGTTTCCTGATGATTTAGCCTAAGCAACAATTGAAATGCGCATAGGAATAGCTTATCCAGTCAACAATAAATTTCAGTTTATCAATAGTATGAAATGGGAATTTAGCATATTTAAACGAATCCTTGTTTATAAAATTTTCACTCCAAACTGAACGGTTTTAAAACTGTGTATTTATTCTAGAAGAGATTCTAATAACACATACTGCATAAGGTTGGTTTTGATTGCATTTATTATAGAAAAGGCTCGTTCAACACAAACGCTACGGGTTGGTTCAGAAAGCATATTTAAAACTATTTCAGCAAGCTCTTGAAAAGATTTCGAACCATCAGCGTCTTGGTATGAAAAAAACTTTAGCCCAAAAAGATTATAATTTTTACCCACTTCTTGACCAAATCGGTCTGAAAATTGCACAAATGGCATTTAAAATAGTATAATATCCCCAAAAATACCAGGCAGAAAAAGAGATTCTAATACCCAATTTACTATAATCCGCGATACTATAGCCGCGAATAATTTTGTAAAATCCACTTTAAGCTAGTTCTTTACCGTTAACATTACTCTCTTTCACTTTTTAAACATCAAATCACCCAAAATTAGCACCTTAACGCCCTCAAAATGCGATAAAAAGAATCATCCAGTGGAAGAATGTTGTTAGTTACTAACAAGTTAATATTTACAAGAGAAATGGTTTTGCAACGTAGAGTAACGTTTTAAAAGCCTTCGTGATTGTGGATAAAAAACGTTTTTCCACTGTAAATTATAAAGCTTAAATTATAAACTGTAAATTTGCATGTAATTTAAAATTAAATTTTCTTGATATTTTGCATTGGATTAGAATGTTAAGTGGAAAATATGCATATTACTAGAACTACACACGTAGAAAAATAATAATGAATCAATGTTTATCATTTAAAAAACTTCAGCATAAAGGAATAAATTTGTCACGGCGAACGGATGTATTTTTAAAGTGTGTATTTATTCTATAATTCTAGCTCTGGAAAAGATAAATATAAACATAAATATAAATACATATATATTCGTTAAATTTTATAGTAAATCAAAAAATAATTGATTTACTGCCCGTTTAACGATGTCGAACGTCAACGTTCGTATAGAAAACTACATTTAAAACAGAAACAAATTTTCGAATATTGTTTTTGTTTTACATATAATTTTCTATGCGAACGTTAACGTTCGAAATCGATGAACTGGATGTTAATAAAAAACAAGCAAACTTTTTTACAACAATATAAATTGAGTTTTGTTTTTGCGAAATGTTTTCTGCAGCCCCCCATAACTAGTTAAGTGAACTCAATGAATCACAAGTTTCAGCTTTGATTACAAAATCATTGAACATTTTTTTTTATTTGTTTGTATACCCACACATCAAAAGTGGAGCGTGTAGTTATTATGCGTTCGTGCTGGTATGTGTGACACATACAAATATTGTTTATAGACCTTTTGGGGAAACCGATCGAAGGAAATCATTTTCTAAGTCAAACTACCAAACTCAGAACCAAATAAAAAGGAAGGCTCCGTAGAATCTTATAGAAATATTTTCTTAAGTACCTTTAAAAAAATGTCCTTTTAAAAATATGTCCATATCATTTAAACACAAAATATTTTTTTTAAAAATTATATTTTGTAGCCTTGAACACACTCTTTTATACATTAAAATTTTTTGATTTTATCTGTCTTTGTTCAAAAGGTGTGACTGTTTATGTACAAAATTAATTTCTATCAAAATGATTTGTAGAAAATTAATTTATGAAAATACATACAACTATCATTGTTTAAACAAGAAGGATAAAATCGTAAACTGTGTCAAAATATTTTTGCAAGACGTTAAAATAAGAACTTTAAAAAAACTTCCCCTGAACAAAAATTTTAAAAAAATATCTCATAAGCGCTATAATTAACTTCCAGTATATTTCTAAAATAAAACTGTTTTTTTTTAGCTCGAGGCCAGTGTTAGATATGATTTATTTGATATTTATTATTAATATGGAATCACCTCAATTTATCGCGAAGACTTCCAGATTACGGTAGCGTTTTCCAGGCGGAGACAATTGCTATTAAGGAAACTATTTTCTGTGTCGACGACTGCCGTAAATATTTATACTGATAGCCGTGCCGTTGTTATGGCCTTGGATCCCCCTCCGTTACACGCTCCACTGGATCGCTAGGGCGTTGTAGTGCATCTACTCTCCTGCAAGCTCGAACTTTGGCGATCGACTATCGATACTGCTTATGATGGGCCACGAACATTGATGCAGGACTGCTAGACAATTGTGGCCCTGCATTAATGGCAGGCGAACCTTTTCGCTTCAATCGCTGGCCAAGATGGACGCATCACTTTTAGTATCTGTTTTGACGGGTCTTATAGGTAGGCATGCACAGCATATGGGGGCCAGACGCTATGAATACTGCCGCAGCAGGGATAACAAGGACGATGAGAAAAACTTAGAACACCTTCTCTGTCCTGCACGGGCGAGAAGACGAATGGTCGAAATGAGATCGGCCACCTTTGACGGATTGTACGGTGTCTATGATGTTGAACTGGAGCTAGGCGAACCATGTCTCTTCTATCGCTGACCAATAGAGACGCATCACTTTTAATATCTGTTTTTACGGGTCTTATAGGTAGGCATGCACATCATCTGGGAGCCAGACACTATAAATTCTGCCGCAGCAGTGATAGCGAGGAAGACGAGGAGAACGTAGAACACCTTCCCTGTCCTTGAACTGCAATGGCGAGCTGGCGACTGGCCGAAATGGGATCGGCCACCTTTGACGGATTGTGCGGTGTCCGTTTACGCGCATAGTGTAAACGGTTACTGATTTTTTAGACTAATTACTGTTTAAGCTGTTGTTATTTGTGTCAGTATTATTACTATTATAATTATATATGTATTACTTACGTACTAATTGAAAAACCCTAAAACTACAAATAAATAAAACCCATTAATTTTTTAAGCCATTAAAATTAACCACATGTTTTTCTTATTTTATTATTTTCGAGAAAATATTTCAAGGGAAACAGTGCCTCTGGCGTTGAGCTGGAGGGCATTTTTAACTTTAAGTTCTGGTCGGTTCTGCGGTGATGGCTTTTTGCGCAGTGCAATATTGAATTGTGACGTCCTATTGTATTAATTATTATTTATTGTTCTTGAGAATGATATCCGAAGAGTACTGCAATATCGGAAATAGTTTAGGTTCGTTTAAAAGGCTCTCAACTTCACATCCTAATCCAGATTATGGTCCATTGTGACGCCTTAGTTCCTTAGAAGAGACAGAGAAGTAAAGTGAAATAAAAAGTGAAAGAAGAAAGTAGTGGAAGCTAAAAGATCTGACTAAAAAGAAAAACAACCCAAATTAACTAACAGAAAACTGCCCTATTTATATGCCATACCCAGCTTCGTGTTGCGCAGTCAGGTCATTCCAATACGAACCCAATAAGATTATTGGGCCTTCCTACCACCTTGAACTGCGGTTATTTATTATTTTAAATCCCTAAGTTGATCCCTTAAGAACTCCGCTTGTATGCAGGAAAGAAACCAGAGTTTCTGGTGGGAATTGAACCCGCTATCCTGGCCCTGATGGACAAGCTCACTACCAGCTAGCCTACGGGTCACGAGGACGGTTCACTTGAATCCTTATAGTTGTCCCTTTTTGATATATAAATGTAGATATCTAGATAATATTCAGCACTAAGAACTCTTATACGACTCTTGCTTCATATCATAATTTTGATTTTCGGGTCCAAGAATTCCCATGTATAGTATTAAATGGTCGGGCTTAACCGACGATACTTTCATACTTGTTTTTGCATTTCTATTTTGCTACAGAATACTAATAAAATTTTCTTTTTATCGATATTCTATTTGTGTGAATGTTGATTCATGTTTTTGTTTCTAACAAAAAGGAGAAGTATTTTTTCCCAGGAAATTGATATCGATTGAAAAATATTTCATTTAAAAGTTAAGCATGTTTGTTTAGCTGCTGATTGTGCAACAAAACATTCGGAATTTTATGTTTAAAGAAATTAGAGCACAAATTGAATAGAAAATTCGTATGATTCCTGGTTATTTTATTGGGTTATTTTGTAAATCCCTTCACCATGCGTTGAGAAATTTTTCATATAAAATTTTTTGTATGTTAAAAAATTTGTTTGAAAGTTGGTTTTTTTATTCGACCTTTTCTTTATAGAATTTCAAAGAAATAATTTTCAAGGAAGGTGAAGTGTTTTAGAAAATAGTCCCTTTAAAGTTTGTTTTAAGAAAATTCCAATTTTAATTAAAAAAAAAACATCAAATTAAAACCATATTTTGGTTTTTCCGTCTTAGAAAATTAGATAACTATTTCTTAAGAGCTTAAAGGCTCAACCATAATATACATACTGTCAAAAGTTAAGAAAAAGTCTGTCAAATGTATTAAAGAAAACAAAAACAAAATAAAAAACATTTGATTCCGTAAGGAATGTGCGATTAGATTCGCACCTTTCTTAAGCAAATGACAGTTTCATTAAACTTAGCAAAAAGTTTCCTTAAGTTCAAAATGGTTTGCTTCATATAATTTACAAGTATTCGCTCATTCGCTTAAGCCAACTTAATCATCTTGTGGTTGGGCCTAAAG
This sequence comes from Pollenia angustigena, assembly GCA_930367215.1. Lineage (NCBI taxonomy): Eukaryota > Metazoa > Arthropoda > Insecta > Diptera > Polleniidae > Pollenia > Pollenia angustigena. The sequence continues at coordinate 240,983,031 of OV884059.1, read as the reverse complement.
GCTTTTTATTGGCAAACCGATTGGACCAATGAAGTGGAACTCCTGTGAATGCATTTGGTAAACGTAATAAAGGGTCATAAACGCTGCGTCATATATTCACATATCATAGATAAAATATTATTTATGTTTTTGTTTCACTAAAGTTTATCTAATGCGGTGTAATCAAAATTGTTTATTCGGTTTTCATGTATGTATGAGTTTTTGTTTAAAATAGAAAAAGTTGTACAAAGAACTTGTTGACTTATGATTTTATTTTACGAAAGGTAATAACCAAGGCGAATTCAACAAGGTAAACTCCAAAGTATATTTATTACAGGTACATGCAAGTGATCAGCTGCTCAGTTGTTTTATTTTCGATAGTGTCAAAATTTGCTTACATTTTAGTGCGCGATGATTTTTTGTTTGTTTTCTTTATGTTTGGCTGTTTGACAGTATCAAATGTTTTTACACAAACAAAATGAATGATGTTTTTTTATTGTTGATTTGTTGTAGACTTGTATGTACTTGGTATAAATATACTTTGGTAAACTCTTTAGAACATCTGTTCGTCAGCTGTAAAATCCGATTTGTCAATAAATTTTATTTTTCAACTATTTTTGTTTTTCATTTAAAAAAAAAATTGTGATTGTTGAAATTTTTTTTCTATTATATTACACAGTTATTTTAAATGAAGATCCTTAATTTGAGCAAAATGTGCAATAACAAAAAAATTGTGGCTTAATTCTAGTTTGCCAACGCAGCTCCAAATAAAAAAGACAAAGGGGAATAGAAAAGGGAAAAATAAAGTTTTCATATAAATTTGCGATTCCCCACTACATAAATGAACGCATATAGCTAATGCTGTTATAATTTAAGAGCTAGTTCTTTCTGAATATGAACATTTTATTTAAAAAGTCTTAATCCATTAAGGAGCGGCAATGAGTTTGCGACAATACAAGAGTTTATAGGTAGTAAGCATATCAATTGCTATGCGGAGAAGCTTTATTTAGCGAAGTCGGTGTTTGTTATACCATAGATGAGAAAATCCTTGCGCCCGACTGAAGGTCGGCTATGCGGAGAAGGTTTATTTAGCGAAGCTGGGGTTTATTTGATTAAATTTTTGTTTCCTAGTGCACTTCCGTGCTGTAAAAATTGTTTTAGAAGCTAAAGAGTTAAAAACTTTTGGATAAATTTAATATTTTCAGAAAGATCTGTTCAAAAGCCTTTAAAAGACACCAATATTGGCCACATGCGTTTACAAATGCAGTGGAAAATCGTAAATTCATATGAAAACTTCAGAAGTCCAGTAATCGGAGGCTATGCGTTTGCTATAATTTTGCCATTTGATTATTTCTTTCTGCGTCGGTAAGCTAGACTTTTTTTTTCCAATTTTTATGTTTATGCTTGATCCTTGAGCAATTCTTAGTCTATTTAGCCATGTCCGTTTGTTCAAAACACTCTCAAAAGAACTCAAAAGACAAGAACAATATTGGTGTACAATTCTTTTCCACTTCTCCTAAGCATTTCGGAATTGAACTCTACCACAATCGGTTAAGTAGAAAACGAGCCAAATAACCAAATGTGAAAAAACGTGCCTTTAAAATTTTATATTTTTCATTTAATCTTCTAAAAAATAGAATCCTTTAAATTTTGTTAAGATTGGTTCATAAACCCACAACGTTAAAAAAAATCAATAAAATTTTTTATTGTTTACTTTTTACTCACACTTTTCGTAAACAACTATTTTGACAAATCGGATTTGTTACACAAACAAAATGCCTGCTATTTTTGTTAGAGTTGTAATTGTTGTAGGGACGAGTTTACCTTGTTGAATTCGCCTTGGTAATAACTATTAAATTTAAAACAAAATTTCTATATGGAGAAAAACTTTAAAACTTTAAGGCAAGTACACACATACATGCAAGCATAAACACATAATTGTGATGATTGTAATGGTCCCTAAAGTATGCTTTTTAAATGGGAGTCCTTAAAGGTAAAAAGTGCTATAATGGTACTAAAAAATTTATATGTAAAATATTACATATTTTACCAATTATCTTTGAAAGTTGTTATTTATCTGTTGCGTTCCAAAAAATAAATTAAATAACCGTAGCAACACAATTGCGCTGTATGATCGTAGTAGCGTACAATGTAGATACATACCTTGTCAACTTAAAACGTAAATAAGTTTATTGTCTTAGAAAACATTAAAATTCAATTGAATCATTTATTTCGAAAAGGGCTCAGGAACAAAAAAGTGTCCAGGACACAAATTAGGCCATTACAGTTTCTGAAAATGAGCCCTTTTCGAAAATTATTTTTGAATTTTGGCAAAACGGTATCTTTAGTGTATGTTATTTATTGAAACACACAAGTATTCAACTTATCTATAACGTTTGAGTATATATTTGCATTATAAGATAAAGATTCATTTAAGATCTCCAAAATTTTAATCAAATTCAACGAAAACCAGCGTTTAAAAAACTGCAGTCAAAGTATAAAAACTGTCGTTTCTTTCCCTCCTTCATTTGCCATCGGCAAAAAAAACTGTTGCTTTCACTTCTGATTCGTTAAATGTAAACTTTTATATATAAGTATCTATAACTTTTCGTTTTTAAAACCCTGACGAAAACTATTTATTATAAAAGAAGAATAACAACATTTCGGTACATTTTTATCTGTTTTTAAGATAACAAATCACTGTTGGGATCTGACAATTCTCTAATTGTACCGGCTCAATGGCAAAATTGTACCAAATTGACATAAATTGTACGAAAACTTCGCTATAAAATATACATATGAATATACAAAAGCATAGTAATGCATAACACTTTTCATTCAATAAAATTAAAAACAAAACAAGTAAAAAACTATAGGCAATCAAGCCCGAACATTTGATACCCCACACCACAGTATATAAACACTAAATTTTGGACCGATGGGCAATCATGGACCAGATAGAACAAAATTATGTTAGGAGTTTAAGATTCTTGCAAAAGATATTTTTTTAAATATTATTTAGATATCTTCATTTATATGAGATTTTTTTCCCTTACGTGATTTAAGGAAGAGCGCTTATATTTGACCTATGTTTAATATTGGACCTACCAGCACAACCATTTTCATGATTAAGTATGTAGCTTTCTTAAAAGTTTTTGTTGCCAATTTTTATGTCAATACCAACATTTATAAGGAAGTTATGGGATTAAGAACTTTCCGAGAGTAGTATCGTCAAATATGGAGGATTACATTAAAATTTAGTAAGATGACTAAGATTGCAATAAAAAAAGTTTTACCCAAATTTAATCTGAATACCTACATAATATTCTGTAAAGAAGCTTGTATTTCGACTATGTGAAATTACGAACCGATTCTCACAATTTTCAATATGAATTGAAAGAGCAATGTACAAAATTCCATCAAATTACCTTCAGAATTGCGACCTGCAATTTGCGCACAAGGTTACATGGACAGTAAGATTTTTAAAGATTATTTTTCCGTTTGTTTCCTCGCATTTGCTTCACCTTGTTAATACGATTATAACAACATCAGTTTTTCCTCATGGTTGGAAAATTGCTAGAGTCGTGCCTATCAAGAAGGAAGGTCAGTCGGCTTGTTTTGATAACTTGCGTCCTATATCAATACTTTCCGTTCTTTCTAAAGTAGTTGAGCACATTTTTAAAGACCAAATAATTCAATTTCTGGATCAGAGATCGTTAATTCACTCGGCACAGTCGGGCTTTCAAAAAGGTTATAACACAACTTCGCTGCTATTGTCTCTGACAGATTCTATTAGACAGTTTTTAGATAGCCGTAAGAAGGTGGTTTTACTTTCTATAGATTTCTCAAAAGCGTTTGATAGAGTAGTACACTCTAAATTACTATTAAAATTGTCTCATGAATTTAATTTTTCCCGTTATGCATGTAAACTTATTGAATCTTACCTTTATGATAGATCCCAATATGTATCAGTAGGCGCTCGTTACAAGTGGTGTTCCACAAGGATCTGTAATTGGCCCGCTTCTCTTTATGTTTTATATAATTGACCTGTTAGAGGCATTTAATGGCGTGTCCTGTAAACCTTTCGTATATGCTGACGATGCACAATTTGTTTGTTATTCTGATGCTGAGTTCCTCGACGTGTTGGAGGAGGGTGTTAATTATGTGATTCGTGAGGTGGTAACATGGGCTCATGTTGCCAAGAGAACTAAGAAAATTTTCATATTCGCTGCACTTATTTAAATCTAAATTGTTGGAATTTGCAGCGCTAAATAACTTGTCAATTCACTAAAACGAATAATAACCAATGTGTTGGAATTTTCTTTCTGCGTAATATGGAAATAGAATACATAGCATTCTTTATGTCTTTGTTATTTTTTAACTTAAGTTTTCTTTATAGTTTGTAAGATAGTTACGTTAAGTTTTATATGCATAAGTAACATTTTTTTTATTGTTTATTACATAAATATATTGTTTCTGATAAATAACTGAAGTTTGTTGTCGAGTTAGTAACTTTTATCAAGCATAAAAGGCCCTAAGGGCTCGGTTATGTAATTGAAGAAATAAATAAAAATAATTAAACAAAAAACCAGCCAGCCGGACTGAGGGACATCGTTAAATCGACTCAGGCAGTGATATTGAGTCGATCGGTAAACAATATTTTTTAGTGTTCATCTATCAGCACAAACGTTTAATACCAAATTTCTCTTTTCTTGTCAAAGGCAGACAAGAGTGTAGGCAGTGTCACAAAAACAAAAGTGGAATTTGGAGACACTTGATCAGGGCTGGAGATATGTTTTTAAAAATTGTATTATTGAAATGAAAATTGAGTTAATACACCTAAAAAAATTATAAAACTACGTGGGTATTTTTTTAAATTGTATCAAAAAAAGATGAATTGTACCAGTTTCAATTGTACCAAATTTGGTACAATTGTACCACAAATGCCATCAGTGTAACAAATTAGAAAACACATACTCACAGAAAAAAATACCAATGCAAAATTATCATGGCGAAATGTTGATTAAGAATTATTTAAATTTATCATTATTTCAAATTAATTTTAAATGAAAAATATTAAAATAACCTTAAATCAATTTTATTTAATATTATTCACTGTTAAAATAACATTGTACAATATTGAATTCATAGAAACCTGTGTTATATTAAAATCAAAAGTTTATCTTGTTTAATTAACATGCATACATACTTAAGTGTGTACATTTTTTTATTTTCATACTTAAAATATGTTATAAAAAGAAGACAATTCCCTTATTCCTTTAATTAAAATTATTTAGTTAAATAGTACATCAAGTTCTCATCAAGTAGAATGGTGACGAAACCCATATTGGGCGATTCTGCTGATGCTTCTGTTAACAAAGGAGAATACAAAATAAGTGAATCATGAGTTACAGGGGTAAGTGTTTTTAATTATGCCTAAATAAATGTATATGCTGTTTCTGAAGTTTCTTCACACTGTTATATCACACTCAAACCAATTTGATTATACATGAAATTCACGTTGTTTCAACTTAAACTAACTTTCATTCAACGTGATTCGGATTGTTATTACAATATAAATGACATTTTGCTCTAACTTTACTGCAATGTTAAATTAACATGAATTAAAGTTATTTTAAAAGAAAAAAAATGTTGATCGCAAGTTATTGTAAATAAGGTTGAATTAACATGAAAAACGTATGAAGCAAAATCACCACCGAAAAATTGTAAATCAACCTTGTTTTCGACGTTTTTAACTTGATTTTTTTCTGTGTGTACATTCATGAAATAAAAGCAAAAATATTTTATCGACGTAATTATATGAATCGGAAATTTCTTTCTTTCTACAAGTGCCTGTTAGTACATGTCGATTGGCCATTGGGAAATATCTCTATGCAGCTGCATTCACAAATTTTCAATAAACAAAAATTGTGTTATTATTTTAACTTTTCTCTTGAAACCGTTTTGTTATTCTGGTTTTTCAATAATGGCAAAATCAAAAAAGGTGTTTTTTAAAACAAATTGACTACAAATTTAAAACTTGCCTCTCCCTGTAAACATTTTGAATGCCAGTTAATTTAAATTGCTTAATGTGTTATGATACTTGCTATTTTTTGTATTGGATTTTTTTAGGATTGACTGAATGAAACAACAAATGCGAGAAAGAACAAGAAATACAATTTGATAAAATGTAAACAAAACAAACAATGCTGCTCACGTTTTTCCCCCACAAAAAACCGTCATAAAAGCTAAAAATCGCAAAAAAAAGTTAAAGTTAGTCAGTTTTCCTATGCAAATATATTTGCACTGTTCTCCAATATAGAGCCCTTTTTAAAATAAATGATTCAATTACGATTGTGTGTTTAAATTCAAGATATGAAAACAAAATAAACGACTAGAAAAAATAAACTACAAAATGTCACCTTAATACAATTTTAGCAAATAAAGGGTGGTTAAATTTCAAGGGCCGATGTTGATTTTGAATAAAACACAAACTATTTAGGAAATTATTGTAATTTTATTTTATTATGATATATTGGTATTATTCAATTATGTATGGAACAAAATATCGGCCAAATGGGCGCCGCGACCACGGCGGCACACCTCCATCCGATGGTCCAAATTTTCGATGACCCTGAGGCATAATGGAGGTTCTATGCCGTTAATGTGCCGAATTATCTCATCCTTTAGCTCTTGAATTGTTGCTGGCTTATCAACGTACACCTTTTCTTTCAAATAACCCCAAAGAAAAAAGGCCAACGGTGTCAAATCACATGATCTTGGCGGCCAATTGACATCGCCATTACGTGAGATAACACGACCATTCAATTTGTTGCGCAAAAGAGCCATTGTTTCGTTAGCTGTGTGGCAAGTGGCACCGTCCTGCTGAAACCACATATCGTCCACATCCATATCTTCCAATTCGGGCCATAAAAAGTTCGTTATCATCTCACGATAGCGAACACCATTCACAGTAACTGCCTGACCGGCCTCATTTTGGAAAAAATACGGCCCGATGATGCCGCCAGCCCATAAACCGCACCAAACAGTCACTCTTTGTGGGTGCATTGGTTTTTCGACAATCACTCTTGGATTTTCATTCGCCCAAATGAAAGGTGAAAATGTGCCTCATCACTGAAGATGATTTTCTTCGAAAATTGACCATCCACTGTTGCCATTTCTTGCCACCATTCTGCCCATTCACGACGTTTGGAATGGTCAAGAGGCTTTAGTTCTTGAGCCAATTGCACCTAGTAAGCGTGTAAATGCAAGTCTTTATGCATAATGTTCATCAACGACGAGCGTGAGAGGTGCAATTGTTGGGCACGACGACTAGTTGAGGTGGACGGCTCTTCAGCCACACTATCGCGAACAGCAGCAATATTTTCTGCAGTACGAGCTGTACGAGCATGCACTGGTGTTCTCACATCTTCTACAGACCCGGTTTGCTCGAATTTTTCCACGATTTTTGCGATTGTACGCACATTTGGACGATCAAATTGACCAAAAAAATCACGAAGTACACGATATGCATTTTGATTTGAACGCCCATTTTCATAATAAGTCTGGATAACTTTAACACGTTATTGGATTGTGTATCTCTCCATGGTTCAAATTGAGTAAGTCTGAAATAGAGAAATGTCAAATTAAATTCGGAAAAAAACTTGGCGTTTAGGTGTGGTTCACATTCAACATCGGCCCTTACAATTTAACCACCCTTTACAACCAATATGACACAATAGAACACTTTGTGAATTGCCTTATTAACTTGACTAAATTTTGAATATTTTAAAGTAAAAAAAAGTATGTTTACGACGGAATTGTGGGTGGTTACGTTCTGCGTTCTACAACGCCCGATATAATTGCCTTCTAAGCTTTATATAAAATTTAACATTCTTTCCCCTGTTGCAGTATTTTATGTTAAAGTTTTGTGAAATTTTATAAATCATTATTTCAATAATTAATTTTTATTTACTTAAATTTAAATGGCAATTTAGCTTCTACAAAATTAATTTTATTATGTAAATTTTTATTTATTTAATCGAAGCAATTAAATTAGTAATACAATAGAAATTCATTAAAGTCATTATAAAATTGGTAAATATGTTGGTATTTGCATTTAAAGTGAAAATTAAATAATTTATTAACTTTTTGTTAAACAAAAAAATAATTAAATAACAACAAAAATTTAATTAAAATTATACATAATGCCAGGGGATGTCATTGTTATTAACATTAAAAAGGTAAAATAAAAACGGACAGTTATTGAGGTGGTCCATAACAAAGCGCACATTCCACTATAACAATTATTTGGATAAATCAATAATATAAATAATATAAAGTCGGTAGGATTGAAATATTTTTTTAAACACTGGTTGTGGTATAATACTTTTCTACAGCAAATAAAAACGATAAATAAATTGGTTTATCCGCCATTTAGTTTTTTCTGTAAAGTTAAAACAAATTTCAAATTGTTGCATTTTTATTCGATTATTACACCAGTCAACAAAAGAAGAAAAATTATTTCTATCCAAAGTTAATTTTTTATTTTTTTCGTTCGACAGTTAATTTTGTTTTTTTTTTTTAATAAAGATTCGCCAAGAGTATGTTCTAAAGATAATCCAGACAGTTTTTGTGTTTTTGCTTCTTGCACAGTATTGTAAAGCTTAGACTTCGTGAAAGCTGCATATTTCAAATAAGTTAAAATTAATATTTCAAATCGACACAAACAGTGGGTGCTAAATTTTTTTTGGCAAAACTGCGCTCTATTTTAATGACAATGGTCAAGTGAAAAATATCCACTTCTGAATTTTGCGACACCAATTGTCTGGCGGGAGCCCCGTATCATGATGATTATAAATATATCCTCAACCACAATTAGTGTGAAGAGGGTACACTAAGTTTGACATTCCGTGTGAAACTTTTTATTATTCATCTCAGACCCCATAAAGTCCTTGAGTAATTCTAAGTCGATTTAGCCATGTCCGTCTGTTAAAAACACGTTCACTTTCGAAAAACTTAAAAGAAATAAACAAACTTGGTATCAAATTGGTTGTAGTTATTCTAAGAAGTTTGGGATTGAAATCCAGCAAAATCGGTTCAGTAGGATCAGAGCTATGAATCAAAATGTGGTTGAATTAAACTAAGCGCAAAATGGGCTGTAGTTTTCTGATTTGTTTCAAGCTTGAGTCATTCGATTCAGAACATATCATTTATAGAATTCACGTTTCTGTGGTTTTAATATTTTGTACTGCTTGAAAGATATTGCAAGCAAACAAAAAATTTGATCTGGCCAGACCAAGAGGGTAATTAAATAGAATTTTACATAAAACTGTAATTTCACCGCACTTATTTGTTCCAACCGAACCCAAATTAGTTTCATTCGATTCAGCACATATCATTTATAGAATTCGCTCTCCTGGTTTTTTGATTTTTTGTTTTATTCAAAAAATACTGCAATCAAAACACATATTTGGTCTGGCCAGACTAGGGTTAAAACTTCTTTTTCATATTTATTTATAAAAAATAAATAATAGCGGTTTTCATGATATCGCTTAAAAGTCTGGCAATCTGTGAAAACTGTACATTTTTGCGCCCTCGCAATTAACTGTCAAGAATTGTATGAGAATACATTTACACAAACTCCGTAAATTTGTCCAACAATTTTGTCTCCTAAACTTGCACAGATCTTTTAGTACTTTTAGCGAAGATTTCAATGAAAAATCCATTATTTTATAAATCAAAAACAATAAATTCTAGCAGTAATTTGATTAAATTAGTCTTCTGGCTTTCTTTGCGCACTTTCAAAAACAAATTTCACATATTAATGACAAATTTTAACTTTTAGTTTTATATTTTCTTTTTTTCTTACAAACTGACATTAATTGTTTAAAATTACACTTAAATTAAAAGGTTCTTTATTAAACCAGTATCGCAAGTTTGCCTTTTTGCACAAATGGTAATTTTTAGCGATATCCTGAAAACCCTTAATATTTATTTCTTGTTACCCAGTACTTTTCACTAATATCTAATAATAAATTCATGCTTAGTAACTATATCATGATTTATTTGCTGCTAATATCCTTTTCGATGGCATAAATTTCACGTCTCACAATTAAAAGTTTTTGAAGAAATTGCTCCTTAAAATTAGTAATTTTTACGAGAAAATTCGTTATGGACGGCCGCTTTTCATACTAAAAGGACATAAAGAACTTTTGTTTGCGTCAAAAAGAATATTTCAATAGATTCTTAATTGACTTGGCAGTTTTTACATTAAAGTTTACTGCTTTAGTTTAAGACTTGATAAATATAGCGTGATTTTAAAAGCTGCACTTTCGATATCGATAACTGTGTTTGACAGCTGAGAATGTCAAACTGTCTAGACATTTCTGTTCAGTAAGGTTTGGCAAGCTATTATGAATCGTTAAACGCTTCCAAATTGAGGAAATTTACTTTAAATAAACTTAATCTGTTCGCAAAGTTCAAAGAGCATTTCGCATATTTAACGCATCACCTTTCTGGTTAAATGGGTACGACAATAAGCAAAATTTCCGTATTTGGAGCGAAGGCAGCCCTCAAGCCGTTAAAAAAATCAAATGAATCCATTAAAATTGACTGTTATGTGCAGTTTACACGCTTTTTCGAAGTGAGCAATTCAAGACGATTTAGCCATATCTGTACTTCTGTTATGCATAGTGTTACCGTCTTCCCTAAAATATATATTTTTATTCTGTTTGCGCAGTTTTTACTAGGGGTTCGACGAATGTTATATGTCAGTATATGTATCCAGCACAAACTTGGTAATGACTACTTTATAACATCTGCATTACATATAAGTAGTTAAGTAATGGATGACACATAATCTGATACACAAGTACTTGGTTATGTGTTGATTACTTCATAATAAAATGCATCTACGGTTTTCAAATCTAATACAAATTGATCTTGATCTGGCTTCGCATACTTAAGTTTTTCTGCGTGGCGGCCTGCGGGTGCACTTAGGGGTTTTTTCCTCCAGTAGGACACGGCAGGTGGCTTCGCTGAATAAAGTTTTCCTGCTTGCGCCACAAGAATAAAAAATGTCTTTTCCCGGGAACACTAAAGTAAAGTATTGGATCTGGCTTCGCATACTTAAGCTTTTCTGCGTGGCTGTATGATTAATAACTAGTAACTGATAACACACATGTGATTAGGAACTTAAAGTATTAATTCTTAGTTGTTATTTGTTCAATGATAACTATGGTTTTTCGCTTTTACAGAATGTTTACACCATGCGTAACAATATTCTGGAAAAATATGGCTTTGCATCTCATTTGGGGGGAAAAAATATGGCTATATCTCTCACTTCGCAAAATTTTACATATGACCTTACCTCTCAATGATTGGGTAATAAGATCATTACGACTTTATCTCCCTTTCAATTGAGCAATAAACTTATTATGGCCTTACCTCCCATGGTAAAAAACACCCCCCCGATTTGATAGTGTTAAAATTGTACCTTTCCTTTCAATATAGTTTTTCCATGAAAATGTCATATCGGTTTTTGTAATCATGTCGTTCTCTTCCTTATAGAGTATGAATATGTCCTCAATGCAGGGTAGTCAAATTTTGCATTAGAAAGAAAATTATATTAAAATCACAATTTTTTTGACAAATTCAGTGAAGTAACTTTTTGTAAGCGAATGTGGTAATGAATTATTAAACTCCCTATTTGTAAGCGAGGGTAGAAAGTACTTGCTTCCAATGACATCACCGCGTTAAAATAATGAATTAAAATGCCAATGTTTAAGTAGTGAAGAGTAGTTATATTAGCTTTTAAGCTCACTATTTTGCAATGTAAGTATTTTCTGGGTACATATCGGTATCGAATTTCTATGGCGAGTTCTAAAAAATTTTTATAAAGCCAAATATTTTGAATTTCATTAAGGGTCTTCATGATGTTGCTTAAAATTACCATTTGTGCAAATGGGTAAACTTGCGAGACTCGTTTCATGAAGATCCTTTTTCAGTTTTGTATAATTTTAAGCAATTAATGTCATTTCAAACAGAAACGTCAATAAAAAATATATTAAAAAAAAATAATCAAAAATATAATAAAAAACTTGGAATTTGTAAATTATAAATGAAATTTGTTTTTAAACATGCATAAAGAAAGCCAAAAGACTAAAATGCTTATATTATTACAAGAATTTATTGTTTGTGATTTATTTACACTTGAAGTTTTCATTGAAAACGGCGGTAAGCATTAAACAAATTTGTCTGTATAAATGCACAATTGAACTGCGTAAGTTTACGAGTCAAAATTGTTGGGCAAATTTAAGCAGTTTGTGTAAATGAATTCTCATACAATTTTTGACAGTTAATTTACGAGGGCGTAAGAATGCACAGTTTGCACAGTTTACGAGACTTATAAACGATATCATGAGGACCCTTATTATAATATGTGCAGTTGTTTTGACTTGTGTTCTTTGAATTCATTTAAATGACTTAGCTTATTTTTCAAGCTATTCAAAGAAAAGATTTTTTTTGGCTTCGAAACAACTACTTCTTAATGATCAATGTAAAACGCAAGTTTTGAAGTATTTTTTCTTCAATTATGTAATCCCTTAATTCCCTGTGGAACAAAACAAATTTTTTTTTTTAACTTTAGCTTAGCCAGTAAAAATAACACAAAACTCATTGGTCTTTGTAATTTGTTGGCATTCAGTTAACTTTCCTTTTTTTTTCTTTCTTCTTGAATGTTGGCAAAAACTTTTTGCAGCATTCTTATACTACTAAAGTGCATACATTTTTGGCAAACCAAAAGATTAGCAAAAAAAGTAGATGTAGTAAAAATTTGTATTTTGTAGTGGAATAACTATAAAAAAATGTTATTAAATAAACGCACTCCAAAATGGTAATAGAAACTCGTAGAAGAATCTCGAAATAATAAATAAAAGAAATACACTAAGGGTCTTCATGATGTTGCTTAAAATTACCATTTGTGCAAATGGGTAAACTTGCGAGACTCGTTTCATGAAGATCCTTTTTAAGTTTTGTGTAATTTTAAACAATTAATGTCATTTCAAACAGAAACGTCAATAAAAAATATATTAAAAAAAAATAATCAAAAATATAATAAAAAACTTGGAATTTGTAAATTATAAATGAAATTTGTTTTTAAACATGCATAAAGAAAGCCAAAAGACTAATATGCTTGTATTATTACAAGAATTAATTGTTTGTGATTTATTTACACTTGAAGTTTTCATTAAAAACGGCGGTAAGCATTACAAAAATTTTTATGTATAAATGCACAATTGAACTGCGTAAGTTTACGAGTCAAAATTGTTGGGCAAATTTAAGCAGTTTGTGTAAATGAATTCTCATACAATTTTTGACAGTTCATTTACGAGGGCGTAAGAATGCACAGTTTGTACAGTTTACGAGACTTATAAACGATATCATGAGGACCCTTACTGATTAACATACCGATATTGATTTTAATTTCATTAAATTTAAAAAAAACTCAACTTTTAAATTATTCAGTGCTTGGAAAATAAAATTAATTTTTGAGTTGGTTTTTATGTTTTGCTTTAAATATTAAAGTTATTGTTTAAGTTTTTTTACCTAATACTTCTTTAACAGTATGCGACATGTCGCACAGAAATATTTTGTTAAACAGAATATTATTGATGATGAGTGTGCACACATGCGGGGCAAACAATTAAGCAGGAAATATAAATCAAGCAATATTTTGATGTTTCTCTAATATGTTTCGTAAAAGTTTTTGAAATTGAATAATAAAATTAGAATTTCAAATTTAAACGTCAAATTGTACGAGTTTTCAAAAGGACTAAATAAAATCGAATACTACCGTATAGTCTGTAACAGGTATAAACATGAAGAATAGAATCAAGCAACGACAAATTCCAATACACGTCACAGCGGAAGTAAAAATATAAATAAAAAATAAATTCTAGTTGTTAAACAGAAAAAAAAAAAAAAAAAAAAAAAATAGGCAGTCAAACCCGACCATAGAGTATCATCTACACCACAGTTTATAAAAACAAAGTTTTGGAAGTGGACCATATTTGGGACAAAACAAAACTATTTTATGTAAATATGAATCATGTAAAAGTTCCTTGTGCAGAATATTACACAGTGCAACACGAAAAAAATAACCATATACGGACACCACTACGTGATAAAAGACCAAAAAAAAGACCCGTGTTTGGGGGCTCGGTGGCATTTTTGCAAAAAAGTGATAATTTTCTCAGGCTCATATCTTGCAAACCGTTCGGAATTTTGATTTACCCTCTGAGACAAAGTTGTAGCTCTTGTCATAAAGAGTGAACATATAAAATCAAGAAAACATCATCTTCAAGACAAAATCGCAAAAAACTTTAAAAAATTCGATTTTTTTTACCTTTTTCCCCCTGTTCAGGTCCATAGGTAGCAAACCGTTCAAAGTTCAAGAAAACAATCAACCACAAAATTGTACCTAAAATCTCAATAAACAACTTTCTAGTGTATATAAACTTCCTAGGAATTATTCTTAACACCCTTTAGTTAGCTCTTATGCAGCCACAAAAGTGAAAAATTTCCCGAAAACTTTTTAATTTTATTAGTGTTTTCTTTCCTTCAACATTGAGATACTATGCTATCTATAACCATATACAAGCACCACTACATGATTAAAGACCAAAAAAAGACCCATGTGTCCTAGTTTTGCCCAAAGTCATGCACTTTTTTATGGGCCCCCCCCCAAAGATTTCGGGCCTCGGTGTCATATTTGCAAAAAAGTGTTAATTTTCGCAGGATCATATCTTGCAAACCGTTCGGAATTTTACCATCTGAGACAAAGTTGTAGATCTTGCCCCAGAGAACAAAAATTGTGAACATATAAAACCAACAAAACTTCATCTTTAAGATGAAAATCGCAAAAAACTTTAAAAAACTCGATTTTTTTACCTTTTTTTCCATGTTCTGGTAGATAGCAAACCGTTCAAAATTCAAGGAAACAATCAGAGGGTAAATCAAAATTACGAACGGTTTGCAAGATTTGATCACATGATCTTGGCGGCTAATTGACATCGCCACCACGTGAGATAACACGGCCGTTGAATGTTTCGCGCAAAAAAACCATTGTTTCGTTAGCTGTGTGGCAAGTTGCACCGTCCCACACTGGGAAATTCCGGCCAAAAATCCATAACTTCTTTATTTCTTTACGTAAATGGCTGAAATTGGGTATCCAACTTAAGAATAGCATGTTTAATCCCTAGGTAAAATTTTAGACATGTACATACAGGGGTTGGCCAGATCATTGACGACCCAAAAGTATCGAACAAAATTAAAAAAAGGCTTTGGAGGTGTTATAAAAAATATGATCATTTGTAGCGATTATATTAGAAGTTTGTGGAATATCTATATATGCTCATCTCCTGTCCCCATCTTTTTGCCTATCTGAGCAAATAAAAGTAGATATGATCATATATGGTTATAATATAATATGTGAACTAATGTGATTATATGAATACATAAACATATGTATTTACTTATATCTTAACATAACTCAGACGTGGATCCGACTTGAGCTCCTGTCGGATGGGTGACGGGGGGATTGTTAAGGAACCTTCAACTGAAACATACCATTTTGCAAAATTTCATTTGGAAAGATCATAGAAATGGTATATATTTTTCCGCTGAGGGGGGGTGGGAGTTGAGATGGGTAAGGATGTGTACCAGTTCTTTTTTCTTCCCTTGTACTCGCGACTACATAGCTACATATATATAACAAATATCTATTCTTTCAGTAAATAGCTGAAATATGGCATTAAAATATTAGGCATATATTCAGTATAAAAATAAAAATAGCTTAACAGAAAAAAGTACCAACGGTATTTATTTATTCGAATTTCCAAAAGGTACCAAAATTTGTATAAGAGCTTTTTAAGAGAATAGAAAACAATTTAACTTTATTTTTATCTTTATTACTTTAAGAAGATAAATTGTTTACCAAAAAATTACCAAAATTTAATTGTTGCCCTTTTTTATACCACAAATTTGCAAATTTCAAAAAAGTACCCAACACATGATAATTCAATTTTCGATTCAATAATGGTATTTTTTGAATTTTACGTCTACCTCTGTTAGATCACGAGATATAGTGTTGCTGATTTTACCCGGTTTTACCCATTTCTCACCCGTTATGAACTTAATTTCCAAACTCTACTTTTTTTATTGACACATTGAGAGGGGACTCTACATACAAAATTTCAAGTGTCTGGCTTGAGTTGTTTGGGCTGGGCGATGATCACCCAGTCAGTCACGCTAATCTTATACAAATATGGGAAATTACTAAAAATTATCTGGCTACTAGGGTGGCAGGTGGTGGCAGCTGAAATGTATAGTTCTTACTTTTGATACTTAACAGTAATATATCTAATTTTCACTTAACCTCCCCTAGCCCAACCTTTTTTGTTATGGTCTCTTTAAATTTGGCTTACTTTAGATTTTATTTATTTTTAAAGTAACTCACAATCACTTCACTTATCCAAAAAAAAAATAACGCGCACAAAATCACAATTATCACATGGAATGATTAATTACTAATACGGTTTAAACTTAAAGTGCTTATTTTCAAAGAATACTTAAAAGAAAAAATCATAGCTTACTTTTATTTCAAAGCACAAAAATCTACTTAAAAAACCTAAAATTTATAAGAAAAAAATTATCTACTTTGCTCCACTTTTAACAGTAAAATAGTTATCTAAGAGCCAAAATAAGAAATGAGTTGTATGTTTTGAAGTGTTCGCTATATCTGTCATCAAAATTTTATTAAAATTAAAAAAAAAAAAAATTATTTTTCCCGGAATTTGCCAGTGTGCGTCCTGTTGAAACCACATATCGTCTACATCCATATCTTCCAATTCGGACCATAAAAAGTTCGTTATCATCTCACGATATTGAACACCATTCACAGGAACTGCCTGACCGGCCTCATTTTAGAAAAAATACGGCCCGATGATGCTGCATTTGTGGTTTTCCGATAATCACTCTAGGATTATTGTTTCTACTTTTTGACGAATCCACAGAAGTGAAAATGTGCCTCATCACTGAAGATGACTTCTTCGAAAATGGATCATCCTCTGTTGCCATTTCTTTCCACCTTTCTGACAATTGACGACGATTAAAATGGTCAAGAGGATTTAGTTCTTGAGTCAATTGTAAGCGTGTAATTGCAATTCTTTATGCATAATGCTCATCAACGACGAGCGTAAGAGGTGCAGTTGTAGAGCACGACGACAATTAAAGTGGACGGTTCTTCAGCCACATGGGCTGTACGATCATGCTCTGGTGTTTTCACATCTCCAACTGACCCGGTTCGCTCAAATTTTTGCACGATTATTCCAGTTGTATGCACATTTGTACGATTAAATTGACCGAAAAAATCACGATATGCTTTTTGATTTGAACGACCATTTTCATAAACACAACATTCTGTTATGACATATCGTCATAAAAGTCATTGTCACCGATTTATTTATGCATTTACTATGAAAATAAATTTCAGTGTATTTATTAAAATATGAAAAATTGGGAATTTGGCACGTCATACAGAAATCCTATTAATAATCAATTTTGTATTCCCAAAAATAACTTTGGTAGGATGATTTGGACCAAATTTAATCCAAATACTGGCTTATGAGCACAAAGACCATATTCCCGAAAAAAGCTTGTATGGAAGCTATTTGAAATTAAAGACCGATTCGCTCTATTTTTAAAAAGCTTGTGCCAATTTACCAAATTTCTTAAATTATCTTGAAAATTGCGACCTGTACTTTGCGCACAAGGTTTACATGGACAGCCAGGCAACCAGGTAGCGTGTTAGATCGACTAAATGGTGGGTCTAGGAACAATAGTTGAAGGTGATACAAACATTACCACAAATGCATAATACCCTTTCCGCTATTGTGGTGTGGGTATAAAAAAAGGAAACTAAAAAGATAAAAATGATAACATTTTTTTAAAAAAAACTTTTAATCGTTTCGTTTCCTGAGAAATATAGTGGTTTAAGCCTTGTACTACTGCTTTGTGATGGTAGGACAAATATACGTTAAAGCCACACATAAATGTGAATTTCAGTAAAATTTAATCAATAGGGTTAATGTGCTGTTTCCAAGTGACAAACAATTGATTATGTAGAAAAATTGCTTTTCACCTGGAAACAACACATAAATAAGAAAATTTAATTGAGTACTTTTTAGCTGCAACATAACGTGCCCAATTAAATAGAAGAAGACTTTGGAAATAAAAAGAAGAAATTAAAAAATTTATACACAATGATCTCTTAAAATATTTTTTTTGATATAAAATAAATATTAAACAGGGGAAAAGCGAATAGGAGAGGAAACGTTCTTAAGTTATCGTCCATAATATGGAATATTTGCTTCAATTTCCCTTTGAAACTACATACGAGTCCATGCTATAAAGCATTTGCTTTGCAGCATTTAAAATAGTTTGTATTCCCCTCTTTTTTTATATAACCTCCGCCCTACTTGTGTTGAATGAGGGCTCACTAAAATTGTCATTTCGTGTGAAACTTTATTAATATTCATCTAAGACCCCATATATTGTGTATATATTTTGAGCCTTTGAGTAATTCTTAAGGTACGGTCACATATGGGAAACATTCACTTACCCATTCACTTTTTCTTAAGTGAATGGGTAATTTCTATGAGCCTATGTTACGAATTATGAATTGCAAGCATGTCGTATCTATGTATATAAATAGATAAATTTTTGAGATTGTACCAGTTTGGGGTGAGTGGACAATCAGAGACCCGCCAAAATAAAATTATATAATGAATTTAAGATTTATATAAAACATATTAGTGCCAAATAATATACCGACATAGACTTCTTTATGATTATTTTTTTCGTCTTGCATTTATTGTAGCAAGTGACCTAGAACAAATTCTCGGCCTACCAAGACAAAATTTTGACACGACATACAACCTTTTATAGAAATTATTGCTAAAACGGACATTTATAAGATTATTATGACATTAAAAGCTATTTAAGAGCTATGGTAAAATATGGATCGATTACAATAATATTTGGTAAGATGATAATAGATTGTCTATGGACAAAAAAGTTTTTATGGGGGCTATGTGAAATTATCGACCGATTCTTTCCATCTCTTATGAAAATATAAACGTAAACAGCATTTCATTACTATCAGATGTGCTTTTGGAATCCGCATAATTCTAAATTGGTGTTCTGAAATCCGCATGGTTTTGTGTATTCGAAGTTTTTGTGCAGAAAAAAAAATTTATGATGTTTTCTTTGATAGTGCCCTGTAAAATAGGTGGGGCTATCTTAACATTATTAAGATTTGCCGAAAAGCGCAACAAAGATATGCGAAGATTGCAAAAAATTTGCAAAAATTGCGATCAATTTTAATATTTCAAACAAGCCATAAAATTGATTAAAAGTCCCTAACACTATAAGGAATGGCAAAAATTCTGTAAAAATTGCTAAATCAGTAGAAATTTGCAAAAATTCGCGATATTCGCAAAATTATGTTTTTGCTTAAAGTGTTCTCACAAATAATAATAAAAGTCGATTTGTTTTACTTTCACTAACCCCTTACTACTCTAATTGAAAACGAATAAACCCATGTGGTGGTGAATTGCAGAACACAAAAAATGCTGAATAAATCCACTTTCGAGTGATCTCGGATTCTAGAACACACCCGATTATCTCAAAAAATGCGACATGTACTTTGCGAATAAAGTTAACATGGACAGCTAACCGGAGGGATGAACATTGTCATATCGATTAAGAAAAGGATGCTACGAAAAATAAAAATTTTGGTGGCAAGTTAACTCAAGTTCTTTTAAGCAGTTTGGATTGAAATGCAGCACTTTTGGTTCAGTAGGAAAAGCGTTATGGACCAAAATGTGAAACAACATCGATATTTCTGTAACAAAAACTAACGTAAATTGGTGGCGGAATGCACCTTTTATCGTTAAATTTTGCACAAACTCAATTTATATCCTAGAAATCATATAAGTAAATTTCGTTAAGATCTGTCAATAATTTACAATAGATCCACTGTCTAAAAACACTTTATTGCTTGCGTCTAAAACCGTTACGAATAATGCTTTAGTTTAATTTAGTTGTATAAGACTGCAAATTACTTTGCTAAATTGCCTTCATCCCTTTATTTGTTATATTAATCCTCTTTTACTTTTAAAACTGCTGTTCTCGCTCTTCTGTACCATAAAACCATAAAAGTTTCAATATTTTGCATCAAAATGTTTATTTTTGGTTTTAATAAAAAGTAATTTTGTTTATTTAATTTTAATTTTTGACAATTTGTTCAAATATTTATTTTTTTAGGTAAATATTTTTATATGTGAACACAAGGCAAACTTGTTTTCCCATATTTTATTTGCAGCTATTTTATATATGTTTGAACAAACAAAAATGAGCAAATAAATGTGGGTAGTGTGACCAGCAAATACAATTTTTATTTTTTTCAACAAATTTTTTAAAAATGACGGCAAACAAAATTTTGCAATTGTTTGCCATATGTGACCATACCTTAAGTCGATTTAGCCATGTCTGTCTGTCTGTTGAAATCACGTCTTAAAGGAAAATAACAAATTTATGCCAAAATCTTTCTGGTTCGTTTAAGCAGTAAGCCAAACGTTGGACAGCCTCCATAAAAAAATAAGTTTTTGTTAAAAAACAAGCCAGAATGAACGATTGTCATTTAATTTTTCAAACATTTTTCATATGACTTGAAATCGAACTAGTCCATTTTGTGAAGATCGGCCCATAATTTACTTTAATTAACTTAATTTAAGACACACTTGTCCACACAACCATTTGGAAGGCCGTACCAAGTATAATAATAAGAATTATCCAAGAACTATACAGAAACTCAAATTGTCGTATACTCCACCAGAACTCAGTTAGCGATTAGGTCTCTGTTGAAGCTGGCGTACGACAAGGCTGTATCTGTCGCCGATTCTCTTTAACGTAGTACTGGACAATGCAACGTGAAATGCAATGAGCAACAACAGAGTCATAACATGGAGCTAAAAGGGCCGCCTGGCCCGTCTTGACTGTGACGACGATATTTGCCTTTTAACACACACAGTCATACTGACATGGTGCAAAGCCTTCAAATCGTAGAGACAGAAGCTGCAAAGGCAGGACTAATTATAAATATAAATAAGACGAAGGTAACGCCAGTAAATACAACATCCAACCGGCCTTCTCTATCCAAAGCATCCAACTGCAAGACGTGCACAACTTTTGCTACTTGGGTAGTATCATAGCATCCTATAACAATTTTTTTTAGCAATTTTCCTCCTTTCTGGCTGTGAAACGTGAAATATGGCTGCTAAAGACTTTAACAATTAGCAAGATTTCACCAACAAATGCCTAAGAAGAATATTTAAAATCTACTGGGTCACCAGGATATCGAACACAAGCGTCAAACAGAAACTATTGAACATTTTTTGTTGAGGCCCTATGCTCCTTATAGGAGCTAAAGGAATTAATATATATGTATATATAACGTTTGTTAAATTAAATAATAGCTTATGAATACTGGGGTAATTATTTTCTAAAAATGAAAAACGAAGTTAACTTAAAACTATTTTTTTAATTTTTTATTTTACTTAGTTCGGTTAACCAATAAGTAGAATCTTTTCACAAATTCGTTGTTGCGGAAGCAAAATTAAGATAAATGGTGCCTGAAAAGAACAAAATATTTAATTTTTGTTTTTATTTTTTTTTTGGAGTTTATGAAAATTTTTTGAAATTCAACTCCATTTAAAGTGAAACAGATGCTGCAGTAATTTGATAGTGAATCAATGTTTAGAATTTTAATAAACACTTAATGGTAAAATTACTATGATGGTTAAAATAATAAAAATTTAATTAGCATTGTGGTTATTTTGTTGAACTATTTATAGTTTTCAATCCAAATTTTTAATATTTTTAATTAGGCTTAAGTTCATGAAATTTAATTTTGCATTAAATTATTTTTTGAAGAAAGGAATTTTACAACATGAAAATTAATTAAAATTGTTATCGATAATCTTTCGTTCTTGACGTGGCTGGGGCTCGAACCCCGGCCGGCAGGTTACCATGACATGTTTCGATCGCAACCACTCGATCTCCTCAGATGGATTTGCCGTCTTACACTCGCAGCCATGGACGACAGCTGACGTCAATAGTCAAACATCAATCCTTAAACCAAATTGTATTCTAACATTTTTAGATCGAAATTTGCTTTCCTGATTTTAATTGATTTTACATGTTTTTTCCTTACTTCTGTTTTTTCGTACTTTTTGTCAAGAATTTTTCTTGAAGTCCAAGTACATTTTTTGTTTTTTTTTCATTTTGTCCGTTTCTTTTCTGTTGACCTTTTTCAGCACAACTTGAAGGACAAATGTACATATAGAGCTCGTGCCTTAGCGTTAACAATAATTAGTATTGTGGTTATTTCGTTGAACTATTTATCGGTTTTAATCCAAATTTTTAATATTTTTAATTAGGCTTAAGTTCATGAAATTTAATTTTTCATTAAATTATTTTTATGAAGAAAGGAATTTTACAACATGAAAATTAATTAAAATTGTCATTGATAATCTTTCATTATTGACGTGGCTGGGGCTCGAACCCTGGCCGGCAGGTTACCACTCGCAACCACTCGATCTCCTCAGATGGCTAAAAATAATTTAATGAAAAATAAAATTTCATGAACTTAAAGCCTAATTAAGAATATTAAAAATTTGGATTAAAAAATAATAAAAATTTATTAAATTTTATAAGATTTGTATAACAACACACACATTTTATGGTTAAAAGAATAAATCTTTTAAAGCAAATGTGAATGCTTTAGTAATTTATTCTCTAGTGTTACTTAACTATAGCTAAAGTGTAATATTTCATTAAAATTATTTATTTGTTAAAAAAAAAAAATTGATACGAAAAAAGTTGAAAATTCTACAAGGAACAACATTTTTATTACCACAATGAAATGATAAATGACAAAAGTGTTCTATAACAAAATAAAAGTATGCTTTTTGCTTAATTTACAAACAAAGTTGAACATCTCCAGCTCTTTTTACTTTGTGAGAGGTGTAACTTTTCCCTGCGCCTACAAAAACAATTTAAAACTTAATCGTGCAAGTTTACTTTCACTCGTTTGATGCTTAGAAAGTTTAAAGGTGCTATTTTTTTTATTTAAAATTTCAGTTTCTCCTTTTTTGGAATTAAAAATATAAATTTGCAAACGAATGCTTAATATTTTCAACAATATTACTTATACGCCTTGATTCTTTTTTTTTTTTTTTGTAAAATTTAATATCTTTGACATTTAAAACAATTCGAAATATTAAAGAAAGTTACGTAAACTTGCAGTTTAACTTTTTTTAATTTAATTTTATTGGAAATCCAAAATAACCTCAAGACAAAAAAATTGTATATAGATGTGGGATTTTAATTTGGTAAAGTTTAGTTTTTAATAAAACACGGTAACTGCACGTTTAAAATTATAATTTATTCATTTTTCACTTAGGCTAGTTTAGTTTTTAGATAAAGTTAAATAATTAGAACATAAAAACTTCATTTAATATTAAAGGTAGTGTCAACGTTTAAACTGATAATTGTACTTAATTTTCCACTTAGGGTAGTTTAGCTTAGATAAAGTTAATTAATTAGAAAATAAAACTTCACTTTACATCAATAGTAGGTTACTTTTCAACTTTTCTTCTTGACTGCCACTGAACAACTAGTCATAGGTGGAAGAAAGTCCATCAATTCAATCGGTAACTCGTCACTTTCAAATCGTCTGTCTCATTAAACAAAATAAAGCTGTCCCACTCTCCCGTCATCTCAATACACTCCACAAAAACGCAACCATACACCCACAGTTGCTAAAACCGTCTGCCAGATCTGGTAGTACGATCAGGCTCCAATCCCACATAGATGTTGATACATATGGGCAAATCTTGCGTAACGAACGCTACATTCGTACGCCTTTTCTGAGTGATATATAAAAACATTTTTTGGCCTTTTAAAAAAGATAGCTTCAACTTATATATATAGTATTTAGTGACATTAATATGTACTTACGAATGGCATATATCATAATTTCTTAGCAATTATTTGTTGCGAAATAATTGATCACAAAGTTTTGTGACCCATGCTACAAAAAGTGGAAGTAACTTCAAAGGTTGAAGTGCGTTTTCCTTATTTTTAGCGAATTTGGCATGATAATCTAATTCCTAAAAAAAATGATGATAAGAGAATTCTAAACGCACTTTTTCGCAGCCAAAAAATGTTGTGATTTTTTGACAAAAGCCGTGAACACGCTACATAACGCACTCCACAGTTTTTCCAGTAGTATTTTATTATTATATTTTATTTATTTTAACAAAACAAATTATATTTTTATGAATTGCATTTCTTAAACTTATTTCTTAACTAATGAAAATCAACTTTTTTTTAACGAAATTTATATTTTGATAAGGCTGCTGTAAGTGATATTTTAAGCACAAAAATCACCTAAAGAAATCAGCAGTGGGGTAGGATTTGGTAAAAATTATTGCATTAATGATTATTGAAATACATATTTTTTAATATAAAAATGCAATTATACATCTAGTCCATTAAAAAATTCATTTAAAAAATTTTTGGCTGGTGGACTGTTTCTGGGATTTGCCCATATATAACAAATAACTCTTACATTATTGTTACGAAATTATAATTATGTTTAAATTATAATCTATGTCGTATTAGTTTAAATTGTTATATGCTCCACTGTATTGTAGACTTTAGATTGAATTGTAGAATTTAAAATAATTCGAATAGAATGTTCTGGAATCAACTAATAGGTTCTTGAATTTACTACTCTAATATTCCTGTTGGTTGTGGACTATTAATACAGGCTAATTCATAAATGTTTAGTTAAGTTTATTTTGGGACATTAAACGGTTCCGTTCGTTTCTAACAATATTGGATACATTTTGCAAACATTATAACTAATTTCAATAAATTTGAATAACTGTGTTTATTACGGCGGGTTAATTTTTTTTTTTGATGAAGCGTATAGCAAAAACGTAATCTATAGGTGATTCTGAGAAATTTTGCTCAAGAGACCATAAATTTCGATGCTACCGATTATGTCAATATGGTTGATATGAATAACAACGATATATTATTTGAACCATCATTTATTCGACAGATTCCATATGATCACTTGGTAGAATACTTAGATTTCGATGAACCACCACTGGCTGATCCACAAATTCCAATGTTCATACAAGGAACAGAAAGACATGTACAATAATTAACGAGTGTTTCAAAACGAGTTATAGAAACGAATCGTGAAGGAGTGATGGCATTGACATTAGAAAGACGTAAGAAAACTCCTCGAATGGAAAGTAAAAAGGACCTTAAAAAATAACATTACCACGTAAAAACATTAAATTGTAGGCCGAGAATAATATTAAAAAATAAATTAAATTAAAAATGTAAAAATAGTGTTTTTTTGTTGAAGTCTTGAAAATTTTGATTTTTTCAGATCGATTTTCCTACAAAAAGGAGTTCGAAAACAAACAAATTTATCGTAATAAAAGTTGTTTTAAATTATCTGAACTTTCATTATCTGCAAAGAAAATCTAATATCTCTACTAAAAAAAAGGTGATAAAAATACCTTTCAAACAAGCCCAGATTGAGAAATCTACTATAATTCTATCCGATTTTATGACGAATTTTATTAAATTATTCTATGCATATATGGAAAAATATCTATTTTGAAATTTTGGGGGCTCCAAACCCGACTTAGAACTATGGTCACTTAAGCAAAATTTCGTTCCATCGTTTCATACAATTTGACCCGCGCTAGTGTTTATTTATTTTGATTTGCAATTAGAAGAACTCAAAGGCTTATAACGGGAATAAACCAAAACGCGTTTATTAAAGGAAAAACGTTACAATATTTTGTTGTGGTGATTTCATGGGACGACCCATGTGTCCTTAGCATATTCTCGAGACATTGAAATTCTTATATTTGGCCCGTGTAGTGCCTAGGATGCATCAAGAAGGGTCAAATGTATGACTGGAGTTTTAAAAACAAAAATTCCGAAATTTTAATAAAAAAATTATTTTTTTTTCCAGAAAAAAAATTATGTTTCTAAAACGACTGCGCATATAAGAAAAACATTTTACCTTTCTTAAAGTAAATTTTATTGCGGAATTTCGGTTTTTTTTAGTTTTTCAATAAGCTAAAGCGTTTTTGAGTTACGCGAACATATGTTGTGCAACCTCTTTAATTTTCGAAATAACGGTATATCTCGAAAACCAAAGCCAATATGAAGAAAAAAGTTTTAACTTTCTTAAAGTAAATTTTATTGCCGAATTTCGGTTTTTTTTAGTTTTTCAATAAGCTAAAGCGTTTTTGAGTTGCGCGAACATATGTTGTGCAACATCCTTAATTTTCGAAATAACGGTATATCTCGAAAACTAAAGCTAACCTAAAAAAAACGGCTGGCATAGGGCTGCCAGATGTTTGAACCTATCAACCAGGACACATGGAAAAAATGGATAAAAAATTACACCAACAGAAAAGTTTTTTTTTAATACATATGGGCATTTCCTTGGGTCACGAACGTACGTTCGTACGCTATTGATGTACAAATAATATAGAATACAAAACTTTTTCCTAGCATTTTTTCGATTCGATAGCATTTGGGTAGCTATATGTTTAGTGCAAAAGATGGATTTCATCGAGTTTAAGTTTTCATAATAAGAGTTATAAACGTGTGGTCACGAACGTACGCAAAATAGAATTCAACTTTGGCTGACAGTAGTGAAATGTAAAAATCTGCGCAATGGAACGGAATATACAAAAGTGATTAATTTATTTTAAAAGTGTATTAATGTAGGTCTCCATTCAGCATTTACAAAATAAAATATCTCTCTTGGTTTTTGTTTAATTGGCTTATTTACCGGTCGCAAACGTACGATTTTTCCATATGTTTTTTGATTATTATCACCACGCATTTTCCCATAAATGTCTTCAAATTTCCTAAACAAAAAACTTATTACTCCTCTTACAATTGATTGTAATGGAGAGATTATGAAAAAAGAGTTTAAACATAACATATTTCTTGCATGTAAAATAAGTATATAAAAATGTCTTTAGAAGTAGAAAATACAGAAAAATATAAAATTTTCCAGTTTCCAGCCCAATTTCCTCAAGTAAAACAACTGAGATATGCTATCAAACCATTCTTTTATAAGAACAAAGACTTTTTTTTATAATAAAAAGCAATAAAAGACGATGATAATCAACATTTTATTTTTTTATCCTGGTAGACCATTCTGGGGAAATGCCCATATACACATATATGTGTGTAGTATATCGGCACCCTAAATAAAAAAATTCTCAAAAGGCATAGCAAAACTTTCTTCAAATTGGACTTTTTTAATAAGGGAACTAATTTTTTTTTTTAAATTTTATCACCATTTTTACATAAACTGTTTTTGGCTCTCCTGAAAATTTAAGAATTTTGAGTTGTTACAGTTTAATATTTAGGGTGCGATATGTAAAAACCATCCAGTATTTATTTTTAAATCCAACAATATATAGAAAAAAAAAATTTACGTCCCAGTAAAAACTTCGCCTACAAAATAATGTAGTGCTCTTATGTTTTTCTGATTACTTAACACATTATTTTGTAAGCTAAGTTTTTACTGGGATGTACTTCATGTACATAAAAACGGTGAAAAATAATAAAAAGTTGAGCTTAAAATGTTCTTAACTAAAATAATTTTCAGAAGATTGCACTTTTTCTAGAACTTCGTTATGGTCTTTGATATAGTTATAAAACAGGCAGCATGTCATATTAAAGTCAAACTTATATTGAATAATACTCTCCAGTGTTTCAGTCTTTAACGAGTTTCTTTCTTTAGTCCATGAGCAGACTAAGTACTCAACTTGAAAAAACTCAAACTCTTGATTATTCTCAACCAACTCAACAACTGTCAAACTAATCAATTGACTAAGCCATACACGCTTTGATATGGACAACGACCGACTCAGTTGACAATTGAATTAAAACGTGTATGGGCTGCCTTAGAGAAAGCAATTTGTTATCGGTTTTCGATTTCTTATAAAAGTTGTTTACAGGGTATAACTTTTTACAGCCACTTTACAGCTTTACACCAGATAACAGTTGAATTTAATTAAAGTTCTTTATACAATTACCTTATGTTAGCAGTGTTATAACAGAAATCTTAACCTTTGTATACAACTAAAGCAAAAAACAAAATTTGTTTGTCTTGACCTGTACAAAAAACCAGGACAATTTAATAGTGGACCAGGACACCAGGACAAGTAGTCTAAAACCAGGACAATCCTGGAAAACCAGGACGTATGGCAGGCCTAGGCTAGCACCACTGGATTCAGCGACCGCGAATTAGTTAAAATTAGTTAAAAATCTTTCGTTCGTATCATAGTAAAATATTAAACTGCAAATACTTTAATCTATCTATACAATATATAATTTCTTAGTATGTAGGGATGTTTGCATGTATGTCCTATTCTTTCCGCAACTTTCTGAAGCCATCTGATGACATAGGAAGCTGAAATTTGGCATACTTAAAGTATTTTCTCTGCGGAAGATCGTAACGAAGCCAGGCACTGTCGGATTGAGCTGAAAAATTAGGACATGATTTCTTACACCAAACCTCATATTTAAAGCAGCGCAAACATTTAAATTTAAAAAAAAAAATCCCATACAAGATGCGACCAGTCTAATACCTACCCTTAATCTATACTTCTTAGGGGTTCCTTTACAAAAAATACGTTTTATGAAATTTCTAAACTAATCAAAATTGTTCGCCTTTCATGAATAATATAAAAAGTTGTTACCATATTTTAATCATTTATAGCTTGTTTTGTTTGCAACTTCTTTTTTTATATGTCTGGAAAAAATTAAAAACATTAGAAGTGGAGAGGGTATTATGCATTTGTGCTGATGTTTATTACACCTTAAAGTATTGGGCCTAGACCTTTAAGTATACCGATCGGCTTAGAATCAGTGTCTGAGTCAAATTAACTATTTTCGTCCGGCTGGACAGCCAGCCCATGCATCCTATTTGCGCAAAGTAAAAGTCGCAATTTTGGAGACAATCTGACAATTTGATACATATGCTCAAATTGGCACAACGACCAAGCCTATTAAAAATGGGGCGAATCGGTCTATAATTTCACATGGCCCCTATACAAGTTTCTTTCCGGAATAGTGTTTTTGTGTCAATAAACCACCTCATAATGTTGGTATTTTTAGCTAAAATTTGGTCCAAACCTATTTTATAGCAATTTAAATCATCAAATTTTATTGGAATCGGTTTACATTTGGCCATAGCTCCCATACAAATACATCTCCTGAAAAAGCTTTTAATACCTTAAAATTGGCGATAATAACTTTTACGAAAGCTTCATCTCATGGCAAAATATAGTTTTATTAGATCCAAAATCTCATATAGATGAAGATATCTAAATAATATTCGGCACAAAGAACTTTTACATGAATCTTAATCTCATAATATATTTTGCTTAGGCGGGTCCATGATTGCCTATTAGTTCAATTGTTTTTATAAACCGTAAGGTATCAGAGAATAGGGCCTGACCGACTATACTTTCTTACTTGTTTTTATTTAGTTTTTAATCTTAATTCTTAACAATATGTTTAAAAAAAAAAAATAATTAAAACGTTATATGGTTTTGGGTAAAATTTGCCAACGTTTTCTTAATTGAAAATGTGTTGGTTCTGAAAAAAATTGTTGCAAGTGGGTGGCATTGTGAATCTGGCTTAAATTTGAATTAAAATACAAAAATACTGATAGCCTGAAGTCGAAAACAGTAGTTTTTCGTAATGTAAAATTGACAATTATTTATTTTGTGTACCCACACGCAAAGAAAAAACATGGTTGTGGTGTACATATTCTAAGAGCAACATATTATGATAAGAATTATGATTGTAGTCACCATATTAAGATTATTATTGAATCATATTATGACTAAATATACTCGTACTATTACATCATAATATTTTTCCCTAAATCATATTATTATTCTGTTAATCATACTAACTTAAGAAGTAATCAAATTATTGTCATGTTAATCATAATAAGCAAAGAAGTAATCATATTTTCGTCATGTTGATCATAATAAATTTAGAAGCAATCATATTATGATACAGCACCTTTCATAGCTGTCATAAAAATACAAAATAAATTAAAATATTTTTGCATCGATTTTTTATTTTGTGGCTTTTTACAATTTTTCTTAATGTTAATCAAATAGCGGAGTTCAATATGAGGCTTGCAAAAGAGCAAATGAAAAATCTGTGGTTTTCATGGGCAACCGCGTGTGTCCATTTTTTCGATTTTAAGATGTTGATGCCATATTGCCTAATTTTGAACGCTCTTAAATTTTTTTTGAAAAAAGATGGATCAATTCCGATTTTTTAACGTAATGACAAAGTTTAAAAAGTGCAATACCTAGCCCATAGTTTGATCTAGAATGGTTTTTCGGCTTTCCTGAAAAATTTGTTTTAAGACATACGCAGTTGCCCATGAAAACCACAGAAATATCGTAGCACTTTTATAAAATACTAGCTTAACCCGGTGCGCTTCGCTACACTGCTTTAACCACTTCTTCAGTTGAGAGATATTTAATATATGCGTCCTATGGAATGTTTTTTCCCCTGCGCATTCCCGCTTTATTTTTATTTTCAAAAGTGTAGTATACCATAGGAGTGACTTCTACTAAGTTTGAACATTCTTACTTTAACAGTTCTTAAGATATGCGATATTTTATTGGCGTCCTATGGGGGTTTCGATTTTGGGGCTCAGATGATCCTACTACCAAAAGTTCAACAAATTGCTTGCAGCGGCTCTTATTAATAATGCTATCTATGAGTGGTACTGCTCCTCCTCTGGCTACCCCGCCCATTTCTATATTGACATTTATAGTTTACCATAATAGAAGCTTTAACCACGTTTGAAGACTCTGCCTTCAATAGTTCTTAAGTTGAGCGATATTGAATATATGCATCCTATGGAAGATATTTCCCCCTGCGCATACCCGCTTTATTTCTGTTTTCAAAAGTGTAGTATACCATAACTGTGACTTCTACAAAGTTTGAACATTCTTACTATAACAGTTTTTAAGATATCCGATATTAAACATTGGCATCCTATGGGGGGTAACACTTCCCCCGCTGCTATTTTGCTTCAATTTTGGGGCTCAGAAGATCCTACTACCAAAAGTTCAACAAATTGCTTGCAGCGGCTCTTCATTACATTTCTATCTATGAGGGGAACTGCTCCTCCTCTGTCTACCCCGCCCATTACTATATTGAAATTTAAAGTTTGCCATAATAGTAGTTTTAACTACGTTTGAAGACCTTCCCTTTAATAGTTCTTCAGTTGAGCGATATTTAATGTATGGATCCTATGGGAGGTATTTCCCCCCCTGCGCCTATCCGCTTTATTTTTATTTTCAATAGTGTAGTATACCATATGAGTGACTTCTACAAAGTTTGAACATTCTCACTATAACAGTTCTTAAGATATGCGATATTAAACATTGGCGTCCTATGGGGAAAACCACTTCCCCCGCTGCTACTTTATTTCGATTTTGGGACTCAGAAGATCCTACTACCAAAATTTCAACAAAATGCGTGCAGTGGCTCTTATTAATATTTCTATCTATGAGGGGTACTGCTCCTCCCCTGTCTCTCCCGCCCATTTTTATATTGAAAATTTATAGTTTACTATAATAGTAGCTTAACCCACGTTTGAAGACTCTCCCTTTAATAGTTCTTCAGTTGAGCGATATTTAATATATGCATCCTATGGGAGGTATTTCCCCCCCTGCGCCTACCCGCTTTATTTTTATTTTCAAAAGTGTAGTATACCATAAGAGTGACTTCTAGAAAGTTTGAACATTCTCACTATAACAGTTCTTAAGATATGCGATGTTAAACATTGGCGTCCTATGGGGGATTCAAATACCCCCGCTGCTATTTTATTTCAATTTCGGGGCTCAGAAGATCCTACTACAAAAAGTTCAGCAAAATGCGTCCAGCGGCTCTTAAGATATGCGATAATAAATATTGGCATCCTATGGGGGGTACCAATTCCCCTGCCCCTATCGAAAAACTAAGTAGCCTATTTTATTTTTAGGGCTCACGTGATGTTACTGTAAAAATTTCAAGAAAATCGGTTCAGTAGTTTCGGAGTCTATAAGCCAACAAACAAACAAACAAACAAACACACAAACATACAAACATTTTTCATTTTTATATATATAGATAACGAAATTTCTGTGTGTTTTGTTGTTGGATTTTACAAAAAAACTATGATATTTTGCATTTGCACTATTAGATCACTAATACTTGAATGAACTCCGCTAATATTTTAATTTTTTAATTTCTTTAAACTTATTTTTGTTATGGAATTTTATCTTTTAATTGTTTAACTGCTAACAAATAAAAAAAAACTACACAACTGCTTCAAAATTATTTTACAAATGGCGCTAACATAATATGATTAGAGTAAAAATAGTTTGATTGCATCTTTAACATAATATGATAAATGTATAGAAAGTTATCATGTTATGGCTATTAAATATCATGATATGGTTGTGAGAAATATAACATGCTTAGAAAGTTATCATAATTAAGTTGTTAGTAAAATAATTATTTTTCGGTCAACAATGCTCAAATTCATAATTGCGATAAACATTGATATGTTTACAGTAACCATAATGTTGTTGATATTAAATAAAAATAACAATTATTTGTGTACGACAACAATATATTGTTACATTAAACATACACTCATAAAATTATTACAGTAACTGATTGTGGGTTATTAAATTCGTTTTCCCTACTGTTAAAATTTA
This sequence comes from Pollenia angustigena, assembly GCA_930367215.1. NCBI lineage: Eukaryota > Metazoa > Arthropoda > Insecta > Diptera > Polleniidae > Pollenia > Pollenia angustigena. The sequence goes on along the minus strand of OV884059.1, from coordinate 240,950,059 downwards.
ATAAAATTATAGTTATTTTACGAATAATTTTATTTTTCAACATTTATGTTTGTTAATAAAAAAACAAACTACCAAAAAATAATGTTTTTTGTATTTATTTTCTTATGTAGTTTGATTTTTGTCGGTAAAAATATATTTTTTAAAAGTAAAAACTATTCAATTTTAAGGAATTCATATTCAATAAATAAAAAATTTTGAAATTAATGAAAAAATCATTTGTTTTAAATGAAATGTAAATGATCCGTTTTTTAAATGAATTTTAATTTGTTTAAAATGAATTTTCGTTTGAATTTAACTACATAATATTTTGAGTGTAGTGTTGTTGCCGTAACCATGCCCAACAATATTTTTTCTCTGCGTGCAGTACACTGATAGAAAAAGCGGCATAACGCTGATGTATTTTGACATCAGTACTATGACAAGTGTCTTCGTTTTTGACCCCATGACACTTTTCATCCTGGTGATGTCAACCTTTACATCACTTGGCCAAAGTGTCATCACGGTCAAAATGAAATTATATCATCAATGGGATGACACGTCGGCATCACAGAAATGACGAACATGTCCTCAGTGCGACGACGAAGAAACATCGGAGAAATGACACATTATCATCAATTTTGTTGAGTTTGAAATAACATCTGGTGTACACGCATCATAAACAGATTACAATCTTTCAAGACCGCCAGAATGTTATTTTAAACTCAACACGTGGTACACACATATAATATGTAATACATACATGCATGTGAGCGATCCTTTATTTTCTAATAAACACTAATGCGTTTATAACGATCGTTTTATCTTTTGTTTATTTAGGGTGCATGTATGTATTATTGTAATTTATAAGATCTAGTAGGTAGGAATATTGTTACTGTTTTAGTGATAAGAATTTAGTATTTAAGTGAAATAATAATATGTAAATAAATGAGTTCTATTTTATACTTCAACGAAGAAGTGTTGTTTCAATTCATTCCTGCAAGAAGTTAACATTTTGGTGACCCCGACGTGATAATTGAAAAAAGTAATAACAATTTCAAGTAAGTAAAAATAAAATTATAATTTTTTTTTTTTTTTTTTTTTTATTAAATAAAAACGAAGGCAAGTGAATAATGAATCCTATCGATATTATCCAATACCAGGAGAAGTTAGGGCAGAAAATTTCAGGCCTTTACAATGCTCTGAGTGCTTTAGCTCAGGGCAATGTTAATGAGCAGGGATTAAAAATTGAAGTAAAAAAAACAAGAGAATCGTTTAAAAATTCAGTTGAAGAATTTAATAAAAATGATAAAGAGCTCCGACCACCTTCCGCAACAATGGAAAAGAATAATTATTTTAAAACAGACTTTGTGAAGAAGGTGCAGGAAATTTCAGAAAATTTTGAAAAATTGTATCAAAATGTAAAAGACAGAATAGAGCAGCAAGAAATGCGGCAACAAGCTTCTATTTCTAATATACAGGCTAAAAAATGTTTACCTCAGGAAGAAAGTGAAATGAAAAAATTTGCTGTGAAGCTAGAGTATGAAAGGGAAAAACATGCTGGTTTGAAACGGCAATTTCAGTATATTTTAGATGAGGTAGAAGTAAATATAGACAATTTCAAATGTAAAAAGATAACAATTGATGCTGTAAAAGACAAGTTTGAAATTGCAGAAAAAGTGTTCTTTCAATATATTGGAGAATTTCCTGATGATGAGTTGACTGAGGTATTCTACTCATTGCGTGATTCATATCAGGAGATTTCAAATATTGGAATAAGTTTTAAATCCCTTCCATTTACATTGCCATCAATTGACCTACCACAATTTGATGGAAAAACTACGGAATGGGATACATTTAAAGAATTGTTTGAACAATTAATAATGAATCAACCAATTTCAAAAACACAAAAGATGTGTGTATTAAAATCAAAATTAACTGGTGAGGCAATAAAGAAAATAGCAAAATTACCCTCCAGAGAAGAAAATTTTGATATAGCTTGGAATATTTTAGAAAAATATTATTCGAATAATAGAGCTACTACCTCAATTTATTTTAAATCTATTCTTGACGCTCCTTCAGTAAAGTTTAATTCTAAAAGTGTGGGAAATTTTATAGATATAATAAACGAAAGTTTGCAAGCATTAAATGTAGTGAAAATTGATCCAGCGGAAATGTATCAATCCTTAATCTGTTTTATATTGCAAAGAAAATTGGATTATCAAATGAGAATCCAATTTGAGCAATTTTTGGGTGCATCTAGAGAATTGCCAAAGGTAGACCAATTGATTGAATTTTTGCAACAAATTCAATATTCTCTAGATGCATGTCAGCAGTTTACAAAATGGGATCATGAAACAAATAATTTTCGGGAAAATAACAGAAAAGAATTTCAATATTCTAGAAAGCAAGAAGAACAGAAAGAGGATTTTGGGTCAAGTAACATGAAATGCTTATTGGGATGCTCTATAAATCATAATTTATTTAGATGTTCCAAATTTAGAAGTTTATCTGTTAAAGATAGATTGGAGAAGGTAAAAGATTTTAAAGTATGTCACAAATGTCTTTCCTCAGGTCATTTTACAAAAAAATGCCCTACTAACTTCAATTGCAGAATATGCAAACATGACCATAACACTCTTCTCCATGAAGAAAAATTCCAGCAGAAAACGGTATTGGTAAACAGTGATAATGAAGATAATAATAATGATTACGTCTTCTTATCTACAGCAATTGTTCAAGTTAAAACTGGAGATAATAAATGGATAGACTGTCGAGTATTATTAGATAATGGTTCTCAGCTAAATATAATAACAAAAGAATTTAAAAACAAATTAAAATTACCTGATATTATTAAGATAAATAAAAAAATAGAGGGATTACAAATGAAAAAATCATCGGTACAGGAACAAATAGGCATAAACATTAAATCAAAGGTATCTGAATATAAAACTTTCTTAAATGCTGTGGTAATGAATAAGATTGTGTCTGATGTACCAAGTTCTAAGATGTTAGCAGGAAATTTTCCTGCCAATACTAAGTTAGCAGATCCTCAATACAATATACCAAGAGGAGTTGATTTACTTCTATCAAACGAATTTGTATTTGATCTCATATGCAATGGGAAAATACAAGATAAAACAACAAAAACAAAATTACAGAACACAAAATTGGGTTGGGTAGCCTACAGTATGACAAAGTTAGATGGTATTAGTGAAAATACTAAAGTTACGGTAAACACAACATGCGAAGGTATATTGGAAAAATTTTGGGAACTAGAAGAAGTACCAAAAATAAATCATTTAACAGCCATGGAAGAGAAGTGCGAAAAATTATTTGATCAGAATATTAAGAGATTGGCAGATGGAAAATTTCAAGTAGCAATACCTTTTAAAGACCATATTAGCAAATTGGGCAATTCTGACTTTGTAGCTAAAAGAAGATTTTTTTCTCTAGAAAGAAAATTAAGCAAAAATCCGGAAATAGGTCAACAATATAAGGAGTTTATGTTACAATATTTGGAAATGGGGCATATGAAATTAATAAACATTAAAAATTTAAGAAATAATGTGTATTATGTACCACATCATTGTGTTATTAGACCTGAAAGTACAACTACAAAGTTGAGAGTTGTGTTTGATGCATCATGCAAAACTACAACAAATATATCATTGAACGATATTATGCACACGGGTCCTAAACTTCAGGAAAACCTTTTTAATATTCTACTAAGATTTAGAAAACATCGATTTGTTTTTTCAGCCGACATAGAAAAAATGTACAGGCAGATTTGGGTATCAGAGAATGATTTAAAATATCAGTTAATATTCTGGCGTTTTAACCCAACAGAGCAATTAAAAACATACGCCCTCAAAACTGTAACTTATGGTACGACATCAGCCCCATATTTAGCAGTTAAATGCCTGCAAAAAATTGCAGATTGGAAAACAAATCAATTTCCGGAAGAATCCGCAATCATAAAAAATGATTTTTATATGGATGATTTAATGACCGGAGGAGATTCATTAGAAAAGGTTACAATACTTAGAAAAAATTTAAACAAAATTTTGCTAGAGTTTGGTATGCCTTTAAGAAAATGGTGTGCAAATGATATGTCTTTATTAAATGGAGTAAATGAAAACCATATAGTAGAAAGTCTTAATATTAAATCAGAAGGTTCAAATTTTATTAAAACTCTAGGTGTTATATGGAATCCAAACGCAGACGAACTAAGCCTAAACTGTAAATGGGAGGCTGGCGAAACCATTTCAAAAAGAACCATACTGTCAGAAATTTCTAGATTATTTGATCCGCTAGGATTAGTTGGACCTGTCGTGGTGAGTACAAAAATACTGATGCAAGAATTATGGAAATTAAAAATAAATTGGGATGAAAAAGTACCAAAAGAAATTAGTCACAAATGGGAAAAGATAAAAAATAATTTTAAATATTTAAATGAAATAACAATACCTAGACATTTTATTAGTGTAAAACCAACACTTGTAGAATTACATGGCTTTAGTGATGCTTCAATGAAAGCATATGGTGCAGCAATTTATATAAGGTCAATAGACAGCTATGGAAATGTACATTCAAATTTGGTAGCATCAAAATCAAGAGTTGCTCCAATTAAATTGATTACACTTCCACGGTTGGAATTATGTGCCAGTGTATTACTAACAGAGTTGATGAAAGTAGTAATAGAGAGTCTTAAAATTGAGTTTAAAAACTTTTTCTTTTACACTGATTCTTCCATTGTATTAAGCTGGTTAAAGTTGGATCCGGCAAATTTGCAATTGTTTGTATCTAACAGAATTAATTTCATACAATCTAATACTAATATAGAATATTGGAGACATGTAAGGTCGGAAGAAAATCCAGCGGACCTTATATCTAGAGGACTAATGGCAAAAGAATTAATTCAAAATGAATTTTGGTTTAAAGGTCCAAAATTTTTACAGAAAACCGAGCCGTATTACTCTTCATTTATTTTGGAACCAAAAATTCCAGAACAAAAAAGAAGAGTTAATGTTTTGCTGGTAAAAAAGGTCGACTCTTTATATAACACAATTAATCATAGGAACAAATTTAACTTTCTTCAAAATAGTATAGCATATATTTTAAAGTTCATTCATTTAAGTAAAAGACAAAAATCTAAACCATTTTTATTTTTCAGAAAAGAAGCATTAAAATTTATTTTAAAAAATATTCAAAAGGAACACTTTGGAGAAGAATTAACCATATTAAAACGTAAAAAGATGCTTCCAAAATCATCAAAACTTACAACATTATGCCCTTTTTTGGACAACCAGGAACTGATTAGAGTGGGAGGTAGGTTAGAAAATAGTTCTTTAACTTTTGAGGCTAAACATCCAATTGTTCTACCTTACAAAGATGATATTGTTAGATTGTTAATAGAACAAATACATAAAGAACATCTACATATAGGCCCTCAAGGATTATTAACAATAACTAGACAACGTTTTTGGCCATTGAATGGTAGACAGCTGACAAAGGGAATTGTTAGCAAATGTTATAGATGTTTTAGAAAAGGACCAAGACAGTTGCATCAGTTGATGGGAAACTTACCGAAAGATCGGGTTATAAGGACTCGTCCATTTTTAAATGTAGGAATAGATTTTCTGGGTCCCATTACAATTCATTATAAAATTAGAGGAAAAAAGACAGACAAGTCATATGTATGTGTATTTGTTTGTTTTTCTACAAAAGCCGTGCATTTGGAAGTAGTTTCAGATTTAACCTCAGCAGCATTTATAGGGGCCTTAAAAAGGTTTGTAGCTAGGAGAGGTTGTCCACAGAAAATTTTTTCGGACAATGCAACGAACTTTGTAGGGGCTGCTAACAGTTTAAATAGAATTTATCAACTTTTTTCTGAATCCAATCACAAGAGGAATTTAAATATTTTCTGTGAAAATAATAGCATTGAATGGCTAACCATACCAGCAAGGTCACCTCATGTAGGAGGATTATGGGAAGCCGTCGTAAAGTCAGTGAAAAAACATTTTTATACAGTAACAGAGGGCACAATGACGTACGAGGAATTATATACTCTTATGACACAAATAGAAGCAATTTTAAATTCACGACCGTTGACTCCTTTGTCCGATGATCCTAATGACTTGCATGTCTTAACTCCAGGACACTTTCTAATTGGTGAGTCATTGACCACTTTTAATGATTCATTAAATAATCAGTGCTATCATAATGTACGAGAGCATTGGAAATCAGTGCAATCCAATATGGAAGAATTCTGGAGTCGATGGTCATTAGAATACTTATCCGAATTACAAAAAAGGTACAAATGGAAAAAACCTATAGAAAATCTTAAGCCGGGAACATTAGTTCTACTAAAAGAGGACAACATTCCTCCAATGAGCTGGAGGCGGGGGAGGATCATCCGAACCATATTAGGATCGGATGGTTTATGTAGAATGGTGGATGTAAGGACAAGCAATGGGGAGACCAAAAGGTCAATTCACAATGTTTGTCCTTTTCCCGCTGATGATGTCGAAGACGACATTAAAAAAGTGACTACGTTAATAAATAAAGAAGAAAATTCAAAGTATTCACATTTAGGTAATAATGCTAAGAGCAAAACTGAAAGAAGTTGTAGTAATAATGATATTAATTATAATACCCGTAGCAATAACGTCACTAAAAGATTGAAAAATAAAAATATGTTATTGGTTTTGTTATCATTACTATCCATACTTAATCCGATTAATGCCCAATTTGATATAAAAGAATTTAGTAATAAGACAGGTATATTTTTTGAAAAGGTAGAAACGGTAGGGTTATCAACAAGCTCGTGGAATATTTTAGTACATGTCAACATATCGGATTATATAGAAGCCAAATCATTCCTAGATGAAGCGAAAAGTACACTTGACAATTTAAGAAAAACGAAGCAAATATTTTCATCATCAGCAGAACAAAACCTATATACTATGTATGATCGGGTGTTGAACAGGCATGAATTAATAATGTCTTCAGTTCCAAGACGTAAAACACGATCTCTTTTGCCATTCGTGGGAAGTATACAGCATGCATTATTCGGTTTGATGGATGAAGAACATGCCGATAGAATATCACGAAAATTGAAACAAGGCTCTGAAGATAATCTGAAGATGCTGAACGTCATTCAAAATATTTCATCTGTTCAAGATATGACATTGGATGTGATTAAAAAAGAAAATAAGGTTGTTTTTAAAAATATTGTAAAGCTGAGCGAGTCCATAAAGTCATTGGAGACCGAAATACATGTGACGAAAGATGAAGCAGCACGAATCAGAGCAATAACAAACATTTTGATATCGGTGGAAATATTTGAGCAAGTACAAGAAGACATAATTGAAGTTCTTTTTAATTTGAAAGGCAACTTCATTCACCGAATACTGCCTGTAAAGAAATTTAAGCAACAAATTGAAATGATCAAGACAAAGATAAGTCGGAACTTGCGTCTTCCTTCAGAAAATCCTATTGAAATGGAAAGAGTGGCTCAGGTATCAACAAGAACAACGACAGATTTCATCCTGTTTAATATACGTCTTCCTTTAATCAACAAGGAGATTCTTCAAGCGTATGAAATTTATACGTATCCCATTCTACACGACGGATTATCTATAAAAATTTATACAACCGACAGATATATTCTTGTCAATGAACGAAAGAATTCATACTACAAGTTAGACAATAATGAATTTGGTCATTGTCAAAAAATGAATCAGCTGATGTTATGCAACCAAATTCATCCAATGTTTAAGATGAGAGGTACAACTAGTTGCGAGATGGAACTCTTCTTAAAGACGAATAATATTCCTAATAGTTGCGAAATAGAAATAAAAAGATTCAAGAACTATTGGCAACAGATGCACACTGCAAACTCTTGGGTATTTTCTGTTAAGGAAGATACGTCAGCAGATGTAATATGTAACGATAAAATCCATCCGATCATAATAAAAGGTGCTGGTATATTAAAATTGTATGCTGAATGTCAACTCGATTCAGCTGAAGTAAATCTTTGGGCTTACGATGTATATGATTCAGAAGTAAGCTATGTTTTCCCAACAATTAACATCTCGAAATTCATACCAGCGATTGCTCACGTTAAGATTGCTGGTGAAATGGAAATATACAAAATTCCGGACATCCCAACAGCAACCAGTTTATTTGGATTAACTACACAACTCAACGTTCATCATCTGACACATTATGGTATCAGCATTACAACAATAATAATAATCTGTGTTATTATATTTGCAGTTGTTTACATATTTAGGAAGCTGTGCATTATATCTTCAAACTATTTACCCGCAACCGTTGCTCTACCTAGATTAATGTAATTATATTGTAAAAGGTATTAATTCTTTATTATTTAACTAGATTAATGTAACTATAATGTTAAGACTAAAAGATGTATACGTATAAAATATTAACGAGATAACAATTTGTTAAAAGACTACAATCTTTCAAGGCCGCCAGAATGTTGAGTTTGAAATAACATCTGGTGTACACGCATCATAAACAGATTACAATCTTTCAAGACCGCCAGAATGTTATTTTAAACTCAACACGTGGTACACACATATAATATGTAATACATACATGCATGTGAGCGATCCTTTATTTTCTAATAAACACTAATGCGTTTATAACGATCGTTTTATCTTTTGTTTATTTAGGGTGCATGTATGTATTATTGTAATTTATAAGATCTAGTAGGTAGGAATATTGTTACTGTTTTAGTGATAAGAATTTAGTATTTAAGTGAAATAATAATATGTAAATAAATGAGTTCTATTTTATACTTCAACGAAGAAGTGTTGTTTCAATTCATTCCTGCAAGAAGTTAACAAATTTAATGACAGTTTATCATAAAGTCAAAGTCATTGGAATTGACTTAAGTCAAAGTGAGAGAATATTATTATTTACTTACCCGTTACATATGTTTGTTTCACGTTTGTTGAATTACGTCCTTTGTTTACAGCAGAACTCTCAATAATAAGACACCATCACTATGCCCCATATGGTTTTCGTAATCATTCTACTTTAAAAATTTGATGTATTTAACTAAATAATTAAAAAAAAATAGAATATACGAATTTTTGCTTCTTATAATACATTGTAAACATGAAAATAATGTTAATAATATACAAAATGTGGCATCAAATTGATGTCACTATAGTCATAAAATAGATGACACGTGAAAGATGACAAAATTGTACGAATACGTTAGTCATTGTATTGATGCTACTTTTTGTATCATTGATGCCATTTGTAGTAACATTTATGTCACAATTCTGATGTTACGGCATCATCAATATGAAGATGCATTTTTCTATCAGTGTAAAAACTTCGCCTACTTTTTAAAATGACTAGCTTTTCTAAATCATTATTTAGTAGATTTTAGGGTATTCATTTAACCGGGCTTTTGATTTAATCGGTTAATCGCTCGATTAATTAACCGAGGTTTTCGTTTAATCGGTTAATTTTGTAATTTATCGGTTTACCGATTAATAAAGTATATGGACATTGTGTCATTTTTTAAAATGCCATAAGGTCCATAATTACTAAAGACGTTAAATACAAAAAAAGATCTACATACACGCAGAGAAAAACATGTTTTATTATGGTCACAACCAACAAAACTTTTTTTAAAGAAACTTATTTAACCATAATATGGTTGTCGGTGGCAATGATTCGGTTAAATTAAACATAATATTGTTAAACAAATTATATCAATGCTTTTGTGGTTTTTTCCTGGGTGTATATATAAAAAATATATAACAGAAACACTTTTGGGCGCAAAGATTTTCGCCCCTATGGTGTAACAAATACCGGCATAGCCGGCCTTGGGCCGTGCGCAAAGATTTTCTCCTTTCTGGTATAACAAAGACCGGCTTCGCCAACTAGAGCTTTTCTGCACAGACGGCCTTTGGGCGGGCGCAAGTATTTTTTTCTTTATGGTATAACAAGTACCGGTTTCGCTAAGTATAGCTTCTAAAATCTGCCTTGTTTCCGAACGAAGGCCGATTTCGCCGAGAAGATTTAGTTAGCGAAGCCAGTATTTGTTATACCATAAAGGAGAAAATCCTTTATCTCGGCTATACAGAGAAGCTTTAGTTAGCGAAGCCGGTGTTTGTTATACCAGAAAGGAATAAATCCTTTCCGCGAACTTTATCACACTGCTTTGATGGACATTACGACACTTTTTAAAGTCCATAGACATTGTGACACTTTTTGGAGTGACACTGGACGTTATGACATGCCACCTTTAATGATAAAAAATTAAATATTATTTATTATTTTCAGTTTAGTAGTAAAAAAAAAACATAACATAACAACACGTTAACTAAAACGAGCAAAAAAAAAAAAAAAAATAATAATAATTCATAACTCTGTAATACATATTTTTTAATTAATACATATTCGGCCACGTTCTGTAAATCGAAATCACGTGAAATTGATATCGATGGAGCTTTTATGTTCAATATTTTTAAATGAACGTAGCTTTTCCTGATTTCAAAAGTAGTTTTGGTCAAGATATGCGCTCCTCAAAGTATGAGGTAATGAAAAATAAATATTTTTATCTTAAACACAGGATAGAATTAAAAACTTGTTCGATTTTAATTTCACGTGATTTCGATTTTCAGAACAAGGCCGATTATGTATTTATTAAAAAATAAACTTTGAGATAATTTTATAAGTAATTTAAATAGTTTAAGATGTTATAAAATAATTTTCTAGATAAAAAATTTGGTTAAATGTATTGGATTTAAGCGACTCCTTTCTTTAGTTTTGATAAATTTTGACTTGGAAAAATTTCTTTCACTTATCGTAGATGTTAGAGAAATCGAAAGCATCCCATAATACAGAATATCTAAATTCTCAGTATTTTTTTCTGGATTTCTCTAAACATATAAAATCTTCCATTATACCATTTAAATCCTTTTTTATTTTTTAAAATTTTTAACACTTCTTATTGTTTGGGTTAATTCTGTTGTTGCGTTACTATCGTAAATAGAAACTGGGAATTTTTTCCTTCCGAAGGTTACTTTATATTATGTTCAACATTTTTCATTTTTCGAATTAATTCTATGAGCTAAATTTTAGTTATGTGTTTTATAAAGCTTTTTTGTAATAGTTCTATTCCTTCAATTTTTCAGAAATGACTTTATACACTACCAGACTATTATATTGTATTTTCTTTTTTACATTTTACCTTAGCCTTCCTTTGGAAAGTAATGAGGTATATTGAATGTACAGAAAAATTTACACTTATTAGCCAACAGCAGAATGTAATGCATTTTCTGGCCCGCTACGGCCTTCGTCCTCATTCTTTGTGTCACACTGGATACAATATAATAGTCTGGTAGTGATACTTTTATAAATTGTATATATTAAGACTGTTTTATCCAAAGTTTTATCTTCCGTTCGGAATTGAAGAAAAGATAATGGGTTGTTGATGGAAAGTGTATTTGGATAGTTTTATGGCCTTTCAGATACAGACAACTCCCATACCGTTCATGAAAACAAAAATGGTTTCATTCCGAAACATTTTTTCGTAATTTTCTGAAGCACCAAAATACGGAATGAATTCCGTTTCCGAACGGAATTGTACTCTGTGACAAGGCTGATAAAATACATAACTGAAATTTAGCTCATAGAATAAATTCGAAAAATGAAAAATGTTACCATCGTAAGTTTCTTCTGTTGTCAGGTCAACATCTAACTCATCCTGGCAAAGCCCAGCACCGAACATTCTGCAAAAAAGTTAACTTCCGAATTCCTTAATTTCTGTTTTTGTACTGTATTTTAAAAATGTATTTATAGAAGGAAATATATTGTATAAAAAAATAAAACTTTTTTTTTGGCAACCGACGTTTTGGAACTCACCCATTGTTTACAACACAAAAAAATATGGTTTAATACTACAAAAAATTATAATTTTTGTCACAACGGTTAATCGGTTAATCGACTGAAATTTACCGATTTAATCGTTAATCGAAAAAAGCCAATTTTAAATTAACCAATCAGTTAATCGGGTTAACCGATTAACAGTTAACCGAATGAATACCCTAGTAAAGCCGATCTATATTTAGCAATTTTTATATGTTTTTTTTTTAAATGGAAACTCGCCATATAAAATTTATGTCTTCAGTATGCGAAACTTTTACTTTTCTCCCTTAAAAACCTGCTACGTTTGAAGCTCAGTTTTTATTTTGTATTATTAGCATTTCATTTAAAGTTTTTTAAGCGAGTTATGTTCTCTTCCGGCTTTTTCCTTTTTGCCACAGTTAGTTTTTGTTGACAAGTTTTTTAATTTTTTATTTATTTTAGTTATGAAAAACGTGACTTAAGAAAATCCTTTTTATTTTGTTTTCATTCTCGAACTTTATAAAAAAAACAAATAATTGAAGCAAACCATGACAAAAGAATTTTGCAGAATAAAAGTATGTCCCTGTGTTCTTGCTCTTGCAGCTTTGATTTGTGGCAACAAAAAGGCTAAAAGTTAAACTATTTTCTTTTGTTGTTTAGGTAAACTTAATGTTGAAAATATTTTTCAATTATATAAGTTTTCACTTAAAAAAAAAAGAATATTGGCAAAAAAGTTGTGAAGCTACAACCGAATTATCTTACAATAAGTCTCAGTAAGTTCAGCGAGAATTCGAATTTTTCGGAAATGGACTTTTAATAAGATTTATAATAAATTAAAAACGAAACTTTATAAAACCTGACATCTCAATGTTCCAAGTTTCATGATAGAATTATTATTCAACTTATAATTTAAAAAAATGTGTTTTTTTAATGGAAATTTAACTTTTTATAAATTCAGTTTTCTCAGTAAATTGCGAACAAAATCAAAAGTTGTGCACCGATTGTAATAAAATCAAGCTCATTTGATTCGGAATATGTTTAACTAAATGTTTTTAGACCACAATTCAAATTTTTGTCGCATTTTTATTTTAATTAAATTTATAATAAAAAAAAATTTATATTTAAAAATTTATATAAAAAAAATAATTAAATAAATAAAGAACAAAAAAAAAAAAAAAATTTTAAAACACTTCTACGACTTCAACAAAAAAAATGTTAGCACGGCATAAAGATAATATTGTTGCCGAGTTTTGGATTTTTTCAACTGGATATGGCTTTAGAGTGCCCCGGTAGGCTACCTAGTAGTGAGCTTGTCTATCAACCCCAGGGTTGCGGGTTCGATTCCGGCCAGAGACTCTGGTTTCTTTCCTGCACACAAGCCTCAAGCTTCGCGGGGATTAGCATAAGGAATTAAAAAAAAAAAAAAAAAAAAAATTGGAGCTGTTGAGACAAATGGAGATTAAATTTGAAATCAGTGGCCTAAAATTAGTAAACATTTGCAATAAAGTTGCAGGCCGTTCAAAAAAGGTTAAATTTTATTCCTTTGTGTTATGGAACGATCCTAAAATTTTTCAATTTAATTTATAGTCTTTTAACAAACTTCAATTAAGGCCAGACACACAACTGGCTACAAGAACATTTTTGGAATTTGTCAATCAAATGGATTTTTCACAAATGTTAAAGCAGCATAGTTAAAAATTAAAGTGGCGCAAACGAAATTTTCATGATCGATATCAAATCAATACCGACCAGAGATCAGCAATGAATCGTTTTTTCGCTACTCATACTGACTCAAGCAATTGTAAGTATAAGTGCGTAGAAATCATTTAAACTTAACTACTCTGATTCACTCATACTCACAAGAGAAATATTTATGAGTGCGACGTCGACATTATACACATACTCATAAATGACCTCAGTTTGATTTATAATTTCAAGAAAATACTTACAATACTCACAATGATTCAACTCATTTTGCTCATCCATTTACCGTTTTAACACAACAGATAAAACACAACTTAATAATCCGCGCTGCCAGATAAATTTGCCGAAAGATCGTCCAGTTCATACATGTAACTTCAGTAAACTATAATTGCCAAATCGTCAATTTGCTGTTTCGGGGACAAATCTGGCAGCCTCGCATTTTGCTTCGCCTATACACATTGAGTTGAGTAGATTCTAAATCAAACACTACAAATGTTGCTAAGTATGAGTACGATGAATAAAATGAAACTTTTGAGTGAATATGAGTTTGAATAACATTGGAATAAGTATGAGTGCGTAGAAGTACAAGAATTTATGAGTTATGATTTAGCTCTACTCACTTTTCCACTACTCATTGCTGATCTCTGATACCGACCAAGAAATAAGATTGTGACATGTGCCTGCTTATGATTTACAGTGCGAAATGTTTGTACCATTAAATATTCGGATCTCTTAAAATAAAAGGGCGCATTTACACCGTAACTTTTCAGGGCGGCATTAAATAACCCCCCAAAATATAACCCCCAACAAAATAATGAAATAACTCCCCAAAAGTTTCTATAGATAACAACAAAAACAATTTTTGGGGGGTTATTTAATTTTGTTTGGGGTGTTATTTCATTTTTTTAATTGGGGTATTATTTCATATGAAATTATCCCCCAATAAATCATTATAAAATAAAGCCCCAGTATATTTTTTGGCGGATTATTTCAATTTATAATGAAAACGTTTTTGGGCGCATGGATTTATCCACTTTGGTATACAGAACACCGGCTTCAATAAATAAAGCTACCCTGCATAACAGGCATATTTCATATGAAATAAGCCCCCAAAAATAAGGGAATTATTTCATTTATTATTGGGGCTTATTTAGTTTCGTTGGGGGGCTTATTTGATTTTCAAAATTGGGGCTTTATTGCATATGAAATAAGTCCCCACGCTTTGGGAGGTTATTTCATTATTTTTTTGGGGTGTTATATTTTAGGGGGTTATTTCATGCCGCCACTTTTCAGACATGTCTTCAAACACGTTTGTTTTGTTTGTAAGACCTATTTTACACGATGTCTTTTCAGACATGTCTAACAAATATGTCTGTTTTGTTTGTAGGCAATCGAGTTTGAGAAGAGAGTGGGGTTGCTAAACGGACACGAAATAAGTTTTTATGTTTGCTAATATTATTTTTTTGTTTTTCAATATGTATGAAAAGAAGATTAGAAATTTGGAAAGACATCGTGTAAGAATTCTCCTAAATATTCTTTAGTAATTTTTTTTTTTACTAATAAGGAAAATATTATTCTTGTTTCCTCATTTATATGTCGTAATTCAAGACAATGAATTTTTTCTTTAATTTAACATTTTCCTTGAACAAAAGAAAAAAATTTAAAGGAAAATCACACAGAATGAAAAATGCATGTGCTTCATTGAGAATATAAGGATATTGTAAAAATAAAATGTCAATAAAAATGACAAAATGAAACAAGTGAAAAATTCTTCTTTCAATAATAACTAAAAGAGAGAAATCTTTATTAATTTTTCAATTGACCACAAAGAAATGAAAGCAGATTAAACGAAAAGACTCTGACCAAAAGCATTGAGATGTGATGACACAAATCTACTTGAGGGTACTTAATACTATCTCACAAGTCTTAAGTAGTTGGATGAAAATCAGACAGAAGTAAATATTCTTCTTCTTCTTCTTTGAGAACATAAGAATATTATTGAAATAAAGTATCAAATAAAAATGGCAAAAGAAAAAAAGATAAAAGCTCTTCTTACGGTCGTAACTAAAAAAGAAAAATCCCTATTAACTTTTTAATCGACCACAAATAAATGAAAGCTGATTAAACTGTGACCAAGAGCGTTCAGATGTGATGACTCATAACTAGTAAAGGGCTGCATGAACAACATCATTAAGATTGTATTGAAATGTTTATTCACTAAAGTTCATGTTCGAATAAAATTCAGATTACTGAACAAACTGTTGTTTTATTAATGCTACTACTGAACACATTTTGTTTCATATCGTTACAACACAAAGAGGTTGTTCAATGAAACAGCTTTTGTTTCACAGTTCTCTCTCATTTTTTTTTTTTTTTTTTTTTGGTAAATACTCACTAGCAATGTTGCCACTTTAATAAAAGTATGTATTTTTTTATTTGTTGTTTCCATCACAATAATATATCTACGTTATTTATAAAGCATTTTAAATTTTCTTTCGAACTACTTTTAATGAACTTCCAAGCCAAACATATTGCTGAAAAATATTAATGAAGTTAGTGAATGTTTTTTAAAATAAATAAAATTTTTTTTAAACTGACATTGAAAACAATTAATTTACATTGAAAAAAGTTTTGTGTTTGTTATTTTTATATCAATGAACTTTCTAATCTTGTTGCGTTTACCCTTCATGTTTTTTTTTTTATCTTTCTTTCAACTGGCAGCACTGACTTTTAAATCACGGTGTTTTTCCATTAACTTAATCGAGATTTATTTAATCGTTGTTTTGTTTCACAGTTCTTAATTTTTTTTTTTCTTATAAATATAAGTGAATAAGCTAAGTTCAACTTAAATATCGAGTGTTGATTGCTCTCATGTCATAGTTATTCATATTATACAAAACAAAATTATAATAAAGGTTTTATGAGCATTGTTTACACGGGTTAGAGGGTTGGAGCGAGATAGATTTTGAACGCAAACTTCGGTAAATAAAACCACATTTTTTATTTAAAACGTTATAAAAATTTTTTTATTCATTTTGTATTTAAGGAGAAAAAAATGTAGGTTTACGATTGGTAGGTATTATATACAATAAATGTTAGGTTAAGTTTAATAGTGTAATCAGTATGGGTTTCCTTTTATGTATTTTTCCTCTTGTAAATTTAATGGTGTTTTCTTTTCTGACAATAATGTTCCATATATGCTACCATTCGTGAGGTTTTTGTTCCATTCTAAAAATATATGCAAAAATGTGAGAAGTTGTCGTTTTCCTTTCTAAACATGTTGCAACAATAAATGGCAAATTTGTTCCATTTCTTACCCGCAGTTATAACTGAGTGTGAGATAATACCCTTTTTTGCATCTGCGTAAAGTACTTTTTTATGCAAGCAAGTATTTTTTTTCTTGTGTTTGTGGACAATTTGCGTTAATTGTGATTTTTAGTTATATTGTGATGGATATAAAAAGTTTTTTTTTTTTCGTTTGTTTTACTTTTATTATATTTTTTTGTCGCAAAATTTTTAACAACAGTTGACATTAATTATTGAATATCAGTGCTGTTAACGCTTATTGGAATTGTAAGAAAATTTAATGTTGAAAATTGCTCCAAGCGTGGTGAATATCGCTTTTAGTACAAACTTTGCATTCAATATTTAACACGCTTAATACACATTAGTGTTGAGTGTAAAACGTAACTATGTTTTTGTTCCATTGTAATTTAGAAAAATGTATCACTTTGTAAAGGTTCGTGTATTCTAATAAATATATTACAAACCATAATGCATCATTATTTTTTAGAAAAGAAAACACCATAAATTTAAGCGCTCATATTTATTAACTTTTCGATAAACACTTTTGGGTTTTATTAAAAATTATAGGAACAATTTTGAGAATTTCTTCTGTGATTTAAAAACACTTTTAGGTTTCAGTCGAGTTCGTACGTCTTCACGATCGATTTCTTGTTGACTGTGTCCCTTTTATGTTTTAAGTGAGGTTGGCTGCAGTTCTTTTCATCAGCTGTTGATGGGGGCGTTAATGCTGCAAGTGTTGGTACTGCGGTACCTTTTTGTTCACCGTGTGAACATTCCATGATGTGCCTGCGAATAAAATTTGGGATTTTAGTAAAGGTCCAATTTATTGGAAAATATATGGGTAATTCATCATTTCAACATAATACTTAGAGTTTGTGTATGGGTGGGTAAGGCAGAGTAACAAACCATCAACGCCAAACTCCTAAGCGGAGCGCTTATTTACCACATAAAATAAACGGTAAATTACTCGGTAGTCGCCACATGTGAGCTACTTCTCTCAATTTCTCTTGGAAATAAAATGAATTATTAAATTAAATAATGAATGGGTTAGTGTGTTCGGGTGTAGGGTTAGTTGCGGGTAAGTGTTAATAATACGTAAAAAGCTTTAAGTGCGAGTGAGTAAATGACATGATGGGTTAACTAGCAGTGTCAGGTTAACTAGTGGGTAGAACTACAACTCTCGTTTCAGGTCGAGTCAAGCTTCCCGTGGATGTCCGTAGTTCGACAACTCTTACTCTCCCGTCAGATCCTGGAAATGTTTTGATGACACGTCCCAGCATCCATTCGTTCGGAGGTAAATTATCCTGCTTGATGACAACTAAATCATTTACTTCGATCTCTCTGGTAGGGTATTTCCACTTGTATCTTTTGTGCAACTCTTTGAGATATTCATCTTTCCATCTTCTACAGAAATAGTGATGTTGAATTCTCAGTTTGTGCCATCTATTGACTAAAGTAACGTTTCCATCACTAAAATCGAGTTCAGCAGGGATTAACAAAGGCGAACCAATCAAAAAATGACCTGGGATTAATGGGTTTAAGTCCTGGCAGTTTTCACTTGATGGGCTGAGTGGTCTTGAATTTAGACATCCTTCAATCCTTGCAAGTAGGGTAGTGAATTCCTTAAAGGTGTGTTTTGAAGTTGCTACGGATTTTTTAAGATGAGTTTTGAAGCTTTTAACGCCAGCTTCCCATAGGCCTCCCATGTGTGGAGCTCCAGGTGAAATAAAATGCCACACCAAGTCTTGAAAACTATTTGCAATAATGACAGAACTTTTAAGTTGCTTAAGGAATTCCTGCCGCTCCTTCTTGAGTAGTTGACTAGCGCCAACAAAGTTAGTGCCATTGTCAGAGTAAATTGCGGCAAGGCATCCCCGCCTCGAAAAAAATCGGGCGAAAGCAGCCATAAAAGCTTGTGTCGATAGGTCAGTAGTTGGTTCTAAGTGTATTGCCTTTGTAGCAAAACATACGAAGACACAAACGTAGCCCTTGGTGATTTTGCACGCTCGGGCAGCATAATTTTTTATGTCCTGCAAAATCTACACCTGTGTTGCAAACGGGTCTCGATAATTGTGTACGTTCTGGAGGTAAGGCTGCCATTAATTGGGTAACTTGGCGATGTTTGTAACGTGTACATTGGGTGCATTGGTTTACTACACATCTTATTAAATCTTGGAGCTTTGGAATCCAAAAGCCCGATCTAATAATTCGTAGCATAGCCTGATTTCCTCCGCGTAAACTAATCAAATGAACGTGGTTTGTCAATAATCTTGCAAAACAGCTTTTATAGGGTAATATTATTGGGTGTCTCTCATCATACGATTAGTAAATTGACTTTGCTAAGCGACCATTTGCACGTATTATGTTCTTCTCTTCTTCTCTTTTGTAGATTTGATCTCTTCAGCATTCAGCTGAATACAAGGGTGCTTGAACAAAACTGTATGCCTGTTCTTGGGATCAGGATTCTGTAATCGATCAATTTGTATACATTGATGACGATTCAAATTTCTATGGGTAAAAGAGATACGATCACAAAAACGATAAACGTATGACAAGACTCGAAGAGATCTAGAACATTTTGAAAAATCTTTTAGAATGTCTATTTGGGTTGTTACTGTGTTCGCGTAACTTTGAACAGTTTCAGCTTGAGTTATGTAGGGTTGGGTCGTACATGGCCATTTGAAAGCAGGTTCCTTTAACCATGAGGGTCCGTTCCACCATAAACTATTGTTCACCACATCATCTGCGGTTAATCCACGGCTGGCAAGATCGGCTGGATTTTCGTGTGACACGACGTGATTCCAGTTGTTTACTCCGACAGTGTCTGCAATTGTTGCTACACGATGAGCGACAAACGCCTTCCAAGTTTTTGGGTGTTTTCTTAGCCAAGCTAAAACAATTGTGGAATCTGTTCAAAAATATACTTGGTGTTGGGTTAAATTGAGTTGGGTAAGTACGTTATTAGCCATATTTGCTAATAAAACTGCACCACATAGCTCTAGTTTGGGTATAGAAAGCAATTCTATAGGCGCAACTCGGGTCTTAGCAAAAAGTAACGAAACTGTGTTAGGCCCATCAACGGGTGTAATTCTCACATACAAAACTGCCGAATACGCTTTTTCTGAAGCATCAGAAAAGCCATGAAACTCATATTTTGCTTAGGGTGTATAATGAATTTGGGTAGGATTCAATAAGATCTGCCTGTACATTTTCGTAATATCGGCATTAAAAACCATCTTATAAAAGCGCCATTTTAAGATTAGCATAACTAAATCTTGTTGTAGGGTAGGACCAGAGTATAACGTATCATTTAAGCTGTTACCGTTCGAAGTTTTACTGGAAGCATTAAAAACAACTCGAACTTTTGTCGTAATACGATCGGGTTTAATAACAGCATGATGGGGTAAATAATAGTAAGTCGTCGAAGAAGTATTTGGGTTGAAAGTAACGGGCTCCATATGACCTAAACAATATATTCTTGAAGAACGTTATCATATTCATCTTGTAATGTTGGGTTTTTCATCAGATTCTTCTCATTTCTTAAATACTATGCCATAGCTATATGACGTGAGTTTCCTAACTCTAAGGGTGGGGTTCGACCATTGGGTAAGTGTTGGGTAGTTTTTATAAAAGTTTCTTCACATATATTTTCTTCAATTGACTTAATGGGTTTCTGTGGGATTTCTTCAATTTCCCAAAATCTTCTTAAGTTTTTATTAAGTGTAACTGCGCTGAAATATGAAACTATGTGTTGGGTTCGGTGATTCTCTTCAATTATAAAAATTTTATTCGTTACTTTTTTAAAAAAGTTGTAAAATTCTCGAAATCCTTCAAAACCCAAATTCAGACTTTATATTTATTTTTTTATGTTTTAGAAAGAAGAAAATATAAAATTTCGTTTGCTTCTCATTTTTTAAAAAAATCACTTCGCATTTTGAAATTACGGCGAAAATTCTGAAACAAACTATAATTTTCCGAAAAATAAAAATGTCTATAAAATCGTAAAAAAATTTTTTTCCGTGTATCTTTTTTTCAGAATATGCCTTTAAATGTATATTTAACGATTTGAAAAAAAAAAATTTCAAAAAAATTTAAATTACGGTTCCCATGAATTAATCGCCACTATCGGTGTCATCGAACCCACTGTGCGCCGGGAACAGAGAACCATGAACTTCGACATTTAAAACTGCTGTGCCTAAAAGTTTCTTCCGAGTATCCAACGCAGTCTGAGTTTGGGTAGAAAATGATTGAGCAGCATTCTCTGATGCCGTCGGTTGTTATTCTGCTGGACTTGGGTTTGATGTGAGTCTGTGAAGAAGTGAGTTGTGTCGCCCTCCTCAGTATCTGCAAGTGAATGAACTATTGCTTTCTTTTATGCCGTTAGAAATAGCCAAACCATTATAACAGCAGCCATTATTTTTAACAAAATTTATTCTTTCTGTTACTCCCATTGACGTAAAAGTAGGACAATCTCTCAAAGTGTGGTTTAAATTACAAATTTTGCATATTGAGCCGTTTGGCTTACTAAATACGGGTTGAGGTTTTCTCTTGGCACGGGTATCTTTTTTGGGTTCTTGGGTTACATTATTAACAAATGTGTTGCCTTTTCGTTCATTTTGGGTTTTGTTCTCAAAATTCTGTTTATTGCTTGGGTACGGGTTAGCATTCTTGATATCATTATCAGACTCAAGACCTTTGTAATTATTTGTCAAAAATACATCCATTTCAGTCCAAGTGGGTACATTGCAACTGCTTGAAAGAGTTCTTTCGGAATCCTCCAGGGTTTCTTTGGGTAATTTCGATGAGCTTAAATAGACAAAAATTGGATCCCAATTATCCGTATCTATGTCCAGTGTATTCAAATTTGAAATACAACTGTTTATTTTTCTTTGTAATACTATGTTCACACTTGGGTTCTTAAACGCGTTTAAGCAGCTCGAACGTGATTAAGCTCTAATCACTTCAAAATCGAGATGATTACCCATACATTGAAGTGATTTGTTAATCACTTCAAATTGACATGATAACAACTAAATCACTTCATAAACCACATAGAATCCACTGAACATACCTCAAATGTAGAATCGCCAACATGATCGTGATAAAGTTATCAGAAGATTATTTTTTTCCTTGAATAATTCATACATTTTCACAATTTCATCATTAAAATGATTAAAATAATCTTCTGATAACTTTATAAAAGCAGCTTCATCCATTTTTAATACTTTAAATAAAAATAAATTTGTTTGTTGTGTTTTTTTTTTCTTAATCATCTGTCATCTTAATCATCTCAAATGTAGTGTGAACGGCTTTGATTAGCTTAATCAACATTTTGCTTAAACGCGTTTAAAAACCCAAATGTGAGCATAGCATAACTTACGAATAGCTATACCGCATTGGACATTAACAAAGGGTAAATTTAATAAAGTTTTTAATTGAGCATTAATTTGCATACGTTTATTCTCATATTGAGAAGTTAGTTGTGTCCATTCAATAATATAGCCATCGTTTGTTAAGGGTGCACTATCAACTATTTCTTTGGCCTCCCCCCGGGTCTTTTGTTTAAGGTAAAACAATTTTTCTACTCCACTAAGGCGAGTATTATTACCATAAATGGCCTGGAACATGTCTCTAAAAGACGTCTAATTTCGGTAATCACCATTAAAGTCTTGCATATCGCAAGGTGGAACATTAAAAGATGTATTGGGTGTATGGTGGGTAGAGGGAGTAGAAGGGGAATTTTTAATGGTTTCTTGCCGGGTTCATTCATCGAGTGCCGCATCTATAGAGACGATTCGAGATCTGAAAAGAGCTTTCGCCTTTATATATTCCCGGGTAATTTCATCCAAATTTATTGTTGCTGCTTTTTCTGGTTCTTCTTATTGAGCTTCATGCAGATGTTTAATATCTAGTTAGTAATTGTAGAGGACATGTAAATGATTTTAATATGATTTGTTGTATACAAAATTCTTAATAGGCTTGGAGGGTGTCCCAACTGAATTTCCACTTTGTCATTTCGTTTTCAAAAGGCTGTTTGGTTAATAAAATTCTTAACAAGCCATTTATACGAACCATCTCAATGTTTAAACTACATATGTACATTTTGGCTTCGAAGACTGCTGATGTTGTTTATGGTTTGTTCTTATGACAGTATGTTGTATAAATAAACGCCTTAATGATTGTTGATTTTTTTATATGTGTTGTCGTGCTTAACGTGTTCCGTACATCAACTAAAATCCTATGCATACAATACAATGACTCGTTAAGACGTGGTGTAATATATTGCCTCAGGTAATTTTCTATATAAAAATAAAAAATATATTTGGCAAATAGATTTGGTTTTTGTTTCCACACTTAAGCTAAACCACCGTAGAATGTTGGACACATATCTAAAGGCCAGAATTAACCTTCTGGAAAGAAGTATTTACCATCGATCATTTTTACAGCACATAGATTTTTATTGGCACAAAAGTTTGGTAAACAAACTTTAACTACATATTTTTATAGTTATTTGGTTTGCAACTACGAGGATTGCTTATTATTCAACAAACAATAGCATTCATGTAAACATGTGATTCTTTTAACCCAAGGGACTCAAATTTAATTGGGATTCTACCTCATTTTAATATGTCTTCAGAAGTTATCAAAAGTGACATCGAATGTTGGCCATATTCCTCTTACCCATTCGTTAACTTAATGACGAACGTCGTAAAACTTGTATGTACTTTTTCGGCAAATGTGAAACTTTTTTGTCTTCGTAAAGATTGTGTCGTCAGCAACTCAGAGTTGCAGAAGAGTTAAAAGTATACATACTTCTTTTAGTATATCATTTTAAAATCGAATAATTTTTCTTGTTTAACTTTAAAATTTATTATTCGGGTTGTTTTTTTAAATTGTTTTTGGTTAATTTTGACCTGTTTTTTTTTTTTGCTTTGCTTGTATCTTTTAAAGTAATCCATATTAAGAATATTAAAGAAATATGTTTATTTTTTTCTTTTCTTTGGAAAGTGTGTAAATTTATGACTAGGGATGACATAAAATAAAAGGATCTTGGTTTCATTTTATTTAATTTTTTATGGCAGAACATGTATGTTTGGGCGTCTGTATTTGCATTCCCTCAAGAGTTTTGCTCAATAAAGAGGTACTTAAAGGATTAAACTTGCAATAAAATTGAGTATAAATCTTTTATGTTAGTGACATAAATGCCATTAAAATTATCTGGGTATTACAAGAAATTTAATCAAATTTTTTTTAAATTTTTTATCAACATTTAACATAAATCTAATTACAGTCGCAAGACTTTTTATAAGAATTATTGTAAAAGAGAGAAATTCTGAAATGTTTTCCACAAAAAAAAACCTGTTTTCCATTATTTCCATAGGTCGACAAGATCAAATACCAGGTGACTGGTTGCAAGTTCCCACTTTGAAGCAACACATTCTTGACACATAAAGCGCATTATTCAGCGCATATAAAAATTGTGGGCTGTAGCGATCAGTCTTCCACACTTAATGTTTTGATACAGTTATTTTTTAGTATTCTCCCTTACAAAACTTCTTCGTTGAAATGTTATTTTTTTTTATTAAAGTTGTTGAGAGTTCTTTCACTTACTTTACTGCATTTCTGTATGCGTAGCGCATAATTGTGCGCTTATTTTTTAAATGTACCATAAGTGCTTCGCAAAATACGCTTAAAAACAGAAATCGCACAAGCAAAAAATTAAACTAACACAAATATTGCGTAATTTTAAATAATAAAATAGAACCAGTTATATTTTTGAGTAATTCAATTGCAACACATCAAATTTTACACAACGAAAAAAAAAAAAAAAAATAAATTTAAAACTTCAAATTGACTTGCTAAAAAAATACGACATATTAAGTAATCACAATTACAATAATTCAAAATGTTTTTAACAAATACTGAATGACCTGCAATTAAATAAAAATAACAATTGATAAACAGAAACGATAAACATTTATTAGCAAACTAGCTGACCCGACAGACGTTGTCCTGTCCAAATTAGGAAAAATGTTTGGGTTCGATTTTTAAAATCCGTTAAAACGATACGAACATTTGAAAGAAAAATTAGTCAAATCGATGGAGCCGTTTTCTGATTTTAGGTAAATCGAAAAAAGTGGGCGTTAAAGTGGGCAGCGCAAAATTCGTTAAAATCGGTCAAGCCGTTTTCAAGGTATGCGCTTCATAGAAAAAGTGGGCGTAAAAGTAGGCGTGGTACATTTTTATTTCGATGAAAACGTAAAATGAATTAATACGAACATTTAAAAGAAAAATTAGTCAAATCGATCAAAAAAGTGGTCGGTGCAAAATGTTCTTTCTGTAAAACCCTAAGTTGGAACATGGCAATCATTTTAAAGAAAAAAATCGTCCAAATCGGTCTAGCCGTTCTCAAGTAATGCGCTTAATAGAAAAAGTGGGCGTAAAAGTAGGCGTGGTAAATTTTTCTTTCGATGAAAACTTAAAATGGATTAATACGAACATTTGAAAGAAAAATTTGTCAAATCGATGGAGCCGTTTTCTGATTATAGGTAATTCGAAAAAAAGTGGGCGGGGCAAAATTTTCTTTTCGTATAAATCTAAGAAAAAATCGTGAGCTTTAGCCCCACATAGCCCCACAAAAAATAGTCTAAATAAAATGTTCACCGAACTCGCCTCTCAATAAGTCCATTGTGTTAAGCGCGTTTGTTGAAACCACATGTCATGCAAGTAAAGCCCTTGCGTTTTGGGCAAACAAAAGTTGGATATCATCTCACGGTAGCGCTCACCATTCACAGTTACGTTACGATTCGCATCATCTTTGAAGAACTACGGACCAATGATGCCACCAGCCCATAAACCGCACCAAGCTGTGACTTTTTCTGGATGCATTGGTAGCTCTTGCAATGCTTCTGGCTGATCTTCACTCCAAAATCGACAATTCTGCTTATTAACGTACCCATTGAGCCAAAAGTGAGCTTCGTCGCTGAACACAAGAAGCGCGCGATAAACTTTATTAACAGAGTACGCATTTAGCGACCTTTGAATCTTCAACATCACTTTCCTCGGAGTCTTCTTGTTCAGTATAATTGTTTGCTTCATACATATCAATATTATCTTCGTATTCAGTACCACTTTCCACATCAGAATCTGGATCTGAATCGATTTCATTTAGAATAGCTCTGCCATATCTAAAGAAAATCTCACGATAATTAATTTTGAACATAATTATTTTATTAGATCATATAAAATGATCGTTAATTGTCCATTTTCATCTAAAAATTTCTAATTTAGCAAAACCAACTTGACAACCTGTCGAAAATGTTACACTTAACTATAAGTCGGTCTCACAGAGCGTCTGGTTAACAATCACAGGTATAACACTTCAACTCAAACGCACTTGTTACACTAAACGTTGTTTAATGAGAAATAATGAAGATACTGAGAGAATGACGGAGTTCCCATTTTTTGTTTTCGTGAAATTAACATAAAAGTGATTCATCGGTCTCACAGACCGACGAAATGGTCAGGAAGGTTAAAATATAAATTTTGTTGTAAACATTTCTCGGGATATGTTACCTCATTCGATTGATCAGGCGATTATTTTGTATCCAGACAATTTCAACTACTGGACTGTATTGTATATGCCTTGTTTTGTATCGTGTTCATTGAATACTTTTGGTGACTTTTTTATATTTTTTTTTTTAGTTTTTGGCGATTTTTTACTTAAATATTGTACTAGCTTTTTTTGTATGCAAAATCAAATTAAAAAAAATTAAATATTACAAAAACTGATCAAAATATACTTTTGGCGATTTTTGGCGATATCTGACATCCGGTTTGGCGATTGAGCTCAAAAAAATCTGACAGCCCTGCCCATGAATGTGTTTTGGGTATCTGCCATACAAATAAAATATCCATTTTTAAGAAATACCTTCAGTATTTTTGGCACTTCTGTGTAAAAATGAAAAAAAAAAATTTACCAAAAATGTGCTTTGTCACTAGGCAGGTATGGGACTGTGTACATATTATTTATGATATTTAAAATAAATTTGTCCGTAACATCAGCAGTACCTATGTAAAACTTCACATAAGCTATACATTTTTATAAAAAGTAGGATCACGAGGGGTGGCAAGGAGCAATTTCTGCTCTCCAAAGCTATCTGACAGATTTTAATGAAATTTAAAACATAGATAGATTCATTTTTATATAGACACTTGAGATATGTATTTATTTAAAAAAAAGGATAACGAGGGGAGATAGGGAGCAATTTATTCCTCTCCAAAACAATCCAACAGATCTTAATGAAATTTAAAACATAGATAGATCCATATTTACATAGACACATAAGCTATGTATTTTTTTAAAAATATGACTAAAAGGGTTATAGGGGGCAATTTCTGCCTCTCCGAAACTATTTAATAGATTTCAATAAAATTTAAAAATATAAAGGTTTTTATTTATTTGGACACATTAGCTATGTATTTTTTTCAAACTATGACCACGAGGGGCAAATTACATGTACGTTTTTGATCGAATATTCAACCTTATTGTGTTTGGCGTATTTAAAATACGCCTACGACTATTTGGTTATAGATTAAAGAGAACGTGAATTGGTTTACTTTAATTTATTACCAAACAGTCGTAGGCGTATTTTAAATACGCCAAACACAATAACAATAATTAAAAAAAACTTTTTTAAACAGCAATTGTAACACACATGCACAGCAACATGTGACATGAAAAGTTGACAAGTCAGATGTAAAAAACATGTCGTGTACATGTATCTTAAGCAAACGCTATAAATAAATATGTAGTGAGTGGTTGTTTCACTCTTTCTTATTAGCACAACATACAAATCAATACTTACATGCATACATAAAAAACAATAAATACCATCTCGTTTCGTCGACCTATGCGATATTGCGTTTTATGTATGTAAAATACTAGGGAGATCGATTTTTCGACTTTTTTTCAAAACCCGGTTTTCGAATATTCCGTATAGCTGCTATTTGAAAAAACACGGTTTTCGGTTAAGCATTTTAAATAGTAATTTAATTTAATTTAAAAATAAAACAATTCACGATGTTAAGGAAGAACCAAAATACATAGATGTGACTTAAAGTATGTTCAGACCTAGCAAATATTTGACGATAGAATCCAAAAAAAAGCGTGACGAGTAAATTGATCAAACTTAAGCTTTATTTTTTATAATTTTTATTTATCTTTATTGTATAATGTAATTTAGAAAGTGTTGAATAATGTTTGCTCTAGCCAAACGTTCTGCAAAAGCATAGGTGTAAACAAAGCTTTAGAATTTTTGAAAAAACTTTGGTTTTAAAAGGAATTTAATAATTATTTGTGATAAGTTGCAAACTAAACATCTTAGCCAGGATTATTTATTTAAAAGTATTTTGTTTCAGCATTATAGAAACGAATAGTAATATGAACATGCTTTATGTATGAAATATCTGTCAAGTCACCGATTTTAATTTAAAACCGTTCATGACTTCCTTCAATTTTGTTTTAAGTTCTTGGTGTTTTGATTAATAAAACTGATGAATTTTCCATATCGTTGATTCCTTCGGTATGTTGTAGTTTTAAGCATAAAGATAGGCTAGAACTAGTTTAGAGTTTTTCATTAATTTTTGACACCATATTTAAGTAATTGTTTTTGGTTTTTTTTTTACAAGAACACACGCTTATATAATCAATTTGTATTTACATTGCTCATAATTTTTTTTGACTTCTGTTGCATTTTGTTTTGTCGTTCTTCATTAAAAGTTTAACTTTGCCCAATATTCAATTAAAAAAATACTTCAATTGCGTGTACATTTATGACAAAAGTAAGGAAAACATACATATACAAATTACACATTACTAAAAACACCGGTTTATTTTACTTAAAATGCAATTTTAAGATATTCGACTTGGGCAAAACTTAAACAACCGGTTGAAGCCGGTCGAATACTATGTGATCGATCTCCCTATAAAAAACACAATAGAAATTTTTTATTTAAAATAAGTAATAAAGTATAGTCAGTAGGTCAAGCCCGACCATATGATACCCAGCATCACAGTATTTAAAGACACATCAACCTTATGTGTCCATATAAATATGGATTTATCTATGTTTAAAAACTCCGCTAGAAAGTTTGTGAGAGGTAGAAATTGCGCCCTACCTCCACTTGTGGTCCCATTTTTGAAAAGCTGTATAGCTTATGTGTCTATATCGATATGGATCTGTATATGTTTTAAATTTTATTAAAATCGATATGATAGTTTCTGAGAGGAAGAAATTTCCCCTTATCTTCCCTCGTAATACTACGATTCGGCTCATTTTCAATAGACTTGGTCCTTGTGCTAATTCGAATGTATGTCCAAAATTTTATCAACTTATCTCCAAAATTCTGACCTGTACTTTGCGCACAAGATTACATGGACAGCCACCAGCCAGCCGGACGGACATCGTTAGTTCGATCGATATACTTTAAGGTGTAACACCCATCAGAACAAATGCAAAATACCCTCTCCACTATTGTGGTGTCTGTTAGCTATCTGCAATACCCATATAAGTATGTGTATTAACGTAAGTATAACGTAAATATTACGTAAATGTTGCGGATACGCAAACGTTGCGGTTGACTTGAAATGTTGGTTACTGAAGATACGTAAACGTGTCATATTTGGTGACTTGAAGTACCATGTATAATCCTGATATTTTTCGTATATTTTGAATTTGTACGCAAAATGTACAGAAATAAAATATTAAAGAATTTTTAGCCAACTTAAACTTATTAAGACTGATCATCGTTGCCGACTCAATACTTATATAATAGCAGCTAAAATAATGAAGAAAGAAAGCATAAAGGATGATCTACATAAATCGATGATTACTAGTAGTGCGAAGTTGTTCTAAAGAAATGTGAATATCTTTTTTATTTTCAGAAAATTTATATGAACTTTTTGATATAATCGCCTTAGTAAAATGAATTTGTTTTTATAACATACCTAATATTTATGACTTTAATAATTATAAAAATGAATTTATAAGATATCCGGATATTTTCTAGAATCCGAAGCCACTAGAAAGTTGATAACTTCAGCATTTTTGGTGTTCTGCATTTCACATACACATGTTTTTATTCGTTTTCAATTAGAGTAATAAGGGGTTGGTGAAAGTAAAACGAATCGACTTTTATTCTAATATGTGATAACATTTTTAAGAAGAAAAATTTTTTTATTCTTTTTCCAATTTAATCAAAATACATCGTTACCTAAAACGCAAAAGGCCCTAACTAACCCAAAATTTAAAATCGACTTTTTCATTGATTTTAATGTTTTTATAGCTCATTTTTTAACACTTTTTATGTTATTTTTCGACAAGTTGTTTTTTTAATCGATTTAGCGATCTCAAACTAGTTTTTGAGTTCGTTTTAAATTTTGCTATTTTTCACGAATTTTTGTCCCCTATCTCCCCTCGTTATCCTATTTTTTTAAAAAATACATACCTCAAGTGTCTATATAAATATGAATCTATCTATGTCTTAAATTTCATTAAAATCTGTCAGATAGCTTCGGAGAGCAGAAATTGCTCCTTCCCACCCCTCGTGGTCCTATTTTTTTTATAAAAAAGTATAGCTTATGTGTAGTTTTACATAGGTACTGCTGATGTTACGGACAAATTTAATTTAATTATCATAAATAATATGTACATAGTCCCATACCTGCCTAGTGATCAAAGCACATTTTTGCTAAAAAAAATTTTTTTTTCATTTTTACACAGAAGTGCCAATAATACTGAAGGTATTTTTTAAGCATGGATATTTTATATGTATGGCAGATTACCAAAACTCATTCATGGGTATTGAACACTGTTGCCAACTTTTTTTGAGCATTTCCCGCCAAATCGGACGTCAAAACCGCTAGAAACCGCTAAATATTTAATTTAGCGGGAATTTTTTTAAAAATACCGCTAAAACTTAAACATTTTTTAAAGTTTTATATAAATCAAGATAAAGGCTGCTTTTTTAAAGGCATATGACTCTCAATTACGTTACATACTATGGTTTCCAACTTCCCTAGTAATTTTATTCTTAAAAGAAAATAAGTAAGAGTTATATATTCATCTATGCGAATCTTTGATACCCTCCACCTACAGTTAGAATATTTCCGAAGTGGGTTTATATGGGACATATGGCAAATTATGGGCTGATCTTCACAAAATTTTAACAAGTAATTTATAGTCTTATAAAACTTTGACTGACCAAATGTTATTTTAATAGAACATAGATTGAAAGCTTTACGGTTCTACGCGTTCCATAGCTTTTTTCGAGAGTATGCTTTATATGGGGCCTATGGTAAGTTAAGGATTGATCTGTACGATAGTTGACAGTGTAAGTTCCAGTCATATAAAACTGTGACAAACCAAAATTTAAAAAATAGCATTATTTTTTAGGGCTTTAGACGTTCTGTTTTCCAAGAGAAGGTTTTATATAGGGCATATGGTAAAATATGGACTGATAATCACGAAAATTGACAGCGTGATTTCTAGCCATATTAAACTGTGGCGGACCAAATTTATTACAAAAGCATTATTTGTTACGTTTTTAGGCACACTAGAGCTTTTTTCCTATCGATAATTATGGACCGATTTAACAGTATGATTTTTAGTCATATGGAACGAATTTGTGCATAATCTTATATCAATATGTGCATTCCGCCACTAGTTATGTTAGTTTTTAGGGTGGTTGTTCCACATTTTAATTTATAGCACTTTTCCTACTGAACCGATTGTGCTGGACTGCAATCCCAAACTGCTTAGGTGAATTCTAAACAATTTGATGCCAATATTTATACCTATATTCCCTTTGGAGTCGTTTGAAAGTGACAACAGACGCATAGACAGACGGAGATGCCTTAATGCGTGCTTAAAGTTGTGAATTGTTACATACAGGATTTACAAAATACTAACTAAAAATCGAAAAAAAAATTGTCATATACAATCTTCAGTTCACTAAAACTATCAGGGGTGTTCTGGAAATCGAAAACGCAAAATGCAAGAATTTGGTAGTTATTTTTAATACACTTTTAATCAAATTTTTATAATTTTTGTTATGAAATTCTGTTTAACAGAGAAATATTTGTAAAATATTTGTCATAAAATTCATTTAACACAGAAATCTTATTAAAAAACGACGTTTTAAATTCATGCGTTTTCGATTTCAAGAACACCCTGTATAAAAGTAATTAAAACCGTGAACATAAACCAGAAGTTTTTAGCCAGTAAAACAAAAAGAAAAAGTAAAAAATCTGTAAATTTTTAATTTGAGAAAGGTTTTTGTAGCGAAAATGAGCCGGTGAGAGTTCTTTGAAAATCGGTAGATTTCCCGCTTACCGCTAAAACGTATTTTTTCCCGCGATTGACATTTCAAAAACGCTAGATTTAGCGGGAAAATCTCTAAATTGGCAACAGTGGTATTGAATAACATCTGCATAATATTCGTGTATTTTTGTTTACTGAATGTGGTTGCGTGAAGATATTGCCGTGCATAAGTATAAGTAACAACCATACTTTTTGCAACGCACAACCATAGCTGTTGTTATTATTTTCGTTATGGGTACTTGTTGTCATTCTCTGGTCACCATGTCTAGTCTTTCTGTCTTTTCACAAATGTTGTTGTTTGTCGAACAACATATTCTTAGAGAAAAAAATTGTTTTCTAGTTTTGTCATAATTTTGTAAGCAAAAATCTTTAGTTTAGAAAAATCTGAAAAATGTATGTAAAATAAACATTTATATTGAAATACGCAAAAATATGTCTTTAATTTAAAAAATGCAAAAATATGCATAAAAAAACGCAAGTTTTTTGATTCGCAAAAAAATTTTATTTATGTTGAACTACGACCAAAGACCTTAAACATGCATTAACATTAATAATCTACCTCAAGTCATTTCCAATTCAAAAGACTACAATTCGGACTGCAAATTTCTTAAAACAATTTTTAAAGAATACTCTCAGGCTTAGAGTGCTTCTGCCTAATTTAGAAACTTTGGCTCTTGCCGTTCTCTTGAATACAGAAAACTATATTATCTTTGATGTCACGCCCACTTTTCGAATCCAGCCCACTGTTTGCCAGATGTTGTGCTTTGAAAGCCAAGTTATCTGTTTCAAATAAAGCTGTTCATATTATCCTTGTATTAGAGCTGCCACGCGCACTTAAAAATTTACGATGTTAAGCGCTGAATAATGCAGGTACTACTGTGATTATGGGGAAATCCGTTCAGTAGTTAGGAGTCCATAGGTAATAAACAAACATATAATCAAATTCATTTTCATATTACTATTTAAAAAGATTTAAATACACAAGCGTTAAAAAAAGTTCAAACATTTTTAATATTAAAAAGGCAATAAGCCGAATTTCTGTATGAAAACCCCTGCAAAGTCTTGTGTATGATAATGTTATCGTTTGAATTACACAAAATAAAGAACGTGGGTAAATACAGTAAATTTGCAATCCATTTAAATAATTAGCAATTTCCAAAAAGTATTTACTAAAATGGAAAACAGCAGAACAAAAACTCATTATACCTATATTGTTGTTAATGATAATAATTAAATTAAGTAAAACATTAGGTGGACGAAAGTTATTGGTCGAAGCAACGGACGAGCAATATCATATACAAAAAATAACTTATAAAAAAAAACAAACAAACAACTGAGTGCACACTGTTAAAAGTTCGTCTGTTAATACTTTAGTGTAGTGTTTTATGTGGTCGGACTTGTAATTTACTTAGATGTTTTAGTTTGCGTTTATAATTTTTGGAAAAATATTTATTATCTCTTTAAAATTTGTTGGTAAAACAACTAAAAAAAATTATGTGTTCTATAAAAATATGGGTATAATAAAATTTACTTCGTAATAAAAGTGAAACCGGCATTAAAGCATTTGCTTAATTTATATTTCGAACCTTAAAATATTTTCCATTGTAGTTTCATGTTGTAAAATTCTTAAGATATTCTTCTACTATAAAAGTGTAATAATTCTTATAATAATTGTAGTTACGTTTAAGAAAAACATACACAGGCCGGAAATAAAAATCCTTTACTGAGGCCATTTTATTTATTTCCTACATCAAAAAAGTAATTGCAAGAATAATGACAAAATTAAACAATACTAAAGGGTCGTTCAACCAAAACGCACGATGATAATTGTAAATAAAACAAAAAGTTTTCCAAGAGTTATTTTCATATTTTTTATCTTATATACAAATACGGTAACAATTTTTTGAAATTTTTTAATGAAACATATCCCTGCAAACAAATGGAAGATATAATCTAAGGCAATAGTTTAGCAATATCCCAAAATTGTCATCTAGAAGAAAATAGTCAAAGTAATTTTTTATTTTCTTTCTTTTATAGTTTAAAAAATTACAAAATGTAGACAGGAAAAAATTTAAATTATTTATAATTATACATCCATTACATTTTAAATATTTAAAAAAAAAAATATATAAAGAGGGCGTATTCTCCATGGTAACAAATATTACAGATATTAGAGAAGAAGGCAAGAGACAGGCAAGTTGCAAAATGTATGGACCAAATACTTACGGAAAAAGAAGAAAGATTAAACTCAAGTGTCGTACGTGGGGTAAATAAAGATAATGTGCACTATTCTTTCTCAATAGCTTTACATTATTTATAAATTGTATTATTTTTAACTATATTTTATATAATAAACAATTTGATTTGAAATAAAATTGTGTGGTTTTTTGAAATGCAAAATCTTCATTTTAGTATCCTTTGGATATTTTGGTGATATCTTCCTATTTGCTTATAAGTGGTTATCTGGCAATATTGCTAGTTTATCATCTAGAAGAATCGCTGTCGTATTGCTTAGAAGTATTGCTATCGAGACACGTTTCTTCCCGAAGGAAGTATCTTCCGCAATACGAAACTGATTATTGCCGCAATAATATTTTTCATCCAGGCAATACGTTTGGCAAAACATATAGAGTATTTCTGTGTTTACTGGGATATCGTTTTAAAGGTATTTGTGTGTAGATATTAGGGTATTCATTAAATCGACTTTTTCCTTTAGTCGGTTAATCGCTCGATTAATTAACCGAGGTTTTGGTTTAATCGGTTAATAATCGGCTAGTTTTGTTTTTGATCGGTCAACCGATCAATCAAGTTTTTTTTTATAAATATGGTTATTTCAGTATATAAAAATGCATTATTTGTTTATTATAATATGCATTTTTTCAATTAATACCTTGTGCTATCAAGTCATATCGTCATAATATCCTAAATAATATTTTACAATTGTTTAAAATAAATAAAAAATAAAAATTTTAATACTGTGTTCATTGATTCGTCCTAATTATACTGTAGTACACAGCCGTCATATCGTCGGCTTATTATGCAAACCTGTTAACTCACTTTTTATTTTCCCTATTTGCAGCTTGATAGAAAATTAAAAATACAGTTAGTCTTACACACTTCAAGACTTAAATAGAAGAAAAACTACATGCGACGAGGCTTATCTTTCTCTACCACACGGCATCAACATCTCAATTTACATAAAAAGTCAATTTAGCCGGTTTGCATATTAAGCCGACGATATATATTTCTTGTTATTATTTTAAGACTTTATGACTTCCTTGTGAATCCCCCAAATATGTATTTAAAAAAAAATAAACTGAGAGAATTTTATTAGTTATTTCAATAGTTGAAGGAGATCTTATAAAATAATCTTTTAGAAATTTAATTTGGTTTAAATGATTAGGATTAAAGCGCTTCTTTTCTTTAGTTTTGACAAAACTTGACTTGCAAAAAAATTCTTTTACTAATCGTAGATCTAATTTCTCAGTCCTTTTCCAGGATTTCTATTAACATGTAACATACTTCATTATGCCATTAGAGTTTTTTAAAATTTTTAACACTTCTAATTGTTTCGGTTAATTCTGTTAAAATACTGATATGAGAATATATGTATGAGAAACGTGAAACAAAAAAAGGAAATTTAATCCATTTTTCGCCACATTCCTGCTGATCGATGATGAACATAAAAAAATTAAAAACATTGTAATTTTAGTCACCGGTCGGCGGAAAATTGGTTTAAATGAAGGTCACTTTGTTTGTATAAAATATACATTTTGTATATGAGACGAAACAAATAATTAAAACCACAAAAAATATATTATAATACTACAAAATATTGAATTTTTTTGTTACATCGGTTAATCGGTTAATCGACCGAAATTAACCGGTTTAATCGTTAATCGAAAAAAGCCAATTTTAAATTAACCGATCAGTTAATCGGGTAGTAATTAATCGGTTAACCGATCGGCGGTTAACCGAATGAATACCCTAGTAGATATGCACAATATATTTTTTTCTAAATTTTTTGAATTAAAGTGTTTGAAAAGCGTTTTAATTTATCTTACAGACATACCTACAAAAATGGGTGAATAGTGCATTTTGCCGTTCTCTTAAAATGTGTACGTTTTTGTTGTATAACGCACAGGTTTTCTCGAAAGTAAATGTGAAGTGGTCGAATTTCGGCGACCGGGCGATCCTAGTTATTATGGTCCAACAGACTGTTCCTGGAATTTGTGGAAATAGTACAAGTAAAAAAAGAAATAACTTATGACCAGTGAAATGAGAACCAATCATTTAACTGGTTTATGAAAAACAAAAAGGTAGTAATACTAATGAATTACAGTACAGTATTCACCGGAGCTGTGACACATTTATTGGGACTTTCTAAAATTTGGTTATCGAATTTAACTCTTTGACTTGTTTTATTAAAATAATAATATATTGTAGTAACTGACACTAAACACGTTCATTGAGAACACTGGTTTACAGCCAAAAATTACCAAGAACACCACGTGCCTAGATAAGTTAATTTTGACCTCCTGAACACGAAAAACGCTGTAATTTTTTTTTTCAATAGTTTAGTTTTTTAGGTAACGGTACTTTTGTGTTTTTCGGTGTATGGTCCCACTCAAACCCTTGTGGAGCCCAACCGAAAAGTCCGATCGAGATAATTGGCATATCGTTGGAAAGGTAATTGAATGCCTTTTCCGTCGATATGCTAAGAATTTTTTTTCTACGTTATAGTAAATATCTGGAATGTTTTATTTTTTAACCAAATAGTTTATTTTGTTACCAACATTTTAAGCGTAATTTGAAAAAAATCGGATGAAAAATAAAGTTTTATTAAGGATTTTGTGGAACGACAATATTTTTCATCTCATATAAAATTCCGTTTTTTTTAAATACGTTAAAACTGATGGTTAAAAAAAAGGCGGAATTTTATATGGGATGAAAATATTGTCGTTCCACAAAATCCTTAATAAAACCTTTATTTTTCATCCGATTTTTTTCAAATTACGCTTAAAATGTTGGTAACAAAATAAACTATTTGGGTAAAAAATAAAACATTCCAGATATTTACTATAACGTAGAAAAAAAAACGAAATAAAAATGAAAAATTTTGAAAAAAAAGTAAAAAATAGGCAAATTTCGAACTTTGAGGTGCCATAACTCAGCCACTTCTTCTCAGATAAAAATTCTTAGCATATCGACGGAAAAGGCATTCAATTACCTTTCCAACGATATGCCAATTATCTCGATCGGACTTTTCGGTTTTCGTGTTCAGGAGGTCAAAATTAACTTATCTAGGCACGTGGCGTTCTTGGTAATTTTCCAAATTAAAAATTTGTAAAGCAGTGGAATAGATGTGTGACTGGTGAAATGGTGTCCAATGACAACCCCATGTAAAAGTGATAGGTCTTTTTCATATAAACTTTCAGAACTAGAACCGGTCTCTACCACCAAAGACCTATCACGGGACTACTTTGGTATCAGTCCGCTTCCCTCTAGGGGAGATCTATGACAATTATGTGTGAAACAAAATATCGGCCAAATGCTCCCCACGGTTTCGGTGGCATACCTCTATTCGATTGTCTATAGTTTTGGTGACTCTGAGACATAATTGAGGTTCAATGTTGTTAATGTGCCGAATTATCTGATCTTTTAGCTCTTAAATTGTTCTTGGCTTATTGACGTACACTTTTTTTTTCTCTTTTAGGTATTCTTAAAGAAACAAGTTCAACCATTTAATTTCTCTATCCTGTTAGAACCACATATTGTCCAAATTTCTGACCACAAGAAGTCCGTTATGATCACGCGATAGCGTACGTATGGCCCGCCAACACATAAACAGCACCAAACAGTCACTGTTTGTAGATGGATCGGCTTTTCAACAATCACTCGTAGATTCTTATTCGCCAAAAGGCGTCTATTCCGCTTTTTAACGAATCCACTGAGGTGGAAGATGATTTTCGTTGAAAAGTCACTATTCACTTCTGTCTGTACAACCAACCATTCGGAGTACTGACGACTCTTGAAATGGCTATGGTTGAATTTTTTAAACACTGTTACACAGAAATGTTAAATTAAGTTGGGCAAAACTTGTCGTTAAGGTGTGACACACAATTAACATCGCGCATTATGGTTGGATCAACCTTTATAAGATACAGTATAGTATGATTGAACGTGGATCAATAACACAAAGTATTTTGGTTGAATAATTTTCTGTTGTATAGATCAGGGACCGTTATAATTATTTGCATATTGAGCTGACGATATGGTATACTTGAATCAGTTTTCGATCTCTGGCTTAGATTCATCATACTAAAAACTCTGTTTTGTAAATCAAATAAATAAAGTTGGTTTAATTTATTAGCAGTGTATTTAAACATATATGTAATTAATTATCCTTGTTAATTATATTAATTAAAATCTAGACTCTAAAAGAGTTCTTTAATACAAAAACATATATGAAATTTATGGTTAAAATATTTTTTTTTTTATTAACTCTTTTAGTTAAGTAAATTTTTAAAAATAAATAGAATCCTGACAACTTATTAAAGAAATATTAAACTGATGCTTTTCAAGTTCCTGCCCCCATTAAAGACTCAAGGTTTGCAAATTGGATTTTATATCAACAAAAATTTATTTCCATTAACTTTTGCATTTTTTTAACCTCAAGATATTTTTCTTCAAAATTATGATTATGAAAGAATATGCTGGTTTATTCAAATATCATCGATTCTATAAAAAAAGCTAAATAGCCTACACTTAGTTTATTATACCCTCCACCATAATTAGTTGTGAAGAGGGTATACTAAGTTTGTCATTCCGCGTTAAACTTTTTTATTATTCATCTCAGACCCCATAAGGTATTTGTATATATTCTGGATCCTTGAGTAATTCTAAGTCGATTTAGCCCTGTCCGTCTGTTGAAAACACGCTCACTTTCGAAAAACTCAAAATAAATAAACAAACTTGATGTCAAATTGCTTGTAGTTATCCTAAGCAGTTTGGGATTGAAATTCAGCAAAATCGGTTCAGTGTTAAAAAAAAAACTAACATAAATGATAGAACCATGCACAGAATGATATAAGATTTTGCAAAAATTCGTTTTATTTGACACTGTGAGGTTTTTGTGAAGATCGGTCCATAATTTACCCTAGGCCCAATATAAACCCTACTCCCGGAAAACAGTTTAGAACGCCTAAAACCGTAAAAAATTTCGCTATCATAACAAAATTTGGTACATCACAGTTTTATTGGACAAGATATAAGACTATAAAATTTCGGTAAGCTTTCTTCTAGCTTAGCTTCATATGACCAACAAAAAATGTAATGCAGTTGTGTGAAATACGGGCCATAAGACTGCTTTACAAAAAAATACCAAGAACGCCACGTGCCTAAATAAGTTAACATAAAAAACGCTGTAATTTTTTTTCTAAGTACCGTTTTTTAGATAACGGTACTTTTGTGTTTTTCGGTGTATGGTCCAGAGAACGACTTCGTGCAATTGCAAAAAAATCGCATTAAATAAACAGCAACAAATACACTCGCTTGCGGTCATACAATCAAACTTGGGCAACCGCAAGTATTCGCTGCTGGTTTGCAGTCATTCAAATAATGCACTTCGTGCTTTGTTATTTATACCATCGTTAGCTTCGTTTTTAATAAAGATGTTTGTGTGATCGGTGCGTCAATGATTGTTTTGGTAAAGAAAAAATAAAAATTACAAACAAAAAATCTAGAAATCAAGCAGTTATTACTCATGAAGACATTCAGCAGTTATTATGTAGTACAATAAAAAAAATTGAAATGAAACTAAACCAGAAGTGGGCACAACTAAAACTGTGCTTGTATTGATGTGATATGACAGAAGTACCAACCAAGCACAAAGCCAAGCATTTGAAATAAATAGTGCATTATGGGCCATGTCACAGAGTACAATTCCGTTCGGAATTGAAGAAAACATATTTGTTTGTTGATGGAAACTGTATTTTGATAGTTTTATGGCCTTTCAGATACAGACAACTCCCATACCGTTCATGAAAACAAAAATGGTTTCATTCCGAAACATTTTTTCGTCATTTTCTGAAGCACCAAAATACGGAATGAATTCCGTTTCAGAACGAAATTGTACTCTGTGACATGGCTGTATATTTCCTTATTTTATATTTTACGCATTTGAAGTAATATAAAACATTGTTTAATAGTTTAAATTGTAGAGATTTACTGTTCATAGAAAAAAGTAACAGTAAAAAAAGTGCAGTAAATTATTTTTCGCATAACATCATTTATTTGAAATGAAACACGTGTGTTTGCTGGGTAAGAAAATGTGTCCCATCAAAAACTAAATTAAAGAGGCTAAGAAAACGTGTGAAATCTCTCCGCACAATTGTGCTATGGAGCGCCCACCATTGAACTAAACGCACATACTGATGTTTTTACAAACAATTTCCATAGAAACAGAATACTTTTTTTTTATCATCTTAAAAAGTACAGTAGCTCTGTATGTACAATGTATTCTTGTTATTGTTGTTAATTTTAACAAAGCGTCTCATCAAGTGGTTTATTGTTGTTAATGTTAACAAAGCGTCTCATCGAGTGGACAATGACTACTTGAATGCAAAAGTATAAGAATGTGTGCCTTTCGAATTTACACAATTGTGTTATATTGCGTGCGCAACAAAAATGCAAACAAAGCACTTTCAATAAAAAACGAGCACACGCAAAAATCAAATGTGTACGAAATGATGTAAAAATTACCAACGTTGAACTTTGTTTTGCAGGCAAAAAGTGAATGTAAATTTGAGCGTATGAATAAATCAAGAAAAATTGTGATTTTGCAGTTCTTTGGTATGGTCCCACTCAAACCCTTGTGGAGCCCAACCGAAAAGACCCATCGAGATAAATGGCATATCATTGGAAAGGTAATTGAATGCCTTTTCCGTCGATATTCTATCTGATAAGAAATGGCTGAGTTATGGCACCTCAAAGTTCAAAATTTGCCTATTTTTACGTTTTTATTTTTCAAAATTGTTCATATTTATTTCTGGAATGTTTTTGTGGAACGACAATATTTGTATCTTCATTGCTCACACACTATATTCGGTGTCCATCAGTTTCAACGTATTTAAAAAAAAAACGGAATTTTATATGAGATGAAAATATTGTCGTTCCACAAAATCCTTAATAACAACTTAATTTTTCATCCGATTTTTTTTTACGCTTAAAATGTTGGTAATTAAATAAACTATTTGGTAGAAAAATAAAACATGCCAGATGAAAAATTTTGAAAACCAGTGTAATATGCCTTAGATCCCATTTTAGCAGCCTTCTGAAATTCACTGCAAACGCTTAAACTAATTGCACCGCTGTATTGAAATTTATGTTTTTTAATACCAGAAATCACTCTGCAGAATTTAGAGATGATTTGTTCATGG
Source organism: Pollenia angustigena (assembly GCA_930367215.1). Classification (NCBI taxonomy): domain Eukaryota; kingdom Metazoa; phylum Arthropoda; class Insecta; order Diptera; family Polleniidae; genus Pollenia; species Pollenia angustigena. The sequence continues at coordinate 240,908,352 of OV884059.1, read as the reverse complement.
CTTACTATGGCTCAAATATAAATTGCCCTCCTGAAAATCATTAAAGTTCGGCTTAAACTGTTTCGAATCATAATATTTTACTTAAGCTAGTAAAAATTGGCAAAACCGCAACGAATTTTAATGCAGATATCTGTTTTTATTAAGATTATAATAACAAATAGACATCATACATATGTTACTCCTAAAACATTCAAACTCTCGGTGGAGGGTATCAAAGATTCAGCATTGCCGAATATAGCACTCTTACTTGTTTAAATGAAATTTTATTTAACATTTTTAAAGGTCCATGTTTTGTCTTATTATCCGATTTATCAAAGATATATGCATGCTGTTTACATGTTTGATTTCAAGCGACAGACGGACATCGTCAAAACAGTCGCCTAGCTAAAGGGATCTTAAATATGAAGATTTTACGGATTACCAGAACAATACTGTATAAGTATCAAACGGAGTGATAAACTAAAGTTCACTCGTTAAAACTTTGGTGTATGGTACAAAAAGGTCATAGTTTCATTTTAAGGAATCATTTTTGTTTATTTCTGTTTACGGTATTTGGTCTGGGAGTTAAACAGATAAAGACTTTATCTTTTACAAAATGTAATGAAAAAGTTGTTGCAAAGAATTTTCCAACATACTAAAAAGATAATTATTTTGCTTTGAAATACTAAAAAGTTAATGTTTCTCTTATAACTGAAGCCACATTGGCAAAAAAAAAATTTTAGAATTGTGGCGATCCTTAACTTTTTTTTTACTTTGTTGCATCTGTTTTATGGCCATCATCATGTCAGTTATTTTTGGCTTTAACTTTTGAGAATTTCTGAGTTTTAATGGTTTGTGTTTTATAAAAAAAATTATGGTGAAAGGTCGTATTAAAAGTTTAAGAAGCAAATTTGGTGAAATCATAATAAGTTGGGTTTTTCTCTTTTGGAAAAATTATATAAATTTAATTACTCTTTTTTTTTTAAATATGCAACTGTTTAAATATTCACTTATTTTGTGTTTTAAATGTTACAATGCAGCTGCAAATGATACGTTAGCGAATGTTTTTCTTAAGGAATATTAAAATTGAAAAAAAATTAAATATTATTTGCTGACAGAATTATGCCGCATATATCTGTGGTTTTCATGGGCAACCGCGTATGTCTTAAAATAAAATTTTTCAGGAGAGCCGAAAAAACCATTCTAGATCAAACTATGGGTTAGATATTGCACCTTTTGAACTTTGTTATTGAGTTAAAACATCGGAATGAGTCTATCTGTTTTTAAATTTTTTTTAAAAAATGTAAAGAGCGCTTAAAATTAAGCAATATAGCATCAACATTTCAAAATCGAAAAAATAGACATACGCGGTTGCCCATGAAAACCACAGATAGTTATATATTGCTTAAAATCCAATTAATTTATCTACAGCAATTAAAAGCGCTTATTACCGTCCAAAAATATAAATTGAAATGGAATTTGAATTCAAATAAAGAAAACATTAAATTAAATAATTTTCTTCAAAAAGTTATAAAATATATCGCACACTTAGCATTTAACAAGCACTACTCAAAATTCAAAAATGTTTAGGAAAGGCAAAAATCTGGCACATGGTTGCGTTTTTTTTAACAAATTGAATTCCACAAATTTTAAAGAAGTCGGTGTCCCAAACAAAATGTTCGTGGTTGCTATAGAGTTGATTTGTGAACAGGTTTTTGAAAAGAAACGAATTTGATATATTTTGAGTTGTGCCTGCTTATGGCTGAGTGTGCGATATGGTTATTAAAATTTCTGCAAAAATAATTGAGAAATGGAAAATACGGCATAAATGGCTGTTTTTAGAACGCAAGTGGGTAATTCCATGTCAAAACGACCAAGAGTGGGACACGACCCCTTCCGATTTTAATAAAATTTGGTGAGAAGGTTCCTTTTATCTTATTAGGAACATATATGAACGAAAAAAATTTTTAAAATTTGTTTTTCGAAAGTTATGTCATATTCAAAATGTCATAATTTCGTAGGATGCTCCTAGATGGGTCAAATGTATGACCAGCCCCACTTTATTTTTTATTGCCGAATTTCGGTTTTTTTTAGTTATTTCAATAAACTAAACTGTTTTTGAGTTACGCGAATATATGCTGTGCAACCTCTTACATTTTCGAAATAAGGATATATCTTGAAAACAAGAGCTAACCTAAAAAAAAAAAAACGGTTAGCACCACTGGATTCAGCGTCCCCAATTAGGGTAAAATGCCAGGTGCGCGGCTGGTCTGTTGTTTTCAACTAGCACAGTGAACTTATTGCTCAAAATTACAATATTAATATTCTATTTTAATATTATTTTTTTAAGGGTTGCGAAAGGAAAAAAATCATATCTTAAAAAAGAAAAAAAAAACACCTCCTTCAAAGTTTCAGGATTTTTAAAGAACAGTTTGAGGTATTATACAAAAAAAAAATCAGCCAAATAAAAAAATAGGTTTTTGACTTAGTCCATTTTTAAAATTTAACATTTTGCAGATACTACATTTTTCAAAAAAATTTTTATTTTCAATTTATGGTTTGTACCCCAAGTATTCTCTTTAAAATGACATCAAAATCATCTTCGTATGTCAATTAGTTTTCGAGATATTGAAGAAATAAGCTCAACACATTCGGCTAATTCTCCGAAATTATGACATTTTGAATATGCAATAACTTTCGAAAAACAAATTTTAAAAATTTTTTTCGTTCATATATGTTCCGAATAAGATAAAAGGAACTTTCTCACCAAATTTTATTAAAATCGGAAGGGGTCGTGTCCCACTCTTGGTCTTTTTGACATGGAATTACCCAAGTGCTAAAATGACACGTCGAATTGAAGAAAAACTATATGCTGGTCGACGTGGCGTGTCTTACTCTACCTCACGTCGTATTAGCAGGTTTGCATATTAAGACGACTTACACAGTGGCAAATAACTGAATTACCACGACAAAAATGGAATTTTTTATTTTGTTAAATGTAACCACTATTGCACTTAATATGTTCTATATACCAGTACGCAATCAAACTATAAGTATTTATTATTTTAAAGCATCACATTAGTCTGTACGTTTGTGCAAAGTATTATTATCTGTTACATGCACTTATACCTCTCAGCAGCATCTATACCGTTTTTTGGGGCTACACTCGACATTTTTTCGTAAATTTAGAGTTTAAATTTTTTTAAATATATTTTTAAGTATCAGGTATCTAATTTAATTTGCAGTTATTATTAAAATAAGAATTATCTGAAGTGTAGGTATAGTGTACTGTTTTCATTATAAAATATATTGACAAAAAAAAAGTTCTAAGCAGTTCCACGACTTAACCTTATAAGTTAAAAAAAAAACAACTACTTATAAGTGTAAAAAAGTCGAGTGGAGGTTCCCCCCGTATATTTTTCTTTGGAAGTACACCTAATTCTGAAAATCCCATATGCAAATTACATTTTAATTCACCAAATTTTTCATTCTGTGCAATATATTCACAAAATACTTGTGTGTACCACTGACGTATACTTAAACTGCTACGAAAACATATAAAAAGGGGAATTCCGTAACTTAATTACCAGAGCCGCAAAAGCTTAATTTTTCATTTAGTGCAGTCTTTTCACAAAATACTTGTGTGCACGAAAATATATTAGAGAAAGGTAAAGCAAAATTTAATGAATCTATAAAATATGCTAAAGCAACGAAGAATAGCATGATAAGCAGGATCTGGATGACGTCCAAGACTATGATGATGTTTATCTAGAATACAATTAAAATTAATATTATGTCCCTGTATGTCATTTTAATAATTTAAAATAAAATGTAAAACAATTAATTATAATTCATACTATTTTAAGTAGTTAACCAGTTGATCAAATTTAAAAAAAAAATTTTTTTAAATATTATTATTACAGTGCACTCGCGATGTTACGAACACCCCAAAATATGAACACTTTTTTTCCTCCATTGACTAATCTAAAATATGAACTTGTGCAAAAGCTTTAATATATGACCAACTTATAATTATTTTTTTAAACTGTTTTTTTATCTACCTTAACAGTGTTAAAATCAAAATCAATTTTAATTTAACTGCATAATAACTTGGGGATTTCCCTAGCTATCCTCTCTAACATTGTCTTCAATTGTTAATCAAAATGTTTTACATACATGTTTTAGTTAGCGCTCACATTAAGATGAAATTTTGTATACATCTTTAAATATAATTTTTACGTGAAAAGTTCTTAACTATGAATTAAAAAAAGCATAAGTTTTGGACTTTAAAAAGGAAAATCAGAAAATTTAGAACTTATAGGAAAAGGTGCAAGTGTTACTAATTTAGCGAACAAATTTGTTTGTTTTTGGAAGTGTGCTAACGATACATTTATTTGACCTGGGAAAAGAAAAATGTGTGGTCTTCCGAGTACCCAAAAAATGGAAAATGCATGCACCGATGGTTTTTGAAAATGAGAGACAAAAGGATCACTGTTAGAGGACACGGCTAATATCTGGAGACTGTTAAGAGAGCGGGGCGTTTTTATGGTGATTGAACGAAAGAAAATCAGAGAACTTTTGGCATAATAACTTTAAGTTTGTTTTTCTTTTTAAAAATCAATAGTTTTTTACATCCATGAACAATAAATATAGAAAACTTTAACATAAGAAACTTTTATTTTTATGGGAAAACAGTTTTTGAAGGGAAATTAAATGCCATTCGCAAATATCAACAATCTTGCAAAAGTGATCTGGCTTTGTTTTGATTAGTTCATATTATCACGAGTGCACTGTAATTCCTTTTTTTATAAGTATTCTCGTTTTAAATTATGCCTAATGTTATGAAATTTAAATTTTTAATTTTTAAAAACTGTCATCGAAAATCCCGTGTTAAAACTTTTAAACCAATTCGATCAATTGTTTAAAAATTGTCCGACGTATTGGATCCGCCATTTTGAAGTTTTAGAAACTGACATCGGATTCGTAAACGGCGACCCTAAAAATTTATTGAATCCATATGAAGTTAAAAATCTTGTCGCAACAAATTTTCAATTTGTCCCTACGTGCGACGATATATTTAATTTCTAGGCTTTTTCGTAATGTCTGTACTATTTTGTAAACATGCGTAAAATTGCCCAACACCATTAGTCAACGCAAAAATTTAAACAAATGTACAGCATGTAGTACATTAATTTGTAAAAATCATTCTGAAACATGAATTAAATGCATTGAATGTAAAAAAATAAACCGAATTAACAAATGTATGATGGAGAAACTTTCATTGTTGAGCAAAATTTACCCACATACGTTTTTTTTGCAGTACAAGGATTAAGTTCTCATGCAGCTGAAAAACATCCTATATAACATGCTCACTTAAGTAGATTATTATGTTCAAGGAACACAAGTAAATACTTTTAATTTTATTTTACTCTTTTTCGTTTTTAAATACTTTCTACAGTCGTTTGGGAAATTTAATTTCTTTTAAGAGTATTTTGTGTTTTCAACATTCCAACAAAACTGGGTACAGAGACATACAAAGAAATATTTATTCCCATTGATTCGATTTTAAAATGAATTTGAAATGTTGAAAAGCACAACGCAGTGATTAATGACGAAATTTTAAGATTTCGAGGATTAGTGGTGTATAACCGTCTAAAGTAAATGAGCACGTAAGTTCTCAGTAACATTATGAATTGAATTGATGACAAGTAGGTGATGTTATAATTAAGTAACAAGTCATACAATTGAGGTCATTAGTTAAGGCCAGTTTACACGGTAATACAATGTATTACGAATTTGTAGAATCAAGATAATATGAAATTCTCTCCGTGTTTAAGAGAAAAAATTAAAAGTCTGTTGAGAGTATACTTTATGTTTACACGGATGGTATCAAGGCGAATTGACTAGAAGGTGAGGTCAACTCTACAACTACAATGCTTCTGTGGTCGGGTTGTCAAAAATATTGCTAGTAAAAAAAACAGTTTTGTTTACATAAAAAACTAGTTTGTATACAAACTTTGACAACTCGACCACCGAAAAAAAAACACCACATGTTGACTTGACCCCACCTTCTAGTCAATTCGCCTTGGATGGTATAAGTAAAATCAAAAATAATAACAAAAAAGCAGATGGTTGCAGTTTTACAATTTTAACAAAAACAACATGAAAATTTCCTGAGTTGATTTTATTTGTTTTTGTAATTATATAAAAATGCTACCACCTTCAATATACTCCGTTACAATGCATCTCTGGTGTGATGAAAATACATAAGTTTCTAAAATGGTTTAGAAAAAAACCATTTACCGACCGCTTGTCAGATTTTGTATTCGTATTCTCTCTTACTCAATGCATTTTGCTTTTAAATGATATGATTTCTCTCATTCTACATTATGTCGTAATACAATGCATTACCGTGTAAACTGGCCTTTAGTTGCACATTACACAAGTGTTTATGTTAGGGTTTGTATTTTACATGTAATCGATAAATCGCACTTTTAATGAATTTGAACTTAAATTTTAACAAGTTAGAGTGATATATTCGGCTGCTCTGAATATTTGAAACTTTCAACCGACAATTAGAATATTTCATTGTTTGAATTGTGGCTGTATAACAATTTTTCTTCCGTTGACTTTTCATCACTTAAAGGCAGAATTAGCCTTTACTTTGTTGTTTGACCGCAATAGAACAAAAACACTAATCAATTTCACAGGTTTTTGAAAAATAAAAACAAATCAGCTGATTCGTAACAGAACAGAAAGTAAAGACTAATTCTGTCTTAAGGTTAAAGTAAAGTTGTAAAAACGGAATACTTTTTGTACAGCCGATTAAATCCTACTTTAAGCCTGTGTTCGAAAATAGACACTAAATATCGCTCTTTAGTGTTCGGTTCGTTAGATTTGTGGAAAACACAGACACTTATAGTGTTTGTGCTGTAAATGATTGAAAAAAATAACGTTTTCCTGGTTATCATCAATCGAACACAAAAATAATTTTATCCAACTCAACAAAAGATGAGAACATTTTATTCTGGTTTTTTTTTAACCACAAACTTTGTCGTGTTCGGTTCAGTTCATTAATGTTCGTCACTTTTGGCTGGTTAAAAATTCAAAATTTAAAAAAAAAACAAAATACACAAACGAAAAAAAACAAAAAGACAGCAAAATAATTTTACAAAAACAAAACATACCCAACAAACACGGAGGTTTGATTTCAAATTGATAATGATTTGAAATCAAACGTTTTCTCAAACGACAAACGTTTGATAATGATTTGAAAATCATGGCGTTCTCAACAAAAAGGAGAAATAATTTTCAAATTGAAAAATGCCTTTCTTTTCAATGTGGATTTTAATACCATGTGGAACATAAATAAAAAACATTTTATTTTTTAATTTAAATTCATTATTTATTTAAATACACTGTGAGATATACTTACATTTGGCACCATAGCTAAAAGGTGAAATTATATTCTTTCCGTCCTCCAATTCTAGCAACGACGAAATAATTGACTCCCTTCTATTTTGAGAATTGTAGCACCGCAATCATACAACAAACTTTTAATTTCTTCACTTTTATTTTCCCGTGTTATTGTTCTTAATTCTTATTTTTTTTAATCCTTGTTATTACATACTCACAAATAATTTTTATTTAACCACGAAGTAAAAAATGTTACTTTAATCGCCATTTTTAATGTTTACATTTATATTTAACTTTAGTATTGCCAAGTTTAGTTTTGGATTGAATTTAACATTTGATACCAATTTGACATCAAATTGATAGAACATTTGATGTTAAATGTTTATTTTCAAATCATTATCAATTTGAATTTAAATGCTAAAATCAAACATTTGAAACACGTTTGAGAATTGTGTTTGAAGTCAAATGATAAAGTCATTTCATATCAAAGGTTTGACTTCGTGTTTGTTGGGTTGCTAAAATATTTTGTTTGTTCATTTCTTTGTCAATGTAAAAAAAGAAACATTAAAGAACATTAAAATATATGTTTGTCTTCAGTATCACTACAATTGTTTTGTTTTTTTTTTTAACGAAGAACAGAAGACTGTTCGGCTCTTTCTTGAAAATAGTTACGAACGGTATTAAGCGTTGTGTCCTTCTACGCAAACACTAAAAAAATAGATATCGTTTCTGGGTGTGTGAGCCGAACGCTAAATAATGTTCTGGGGGCAAACGCGACGTTCGATATCTATCGAAATTCCCTTGAAATTTGATTGCCATTTCGATCGATACCGAATGCCGTAATTTGGCCCCGGTTTATTTTTGAACACTGCTTTAAGCTATCGGTAAGTTGCGAAAACGGGCTAAAATGTGCATATAAACATTCTTTTAATAAAATTTTTTCTTACAACACATTTTTATTATATTAAAGTTGTTTCATCCGATAAAAAAACATGAAAATAATTATCAACTTTTATGATGAATATCATATACGATTTTTAATAAATTTTTTTTGAAAAATTTTTTTCAAATTAAAAAATCGAGTTGGATAAAATTCAATCACAAGTGTTTTTTATTTTTATATGAAAAAACATAAAAGATTGTTTTAAAAGTATTAAAATACGGTCTCTGATTTTTTTAAGCTACAGATATTTTTATAAATATTTACGAAGTTAAAATAATTACATAAAATTTTATTAAGTTTTCCTTTAAATTAAATTTTGACAAAACAAATTAAAACAACTGACACTGAAAATCTGAAAATTCGAATGTAAACTTTTAATTAATTTACAAAAGTTTATTTAAGCGTCCTTAAAAAATTCCAAAGTATTAGATAAATTAGATTTTTTTTTTAATTTGTGCTGGCTGATAAACTTGGAAAAGAGATTGGGCAAAAATAATCTTAGGCTGTTTTGAGTTTTTTATTGTATTCCACATTTATCATTTATCTAAGACAGTTAAAGTTTATGCCGGATGGACTTCTATATTGTTTTATTTGTTTTAAAGAACTTTAGGCCTTATTAAAAAAAATACCCAACATAATTCAGAGGATTAACATTCAAATAACAAAATTTCTGTGGCAATATGGAAAAAGTGCTTAAGTCTATTTTTGCAGTTTTGTAGGAAAGCACTTTGTAACTTAAAGGGTGATTTTTGGAAAATTTAGTTTTATATACAGCCATATTCTGGAAAATAAATTCAAGTGAAATTGAAATCGAACAAATTTTCAAAACGATTCTATTTTAAAGGCTCATACGAATATTCCGTTTTATATAGGTACCACTTATGTTTATTAGAATTACTCTAAAAATCATGAAAAACTACGGTCATCTTTAAAGAAATTGAACTGAAAATTTTCCTTGATTTCAAGTTTACTTGACTTCGATTTCCAGAACATGACCGATAATCATAAATTATAACAAATGTTCTTGCATATTGAAACAAGATAAGCAAAAAAAAAATTTTTTTTAATCAATCATGTGCATATTTTCCTTTTTGACACAAATTTGTTATTTTATATTCATAGCAAGGCGAATTTATTACAGGTGGTCTTAAAAGCCCTGCTGATATTAACTAAAATCACTGTTAGATGTCAAAGTTTTGTTAATTCTCTTTTATTATCTTTATTTATGTTTTGTTTTATTTCTGTTTTTGACATTGTACAATGATTTTACAAAAACAAATTGCTTGTGGTTTTTGCACGAGTTGTACCGCGATTACCTGGGATGAATTCGCCTTGATTCATAGTAACAATGACTTTGTGGCGTACGTATTCCATTGAAAAAATACCAGGACGCAATTTTCTTTTAAAAAGTATGTTAACCATTGTACATTTTTTACAAAAAAAAATAATATATTGGAAAAAGCGAAATACTTTCTTCAAATTAAAATATTTTTTCCAGCTTTTTCTTAACCATTAGTTAAACCCTCAAATGTTATTGGTTAACTTCTTTTATTTTTTTTTAACTTTAATTAACTAATGGCTGTAAATTTGAGCCTTAGGGAGGATTTATAAGAGAAACATTTTAATACGAAAGTACATGCTACACTAAAAATATTTCATACAGTTTTTACAACAGAATCTCACGTGGACAATTTTTTATATTTTTAACATTTTTTAAAACCTCAGTTTTGAACAGATAAAAAGTTTTATAGTTTTAGATTATCGGATCAACTTTAATAAATTTTGGCATATCCGTTTTTAAAGTCTGGTCCATGTAAAGAATAAAAGGTAAAGTGCTAAATTCTGCTGTGCCGAATCTTAGATACCCTCCACCGGCAGTTTTTCTACCTTTCCATTTGGAAATTGAATCAGCTTGAGTTAAATAGCACGATTCGTAACAGTTTAAGCATAACTAAAATGATTAGCAGGAGGGGAATTCATATTGGACACATGGAAAATTATGGACCAATCATCCCAAAATTCTTTGGATTGATTTGGTATTAAAAAACATATATCAGAGTAAGTTTAAATATAGCAGTGAAATTAGTTTAGCGTATACAGTGAATTTCAGGAGGTTGCTTAATATGGGATCTAAGGTAAATTATGGACCGTATATCGCAAAATTGCATGACATTTTTTCCGGGCATATGAATCTAAGTTAGAAAATATTTTACCGCAATATTTAAATCTGCTACGGTTTAAGGCGTAGTTAATTTCTCAGAGTGTGATTCATATGGGTCTACCGAAAAAAATGGATCGGTCCTATTGAACTGTTAAGTATTACATTTGAATTCGGAAGCGTTATTTATTTTGATTGTAGCTGTACTAAACTGTTTTCTGGGAGAAGGTTTTATATGAGGCCTATGGTAACAGTTTGATATCTACACGCAAAGAAAAAACATGGTTGTGGTAAACATATTCTAAGAGCAACATATTATGATAAGATACATGATCATAGTCACCATTTTAAGATTATTATTGAATCATATTATGACTAAATATACTCGTACTATTACATCCTAAATCATATTATTATTCTGTTAATCATACTAAGTTAAGAAGTAATCAAATTAATGTCATGTTAATCATAATAAGGTAAGTAATTAATCATATTATTTTCATGTTAATCATAAAAAGCTAAGAAGTAATCATATTATCCTCATGTTAATCATAGTAAATTTAGAAGCAATCATATTATGATACAGCACCTTTCATAGCTGTCATAAAAATACAAAATAAATTAAAATGTTTTTGCATCGATTTTTTATTCTGTGGCTTTTACAATTTTTCTTAATGTTAATCAAGAGGAGTTCAATAAAGGGCTTGCAAAAGAGCAAATGCAAAATCTGTGGTTTTCATGGGCAACCGCGTATGTCCATTTTTCCGATTTTGAGCTGTTGTTGCCATATTGCCTAATTTTAAATGCTCTTTACATTATTTTGAAAAAGCTGGATCAATTCAGATTTTTTAGCGAAATGACAATGTTTAAAAAGTGCAATACCTAGCCCATGGTTTGATCTAGAATGGGTTTTCGGCTTTCCTGAAAAATTTGTTTTAAGACACACGCGGTTGCCCATGAAAAACACAGCAATATCGTAGCACTTTTATAAAATATAACGAATTTTCTGTGTGTTTTGTTGTTGGATTTACAAAAAAACTACGATATTTTGCATTCGCACTATTTTAATTTTTTTTTAATTTCTTTAAACTTATTATTTTTATGGGAATTTATCTTTAAATTGTTTAACCGCTCACATATAAAATAAACGACACAACTGATTCAAAATTATTTTACAAATGGCGCTTACATAATATTATTAGAGTAAAAATAGTTTGATTGCATCTTAAACATAATATGATAAATGTATAGAAAGTAAACATGTTACGGCTTTTAAATATCATGATATGGCTGCGAGTAATATAATATGTTTTGAAAGTTATCATAATTTAGATGTTAGAAAAATAATTATTTTTCGGTCAGCAATACTCAAATTTATAATTGCGATCAACATTGATATCTGTGGCATTTTGACAAAAAATCTTAAGTCGAGATAAGATAGCAAAAAAAGTTTTTAACAAAATCTTGGTGAAGCAATAATTTTTATTAAATAATAAAATAAGCCAAAATTAAAGAAAATTTCGTTTATAATACAAAATTTAAAAAACGTTAACAAAAATGTTTTCTGAATGAAAATTCGTATGATTAACAGCATTTTTTCAACTTTTTAAATTCGACTTAAGATGTTTTATCAAAATGCCACAGATATGTTTACAGTAACTATAATATTGTTGATATTTAATAACAATAACAATTATTTGTGTACGACAACAATATATTGTTACATTAAACATAGTGTTGTTGCCGTAACCATGCCCAACCATATTTTTTCTCTGCGTGTAGTCGTATAAAACAGGGTTTAAAAAATGCAGTCGAAACCTAAAACTGTCGAACAAAAAACGAAAATTTGTGTATAGCTTTTCGCTTTTTGAGTCGGTTTGACAGCGACTGTTTACATTTAACGAATCAGAAGTAAAAACAACAGGGTTTTTGTGGCCAATGTCAAATGAAGAAGTGGAAGAAATGTCAGTTTTTCTACTTTGATTGTTTTAAACGCTGTACAAAACAAGTTTGCGCAAAATATCATAATATCATTCCGTTCGTTGTTGCACCATTTATGCTAGTTTTTGTCAGAAAATTATCAATTTTTTAGGGTGGTGGTTCCACATTTTGATTCATAGCTCTGATCGTACTGATACGATTTTGCTGGATTTCTTTGTTATTTTCTTTTGAGTTTTTCGAAATTGAGCGTGTTTTCAACAGACGAAGAGACAGACGGTCATGGCTAAACCGACTTAGAATTACTTAAGTAGCCAGAATACTTTATGGCGGCTTCGATGTATAATAAAAAGTTTCACACGGATTGACCAACTATAAATATTAAAAAAAATTCATAAATCTATTTGTTCATAATTTTTATGTGTGGTTTGTGGCGACGCTCATAAAACCGCCGAATGTAATCGTTCTAAAGCTGACCCGAATGTAAAGAAATGCAGCAACTGTGGCGAAAATCACACGGCAAACTATAGGGGTTGTAGAGTCTTCTTGCATTTAAAAAAACCTGCTGTAGTTCAAAAATATACTCACTCCCAATATAGTCAGTCACATGCGCCCAGCCAAGCCGCTGGCTCTATTGCTAGTACTTCACAAACAAAAAATCAAAACCAATCATATGTCCAAGTCTTAAAAGGAAACCCTAATGCGAAAAATCCCCCGAGTACTTCTAACGCAAAGCAACCTCCAAACGCTAATGTTCCTAGGGAAGGTATACAAATGCCTTCTGGAAATATGCCTACCTTAGTTAAAAATTTAATTCAAACTATGAATAACTTCATGGCCACTATGCAGAACATGTTTTAGGAAATGATGCGAAACCAGAACATGCTCCTGCAAGTTCTACTCAACAAAAAATGAACCAGTTAAAAATATGTTTCTGGAATGCAAACGGGTTATCCCAACATAAACACGAAGTTGCAAACTTTCTTCATAGGCATGAAATCGAAGTACTTCTTGTCTCTGAAACACACTTTACTCATAAAAACTGCTTTAGGGTAAATGGATACCTTACGTATGACACAAAACATCCCAGCGGACGAGCTTGTGATGGCACAGCCATAATGGTCACAAACACATCAGACACTTACCATTGCCAGAGTTCAAAGAAGATTGTATCCAGGCCACATCTATAGATCTTACTGATTTCAATCTAACGTTAACATCCGTTTATTGTCCCCCGAGGCACAAAATTGTACACGATAAATTTCTCAACTTCTTCTCCACATTGGGCCAGAATTTCATTGCTGCTGGCGCCTACAACGCTAAACATACATATTGGGGCTCCAGACTTATTAGTCCTAGAGGTAATTAGCTATACAATACCGTAACTGCAAATAATTTTGATGTGGTATCGAGTGGTGAGCCTACCTATTGGCCAACCGACTTCAATAAGCTACCAGACCTTATTGACTTTGCTGTAATTAAAAACATCAAGCGCGATCAGGTACTAGTTAGTTCCTCCTATGATCTTTCGTCTGATCATTCACCTTCAATCCTCATTTTAAAAGGTAACTCTGACGCCGCAGCTGCAAACTTTATTTCCTATCCAAACAGAAACACAAATTGGTTAAAGTATAAAATGTATGTGAGCTCTCACCTATCACAGTGCATTCCCCTAAAAAATTCATCTGACATCCAAATAGCTGTCGACCGATTTACAGAAGTCTTGGATACTGCAGCAAGAAATGCAACCCCAATCAAGCGGACAATTAAACGTGCTCCTTACAATACATCGACGGATATAGAGACCCTTATCAGAGAAAAAAGGAAGTTAAGAAGACAATGGCAAAACAGTCGTTCCCCAACCACTAAGGCCCAACTACAATTATGCCTGACCACTCATCGCAAAAAATTGAGACAGAACCACGAGTCTGCAATAGAAGGCTATCTAAACAGCCTAGACGCCACAAAAAACTCCAATTATAGCTTATGGAAGGCTGTACGGCATATGAAATGCCCTATAACCCAAGAATCTCCATTAAGACTGGAAAGCCGCACTTGGGCCAAAAACACACATGAAAAATTAAACGCTTTCGCGGGCCACCTTGAGAAAGTTTTTACGCCACATGATGCACATACTTGCTCCTGTCGTCCAATCATTCCTGATAAGGTAAACCATCCATTAAAATTTAACATAATTCAAGTAAACTCTGCAATAGAAAAAGTGAATATTAGAAAATCTCCCGGACCTGACCGCATCACAGGGTCAATGATAAGAAACCTACCATCGTCTGCTTCCAGAATCTTGCTGCTCATTTTTAACGCTATATTAAGTGTCGGATTCTTCCCATCCTCATGGAAGAGGTCTATAATTGTGATGATTCCCAAGCCAGGAAAAGATGCTAGCCAGGTTGCGTCGTACAGACCGATAAGCTTATTGTCAATCCTATCAAAGCTTTTCGAAAAAATATTCGTTTTAAGTATAACTCCTCATCTAAATGAACTCGACATTATCCCGGATCACCAGTTCGGATTCAGAGCGAAACATGGTACAATAGAACAAGTGCATAGAATTGTCACTCTTATTAGATCGGCGTTTGAGAAAAAGCAATACTGCTCAGCACTGTTTATAGACATTTCCCAAGCTTTTGACAAAGTTTGGCATGATGGGCTACTCATCAAAATAACACGAATGCTTCCTCAAAACACTCACAAGCTTCTGGAGAGCTATCTAACAGGCAGAACATTCATAGTAAGGTCGCAAGATAAATACTCGCCCCTCAAAAAAATGACTGCTGGTGTCCCCCAAGGCAGCATATTAGGACCGCTTCTATATATAATATACACAGCGGATATGCCAACAAACCTGAGCACGCATACCTCTACATTTGCAGACGACACAGCATTTATTAGCGTTAACCATGACCCAAAAGCCGCATCGCAAAATCTGCAGTCCCACATCAATGAACTAGAGGCCTGGCTAGAAATATGGAGAATAAAGGTTAACCCAGCTAAATGTGCTCACTTAACTTTCACGCTCAGAAGACAAACGTGCCCAGCTGTAAAAATAAATAACATCACTGTTCCGGTAGAAAACCATGTTAAGTACTTGGGAATTCATATAGATAGACGCTTGACCTGGTCGCGTCATATTGAAGCGAAAATAACGGCTATGAAACTAAAAGCAGCTCAACTACATTGGCTTCTCGGTCGAAACTCAAACTTGTCCTTAGACAACAAAATTCTCTTATACAAGTCCATCATAAAACCAATATGGACATATGGCATTATGTCCATATTGGGGTACTGCATGCGCATCTAACATCCAAAAACTTCAAAGAAGACAGTCTAGAATATTACGACAAATTGTCTGCGCCCCATGGTATATACGTAATGATATTATCCACAGAGATCCCAACGTCCCCACTATCCAGGAGGAAATTAAAAAAATATTCAATAAGTTACATCGATAAACTAATGGCCCTCCCTAACTACCTCGCTCGGGGTCTGCTTCAGTTCGAAGGTCACCAGAGGCTAAAAAGAACCGATACTTTGAGCCTAACTAGAATACATTTTTAAAATTTGAATACAGCAGTTAGTGGTTACACTGGTAACAACTAATAAACAACAAGTAGAATTAAGATTTGAATACATATTGTAAATTTCGATAAGAAAGATTCAATAATAAAAATAAATTTAAAAAAAAAAAAAATATTTTAATTTCAAAAGATTTTGTTATTCGTGCTTAATTCCCAGTTTTTATTATTGATAAAAACACTTGAAATTTATTGTTGATGGGATAAGCTATTCCTATGCATTTCACTGGTTGCTTAGGCCAGATCATCAGGAAACTTCATCCATAAAGGTTTTAGACAAACTAAAGATATTAAACCAAATAAAACTGTTAAACGTATAAGAATTATAGCAACAGTTCTACTTGTAACAATATCAAAGTTTAAACAAAACACATCAACAATAAACAACAGTGGGTTCATCTCATCTTACATTTCCCCACTACAATTAGTTGAAATTCTCTCAACATTAATTGTAGTTGTAAGTAGGTTAAGAAAAACAAAATGAAAAAAACAACAACTTACAAAAGATGTTGTCAATTAAGTGTTTTTTAGGCCGTGCACTGCCTGTTTATTATCAAAAAGTAATTTCAATTTTTGGGAATACAAAATTTTAATTTCAAAAGATTTTGTTATTCGTGCTTAATTCCCAGTTTTTATTATTGATAAAAACACTTGAAATTTATTGTTGATGGGATAAGCTATTCCTATGCATTTCACTGGTTGCTTAGGCCAGATCATCAGGAAACTTCATTTTGTTTTTCTTAACCTACTTACAACTACAATTAATGTTGAGAGAATTTCAACTAATTGTAGTGGGGAAATGTAAGATGAGATGAACCCACTGTTGTTTATTGTTGATGTGTTTTGTTTAAACTTTGATATTGTTACAAGTAGAACTGTTGCTATAATTCTTATACGTTTAACAGTTTTATTTGGTTTAATATCTTTAGTTTGTCTAAAACCTTTATGGATGAAGTTTCCTGATGATCTGGCCTAAGCAACCAGTGAAATGCATAGGAATAGCTTATCCCATCAACAATAAATTTCAAGTGTTTTTATCAATAATAAAAACTGGGAATTAAGCACGAATAACAAAATCTTTTGAAATTAAAATTTTGTATTCCCAAAAATTGAAATTACTTTTTGATAAAAAAAAAAATAATTTTTAGGTTCAACTGTATAAGCAAAAGCTTAAGTTATAAAAAAAATTGGTTGAAAATGCTTAAAACTTATCACACAAAAGCATTTTATCAAGAATGTCTTATTAAAATATCTTACACAAGTTAGTCAGTATAATCAAAGGCATTATTCAGACATCGTTTTCTAAAAATTAGGAAATTTGTAAAAAATTTACGAAAAAAATATTTTCTGAATCCATGGAAATTTCTTTCAGGAAATTTTGGAAATTTCATTATAATATTTTTATGAAAATTATATGTATGATAATGATAATATGAATATGAATACACTCACTCTTCTTTACTAAACAAAATTTCGTGGTATCACTTAATATAATTTATTTTTCTGTATTAAATTCAAAATTTCTTGTAAACATTCCAAGGATTTAAAAAGTTCGGGAAACTAGAAACACTCCTACTAAAGCATTTATTTGTTTAAGCTTAATAAAATATTTAAAATATTATTTTAATTTTATTTAATTAGTTTACCAAAAATACGCAAAATAATGTAAAACTTGAACAACTTCGAAAAAGTTCAGATCTTTTATTGATTTTATTTAAACGATCAAAGATTTATAGCCGTATTCATAAAAATTTATTTTGATCAATGAACCGTTTTTAAGCAAAAATTGCTAAAGTTGTATTCATAAACGAAAAAAAGTCTATTAACCCCTTAATAAACCTTTCATAAAGTCAGAAAATTTATTGTTGAATTTGCCCTTCTTTAAACCAAAAATAAAATGACATTTTGATAAGTGTTTGCATTTTATGATATTATTTTTGTGAAATATGTTGAAAAAAAATGTTTTATTTGTTAATATGGACATTTTAATTTAATATGTTCAGAGGCAAATGCAGATTTTCTCTTTAATTATTTTTAAAATTTTTGCAAGTAGTTGTGTTTTTGTTAAAAACAACAAATTATTGTTCAAAAATATTAAAAATCATTAAATAAGCAAATAATAATAATAGTGATGTTAATAAGTAGTAAACAAACTTTTTATTCGAATACTTTCTTATAGTATATTTAAAAAAGGTTCAAACAAAAGGTTTTATGACACCTTTTGGCAACATTTTGTTCAGAAACTAAAATAATATGTAGCTTTATTTGCTAACAATAATTTTTAAGTTCTACAATTGAAAAAGAAATTATAAAAAAAAATTTATATAGAATATCATGTCAACCGAATAGAAGTTTCATGCATCACTAGCAATAAATTGGCAGCAAAAGAAAAAAAGTTGCCATACTTAATAGTAAAAAAGCTGTTAAAGTACGTTTATGAATACAAATTTTTATAGTAGTTTTGTAAGACCAAAAGCGTTTGATAGTTATTACATTCTATAAGCTTAAAATATGAACTTTTTATGAATACGGCTGTAAGAAATTAATAGAACAAAGCCATATTTATTAATATCCGAAGTAAATATAATTTTTCCCTTGATAATGGTTTTAATGCGTACTGTTATTAAACCCATCGACTATGAATTTTAATGAATCTAAGGACGAACCTTATTTATATAAGTTGTTACTATTAATTTGAATACCTTGATATCTTTGAAAATTTAATATGTTTTTAAATTATACTTAATATTAATAACATACACTAAATATTACATACAAATTAAAAATTATATTGAAACAGTGCGTAATAACGATGGTAATAAGCCCTTCGAATTAAAATACGTCAGAGGCTTCCTATGAATTGGTACATGTAACTGCCAAAAGCAGAAGGTCGTAAACAACAATCCTGGCCTCTGGGGTATTAATATTAATACTAGCATTTAAAATGAGTTTCTTTCGTACTTTATTGTTTCCAATTCTATTTAGTTTACCAACAAAGTATTTTTTTTATCCAATTTAAATATTTATCTAGTATAATTTGATAAGAGTTTTTTTCCTGCGGCCTTAGTTTGTTTGGTTACTTTGTCCTGAATAATATTTACTGCTTTTAATTTTTTTTTTTTTTTTCAAAATTAAGAAGAATATAAGTAAGAGTGCTACATTTGGTTGTTCCGAATCTCCAAGAGTTTAAATATTTCAGGAGTGGGCTCCATATGGTATCTATAAAATATAAGCCAATCTTTATACCCTGACGTCACAGTATTATATTTTACCTAAAATAATATATCATGATTTATTTCAAAAACATTATTAGCTATGGTAAAGTATGGATTATGGCAGAGTGGTTTCTAATCGTATGAAACTACGACATACACAGAGAAAACAGATTCGTGATGACAACCGAATTTGGCGCCAATCGAATTTGTCGGTTGCATGTACTATCACACAATTCGGTTCCAATTACTGAAAATTTCGTTGCTTAGCATAATAGGTTTGATATCAACATTTGAATTTTAGTACACTATCAGTCATAACAACAGATATTGTTGGTTGTTAGTATGATTATTAGAAACAAAATTGTGCTTATACCCGAATAAATGATAACACATAATTGGTGTTCATAACAAGAGATTTGATTGTCGTTAGCAAGGACTTGTCCAAAGGTAATCTCAATGAATGGAAAAAATGGGTTATTTTACAGTACGATGTCCTAGGGCAGGACCATATAACCCAGCTTGCATTACAAAGGGGAAGTCTTAAAACTACTCCATGGTATACACCAGAGGATAAGTTTTGAAATCGTTTCAAAACGAAAACATGTCGTTAAAAAACGAAGACATGTCGTTTCACTGCAAACTCTTTTTAATAATGACATTGTTCATACTTGCACTACATTGGACCAGTCCAGGATCAAAATAGATCAAGAATTCCAATATAATTTGCAGGGTATAAAAAATAATACATACATTCATACATACATATGTATGTACGTGTATATGTTCATATTAATAAGAAAATGTAAATTACTTACCCCTATTTATTAAGTTTTTCACATTTTCCATTTTTGGCCGCAAATATATTTTTTAAATAAATTATTTAAAATTAATTTAATCTATCAAATGTTTTGACAAAAAATTTAGTAAGCAATTGGGGCTTTTAACTATTTTTTGGTTGTGAATTCTGAATAATTATATTTTCATTTGTTGTACTCGAATTGAATCTGTTCCAACAATCAATAATTAGCTGCAATAAATGAATAATCATTTATATTACAACATTTATTGACGAAAGCAAATTATTGATTGCAATGACCAATATTCAGTATTGCCCTATATTAAATTCGGTTGTGATTTTAACCATTTGTACTAATTTTTAGAACTTAATTAAATTAGTTATCATAACTAATAAAAGAATTGAAGGAATTATATTTCAGTTGGAACATCATTTTTATAATCAAGAGAATTAAAAATCAGTTAGAACTATACATTTTTAATAGTTGCAATAATAAATCATGTTACTTGATCAATATTTTATTACTGCAACCGTTTCCCAACCAATTTGTTTTCTGTGTGTACCATATCTTACTGCAATAGCTGGATTCGTTACGTGTTATTCTATGTTCTATGTTAGCACCTTGAACGTGATTACGCTCTAATCACATCAAAATCGAGATGATTACCCATATATTGAAGTGATTTGTTAATCACTTCAAATTGACATGATTACAACTAAATCACTTCATTGACCACAAAGAATACATACTCTGAACATACGTCAAACTGAGTATAATGCAGAATCTGTCACCATGAACGCACCCCTCACTTGTGCAACCGGCCACAATTTCATCTTAGTGTTTTTACTTTTTTCTTCATAAATTTTCATAATTTCATCATTAATATGTTTAAAATAATCTTCTGAAAACTTTGTTAAAGTATTTTTTATTCATTTTTAATACTCAAAAAAAACATAAATTTGTTTGTTGTGTCATATTAACTGACATCTAACCTGAGGTTCACACATGAAAGTACCCTGCAAATAATAGGACCAGTCCAAACACGCGTGTAAAGAGTAGTCCAAAAGGGACCAGGACTAGTCCATAACTAACCCAAACGTATGGAAAAAGCCTGGTCTATTTAACATTACGATGTCCTAGGAGAGGACCATATAACCCACCTTTGGACCACTAAGGAGTAGTTTAAAAACGAAAGCATGTCGTTAAAAAACGAAGACATGTCTTCTACAAAAATTGTGTGAATGTTAGTGAAAAAGCGTGAGTGTATTGCGGCTTTCTAGAAATTACTTTCATGTGTAAATGCTAGGCAAATTTTCTGAAATGTAATGTGATCGGCGTAGATAAACACGAAACGACATTTTTTTTGAAATTTTAAATCAATGTGTTTTTCCATAAACTTATTGGACATTTGTTCATTAGTTGCTTTGTTTCCGAGTTGTAAATGTTCATTTCCTCTTGAATAAATAAACAAACCAACTTCATCTTTCTCGTCTCTGAAATATAGATTGTTGATTACTTTCATGTCATAGCTATTCATCTTATTGAATACAAACGAACCGAATACAAAATTATAATGAAGGTTTCATGAACATCATTATTAAGTTTCATTCAGATGTTTAAAAAATATGCTGTTGGTTATTGCATGAGAATAAACAAAAACTGTATTTTTTTAATATAGCCCGTTTTTCAAATGTCTTCACGCGTTTAGTGTCCCTAGAGTTGGCATCACTGATCTTACGTTTTTTAATTTTTCTAATTGTTGAATTAGATGTGGTTTGATAGTGCTATTTTTTAAGCACTAAAGTACCGCTAATATTGTACAATGTTAATTTTAATGTTAAGCGTTGATGGTAAAATAATTTGATTTTAAAATTGGAAGGAATTTCTGTCTTTAACTTATTTTTAGCACAAGTGAATGACTGCAATTCCCGCAATTCAATCGAGCGAGTATAAGTTCTGGTAATGCAATTAAGACTCGTGCACATACTAATAAATACAAACTAAAACAATTTAAATGATAACAAACTTTTCCATATTTTTATTGTTTTAAGTTATTTTATTCAAGTATTAGAATGAACGAACTTTCAAAAAATAAATATTTGAAAAATTCTTTGAATTTTGTATGCTCGTGTAGCCCCTTCCTTGAGAGTTGCTGGTTTGTCGGCAAACACTAGTGACTAAGCAGAGCCGTCTTAAAAGTAATTCAGAGGCGTTAATCCGCACTAACGTGGGGGCCAGTGAACAGGACATCTTCTGAAAATAAAGTTCTCACCTAATAGATTTTGCAATCAAGTGCTGGGTATCCTAGTTGGTAGTGAATCAGTGCGGTGGTTGTGGGTTCAATTTCCGACAGAGACTCTATTCTCCCGCAGAGAATCGTAGAGTTTTTTTAGCAGATTTATCTTTTTCAAAATAAATTTACGTAATTTCGATACGTTATTCTTGCGATTCATGATGACTTCCCACATCTTGCTCAACAGAAATGTGAACACAGTTTGACGTTCTCAGCTGTCAAGCTATGGTTATCGATATCAAAAGTTATCCTGCAGCTAAAAACAAAAAAAAAAAAAAAAACACTCGATATAACAAACACCGGTTCCCCTAACTAAATTTTCGCTGCTTAGACGGCCTTCGGCAGAGCTCAAGCATTTTCATCTCGGTGGTACAACAAGCACCAGCTTCGCTTTATAAAGCCTTTTAATTTGGGCTTTGATATCGGGCTTTTTTAAATTTAGGATATTAAAATTCGGGATTTTGAAATTTATAATATTGAAATTTATAAAATTCGGGATTTTGATGCTATTCCTTTTTTTGGATTTTGACTTTTTGTGAATATTTTTTAAGCAATTTTAGGTGATTTTCCATAAAAAAATAACTACTGTAAATTTAGGGGCATATTTCATTTTATTTTTAGAGCTTTTTTTGAGTTTTCCTTGTATTAAAAAGTTGGGCTACATGGGCATTATGAAAAATAGCACCTAGTTGGGGTACATTTTCATTTGATTTTTGGGGCCATACTATCGTGGGCCACATTTCGCAAAGACGTTGTTTCTTATGTACTGCAGAATTAATCTATAAATTTCCTCAGTTTAATGTTCATAAGATGCAAGTTGCAAATATAACGGGACATAATTTACAAATTGTAAACTTTCTTATATAAATTTAAAAATATAAAACAATTCCCCAAAAATTTATAGGCGCTTTATTTCCGAATGATTTTTTGGCGGATTATTTATAAATTCCCTATCTATAAAGATTCTCCCCTAGGGGGACTCCTATTCAAATATTAAAGAAAAAGTCCAATAACTGCATAGTAGCTATCCTTGACCGACCTTCATAAGTTTATTGTCCTTAACATTATCTCAAAACGTACTTACCCCTTATTTCCACCCCTTAGGGAGGCTCCCATACAACCATGGTGGTTAAGTGAAACTATTAATTTGGCCCCTGTATCACGTAGAATGCCCCTAGATGGGTCAAATTAAGTTATTGCCAATTCTTTTGAATAGCTTCTTTCTTATGTCAATGAATTAAAATAGTTTTAACAATTTCAAACGTTGATGATTTCATTTTAATTTTGTTTCAAAAGCACTCAGTTATTGAAATAATTTACAAACGAATTTCTATTGAACTGTAAACCTTTGAAAATGTTAACAAGTTAGAGTGCTATATTCGGCTGTGCCGAATCTTTAATACCCTCCACCGACAGCTCGAATGTTTAAGGAGTAATATCTGTATGATGTTATTATTATCTTAAACAGTGACGATTTGTTATTAATTATGGATTTAGGCGACTAAACTGTTTTCCGGTAGTAGGGTTTATATGGGGCCTAGGGTAAATTATGGACCGATCTTCACGAAATTTCACAGTCTTTTTCCCAGTTCTATAAAACTTTGATGTACCAAATTTTGTTATGATAGCATTATTTTTTACGGATTTAGGCTTACTAAACTGTTTTCCGGGAGTAGGGTTTATATGGGGCCCAGGGTAAATTATGGACCGATCTTCACGAAATTACACAGTTTTATTTCTTGTCCTATAAAACTTTGATGTACCAAATTTTGTTATGATAGCATTATTTTTTACGGATTTAGGCGTACTAAGTTGTTTTCCGGGAGTAAAGTTTATATGGGGCCTATGGTAAATTATGAACCGATCTTCACGAAATTTCAAAGATTTGTTTTTAGTTCTATAAAACTTTGATGTACCAAATTTTGTTATGATAGCATTATTTTTTACGTTTTTAGGCGTACTAAGTTGTTTTCCGGAAGTAGGTTTTATATGGGGCCTATGGTAAATTATGGACCGATCTTCACGAAACTTAACGGTTTAATTTCTAGTCCTATGTAACTGTGACTTGCCAAAATTTGTAATGATAGCATTGTTAGTTAGGGTTTTAGGCTTAATATACTGTTTTCCGGGAGTAGGGCTTATATGGGGCCTAGGGTAAATTATTGACGGATCTTCACGAAATTTCACAGCGTGATTTCCAGTTGAATAAAACGGATTGTTGCGAAATCTTATATCATTCTGTGCATTTTTCCACCATTTATGTTAGTTTTTGTAACAAAATTATCAATTTTTTTTAGGTGGTGGTTCCACATTTTGATTCATAGCTCAGATCCTATTGAACCGATTTTGCTGAATTTCAATCCCAAACTGCTTAGGATAACTACAAGCAATTTGACACCAAGTTTGTTGATTTCTTTTGAGTTTTTCGAAAGTGAGCGTGTTTTCAACAGACGGACAGACGGACAGACAGACGGACATGGCTAAATCGACTTAAAATTACTCAAGGACCCAGAATATATACACTTTATAGGGTCTGAGATGAATAGTAAAAAAGTTTCACACGGAATGACAAACTGAATATACCCTCTTCACAACTAATTGTGGTGGAGGGTATAAAAAGGGAAATAAAATTTTAGAAAAAATGTATAGAGAAACTACAGAATATGCAAATAAAAAGAAATATCTAACGGCTATATTCAATGCAGTCCTTCATAATTGCGGTTACGATTAAAATAATTTTCTTTTAATTGCGATTATAAATTATTCGCACTATTAATCATTTCGTATTTCTGTTTAAAACTCCTGCATGAAAAGCAAATTCGATTGACATTAGTTTTAATAAATGGCAGTATTGTATTTAAACACTTGTGGTTTTATATCGAATCTATAAATTGTAAAATGATTATAGTTTTTTTTTTTTCTAGCATATAAAATTTAATTTTAACACATTTAAATAAATATTCGTTTACGGCATATTAACGCGATTTGCAGGAGGCGACTTTTATATTGTACCCATGGGAAATTTTAATATAGTAATAAATATTTTTAAGCGGCTTTTTATAGAACCTGTAATAACTTATACACCGATTATCAAAAAACTGTAAAGTGCCATTTCAAGTTACATGTATAGAGCTAAATAGCCCCAAATTAAATCTAAATATCATTATTCCTTCCGGTTTTAGCCATGTCAAAGTGTTTTTTTTTTGTGAATTGGTTTTATATGAGGCCGACATAAAACAACATAAAAGTTTGTAAAGTTTTATGTTGTGTTTTGCGGTCTTATGAATTTTAGCACAATAGCATTATTCGTTTCAAAAAGTTGGTGCTCGATTTTATAAAAAAAAAACTGTCATTGATCAACACTGAAATCCGCTTAAGTTAAATTTGGGATAAAGAACCTTTAACAGTTCAATTAAATAACCACAATACTAATTAGTTCATCATCAAAGTTATTTACGGGAATACAAAATTTATTATCAAGATTTTTGTATGACGTGCTAAATTCCCAATTTTTCATATTTGATAAATACACTGAAATTTATTGTTGAGGGAAAGCTAGCTTCCATGCGCATTTCACTGGTTGCTTAGGCCAGATCAGAAAACTGAATTGCCAAATTGGTTTTCTTTTGTTGTTTTCTTGCGAAGACAATAGAAAGAAAACAATTTGTTTTTAATTTTGTTTTTTCTTTTTACCCACTTACAACTACAATTCGAGTCGGAAAGAACCCAACCAATTGTAGGGGGATGTAAGAAAAGATAAACTCACTGTTTATTGTTGGTGTTTTGCTTAAGCTTTGATATTGTTACAAGTAAAACTTTGAGTATTTGAAATTCTTATTCGCTTTAGGGTTTTATTTGTATAATATTTTTAGCTTTCCTAAAATCGTTGGAAAAGGTTTCTTGATAATCTGGCCTAAGCAACCAGTGAAATGCGCATAGAAGCTTGCATTCCCTCAACAATAAATTTCAGTGTATTTATCAAATATGAAAAATTGGGAATTGTGACGGCCACTGTGGTTGATTTGAATTCAGCGGTTTCTTTTTACGTTGCAAAAAAATTAAGGGTATTCATGTCGGGGTGGCATCACTGTTAAAGTGCGAGAAAATATAACCCTCCGACCTACGAACGGAATACAACTCTAGCCAATTCGCCTTGATAATGTAATCTTGTCAATTCAGCGTGGGTATACACAGAATTGAGAAAAAAAGTCTTTATAGCAAAGGCGGTGAACAAAGCAGGTGGTAGTACTCGTGGTCGAAAAGTTATATCTAACGGAATTTACAAAACGTGGGTTTTAAGGAAGAACTAAGTAAGTACTAATGTTGAAATTTATATGAGTGGAAGATTTCTTATAAATTTGTCACCACTAGGGGGAAAAAAAATGAACAAGCTGAATTAACCCCTGCTCATTGACAAGATTACAAAAAAAAAAAGAAGTTGGTTAAATTAGCGTTAAAGGATTGGAGCGGTAGCCAGAACAAATAAGCCCAGCAACGTCAGCAGGACTCAGCCGCAAACTCGTTAAAGGAAACAGACATACATACCTGAAACAAATCAACTTAAATACTTACCTGGAGAAACATCTAAATACATAACCGAAATTAATCAGCTTAAATACTTACCTGAGGAGACAGGGTTACATACACCTGCAATAAGCACACATCTGGAAACACATCTAAATACGTACCTGCGAAAACCAACTTAAATACTTACGTGGAGGAACATCTACATACATATCTTAAATAAATCAACTACCGTATACCTACCTAAGGTAACTCTATGCTGCCGGGAATGTAACAGGTAATTTCGTAAAACAATAAAGTAGCCCGAAACTTGAGGATCGAATCGGATATCCTTCGACACCTGTAACCGTCGTATTGAAGTATTTTTTTTTTGCCCCGGATGTCTAATGAATAATATAGGCTTAAGAGCCATAGTTTTTTTTTGATAAATAGGCGGGTAGAATATCTAGCCTTTATGTATATTCGATATAGTCACTCCTACTCATAGGAGTACGAATACGGTCGTTGAATCATATTCGAACTTTCTGGTGAATGATCAAGTTATCAAATAAAAGTCACTTCTTATCGAAGGGCCGGAAAACTGATCGAGCGTACGGTCTTATTTAGTTACTCTTTTAGAGCAACTAGATTTGATCAAGTGAAATCATTATAACCGGGCAATGAAACTTAATGTAAACCTGAATTCCAAATGTTAATTTAACCTCGCTTATTCAGATGAGATTATAGAAAAACAAAATAGTATATGTTTCGATATCCCATTACTTTGTTTCATAGTAAAACTATTTTTTTTTGACACCGATTGCTACAGGAGGAATAAAAGGAAAACCAAACAGATGATATAAATTGAACATTTCTATACCCGTATCTAAAGACAACACTAAGTTTATAATTATAATTATATCTTCACCTACCTCCAAAATTATTCGTCTTCAATTAACACATATTAATTGAATTGAATTAAATTAATTAAGTTAAATTAATTAAATTAAATTAATTAAATTACAAACAACATCATTACTATCTTTATATTTTAATCTACATCTAAAATTATTAATCCTAAATCAACATACTACTTTTATCTTTATTTCAACCAGAATTATTAATACCCAGATTATTAATTTACCTATATCGTGAACTAGCTCTAAAATTTTTCTTTTTACTTAATTAATAATACACTTATTTCGTAAATTACCACTAAGTTTTTTTTCATATCCTTATAGTACCGTATTTTATTATTAGACTTATTTCTAACCACGACTAATTTTAATCATAATCCTTTATATAAAACTTTACACTATTTTCTAACACCTTATTTAATATTTCTAAACTTTGGGCACCTTGATAGTTAAATTCTTTTAAAACCAATTCTTTTTAAGTTTACATACGTATGCACGCATGGATATAAGCAATATCAACATTGTTTTTTTAATAAACACTGATAACTATCAGATCAAATTGGATTCTGTTATTAACACCGGACAGAGAAGGGGACTGCGAACTCAAAATTCATAAGCTGGAATCAACGCGGCTTATTCGAATTGAATCTAAATCTGAATGGTTGATTTGAAATTCTAACTACTTGATTTGGATTCAAATCCTTAATTTGGTTTGGGTGTTTATTCCGGTTTTGAACTTGAGTTCTGGATTTGAAGTGAACCCCATAAACCCCAATCTGACCTTAGGGCAATTAATTCAGTTCATGGATTGAATTAAGTATACATGTCCCCCTTTTAACACCTGTGTAGAGTTAAGTATTTAGTTGAGGACTTTATTAAATTTTGAAACCTTGGCCGGATTTAAGTATTTGAGGTATATTTGATATTTAAACTTGGACCTTATTAGACTGCCACTTCAATGAATCGCTGATTGAATGGATACATAATTATCTAGAATTAGCGTTTCGATACTTGAACACTGATTTTTAATGAGTAAGGACCTGAATAATTTAATAAACAAATGATTTAATGAATAACTAAATAAATAAATAATTTTCTAAATGAACAATTTAACAATAAATAATTAAATAGGTATCTAAATGAATAAATAAATAAGTTAATTAATAATTTAATACATTAATAGGTCGATGTATAAAATAAATAAACCATTTAATAAATAAAATACTAAATACAATTAGTCACCACTAACCCAAACAATTAGTCAACACTTACCAAACCATTAGTCAACACTAACCAAACCATTAGTCACCACTAACCAAATATTTAGTCACTACTAACCACCTTACTTACTGTAGAACTGAAAATTGAATTTAGGAATTGGAAACTATTTCGGGAGCTTAAAACTTTGACTGAAACACCTGAATTAGATTTTAACCCAGTTTTAGGATAAATGGAATTTTAATTTTAAGGCTTGTAATTGGATTAAAAAAAAAAAAAAAAAAAAAAAAGAAACTCGAATCGGATGAAGAGTTTAATTATGGCCAAAACGTAAATTTAGAACCCCAATGCAAATGTTTAAGCCAACTAACTTTGAATTTAAAATAATTAACAATTTAAAATTTGAATTTAAGATAATTAAATCGTACTTTAACCTCTGAAATTCGTTAGAATTCACAAACTGCTTGACAGTCCCAATCTGGAATTAGATTTTAGATAAAATTTAGGATGCGTCAGTTAAATCCTGGGTTAAATACTTCTACTAAGGGTGAACGTAAATGCTAACTTTGAATTTAAGTTAATCAAGTGAACTGAATTTGAATCCGAAATTCTATATATAATCTGAAAAGGAAAATAAACTAATTTTACCGGCTTGTTCTAGGCAGGAAGGTTCGGTTCGTAAACTTAATAAAATTTATGTATATTCAAACTAAATTTTATTACGCCGTTTGAATTATTGTATAATTTTGATTTTTGAATCTATAAGCTTAATTTCTATTTAGAACACTAGATCTTATTTAAAGGGCGTAAACTAATCTCCGACTAAAATGATATTGCCTCTCGTAATCTAAAAGTCAAATCCGGATGTTTAAACTGAATTTAAACGTTTAAATTACATTTAAACATTTGAGCTAGATTTAAATAGTTAATCTAAATTTTAAATTTTTAAATAAAATTTTAACGAAATTCAAAAATTAAATACTGGGATTATTTTTCGAAGTTTGTATGGATTTTATTACAAGGCACATATTCTTTAAAATCTGACTGATTATTGTATACTGGGATAAAAAAAAAAAGAAAAAAAAAACAAAAATACGGGAACCAAAATCTGGCCAAAGTTGCCATTTAACTTTTTTTTTATCCTTGGACTATTCCTATGGGATTTTCAAAGTTGCCCTTACACTTTTTTTAATTTTTTTTTGATAATTATCATCTTTATCAATGGTGCCAATTCCTACAAGAAAAAAATAAAGCTTGTTAAGTATATAAATCAAACAATAACTGAACGTGAAAACCTTGAGCTTCCAAACTTGACGAAGATGTTGTTGACAGTTAATTTTTTTTTTTGCAAAAAAACATAGCAAGTATCCATTTTGATACTATAAAGTGGCCTTCATCGATATTATTATACAAAGGATTTATTAATTAAAGAGGTCAGACATCAAATTTGGGAATTCAAGCTTTTTAGGATTCAGACTAATGAACATGTATTTATGAATTTATTTGTTACATATTAGTAATACTATTGATCCTGTTACAATTGTTAATCTTAAGTAGATTAGTTAAGTAAATAAACAATTATTGTATATTTTTTTTTTAAATGATCGAAAACAAATCATAATGTTTTAATTTAATTAGAATGGTTGGAAGGTAACGGGCGTATGAAGAAATGGTAAGTTACGATTTGGGGCATTACTCCCAAACATTTTTTGCAGGCAATGAGTAGTGCCACGGATGACAATACGTTGTCATATGGGGTGGGCAGCCTGTCCAGGACAATAACATCTAGTCCTGAGAACTCGAGACCATCTTGTCAGAAACTGCGTTAAAGTTTTCGGTAGCGTCAATCAACAATCTGTATTTGTTCAGTGTTTTTTTTTTTGTTTTCATCGCTTCGGTCTATCAACAACCTTCGTTTTTTTTCGGCACGAATTAAATTGTGTATGTGTGAGTAGATGGACACGAACCCCCCATTTCCGGCGAGCTTCAGCCCAAACACCAGCGTGCCACTGTCCATCGCGAAGCGAAGTGAGATTTGGATTCAGTTCAAAATTTCTCACAAACATTTTTTTTTCTTTTTCACTCCCAACACATCACACAAAATGGCGCCCAACGTGGGGCACGAAAGTAAGTTAACCCTTTGGGTTAAAGCAATTTAGCCTGAAGGTGTTTTAAGTTTTCTTTGCTGGTTTCCACACCTTTGTACATTTCAGGGTAAAATGTTCAATCCAATTACTTTATTTTTTTCATATTTTTTGACGATTGTCCCGGAAGGTGTTAAATACACACCATTCCTGCGTTGCGACGGCATCGTATGGAGAAGTTAGGTATTGGGATCTCGGTCTTCTGACCTTATGACTGACGACCTATGTCCTGGAAGGTGTCAAGTAAACACCAAGCCTGAGTTGCAATGGCTTCGGACATAAGAGACGAGACTGAGGGAGTCGAATGGATTGAGTCGAATCGAATCCATAATGAAAAACTTGATACGGCGGCATATAGCTAGGAGATCGTATGTTTTCATTATTGGACGAGAGGAGAGGAAAATCCAGGAGATTCACTTGATGTCGTTTTGTCTTGTGTTTTTGTTTGCAGTTGATTGATGATAGAAAACTTGTTGGTAACAACACTTAACGCACTATACGTGGAATAAAAAATTTTTTTTTGACATGATTGATTTTCATATATTCTTATCATACTTGAACATCGTATGAGTTTTGAAGTTCTCAATTCGGAGAACAAAATTTCCAATGACTTTTAACTCGAGTAAACAAATATTACACACATTTCGCCACTATACGTTTGTTACCGAATTTCAACCAGAACATTTTGTATATATTGAATTAAATATTTGAAAACTAATTAACCTTAATTATTTGTAGTTGATAATATACTAGAATAACAATATTTTGGCTCATATTTGAATTCTTATTCTAGACTTATAATCTACTAACATTACTTAAACTTAATTGCATCTAGAAAGTAGTTTTGTAATTAATCTTATACAGTATTATATACGTTAAAACATACTCTTTTCTCTAATTTTATAACAATTGAAATAAATCTATTTATAAATACATTTATACTATTACCATAAAAGTTTTTTTTTGAAATTCAATAAATTTTTTTCGACCTATGATGATCAATGATTATTGCTACGATATTTTGACATTTACATTTTTTTTGAAATTTTTTTGATAACTTCGAATTTGAAGATATAACATTTTTTTTAATATTTAAATTGTGAAATTATGTAACAGTCATAATTTTGCATACATTTTAATTTTTTTTTAATAACACTTGATATTTCTTTGGTGAATAAATTTAAAAGAGATATTGGATCTTGCAATTTTGACGGAGAATAAGAATCAATGAATACTTCAATGATATTTATTTTTGAAACTCAATTTTTGACATTTTGATTACTTCGAATTTAACGATATAAGATTTTTTTTAAAGTTTTTTTTTCTTTAATCAATATTTGGGTTGTAAAGTTATATAGTGATCATAAGTTTGCATACATTTGAATTTTTGTAAACTACAATTGATATTTTCTTTGTGAATACATTTACGAGGATATCTTGGCTTTTACAATTTTGATACGTGATAATAATCAACGATTGTTATTATAAATCCTTTTTATATTGAATTTATTTTACTACATCGGCAATACATTTAAATTTAGAAGATTTCTTTTACGAATTTATGCGATCGGATTTTTGTTATCGGTTTCGGTTTCTCTATATTTTCTTTTTTATACTTATATGGGTATAATAACCACAATACTTCGGTTTAACATACTTTATTACTAATTCTTATACGGATACATACAGACGTTGTCTTAAATTTGCTTTTATTGAAGCATCCAATCTTTTAAGCTGTTTACGAGCCGGTTTAACTGGTTAACAATATGTTCCTTTGGTATTAGTTTGTAAGATTGTATAGTAATTACAATCTCACTAACTCTCGGATTTTTCGCTAAGGACAATTGATGCTTTGTACACAAATAAATTTGTGAAGATCTTTTGTCACTTATATCTTAATTATTATTTTTTTTTGGAATTACATTTCTTGGGATCTTAATAATAAATTATAGTTTAAGGGAATAATATTGTCTTAAATTTTAATTGCTTCGGGATATTGGGGAAGGAAATTACGTGATAATTTCTTAAACATCGACATTTGAATATTTTTTTTATTGATTTTTTTTATAATTTAAGTTCCTTGGTCTCTTGATTTAAGGGTACAGGTTTATCCACTGGTAATTCGTTGAATAGGTTTTTGCCTTCGGTGCTATATTGTTGTAGTTTAAAGTTTTTCTTGGGAACTTCGAACAGTCTTGGCTGAGGATGAGTACTAGACAACTCCGATCATCTAGTAGAAGCCAGGCAAGTAATAGCGGCGACATTTCAACAGCTACTACAGCCACCGTTACCAATCCAACCACGACGACGGCAACAGTCAATAATCCAAACACAGCACCTATTATTTCTACAAACGCGGTAACTCCTTTAATGTCAATTAGATTCCCACCCGGATTTGGACCACAAACCCATTCTTCACCTGATAGTTTTAGTACAATTCGTACACCGACCTACAGCAGCTTAACTGCCAGGGAAATAACTGGACAGACAGGTAGCCAACGTACTCGTGATCTTGATTTAGGCAACATGAATAGGAATAATTTACCCCCTGTTGGCGAGGAAGTCGACCCTGAAATAGTTGTTACTGAGGATGGATTGACGCTGAGGGACTATGTCAGTGCTTCGGTGGGAGCGGCACAGGCTGCAATTATGAATGAGGTTCAAAATATGCAACTTATGCTACCACAATTGATAAGGGAGTCTTTGCGTTCCGAACGTGGAATCTCTTCGGAGAACCAGACTTTCCGTCACAATGCACCCTATGACCAGCAGCGAGCGTATCAAACCCCTTTTAATAACAATAATAACAGACCACCGCCAGCACAACATTTTGCACATAATGACCCTCAAATGTTCAGACAACAACGCCCGCGTCAACCCAACTTAGCCCAACCAGTATTTGAAAATATTCCTCAACATTTTGCTGAACAATTCCCAGGGTTTGGAAATTCACCTTCGTTTCATGGTTTTAAACCAATGACTCCAAACCAATTGGAAAAATGGGGGATAAGGTACGATGGTACAAATAAGTCACTTACGGTTGAGGATTTTGTATTTCGGGTGGAGGCATTGAAACACGATTATAACTGTTCGTGGGAAGTTTTAATGAAAGGTTTTCATCACTTAGTCACGGGAGAGGCAAGCAACTGGTTCTGGTCCTTTAGAATGAAGCATCCGATATGCGACTGGCAGACTTTTAAACACCATCTTATAAAAAAATTCAGGAATTTCGAAAGCGACTTTGAAATTCAAAGGAAAATAATGGAGCGTAGGCAAGCGCCAAATGAGTCGGCGGATGCATTTATAACCGAAATTGTCAAACTCAAAAACCAAATGAGGGTAAGCGTGCTAGAGAGCGAATTGGTTAAAATTGTTAAAGATAACCTTAAAGACGGATTGGCTCAACTGGTTTTCCCCATTAGGATTGACAGTCTGGATCAGCTACTGGAGGAGTGCAAAAGGGCGGAAAGGAATATCGCCAAGCGAACTCCAAACCGTATGCCTTTAGGTCAGTCTCGACGCGTATATGAAATGGATTTGTTTAACCCCGAGGAGATAGATGAGCAGGCACAGCAGGTTGAGGCACTTCAGCGGGAGAATTTGCCAGCGAAACAGCTCACGTGTTGGAACTGCAAAGCACCTGGCCACTCTTTTATTGAATGTCCTGTGGTACAACGTAATGTATTCTGTTACAAATGTGGGTTCGAGGACGTTACTAGCCCGAATTGCCCCAGATGTGCGGGAAACAGCAAATCGAACATGCGGAAAACTGGGCCGACGTGTTCAAACCAAACCACCTCCCAGTAAAAGATAACTTTTTAAATTTTATGTTAGCCGAACAAGACCAACCCAACGAAACAATAAACGCAAACCCAACCCTAGACAAAGTCAAACAACCGGATGAAGAAACTGCCAAGACCAACACTAAGGATGATGAGAAAATAGAAATGGGAGAAAAAAAATATTGCTTGAAACCAAATTATACCTTAAAGCCACAAGGCCTCAATCCAGGCCTATCGTATGAACGGCGTCTAGAAAACTACAACCGAATTCGTTCCGAAATTTTTAGAGATTATGTACCCATAGTTAGTAACAAAATCCGCAAAACCAGGGAAAGATATGCAGCGAGAAAAAAAGAGAGGAAAGTAATAGCATCTACGGTAATAGGTAGCGAAGACGATATTAGACCCTATATGACAGTCGAAATTAATGATTCTAAATATCAAGGACTTTTAGATAGTGGAGCTTCTGTAAGCTGCCTTGGCCGAAACTGTATAGAAAACGTAGAACAAATGGATGCGAAAATACTTGACTTCAAATCGTCTGTGCGTACCGCGGATGGGAAACAACATTTAATTATTGGCAAAATTTTCGTAAAAATTAAATATGGGAATAAATTTGTAGAAATGATGTTATATCTAGTACCAAACTTAAGTCAGGAACTGATTTTAGGGTATGATTTTTGGAAAAAAATAGGTCTAAAGGTTTCACTTGAAAATAGTATAGTCGATGAAATTTCTCTCACAGATTCGGAGGAGTCCAAAATGCACTCATTAACGTCACGTCAACGAAAAGTTTTGGAAAATGTAAAACAATCGTTTCGGTGCTACACACTGTTTGGCTTGGGAAGAACTCAAATCGAAAAACACATAATAGACACTGGAGATGCACCGGCCAAAAAGATGAGACACTATCCCGTAAGTCCAGCTGTACAGAAACTTATCTATGATGAACTGGACAGGATGATTGAACTAGACGTAATCGAAGTAGCCACAGGAGCAGAGTGGAACAATCGGATGACCTTGGTAATTAAGCCAAACAAAAACAGACTTTGCCTCGATGCCCGGGAGCTAAATAAAGTTACGAGAAAAGATGCCTATCCACTGCCCAATATAGACGGTTTACTGGCGAGGCTGGGAGATACCCACTTTATCTCATCAATCGACCTCAAGGACGCCTTCTGGCAAATCCCTCTGGATGAGGCAAGCAGACAAAAGACAGCGTTCACAGTTCCTGGCAGGCCTCAGTATCAATTCAAAATGATGCCTTTTGGACTGTGCAACGCTGCCCAGAGGCTTTGTCGGTTGATGGATAAAGTGGTGCCATCTGAGCTAAAGGATAGGGTTTTTATATACCTGGATGATTTATTGGTAGTGTCCTCGAACTTTGACGATCATATGGACATGCTTCGTATTGTTGGACAGAGGTTAACGAGCGCTGGCCTTACAATAAATATGCAGAAATCGAAATTTTGTTACCGAGAGTTGAAGTACTTGGGATATATAGTTGGCGGGGGAAAACTGAAACCGGATGAGGAAAAAGTTAAGGCTATTTTGGATATAAGTCCACCTAAAAACCAAAAAGAGGTTAGAAGATTTTTAGGTACAGTAGGGTGGTATCGCCGTTTCATCAACGATTTTTCCACACTTACAGCACCTTTAACGGATACCCTTAAAAAAGCTCCTAAATTTAATTTTACCCCTGAGGCTATGGAATCTTTTGAAAAGCTCAAGCTTAGGTTAGTTACAAGCCCAGTATTGTCCAGCCCAGATTTTGAAAGGCCATTCTTTGTCCAATGCGACGCGTCAAACGTAGGAATAGGGGCAGTCCTGTTTCAAAAGGACGATGAAGAGGGCGAACACCCTATCGAATATTTTTCGAAGAAATTGAACCAGGCCCAGAAAAACTATTCTACGACAGAGAAGGAGTGTCTCGCAGTCGTCTTGGCCATAGAAAAGTTTCGGCAGTATATCGAGTTGATGGACTTCACGGTCATCACGGACCATTCTAGCCTTAAATGGCTGATGCGTCAGCAGGATTTAAACGGGAGACTTGCTCGATGGAGTTTAAAGCTGCAAGGCTTTAAATTTAATATCGAGCACAGAAAAGGAACAAAGAACGTTGTCCCCGATATGCTTTCGCGTCAAGACATGGAGGAAGTGATTTTGAACAGTAGCCCATTGATAGATTTTAACTCTGAAGCCTTCAAAAATAAAGATTATCTGGCCCTAATAGACACCGTAGAGCAAAACAAGGACCGATTACCCGATTTGAAAGTTGAGGATGGTATTTTATACAAAAGGGTAAAGTTTAATAGAAATGAAATTGATGAAGAGGATGACTGTTGGAAGATATGGGTGCCCTCCGAGTTGACGGAGAGTTTGATTCGAAGATCACATGTCGACAATACTTCACATGGAGGCGTGGCAAAAACGCTATTTAACATCCGCGAATACTTTTATTGGCCTTCAATGACAGGTCAAATTAGAAGCTTTGTTGGCAATTGTAGTACCTGCAAGGAAATTAAACACCCAAAACAAATCCTACGTCCTCCCATGGGATGCGAAGTAAAGACCCAAAGACCCTTCCAGAAAATCTATGTAGACTTCCTTGGGCCATATCCTAGAACTAAAACGGGCAACACTTTCATTTTTATAGTCTTGGACCACAAAACTAAATTTGTTCTGCTAAAAGCCTTATCTAAAGCAACCACCAAAGTAGTGATTAAATTCCTACGAGACGAAGTGTTTTACAAATTCGGAGTGCCGGAGGTATTACATTCCGATAACGGCAAACAATTCGTTTCCGAAGCCTTTGGGGAATTCTTGAAAATGTTTGGAGTCAGGCACATGCGCAGTCCTATTTATTCACCTCAGGCTAACGCAAGTGAGAGAGTGAATCAGACCATACTTAGTTCGATTAGAGGTTTCCTGGACAGTGATCAGGCCAAATGGGACGAAAACTTATCAAAAATTGAATGTTCACTGCGATCATCTGTTCATTCGTCTACTGGTATTTCACCCTACTTCGCATTAACGGGATACAACATGATTACTCATGCTGATGCGTACGAAATATTGCGGAAATTAAAATCATCTGGAGAGGGGGATATGCTAATACTGCCTAAGTCCTCACAGATGCAATTAATTCACCAAAAAGTCAATGAGAAACTTCACGATGCTTACCTAAGAAACGTTAAGTCATATAACCTCAAGAGCAGAAGCATTAAATATACCCCTGGTCAGGAGGTTTATAGGAGGAACTTTGTCCAAAGCAAATTCGCGAAGGGAATAAATGCTAAGCTTTGTAGACCTTGGCTGAGGTGTAGAATTAGGAGAACAATAGGCAGTAGTCAATACGAGATTGAGAATTTAAAAGGACAGTTGATAGGTGTCATACACGCGCAGCACTTGAAACAATAGGATATTTGTGATTGGAGGTGTAATATCGTTGTAGGTTGAATTTTGGAAGCTGACAATTCGTTGGGAAAGGATCGTGGTATTGTCGAGGGATTGTAAATGACACCTGTAAAATGAAGAGAGAACTAGTTTTTTTTGGCTTAAAGTAGCGTAATGACGTGACGGGTAAATTTTTACACACTGTGGCCCATAACGATAGTCAAACGCGAAGGTCGGTTCCCTTTTAAAAAAAAAAAAAAAAAAAAAAAAAAAAAACAACCAAAAGAATGTTTTTATTTACATTCTTTTGGTTGATTTGCTATTATAGTCGAAATTAAAGCAAGGAAAATTGTTTCATACAAAATACAACAAAATATAAGCAAGTGGCAACTATAGGCAGTCGCCATTGAAAATTAAAATATAAATAAAATACTGCATATCTTGTGGAGTTGAAAAATTTTAACACGCAATATAAATTTATGTATACATTTCTATAGAAGGCAACAACAAAATTACAAAATATTTTGGCTTTATTTTTGCTTTCCATGTAATTTTTGGCTTTGCGTTTTACACAATTAAGGCCTATACATATATATTTTGTTTTTTCCCCATAAAAGTTTTCCTCCAAATCATTAATGATTGCAAAATATTAGCCAATATCTGGTAACAGAAACATTTTTAACTTTTTTGAAAGTTTTTTTATTCGGCGAAAAACAGCTTAGGCTGGTGTTAAATGAGTTGAAAACAACTTCGGCTGGTTTTAAAAGTAACATCGATTTTAGCTGGAAAGGTATGTTTTGTTTAAGACTAAAGTTATGGGCCTATATGATTAAATTTTCACCTAACTTTCATTAACGACCCTTTTCACAATACATATATGATTACCTATTAATCGAAAACCATGATCGGAAGTTAAAAACATTTGCTTTTCACAATTTAGGCATAACCGTTCAACCGGGTTGCACTCTCGCTCGATCTGATTGGCTCAATAACATTACCCATAGGCGATTCAAACTACGAACAAATAATTTTTTTAAATTTTAACTAAAACAGGAAAAAAGGAATAAAGATATGGAAAAAAATGATAAAAACTATTTTTCTGTAAATTAAACGTCAGTCTCACGTTTCTCACCGCACAAATTTTTTTTGTAAACAGTTAATATTGCCACACTGTCTACTTAATTTTTTTTTGTTCAAGCAACCGAAAAATGTTGACAACGCAATCGTCAGTTTATAGGGTTGTTTTTAACTTAACCGACAATTAGCTAGCTTCCATTGTGGAAAGGATTTAAATGGATATATTGTGAAAAGGAGCCGTAACTATCACTTTAGAGGCCGATTGTTAACACACAATTCCCAATTATACTTCAATCATCGCTTACCTTGTTTTTTTTTCGTATTGAGTCCTGACCTCATTAGGTGGTCATCCAAATCCGAAAGCTTACATGGCGGACATCTGGTGATAGGATGGTAGCCGGTTATTGGTTTTTTGTTTGTTTTGCCACTCCTGGTTGTTCACTCGCTGAAAGGTTAAGTTGGAAAGGAATTCCTGGCGGAAGTATAGTGTTAAGAAAGCCGAGATTGAAAAAATTATAGGGCGTGAATACACCAAGGCCGAGAAATGGTCAGGAAGTTGCCAGATCATATAGTTCCCCAACTCTTTTCCCTCCACAGGCTATAAGAAAAGAGCTGGCTTTGTGACGGCCACTGTGGTTGATTTGAATTCAGCGGTTTCTTTTTACGTTGCAAAAAAATTAAGGGTATTCATGTCGGGGTGGCATCACTGTTAAAGTGCGAGAAAATACAACCCTCCGACATACGAACGGAATACAATTCCAATTCGCCTTGATAATGTAATCTTGTCAATTCAGCGTGGGTATACACAGAATTGAGAAAAAAAGTCTTTATAGCAAAGGCGGTGAACAAAGCAGGTGGTAGTACTCGTGGTCGAAAAGTTATATCTAACGGAATTTACAAAACGTGGGTTTTAAGGAAGAACTAAGTAAGTACTAATGTTGAAATTTATATGAGTGGAAGATTTCTTATAAATTTGTCACCACTAGGGGGAAAAAAATGAACAAGCTGAATTAACCCCTGCTCATTGACAAGATTACAAAAAAAAAAAGAAGTTGGTTAAATTAGCGTTAAAGGATTGGAGCGGTAGCCAGAACAAATAAGCCCAGCAACGTCAGCAGGACTCAGCCGCAAACTCGTTAAAGGAAACAGACATACATACCTGAAACAAATCAACTTAAATACTTACCTGGAGAAACATCTAAATACATAACCGAAATTAATCAGCTTAAATACTTACCTGAGGAGACAGGGTTACATACACCTGCAATAAGCACACATCTGGAAACACATCTAAATACGTACCTGCGAAAACCAACTTAAATACTTACGTGGAGGAACATCTACATACATACCTTAAATAAATCAACTACCGTATACCTACCTAAGGTAACTCTATGCTGCCGGGAATGTAACAGGTAATTTCGTAAAACAATAAAGTAGCCCGAAACTTGAGGATCGAATCGGATATCCTTCGACACCTGTAACCGTCGTATTGAAGTATTTTTTTTTTGCCCCGGATGTCTAATGAATAATATAGGCTTAAGAGCCATAGTTTTTTTTTGATAAATAGGCGGGTAGAATATCTAGCCTTTATGTATATTCGATATAGTCACTCCTACTCATAGGAGTACGAATACGGTCGTTGAATCATATTCGAACTTTCTGGTGAATGATCAAGTTATCAAATAAAAGTCACTTCTTATCGAAGGGCCGGAAAACTGATCGAGCGTACGGTCTTATTTAGTTACTCTTTTAGAGCAACTAGATTTGATCAAGTGAAATCATTATAACCGGGCAATGAAACTTAATGTAAACCTGAATTCCAAATGTTAATTTAACCTCGCTTATTCAGATGAGATTATAGAAAAACAAAATAGTATATGATCGATATCCCATTACTTTGTTTCATAGTAAAACTATTTTTTTTTGACACCGATTGCTACAGGAGGAATAAAAGGAAAACCAAACAGATGATATAAATTGAACATTTCTATACCCGTATCTAAAGACAACACTAAGTTTATAATTATAATTATATCTTCACCTACCTCCAAAATTATTCGTCTTCAATTAACACATATTAATTGAATTGAATTAAATTAATTAAGTTAAATTAATTAAATTAAATTAATTAAATTACAAACAACATCATTACTATCTTTATATTTTAATCTACATCTAAAATTATTAATCCTAAATCAACATACTA
This sequence comes from Pollenia angustigena, assembly GCA_930367215.1. NCBI lineage: Eukaryota > Metazoa > Arthropoda > Insecta > Diptera > Polleniidae > Pollenia > Pollenia angustigena. The sequence continues at coordinate 240,866,774 of OV884059.1, read as the reverse complement.
CTTTTATCTTTATTTCAACCAGAATTATTAATACCCAGATTATTAATTTACCTATATCGTGAACTAGCTCTAAAATTTTTCTTTTTACTTAATTAATAATACACTTATTTCGTAAATTACCACTAAGTTTTTTTTCATATCCTTATAGTACCGTATTTTATTATTAGACTTATTTCTAACCACGACTAATTTTAATCATAATCCTTTATATAAAACTTTACACTATTTTCTAACACCTTATTTAATATTTCTAAACTTTGGGCACCTTGATAGTTAAATTCTTTTAAAACCAATTCTTTTTAAGTTTACATACGTATGCACGCATGGATATAAGCAATATCAACATTGTTTTTTTAATAAACACTGATAACTATCAGATCAAATTGGATTCTGCTATTAACACCGGACAGAGAAGGGGACTGCGAACTCAAAATTCATAAGCTGGAATCAACGCGGCTTATTCGAATTGAATCTAAATCTGAATGGTTGATTTGAAATTCTAACTACTTGATTTGGATTCAAATCCTTAATTTGGTTTGGGTGTTTATTCCGGTTTTGAACTTGAGTTCTGGATTTGAAGTGAACCCCATAAACCCCAATCTGACCTTAGGGCAATTAATTCAGTTCATGGATTGAATTAAGTATACATGTCCCCCTTTTAACACCTGTGTAGAGTTAAGTATTTAGTTGAGGACTTTATTAAATTTTGAAACCTTGGCCGGATTTAAGTATTTGAGGTATATTTGATATTTAAACTTGGACCTTATTAGACTGCCACTTCAATGAATCGCTGATTGAATGGATACATAATTATCTAGAATTAGCGTTTCGATACTTGAACACTGATTTTTAATGAGTAAGGACCTGAATAATTTAATAAACAAATGATTTAATGAATAACTAAATAAATAAATAATTTTCTAAATGAACAATTTAACAATAAATAATTAAATAGGTATCTAAATGAATAAATAAATAAGTTAATTAATAATTTAATACATTAATAGGTCGATGTATAAAATAAATAAACCATTTAATAAATAAAATACTAAATACAATTAGTCACCACTAACCCAAACAATTAGTCAACACTTACCAAACCATTAGTCAACACTAACCAAACCATTAGTCACCACTAACCAAATATTTAGTCACTACTAACCACCTTACTTACTGTAGAACTGAAAATTGAATTTAGGAATTGGAAACTATTTCGGGAGCTTAAAACTTTGACTGAAACACCTGAATTAGATTTTAACCCAGTTTTAGGATAAATGGAATTTTAATTTTAAGGCTTGTAATTGGATTAAAAAAAAAAAAAAAAAAAGAAACTCGAATCGGATGAAGAGTTTAATTATGGCCAAAACGTAAATTTAGAACCCCAATGCAAATGTTTAAGCCAACTAACTTTGAATTTAAAATAATTAACAATTTAAAATTTGAATTTAAGATAATTAAATCGTACTTTAACCTCTGAAATTCGTTAGAATTCACAAACTGCTTGACAGTCCCAATCTGGAATTAGATTTTAGATAAAATTTAGGATGCGTCAGTTAAATCCTGGGTTAAATACTTCTACTAAGGGTGAACGTAAATGCTAACTTTGAATTTAAGTTAATCAAGTGAACTGAATTTGAATCCGAAATTCTATATATAATCTGAAAAGGATAATAAACTAATTTTACCGGCTTGTTCTAGGCAGGAAGGTTCGGTTCGTAAACTTAATAAAATGTATGTATATTCAAACTAAATTTTATTACGCCGTTTGAATTATTGTATAATTTTGATTTTTGAATCTATAAGCTTAATTTCTATTTAGAACACTAGATCTTATTTAAAGGGCGTAAACTAATCTCCGACTAAAATGATATTGCCTCTCGTAATCTAAAAGTCAAATCCGGATGTTTAAACTGAATTTAAACGTTTAAATTACATTTAAACATTTGAGCTGGATTTAAATAGTTAATCTAAATTTTAAATTTTTAAATTAAATTTTAACGAAATTCAAAAATTAAATACTGGGATTATTTTTCGAAGTTTGTATGGATTTTATTACAAGGCACATATTCTTTAAAATCTGACTGATTATTGTATACTGGGATAAAAAAAAAAGAAAAAAAAACAAAAATACGGGAACCAAAATCTGGCCAAAGTTGCCATTTAACTTTTTTTTTATCCTTGGACTATTCCTATGGGATTTTCAAAGTTGCCCTTACACTTTTTTTAATTTTTTTTTGATAATTATCATCTTTATCAATGGTGCCAATTCCTACAAGAAAAAAATAAAGCTTGTTAAGTATATAAATCAAACAATAACTGAACGTGAAAACCTTGAGCTTCCAAACTTGACGAAGATGTTGTTGACAGTTAATTTTTTTTTTTGCAAAAAAACATAGCAAGTATCCATTTTGATACTATAAAGTGGCCTTCATCGATATTATTATACAAAGGATTTATTAATTAAAGAGGTCAGACATCAAATTTGGGAATTCAAGCTTTTTAGGATTCAGACTAATGAACATGTATTTATGAATTTATTTGTTACATATTAGTAATACTATTGATCCTGTTACAATTGTTAATCTTAAGTAGATTAGTTAAGTAAATAAACAATTATTGTATATTTTTTTTTTAAATGATCGAAAACAAATCATAATGTTTTAATTTAATTAGAATGGTTGGAAGGTAACGGGCGTATGAAGAAATGGTAAGTTACGATTTGGGGCATTACTCCCAAACATTTTTTGCAGGCAATGAGTAGTGCCACGGATGACAATACGTTGTCATATGGGGTGGGCAGCCTGTCCAGGACAATAACATCTAGTCCTGAGAACTCGAGACCATCTTGTCAGAAACTGCGTTAAAGTTTTCGGTAGCGTCAATCAACAATCTGTATTTGTTCAGTGTTTTTTTTTTGTTTTCATCGCTTCGGTCTATCAACAACCTTCGTTTTTTTTCGGCACGAATTAAATTGTGTATGTGTGAGTAGATGGACACGAACCCCCCATTTCCGGCGAGCTTCAGCCCAAACACCAGCGTGCCACTGTCCATCGCGAAGCGAAGTGAGATTTGGATTCAGTTCAAAATTTCTCACAAACATTTTTTTTTCTTTTTCACTCCCAACACATCACACAAAATGGCGCCCAACGTGGGGCACGAAAGTAAGTTAACCCTTTGGGTTAAAGCAATTTAGCCTGAAGGTGTTTTAAGTTTTCTTTGCTGGTTTCCACACCTTTGTACATTTCAGGGTAAAATGTTCAATCCAATTACTTTATTTTTTTCATATTTTTTGACGATTGTCCCGGAAGGTGTTAAATACACACCATTCCTGCGTTGCGACGGCATCGTATGGAGAAGTTAGGTATTGGGATCTCGGTCTTCTGACCTTATGACTGACGACCTATGTCCTGGAAGGTGTCAAGTAAACACCAAGCCTGAGTTGCAATGGCTTCGGACATAAGAGACGAGACTGAGGGAGTCGAATGGATTGAGTCGAATCGAATCCATAATGAAAAACTTGATACGGCGGCTATATAGCTAGGAGATCGTATGTTTTCATTATTGGACGAGAGGAGAGGAAAATCCAGGAGATTCACTTGATGTCGTTTTGTCTTGTGTTTTTGTTTGCAGTTGATTGATGATAGAAAACTTGTTGGTAACAACACTTAACGCACTATACGTGGAATAAAAAATTTTTTTTTGACATGATTGATTTTCATATATTCTTATCATACTTGAACATCGTATGAGTTTTGAAGTTCTCAATTCGGAGAACAAAATTTCCAATGACTTTTAACTCGAGTAAACAAATATTACACACATTTCGCCACTATACGTTTGTTACCGAATTTCAACCAGAACATTTTGTATATATTGAATTAAATATTTGAAAACTAATTAACCTTAATTATTTGTAGTTGATAATATACTAGAATAACAATATTTTGGCTCATATTTGAATTCTTATTCTAGACTTATAATCTACTAACATTACTTAAACTTAATTGCATCTAGAAAGTAGTTTTGTAATTAATCTTATACAGTATTATATACGTTAAAACATACTCTTTTCTCTAATTTTATAACAATTGAAATAAATCTATTTATAAATACATTTATACTATTACCATAAAAGTTTTTTTTTGAAATTCAATAAATTTTTTTCGACCTATGATGATCAATGATTATTGCTACGATATTTTGACATTTACATTTTTTTTGAAATTTTTTTGATAACTTCGAATTTGAAGATATAACATTTTTTTTAATATTTAAATTGTGAAATTATGTAACAGTCATAATTTTGCATACATTTTAATTTTTTTTTAATAACACTTGATATTTCTTTGGTGAATAAATTTAAAAGAGATATTGGATCTTGCAATTTTGACGGAGAATAGGAATCAATGAATACTTCAATGATATTTATTTTTGAAACTCAATTTTTGACATTTTGATTACTTCGAATTTAACGATATAAGATTTTTTTTAAAGTTTTTTTTTCTTTAATCAATATTTGGGTTGTAAAGTTATATAGTGATCATAAGTTTGCATACATTTGAATTTTTGTAAACTACAATTGATATTTTCTTTGTGAATACATTTACGAGGATATCTTGGCTTTTACAATTTTGATACGTGATAATAATCAACGATTGTTATTATAAATCCTTTTTATATTGAATTTATTTTACTACATCGGCAATACATTTAAATTTAGAAGATTTCTTTTACGAATTTATGCGATCGGATTTTTGTTATCGGTTTCGGTTTCTCTATATTTTCTTTTTTATACTTATATGGGTATAATAACCACAATACTTCGGTTTAACATACTTTATTACTAATTCTTATACGGATACATACAGACGTTGTCTTAAATTTGCTTTTATTGAAGCATCCAATCTTTTAAGCTGTTTACGAGCCGGTTTAACTGGTTAACAATATGTTCCTTTGGTATTAGTTTGTAAGATTGTATAGTAATTACAATCTCACTAACTCTCGGATTTTTCGCTAGGGACAATTGATGCTTTGTACACAAATAAATTTGTGAAGATCTTTTGTCACTTATATCTTAATTATTATTTTTTTTTGGAATTACATTTCTTGGGATCTTAATAATAAATTATAGTTTAAGGGAATAATATTGTCTTAAATTTTAATTGCTTCGGGATATTGGGGAAGGAAATTACGTGATAATTTCTTAAACATCGACATTTGAATATTTTTTTTATTGATTTTTTTTATAATTTAAGTTCCTTGGTCTCTTGATTTAAGGGTACAGGTTTATCCACTGGTAATTCGTTGAATAGGTTTTTGCCTTCGGTGCTATATTGTTGTAGTTTAAAGTTTTTCTTGGGAACTTCGAACAGTCTTGGCTGAGGATGAGTACTAGACAACTCCGATCATCTAGTAGAAGCCAGGCAAGTAATAGCGGCGACATTTCAACAGCTACTACAGCCACCGTTACCAATCCAACCACGACGACGGCAACAGTCAATAATCCAAACACAGCACCTATTATTTCTACAAACGCGGTAACTCCTTTAATGTCAATTAGATTCCCACCCGGATTTGGACCACAAACCCATTCTTCACCTGATAGTTTTAGTACAATTCGTACACCGACCTACAGCAGCTTAACTGCCAGGGAAATAACTGGACAGACAGGTAGCCAACGTACTCGTGATCTTGATTTAGGCAACATGAATAGGAATAATTTACCCCCTGTTGGCGAGGAAGTCGACCCTGAAATAGTTGTTACTGAGGATGGATTGACGCTGAGGGACTATGTCAGTGCTTCGGTGGGAGCGGCACAGGCTGCAATTATGAATGAGGTTCAAAATATGCAACTTATGCTACCACAATTGATAAGGGAGTCTTTGCGTTCCGAACGTGGAATCTCTTCGGAGAACCAGACTTTCCGTCACAATGCACCCTATGACCAGCAGCGAGCGTATCAAACCCCTTTTAATAACAATAATAACAGACCACCGCCAGCACAACATTTTGCACATAATGACCCTCAAATGTTCAGACAACAACGCCCGCGTCAACCCAACTTAGCCCAACCAGTATTTGAAAATATTCCTCAACATTTTGCTGAACAATTCCCAGGGTTTGGAAATTCACCTTCGTTTCATGGTTTTAAACCAATGACTCCAAACCAATTGGAAAAATGGGGGATAAGGTACGATGGTACAAATAAGTCACTTACGGTTGAGGATTTTGTATTTCGGGTGGAGGCATTGAAACACGATTATAACTGTTCGTGGGAAGTTTTAATGAAAGGTTTTCATCACTTAGTCACGGGAGAGGCAAGCAACTGGTTCTGGTCCTTTAGAATGAAGCATCCGATATGCGACTGGCAGACTTTTAAACACCATCTTATAAAAAAATTCAGGAATTTCGAAAGCGACTTTGAAATTCAAAGGAAAATAATGGAGCGTAGGCAAGCGCCAAATGAGTCGGCGGATGCATTTATAACCGAAATTGTCAAACTCAAAAACCAAATGAGGGTAAGCGTGCTAGAGAGCGAATTGGTTAAAATTGTTAAAGATAACCTTAAAGACGGATTGGCTCAACTGGTTTTCCCCATTAGGATTGACAGTCTGGATCAGCTACTGGAGGAGTGCAAAAGGGCGGAAAGGAATATCGCCAAGCGAACTCCAAACCGTATGCCTTTAGGTCAGTCTCGACGCGTATATGAAATGGATTTGTTTAACCCCGAGGAGATAGATGAGCAGGCACAGCAGGTTGAGGCACTTCAGCGGGAGAATTTGCCAGCGAAACAGCTCACGTGTTGGAACTGCAAAGCACCTGGCCACTCTTTTATTGAATGTCCTGTGGTACAACGTAATGTATTCTGTTACAAATGTGGGTTCGAGGACGTTACTAGCCCGAATTGCCCCAGATGTGCGGGAAACAGCAAATCGAACATGCGGAAAACTGGGCCGACGTGTTCAAACCAAACCACCTCCCAGTAAAAGATAACTTTTTAAATTTTATGTTAGCCGAACAAGACCAACCCAACGAAACAATAAACGCAAACCCAACCCTAGACAAAGTCAAACAACCGGATGAAGAAACTGCCAAGACCAACACTAAGGATGATGAGAAAATAGAAATGGGAGAAAAAAAATATTGCTTGAAACCAAATTATACCTTAAAGCCACAAGGCCTCAATCCAGGCCTATCGTATGAACGGCGTCTAGAAAACTACAACCGAATTCGTTCCGAAATTTTTAGAGATTATGTACCCATAGTTAGTAACAAAATCCGCAAAACCAGGGAAAGATATGCAGCGAGAAAAAAAGAGAGGAAAGTAATAGCATCTACGGTAATAGGTAGCGAAGACGATATTAGACCCTATATGACAGTCGAAATTAATGATTCTAAATATCAAGGACTTTTAGATAGTGGAGCTTCTGTAAGCTGCCTTGGCCGAAACTGTATAGAAAACGTAGAACAAATGGATGCGAAAATACTTGACTTCAAATCGTCTGTGCGTACCGCGGATGGGAAACAACATTTAATTATTGGCAAAATTTTCGTAAAAATTAAATATGGGAATAAATTTGTAGAAATGATGTTATATCTAGTACCAAACTTAAGTCAGGAACTGATTTTAGGGTATGATTTTTGGAAAAAAATAGGTCTAAAGGTTTCACTTGAAAATAGTATAGTCGATGAAATTTCTCTCACAGATTCGGAGGAGTCCAAAATGCACTCATTAACGTCACGTCAACGAAAAGTTTTGGAAAATGTAAAACAATCGTTTCGGTGCTACACACTGTTTGGCTTGGGAAGAACTCAAATCGAAAAACACATAATAGACACTGGAGATGCACCGGCCAAAAAGATGAGACACTATCCCGTAAGTCCAGCTGTACAGAAACTTATCTATGATGAACTGGACAGGATGATTGAACTAGACGTAATCGAAGTAGCCACAGGAGCAGAGTGGAACAATCGGATGACCTTGGTAATTAAGCCAAACAAAAACAGACTTTGCCTCGATGCCCGGGAGCTAAATAAAGTTACGAGAAAAGATGCCTATCCACTGCCCAATATAGACGGTTTACTGGCGAGGCTGGGAGATACCCACTTTATCTCATCAATCGACCTCAAGGACGCCTTCTGGCAAATCCCTCTGGATGAGGCAAGCAGACAAAAGACAGCGTTCACAGTTCCTGGCAGGCCTCAGTATCAATTCAAAATGATGCCTTTTGGACTGTGCAACGCTGCCCAGAGGCTTTGTCGGTTGATGGATAAAGTGGTGCCATCTGAGCTAAAGGATAGGGTTTTTATATACCTGGATGATTTATTGGTAGTGTCCTCGAACTTTGACGATCATATGGACATGCTTCGTATTGTTGGACAGAGGTTAACGAGCGCTGGCCTTACAATAAATATGCAGAAATCGAAATTTTGTTACCGAGAGTTGAAGTACTTGGGATATATAGTTGGCGGGGGAAAACTGAAACCGGATGAGGAAAAAGTTAAGGCTATTTTGGATATAAGTCCACCTAAAAACCAAAAAGAGGTTAGAAGATTTTTAGGTACAGTAGGGTGGTATCGCCGTTTCATCAACGATTTTTCCACACTTACAGCACCTTTAACGGATACCCTTAAAAAAGCTCCTAAATTTAATTTTACCCCTGAGGCTATGGAATCTTTTGAAAAGCTCAAGCTTAGGTTAGTTACAAGCCCAGTATTGTCCAGCCCAGATTTTGAAAGGCCATTCTTTGTCCAATGCGACGCGTCAAACGTAGGAATAGGGGCAGTCCTGTTTCAAAAGGACGATGAAGAGGGCGAACACCCTATCGAATATTTTTCGAAGAAATTGAACCAGGCCCAGAAAAACTATTCTACGACAGAGAAGGAGTGTCTCGCAGTCGTCTTGGCCATAGAAAAGTTTCGGCAGTATATCGAGTTGATGGACTTCACGGTCATCACGGACCATTCTAGCCTTAAATGGCTGATGCGTCAGCAGGATTTAAACGGGAGACTTGCTCGATGGAGTTTAAAGCTGCAAGGCTTTAAATTTAATATCGAGCACAGAAAAGGAACAAAGAACGTTGTCCCCGATATGCTTTCGCGTCAAGACATGGAGGAAGTGATTTTGAACAGTAGCCCATTGATAGATTTTAACTCTGAAGCCTTCAAAAATAAAGATTATCTGGCCCTAATAGACACCGTAGAGCAAAACAAGGACCGATTACCCGATTTGAAAGTTGAGGATGGTATTTTATACAAAAGGGTAAAGTTTAATAGAAATGAAATTGATGAAGAGGATGACTGTTGGAAGATATGGGTGCCCTCCGAGTTGACGGAGAGTTTGATTCGAAGATCACATGTCGACAATACTTCACATGGAGGCGTGGCAAAAACGCTATTTAACATCCGCGAATACTTTTATTGGCCTTCAATGACAGGTCAAATTAGAAGCTTTGTTGGCAATTGTAGTACCTGCAAGGAAATTAAACACCCAAAACAAATCCTACGTCCTCCCATGGGATGCGAAGTAAAGACCCAAAGACCCTTCCAGAAAATCTATGTAGACTTCCTTGGGCCATATCCTAGAACTAAAACGGGCAACACTTTCATTTTTATAGTCTTGGACCACAAAACTAAATTTGTTCTGCTAAAAGCCTTATCTAAAGCAACCACCAAAGTAGTGATTAAATTCCTACGAGACGAAGTGTTTTACAAATTCGGAGTGCCGGAGGTATTACATTCCGATAACGGCAAACAATTCGTTTCCGAAGCCTTTGGGGAATTCTTGAAAATGTTTGGAGTCAGGCACATGCGCAGTCCTATTTATTCACCTCAGGCTAACGCAAGTGAGAGAGTGAATCAGACCATACTTAGTTCGATTAGAGGTTTCCTGGACAGTGATCAGGCCAAATGGGACGAAAACTTATCAAAAATTGAATGTTCACTGCGATCATCTGTTCATTCGTCTACTGGTATTTCACCCTACTTCGCATTAACGGGATACAACATGATTACTCATGCTGATGCGTACGAAATATTGCGGAAATTAAAATCATCTGGAGAGGGGGATATGCTAATACTGCCTAAGTCCTCACAGATGCAATTAATTCACCAAAAAGTCAATGAGAAACTTCACGATGCTTACCTAAGAAACGTTAAGTCATATAACCTCAAGAGCAGAAGCATTAAATATACCCCTGGTCAGGAGGTTTATAGGAGGAACTTTGTCCAAAGCAAATTCGCGAAGGGAATAAATGCTAAGCTTTGTAGACCTTGGCTGAGGTGTAGAATTAGGAGAACAATAGGCAGTAGTCAATACGAGATTGAGAATTTAAAAGGACAGTTGATAGGTGTCATACACGCGCAGCACTTGAAACAATAGGATATTTGTGATTGGAGGTGTAATATCGTTGTAGGTTGAATTTTGGAAGCTGACAATTCGTTGGGAAAGGATCGTGGTATTGTCGAGGGATTGTAAATGACACCTGTAAAATGAAGAGAGAACTAGTTTTTTTTGGCTTAAAGTAGCGTAATGACGTGACGGGTAAATTTTTACACACTGTGGCCCATAACGATAGTCAAACGCGAAGGTCGGTTCCCTTTTAAAAAAAAAAAAAAAAAAAAAAAAACAACCAAAAGAATGTTTTTATTTACATTCTTTTGGTTGATTTGCTATTTTAGTCGAAATTAAAGCAAGGAAATTGTTTCATACAAAATACAACAAAATATAAGCAAGTGGCAACTATAGGCAGTCGCCATTGAAAATTAAAATATAAATAAAATACTGCATATCTTGTGGAGTTGAAAAATTTTAACACGCAATATAAATTTATGTATACATTTCTATAGAAGGCAACAACAAAATTACAAAATATTTTGGCTTTATTTTTGCTTTCCATGTAATTTTTGGCTTTGCGTTTTACACAATTAAGGCCTATACATATATATTTTGTTTTTTCCCCATAAAAGTTTTCCTCCAAATCATTAATGATTGCAAAATATTAGCCAATATCTGGTAACAGAAACATTTTTAACTTTTTTGAAAGTTTTTTTATTCGGCGAAAAACTGCTTAGGCTGGTGTTAAATGAGTTGAAAACAACTTCGGCTGGTTTTAAAAGTAACATCGATTTTAGCTGGAAAGGTATGTTTTGTTTAAGACTAAAGTTATGGGCCTATATGATTAAATTTTCACCTAACTTTCATTAACGACCCTTTTCACAATACATATATGATTACCTATTAATCGAAAACCATGATCGGAAGTTAAAAACATTTGCTTTTCACAATTTAGGCATAACCGTTCAACCGGGTTGCACTCTCGCTCGATCTGATTGGCTCAATAACATTACCCATAGGCGATTCAAACTACGAACAAATAATTTTTTTAAATTTTAACTAAAACAGGAAAAAAGGAATAAAGATATGGAAAAAAATGATAAAAACTATTTTTCTGTAAATTAAACGTCAGTCTCACGTTTCTCACCGCACAAATTTTTTTTGTAAACAGTTAATATTGCCACACTGTCTACTTAATTTTTTTTTGTTCAAGCAACCGAAAAATGTTGACAACGCAATCGTCAGTTTATAGGGTTGTTTTTAACTTAACCGACAATTAGCTAGCTTCCATTGTGGAAAGGATTTAAATGGATATATTGTGAAAAGGAGCCGTAACTATCACTTTAGAGGCCGATTGTTAACACACAATTCCCAATTATACTTCAATCATCGCTTACCTTGTTTTTTTTTCGTATTGAGTCCTGACCTCATTAGGTGGTCATCCAAATCCGAAAGCTTACATGGCGGACATCTGGTGATAGGATGGTAGCCGGTTATTGGTTTTTTGTTTGTTTTGCCACTCCTGGTTGTTCACTCGCTGAAAGGTTAAGTTGGAAAGGAATTCCTGGCGGAAGTATAGTGTTAAGAAAGCCGAGATTGAAAAAATTATAGGGCGTGAATACACCAAGGCCGAGAAATGGTCAGGAAGTTGCCAGATCATATAGTTCCCCAACTCTTTTCCCTCCACAGGCTATAAGAAAAGAGCTGGCTTTGTGACGGCCACTGTGGTTGATTTGAATTCAGCGGTTTCTTTTTACGTTGCAAAAAAATTAAGGGTATTCATGTCGGGGTGGCATCACTGTTAAAGTGCGAGAAAATACAACCCTCCGACATACGAACGGAATACAACTCTAGCCAATTCGCCTTGATAATGTAATCTTGTCAATTCAGCGTGGGTATACACAGAATTGAGAAAAAAAGTCTTTATAGCAAAGGCGGTGAACAAAGCAGGTGGTAGTACTCGTGGTCGAAAAGTTATATCTAACGGAATTTACAAAACGTGGGTTTTAAGGAAGAACTAAGTAAGTACTAATGTTGAAATTTATATGAGTGGAAGATTTCTTATAAATTTGTCACCACTAGGGGGAAAAAAATGAACAAGCTGAATTAACCCCTGCTCATTGACAAGATTACAAAAAAAAAAGAAGTTGGTTAAATTAGCGTTAAAGGATTGGAGCGGTAGCCAGAACAAATAAGCCCAGCAACGTCAGCAGGACTCAGCCGCAAACTCGTTAAAGGAAACAGACATACATACCTGAAACAAATCAACTTAAATACTTACCTGGAGAAACATCTAAATACATAACCGAAATTAATCAGCTTAAATACTTACCTGAGGAGACAGGGTTACATACACCTGCAATAAGCACACATCTGGAAACACATCTAAATACGTACCTGCGAAAACCAACTTAAATACTTACGTGGAGGAACATCTACATACATACCTTAAATAAATCAACTACCGTATACCTACCTAAGGTAACTCTATGCTGCCGGGAATGTAACAGGTAATTTCGTAAAACAATAAAGTAGCCCGAAACTTGAGGATCGAATCGGATATCCTTCGACACCTGTAACCGTCGTATTGAAGTATTTTTTTTTTGCCCCGGATGTCTAATGAATAATATAGGCTTAAGAGCCATAGTTTTTTTTTGATAAATAGGCGGGTAGAATATCTAGCCTTTATGTATATTCGATATAGTCACTCCTACTCATAGGAGTACGAATACGGTCGTTGAATCATATTCGAACTTTCTGGTGAATGATCAAGTTATCAAATAAAAGTCACTTCTTATCGAAGGGCCGGAAAACTGATCGAGCGTACGGTCTTATTTAGTTACTCTTTTAGAGCAACTAGATTTGATCAAGTGAAATCATTATAACCGGGCAATGAAACTTAATGTAAACCTGAATTCCAAATGTTAATTTAACCTCGCTTATTCAGATGAGATTATAGAAAAACAAAATAGTATATGATCGATATCCCATTACTTTGTTTCATAGTAAAACTATTTTTTTTTGACACCGATTGCTACAGGAGGAATAAAAGGAAAACCAAACAGATGATATAAATTGAACATTTCTATACCCGTATCTAAAGACAACACTAAGTTTATAATTATAATTATATCTTCACCTACCTCCAAAATTATTCGTCTTCAATTAACACATATTAATTGAATTGAATTAAATTAATTAAGTTAAATTAATTAAATTAAATTAATTAAATTACAAACAACATCATTACTATCTTTATATTTTAATCTACATCTAAAATTATTAATCCTAAATCAACATACTACTTTTATCTTTATTTCAACCAGAATTATTAATACCCAGATTATTAATTTACCTATATCGTGAACTAGCTCTAAAATTTTTCTTTTTACTTAATTAATAATACACTTATTTCGTAAATTACCACTAAGTTTTTTTTCATATCCTTATAGTACCGTATTTTATTATAAGACTTATTTCTAACCACGACTAATTTTAATCATAATCCTTTATATAAAACTTTACACTATTTTCTAACACCTTATTTAATATTTCTAAACTTTGGGCACCTTGATAGTTAAATTCTTTTAAAACCAATTCTTTTTAAGTTTACATACGTATGCACGCATGGATATAAGCAATATCAACATTGTTTTTTTAATAAACACTGATAACTATCAGATCAAATTGGATTCTGTTATTAACACCGGACAGAGAAGGGGACTGCGAACTCAAAATTCATAAGCTGGAATCAACGCGGCTTATTCGAATTGAATCTAAATCTGAATGGTTGATTTGAAATTCTAACTACTTGATTTGGATTCAAATCCTTAATTTGGTTTGGGTGTTTATTCCGGTTTTGAACTTGAGTTCTGGATTTGAAGTGAACCCCATAAACCCCAATCTGACCTTAGGGCAATTAATTCAGTTCATGGATTGAATTAAGTATACATGTCCCCCTTTTAACACCTGTGTAGAGTTAAGTATTTAGTTGAGGACTTTATTAAATTTTGAAACCTTGGCCGGATTTAAGTATTTGAGGTATATTTGATATTTAAACTTGGACCTTATTAGACTGCCACTTCAATGAATCGCTGATTGAATGGATACATAATTATCTAGAATTAGCGTTTCGATACTTGAACACTGATTTTTAATGAGTAAGGACCTGAATAATTTAATAAACAAATGATTTAATGAATAACTAAATAAATAAATAATTTTCTAAATGAACAATTTAACAATAAATAATTAAATAGGTATCTAAATGAATAAATAAATAAGTTAATTAATAATTTAATACATTAATAGGTCGATGTATAAAATAAATAAACCATTTAATAAATAAAATACTAAATACAATTAGTCACCACTAACCCAAACAATTAGTCAACACTTACCAAACCATTAGTCAACACTAACCAAACCATTAGTCACCACTAACCAAATATTTAGTCACTACTAACCACCTTACTTACTGTAGAACTGAAAATTGAATTTAGGAATTGGAAACTATTTCGGGAGCTTAAAACTTTGACTGAAACACCTGAATTAGATTTTAACCCAGTTTTAGGATAAATGGAATTTTAATTTTAAGGCTTGTAATTGGATTAAAAAAAAAAAAAAAAAAGAAACTCGAATCGGATGAAGAGTTTAATTATGGCCAAAACGTAAATTTAGAACCCCAATGCAAATGTTTAAGCCAACTAACTTTGAATTTAAAATAATTAACAATTTAAAATTTGAATTTAAGATAATTAAATCGTACTTTAACCTCTGAAATTCGTTAGAATTCACAAACTGCTTGACAGTCCCAATCTGGAATTAGATTTTAGATAAAATTTAGGATGCGTCAGTTAAATCCTGGGTTAAATACTTCTACTAAGGGTGAACGTAAATGCTAACTTTGAATTTAAGTTAATCAAGTGAACTGAATTTGAATCCGAAATTCTATATATAATCTGAAAAGGAAAATAAACTAATTTTACCGGCTTGTTCTAGGCAGGAAGGTTCGGTTCGTAAACTTAATAAAATTTATGTATATTCAAACTAAATTTTATTACGCCGTTTGAATTATTGTATAATTTTGATTTTTGAATCTATAAGCTTAATTTCTATTTAGAACACTAGATCTTATTTAAAGGGCGTAAACTAATCTCCGACTAAAATGATATTGCCTCTCGTAATCTAAAAGTCAAATCCGGATGTTTAAACTGAATTTAAACGTTTAAATTACATTTAAACATTTGAGCTAGATTTAAATAGTTAATCTAAATTTTAAATTTTTAAATAAAATTTTAACGAAATTCAAAAATTAAATACTGGGATTATTTTTCGAAGTTTGTATGGATTTTATTACAAGGCACATATTCTTTAAAATCTGACTGATTATTGTATACTGGGATAAAAAAAAAAAGAAAAAAAAAACAAAAATACGGGAACCAAAATCTGGCCAAAGTTGCCATTTAACTTTTTTTTTATCCTTGGACTATTCCTATGGGATTTTCAAAGTTGCCCTTACACTTTTTTTAATTTTTTTTTGATAATTATCATCTTTATCAATGGTGCCAATTCCTACAAGAAAAAAATAAAGCTTGTTAAGTATATAAATCAAACAATAACTGAACGTGAAAACCTTGAGCTTCCAAACTTGACGAAGATGTTGTTGACAGTTAATTTTTTTTTTTGCAAAAAAACATAGCAAGTATCCATTTTGATACTATAAAGTGGCCTTCATCGATATTATTATACAAAGGATTTATTAATTAAAGAGGTCAGACATCAAATTTGGGAATTCAAGCTTTTTAGGATTCAGACTAATGAACATGTATTTATGAATTTATTTGTTACATATTAGTAATACTATTGATCCTGTTACAATTGTTAATCTTAAGTAGATTAGTTAAGTAAATAAACAATTATTGTATATTTTTTTTTTAAATGATCGAAAACAAATCATAATGTTTTAATTTAATTAGAATGGTTGGAAGGTAACGGGCGTATGAAGAAATGGTAAGTTACGATTTGGGGCATTACTCCCAAACATTTTTTGCAGGCAATGAGTAGTGCCACGGATGACAATACGTTGTCATATGGGGTGGGCAGCCTGTCCAGGACAATAACATCTAGTCCTGAGAACTCGAGACCATCTTGTCAGAAACTGCGTTAAAGTTTTCGGTAGCGTCAATCAACAATCTGTATTTGTTCAGTGTTTTTTTTTTTGTTTTCATCGCTTCGGTCTATCAACAACCTTCGTTTTTTTTCGGCACGAATTAAATTGTGTATGTGTGAGTAGATGGACACGAACCCCCCATTTCCGGCGAGCTTCAGCCCAAACACCAGCGTGCCACTGTCCATCGCGAAGCGAAGTGAGATTTGGATTCAGTTCAAAATTTCTCACAAACATTTTTTTTTCTTTTTCACTCCCAACACATCACACAAAATGGCGCCCAACGTGGGGCACGAAAGTAAGTTAACCCTTTGGGTTAAAGCAATTTAGCCTGAAGGTGTTTTAAGTTTTCTTTGCTGGTTTCCACACCTTTGTACATTTCAGGGTAAAATGTTCAATCCAATTACTTTATTTTTTTCATATTTTTTGACGATTGTCCCGGAAGGTGTTAAATACACACCATTCCTGCGTTGCGACGGCATCGTATGGAGAAGTTAGGTATTGGGATCTCGGTCTTCTGACCTTATGACTGACGACCTATGTCCTGGAAGGTGTCAAGTAAACACCAAGCCTGAGTTGCAATGGCTTCGGACATAAGAGACGAGACTGAGGGAGTCGAATGGATTGAGTCGAATCGAATCCATAATGAAAAACTTGATACGGCGGCTATATAGCTAGGAGATCGTATGTTTTCATTATTGGACGAGAGGAGAGGAAAATCCAGGAGATTCACTTGATGTCGTTTTGTCTTGTGTTTTTGTTTGCAGTTGATTGATGATAGAAAACTTGTTGGTAACAACACTTAACGCACTATACGTGGAATAAAAAATTTTTTTTTGACATGATTGATTTTCATATATTCTTATCATACTTGAACATCGTATGAGTTTTGAAGTTCTCAATTCGGAGAACAAAATTTCCAATGACTTTTAACTCGAGTAAACAAATATTACACACATTTCGCCACTATACGTTTGTTACCGAATTTCAACCAGAACATTTTGTATATATTGAATTAAATATTTGAAAACTAATTAACCTTAATTATTTGTAGTTGATAATATACTAGAATAACAATATTTTGGCTCATATTTGAATTCTTATTCTAGACTTATAATCTACTAACATTACTTAAACTTAATTGCATCTAGAAAGTAGTTTTGTAATTAATCTTATACAGTATTATATACGTTAAAACATACTCTTTTCTCTAATTTTATAACAATTGAAATAAATCTATTTATAAATACATTTATACTATTACCATAAAAGTTTTTTTTTGAAATTCAATAAATTTTTTTCGACCTATGATGATCAATGATTATTGCTACGATATTTTGACATTTACATTTTTTTTGAAATTTTTTTGATAACTTCGAATTTGAAGATATAACATTTTTTTTAATATTTAAATTGTGAAACTATGTAACAGTCATAATTTTGCATACATTTTAATTTTTTTTTAATAACACTTGATATTTCTTTGGTGAATAAATTTAAAAGAGATATTGGATCTTGCAATTTTGACGGAGAATAAGAATCAATGAATACTTCAATGATATTTATTTTTGAAACTCAATTTTTGACATTTTGATTACTTCGAATTTAACGATATAAGATTTTTTTTAAAGTTTTTTTTTCTTTAATCAATATTTGGGTTGTAAAGTTATATAGTGATCATAAGTTTGCATACATTTGAATTTTTGTAAACTACAATTGATATTTTCTTTGTGAATACATTTACGAGGATATCTTGGCTTTTACAATTTTGATACGTGATAATAATCAACGATTGTTATTATAAATCCTTTTTATATTGAATTTATTTTACTACATCGGCAATACATTTAAATTTAGAAGATTTCTTTTACGAATTTATGCGATCGGATTTTTATTATCGGTTTCGGTTTCTCTATATTTTCTTTTTTATACTTATATGGGTATAATAACCACAATACTTCGGTTTAACATACTTTATTACTAATTCTTATACGGATACATACAGACGTTGTCTTAAATTTGCTTTTATTGAAGCATCCAATCTTTTAAGCTGTTTACGAGCCGGTTTAACTGGTTAACAATATGTTCCTTTGGTATTAGTTTGTAAGATTGTATAGTAATTACAATCTCACTAACTCTCGGATTTTTCGCTAAGGACAATTGATGCTTTGTACACAAATAAATTTGTGAAGATCTTTTGTCACTTATATCTTAATTATCATTTTTTTTTGGAATTACATTTCTTTGGATCTTAATAATAAATTATAGTTTAAGGGAATAATATTGTCTTAAATTTTAATTGCTTCGGGATATTGGGGAAGGAAATTACGTGATAATTTCTTAAACATCGACATTTGAATATTTTTTTTATTGATTTTTTTTATAATTTAAGTTCCTTGGTCTCTTGATTTAAGGGTACAGGTTTATCTACTGGTAATTCGTTGAATAGGTTTTTGCCTTCGGTGCTATATTGTTGTAGTTTAAAGTTTTTCTTGGGAACTTCGAACAGTCTTGGCTGAGGATGAGTACTAGACAACTCCGATCATCTAGTAGAAGCCAGGCAAGTAATAGCGGCGACATTTCAACAGCTACTACAGCCACCGTTACCAATCCAACCACGACGACGGCAACAGTCAATAATCCAAACACAGCACCTATTATTTCTACAAACGCGGTAACTCCTTTAATGTCAATTAGATTCCCACCCGGATTTGGACCACAAACCCATTCTTCACCTGATAGTTTTAGTACAATTCGTACACCGACCTACAGCAGCTTAACTGCCAGGGAAATAACTCGACAGACAGGTAGCCAACGTACTCGTGATCTTGATTTAGGCAACATGAATAGGAATAATTTACCCCCTGTTGGCGAGGAAGTCGACCCTGAAATAGTTGTTACTGAGGATGGATTGACGCTGAGGGACTATGTCAGTGCTTCGGTGGGAGCGGCACAGGCTGCAATTATGAATGAGGTTCAAAATATGCAACTTATGCTACCACAATTGATAAGGGAGTCTTTGCGTTCCGAACGTGGAATCTCTTCGGAGAACCAGACTTTCCGTCACAATGCACCCTATGACCAGCAGCGAGCGTATCAAACCCCTTTTAATAACAATAATAACAGACCACCGCCAGCACAACATTTTGCACATAATGACCCTCAAATGTTCAGACAACAACGCCCGCGTCAACCCAACTTAGCCCAACCAGTATTTGAAAATATTCCTCAGCATTTTGCTGAACAATTCCCAGGGTTTGGAAATTCACCTTCGTTTCATGGTTTTAAACCAATGACTCCAAACCAATTGGAAAAATGGGGGATAAGGTACGATGGTACAAATAAGTCACTTACGGTTGAGGATTTTGCATTTCGGGTGGAGGCATTGAAACACGATTATAACTGTTCGTGGGAAGTTTTAATGAAAGGTTTTCATCACTTAGTCACGGGAGAGGCAAGCAACTGGTTCTGGTCCTTTAGAATGAAGCATCCGATATGCGACTGGCAGACTTTTAAACACCATCTTATAAAAGATAAAAACAAAAAGAAAAATATTTTTTTAAACTGGGAAACAAAAGCAATGTGCAGACAAATTGAAAACAATTGAATTAAAGAAAGACAGAATCCTATAGCTGGATGCTTACAAATATTTGCAAGTAAAGTACTCACTAACTTGCTTTTTTATGTTTTTACCTTCACCGAAGGGTATTTATCAATTTGTCATTCCGTTTGTAGTTTTAACAAAATTGATCTAAGACCCTATAAAGTATGTGCATTCTGGGTCCTTATGAGGAGCGAAATTGATGTAACGATGTCGTTAAAATGGGGTATCCGTAGACCCCAGATATGATGGGGAGTTCGTAGCTATATATGTATTTATGTCACATATAGTCTGGAATTATTTGCTATTGAAATTCGGCCTGATCGGTCCACAAATGGCTGAGGTGTAAGAAAAAATCCACGGTTGACTTTAACTTTACGCAAACATCTCTTGTTGGAGTTTTTTTTGAATTTATGTTTATGAATATCTGCAGAACGACAGAACCCAAAGTTTCCAAATTAGGTACAAGATAACCAAGATATCAAATCACAACATCCGCCAAAATGTGGTAGGGCTTGAAAAAGTGGGCCTTGCACAAAGTTGATTTATTTATTTAAAGAGCTTTATTAATATAACCTTCTGTTATCATCGCACCATGGTGAAGAGTATATAAAATTCGACATAACCGAATAAAGTACTCTTGCTTGTTGAACTTTAGTTTTCCTCTCTTGTTGCAAGTTTCCGCTGGCCAAATGATTTCCCGTCTCCCCTTCATTTTTCAATTTGTACCCATATCTAAGTCGCTTTAGACATGTCCGTCTGTTGAAAACCCACTCGCTTTTGAAAAACTCACAAAAAAAGATCAAAGTTGGTCTTTAATTGCTTTTAGTTATCCTAAGCAGTTTGGAATTGAAATTCAGCATCGGCTCGGTAGGATGAGAGTTATAAGTCCAAATGTGGTACCACTACCCTAAATAAATTATAATTTTTTCACAAAAGCCAACATCAATGGCGGTATAGTGCACGGATTTACACAGAATTTGGAACAATTTCGTTTTCTATGACAAGCAATCATATTGTTAAATTTCGTGAAGAACGGTTCATAATTAAACATAGGCCCCATATAAAGCATACTCTCGGGAAACAGCTTAATACGTATACAACCGTAACAACTATTGCTATTGTAATACAATTTGCTATATCATAGTTTTGAAGTACTAAAAATCACACTGCTAGATTTCGTGAAGATCGGTCCAAATTTTAGCATAGGCTCCATATACGCCTGCTCTCGGAAAATAGTCTAGTAAGCCTGAAAGACTAATTAATAACGGTACTGTAATATCATATATATAAAAATGTATATCAATCACACTACAAAATTTCCTTTGCCTTCTTTCGAAAAACAATTTAGTGCGCCTTAAGCCGCAACGAAAAATTTAGCTTCATATGTCCGGAATTAATACCATGCAATTTTTTAATAATCGTTCCTTAATTTACCATAGATCTCTTATTTAACAGCCTTCCGAAGACTATACAACGCTATAACAAAGTTCACAACTATATCGACCTTTGCTTTAATTTAGGTTTTTGATTATACCAGAAATTAATATACAGAGTTTTGTGTGCAGTGCAGTGTGTTATTAATGCTAACAGACTCCAACGACTTAGCTCAACTTACTAAATTTACAGACAGTATTTAACTAAGCCGTTTTGGAGAAGTTTAACTACAAATATCGTGTCACAAGGATTTTATATATGTAGATATAAGCAAACGATTATATAAGGGGGAAAAAATTCTGTCGAGGATTTGCATTTTTAAAGATTCAAATATTTTAATTTTACTTTTTTGTTTAAAATAAGAAATTTCTTAGACAAAACTCTGCCATTTTTTGCTTAAACTTTTGTTTGCGATAAGTTGGAAACTTTGAGATGAGTAGTTACATCGTCATACTTTCTTTAAAAAAAGCTAGCGGCATTTTCGCATACACGCTTATTTTTTTGTTTTTTTTTGCTTTTAATAGATGTTGTACTTAAATGACATTCTGATAAAAAAAAAAAAATAATAGGTATAAACCCTAGAGGGAAGCGTACTGACACCAAAGTAGTCCCGTGAAAGGTCTTTGGGGGTAGGGACCGGTTCGGTTATATGAATAAGACCTATCACTTTTACATGGGGTTGTCTTGAAGGGGTTCAATTGACACCATTTGACCAGTCACACATCTATTCTCAATGAACGTGTTCCTTGAATTAAATAACCAAATTTTAGAAAGTCCCAAAAAATGTGTCACACCACCGGTGAAGACTGTATTGTAATTCATTGCTTTTCCTTATTTCAAAATCAAAATTAAATTTTTAATTTTTTTGCAACAAATAAATAACATTGTGTCACAAATTTTTAGGGCGGGTCGATTTGTATGGATGAAACAAAAAAAATGAAAAAACGTATAGCAAAAACGTAATTTACATAAAATTCTCCGAAGAAACCATGGGTCTAAAATATAATCCTAATCCGCGCCTCTTGACTTGAACATTTTTTTCCTCTTCTTTCGTTAAAATTATTTTCTTTTTTTTGATATAAGTACAGCCGGGGGAAAAAAGTTGTGCCAGTCACCCCCTAGAATTTTGCCACGCCCCAAAATACAGCACTTTTGGTTTTTTATATGTAGCGCTGCCATTTAAAGTCCGATCTCATCATATCGCATATCGTTGTTCATGGCTTGATAGCTTTAGTTTTGTCTTTGGTGTCTTTTCAATCCGACCTGAAATTTTGGGCGCCACTTATGCCACCTGGGATCCTTCCCCCAAATGTCCAAATTTTCTTACGTGCCTAGAAATCTTTATAATCCTACGTATGTATAGATTTTAATATGCCCACTTTTAAGACACGCCTCCAAATTAAGCCCCTTTTTTTCTTTTTCTGACATGACTAGAATTTTCATGGTATAAAAAAACTATTAAAGACAGAAATGTAGCCCTTACAGAGCCATGAACACCGATATAAAAAATGTTATGATCGGACTAAAAATGGCGTCGCAGTGAACAAAAATCAAAAAGGGCGGTATTTCTAGGCGTGGCAAAAAAATAAAACAAATTATTTTTGGAATTGTTTTTACATTATCTTTAATCCTGGGGGAGACTGACAAAAAAATTTTTTTTCGAACCAATCTAATGTACAGTATAAGGTGGGTCGAAAAAAAAGTTGTGCCAGTCACCCCCTGGAATGAAAGATATGTCAATGAAGTTTCTTGGCTTGATATTGGCTTCATTTTTGTCTTTGGTGACTTTTTAATCCGTGCTCAAATTCTGGGCGCCACTTAATTACAGCGCTTTTTGTTTTCCGTTTCATCGTATCGTATATTATTGTTAATGGCTTAATTTCTGTATTTAATGCTTTTTTAATGTAACTTCAAATTCTAGATGACATTTAATTAAGAAATATCGGATCCTTCCCCTCTAATGAACAATTTTTCATAACTAGAAAAGAATTCCTTGAGAAACATTAGAAGAAAAGGTTTTTTATATTCTTACTTTTTACTCATGCCCTAAAATTATGACCATTTTATTATTTCATCATCAGGACAAGTTTTTATGGCATAGGCCATTTTTACTATTTCTATTATTATTTAGTTGAAAAGCCATTTTTGGTCCAGCTCGCCAAAAAATACCCTTTTTGCAGCCTAGAAGAACTTTTTAAACAAGCTTAGCGAATATGAGGCAGATTCTTTTAGAAATGCTTAAAAGTGACTAAGTGTGCATAAAAGAGCATTTTAACCCTAAATAAACCTAAACCTAAATATGCAAAAATCTGAGTGGACTGTGAAACTTTACTGGAACTCTTTTTTCGTATTTCCGTATTTTCCGAGATATCATAAATGAAATCAATACAAAAAGAAACCCATGTTCTAGCCATTAACAATGATATACGATACGATGAAATTGAACTTTAATCATTTTCAATGAATATGTATGTGAAAAAGAAAAAGGGGCTTATTTTGGAAGCGTGTCATAAAATTGAGCATGTTAAAAGCTATACATACTAAGTTTTAGAAGGGATTTCATGGCACGTGAAAAAAATTTGACATTTTGGGGAAAGATCCGAGATGGGAAAAATGGCGCCCAGAATTTGAGCTCGGCTTAAAAATTCACCCAAGGCAAAAATAAAGCCATTGTCAATCCATAAACAACGATATGCGATATGATGATATCGGACTTTAAATGGCAGCGCTTCATATTAAAAACCAAAGGCTCTGTATTTTGGGGCGTGGCAAAAAATGTTTTTTCCTGTTTTAGAAACTTCATTGACATATCTTTCATTCCAGGGGGTGACTGGCACACCTTTTTTTTAGACCAACCTTATACTGTATATCAAAAAAAAAGAAAATAATTTTAACGAAAGAAGAGGAAAAAAAATTTCAGGTCGAGAGGCGCGAATTAGGATTTTATTTTAGATACATGGTTTCTTCGAAGAATTTTCATAGAATTTTATGTAGTTTACGTTTTTGCTATGCGCTAAATAAAGCGCTTTTTGTGTCAAAAATGTATTGCCTCAAGGAGAGAGCTCGCCATATAAAATTCACGTCTTCCGTAAGTCAGATGGTAAGCGAAACTTTCACTTTCCGCCCTTACAAACCTGCTTCGTTGGAAGCACAATTTTTATTAAATAGTTACAGTAAATGTAAGTGATACTCATAGTATCGAGTTAGAGTTTCTGCGCGGAAAAAATTTCCAGGAATCCCGGGACAATTTTTCTAAATTAATCCCGGGAAATTTTTTTCTGGAATTTTCGGCAATTTCAAATTAAATTTTTTAAAACTTTAATCAGTATGTCTGATTATAAATTTTTACGACTTTTAAGTTGACATGATTTTTTTTTTTTATTCTTTGATTTCCTAGACAACACTTTACCACGGATCGTATTCTTGGAGCAATTTAATATTTATTTACAAAATTGTTCAAGTGTAATTGAACTGCTTTGTTATAGAAGTCCTCATATTGCTCATTTGCTGCAACATCGTCATAACTCAAAAATCTTTGTTTTTCATAAAACGACTTTAAAGTTTAAAATTACAACACACAACATCATGAAAACTCAAGAGTTGAGTTTACAATATTTTTATAAGAAATATGGAAAATACCTAATAAGAATGATTTCCTATTTATAGTAATATTAAGTAAGCGATTTTTTACTTCCGACGATTTTGGAGCAAATGAGCGTTATGTGAAATCAGTTACAGAATTCTCATTGGTAATATTTTTTGAAAGTCATTTTCTTGATTAAGAAAAAAAAAAACCAAAATGACGCATGTTCTTTAATAGACAAACATTTTTCATAAATGTCATTTAATTTAAACAATTGAAGGGAAAACACGTACATGAGTATAAAAATAATATTGTTAAAATGCAGAATTTATGGTTTACCTTAAGTAATAAATTATAACTTAAAAAGCCTTGAGTTATCAAACGAAATGATGACAAAGTGGCTTTTCCGTTTAGAAATTTCGAATTTATAAAATAATTTTTATGTTAAAGATAATAGATGTTTTTAGAAACATAAAAACATTTTATGATTTATTTAACCCAACGAAAAGAATTTTAGAGAATACGAAAGCAAATAACACAGTTACAAAAACAAAACAAAAAAAAAAAAAATTCTTGCGCCTTTTAATAAAATGATATGGACTATACAGGGCTTAAAGCGCTTAAATCAAATCCATCATTAATTTTTTTATCGGGCAAAGATTTTTTATGGGCACGACTAATATGCTGCCCAAATAAGGAAATTGGGATACTACATTTCGTCATAACTTCAGAACGATTTGGCTTATTTTCATTAATTTATTAGCAAACGATTTGGAATAAAATTTCCTTTGAGTCATCTTTAAATGGTTTATTTTATATATTCTCTTTAAGTTTTTAAATTAGTTTTTTTTGAAATGTTCAACAGCTTAGGAGATCTTTGGAAATTGTTGACCTCCAAACGTTAATCTAACCACGCTATATCGTGAAAAAAAACTTCCAATTGGAAACAGTGTTTATAAAGATATTTGCACTAACTTTTTCATGTTTTGGCTTTGAGTCAAATTTGAGTCAAATTTCAATTTATAAAGCTTTCTTGCAACAGTCCTATTCCCTCAATATTTCACATTATTTTTGCTTTAGCCAATCTTAAGTTAACATTGAAGCTTCAATGCACATACCAATGATTCTATGCACTACCAGAATATCTTGTAAATTCCTGTTACATGTTTCGCTTTTGTTAGCCTTACTTCTTCTTTTTCTTCAGCTATCCTTTCTACTTTACTTCATTGCTTTCTAAAGTCTATCAATATTTGTCTAAATTAATGTTGAAATCCGGGATTTTGGAAAAATCTTCTTATCTAGCAATACTGTTTGTTGTATTTTCTATACACAGACTTCAACGTTCTAATTCTGGCAGTCGTGATCGAATACTTTTTCGACTCGAAATCAAAGTGATTTCTTATTCTATCAATCGATAGCAGTGGTGATCATTTCATAGAGCAATTGCTTTTTGGCTCCACCCATCACTTTTTTATGCTCTTTTAATTCAGTTGTCTTTCAGACGGCAAATAGTGCACATGCTTTGGTTGATTTTAAAAAATAGTGCGTAAAAAAAATGTTCGTACTACTACGAAAATTTTTTATGATAAATACTGCATTTTGTTTTGTTTTTTTTTACCTTTAAAATATAAGGAAACATATTTTGTTTTACCGAATAGCAAATTAATCGTGTATTGAAGTATTAAACCGATTTTTTAAACCAAAACAATTTTTACGATTACATTTTTATAAAAATCTTTTCATTTACTTTTTTGTTGTACTGTATTTCAAAATTTGTCTCATATTCTCACCAATACACAAGCATTTCAATTTTGATCAGCACTGATCTATAGCAACCCAGCGGGAAAACTCAGAAGACCTTCTTACTTCAGGCCTTTTTAAAGGCCTGCTTAAAATATTTTTTGATTTAATTACGTAACTGCTAAAGAAGGCCTCAAAGAAGGACTCGGCTATTTGGTATGAGAAGCGAGAAAATAAGGAGTAACATTTTTTGTTTTGTTTTTTTTTTTGCACAAGCAAAAGCAAAAGAATTCAGATCCCTTTACAAAAACAAAGTAACATATGTATGTATGTTGTAAATCATTTTAGTTGAAGTGGAAAAGAGAAAGAGTAAAATTTTTTGTTTTGTTTTTTTCGCCAAAGCGAAAGAATTCAGATCCCGTTATAAAAACAATAATGTAAATCATTTTAGTTGAGTTTTGTTCATTAAGGAAGATATGTAGGTACTTGTGCCCAAAAGTTTTATTTTATTATAAACTTTTATTTGCAATCTATTTTACAATATTTAGCAAATTTGATTATTTTAATATAAAAATAGGTATCACATGTTTTATTAAACTACAATAAGTTTAATAAAATATATTAACACGTTTGTAAAATAGGTATACATATAAAAAGTTAAGTGTTCATTTTCTATATTGTAGATCTGATATGTACATGAAACCTATTCAGTCTTCTAATTTCATTTGTAAGGAAATATTCCTTAATGTTTTAGACTGATAGCCCTTCAATATTACCTTTAATGCATTTGTAGAAGGATGGTCTGAAAGGCCTTTTAAGAGCCATTAATTGAAAGGCCTTTTAACATACCTTTCTTAAAAACCCTTCAAGATAACCTTTTTGCTAAGGCCTTTTTACAGTCATTCTCTGGAAAGCCTTGTAAGAGCCATTTATTTGAAGGCCTTTAAGAAGCTCTGGGGAAGAAAGGAAAGGCCTTCTCCGCAATGACAACGCGTGTAAAAAAGATATGAGTATGGAATGGAGCGAGAAGGCCTTGTATATCCAAAAGAAGGGGTACAGAGGCCTTCTGGAAGGCCTCCGTACTCCTTCTTTTTCCCGCTGGGAACCTTCGGCAACCTATACTATTACATTTTGAGATTGTATGCGTTGTATGAATTTTACATATGTTGTTGTTAATGTTGTAAAATTCTCTTCTATGAGTGTGCACACGTACGTAATAAAAGAGTAAAAAAGAGAAAAATAGAGAAAAGAGAAAACGCGGCGCCCTGATTTTGCCGATGGCAGATCTATAGTGAATGAAAGGGCGGAAATATTTTTTTAGTGTTATGAAAACTTAAATACATGCTTTACAACACTGAAAAATAAGTTTGATTTGTTCAGTATCGGCTGAAAAATAAGAAAACAAATTGCTTTCGAATCGAAAAAGTATTCGATGATAATTGGCAGAATAAGCCCCCAGTTTACACTGGTCGGCATTTTAATATAAGCAAAACAGTGTAGTTTTCGATAGTTAATTCGATACGATAGTATCGAATGCGGTGATAAGACTCCTGCTTTCTGCTGGAATATCAATTGAGAAACAGCAGATAAAACTTTAATAGAAAGCAAACTACTGTATACTTACTAATTTTTTATGTTAAACATATCGCATACTGAATCCTTCACAGGCGCAACTTAAAATTATCAAAGCTGTTTTTTTTTCTAAAGCAGTGCCCATGTTTGTTACTCCCGCGTTAAGAAACTTTTCGACTGATATGTTAGAAATTAATTAAAAATGTCGTAAAATGAAAAAAAAAAAACAGCTATTTTTCTCACTTAACTGCGTTGTAGCATTTTTGGCGAGTAATAGCTGTCACGTAAATAAATTACTCGCCAATTTACAGAAAAACTGTGTCTGTAAAATTTTTGTAAGAAAGTTCTCATTTTTAAATGTCACGAATGAAAACGGGGTGAGAACAAATTTTTACACTAAAAAATAAAATAAAAGTGCGATGAATAATGACATGTCGTTGAAACTTTTTGAATTTAAGTAAATTTTGGTCGCTATAAAAGAGAAAATTCACCAAATTTACAGAACATGGGTACAGTTAACAAATCAATCCTATAGCGACTGCGAAAATTTTGTTTGCAACACTGCCTTCTTAAACTTTTCTTCTTTAAGATTTCTGAAACTCAATTGGGTAAAAATTTCAACCATGTTTTTGAAAGCAGTTTTCTGCCTCTTCCAAATATTTTTCAATTTTATTATTTACATTCATTCAAAATTTTAATTTTGTATGGGTGGTTAAATTGTAAGGGCCGATGTTGAATGTGAACCACACCTAAACGCCAAGTTTTTTTCCGAATTTTATTTGACATTTCTCTATTTCAGACTTACACAATTTGAACCATGGAGAGATACAAAATCCAACAACGTGTTAAAGTTATCCAGACTTATTATGAAAATGGGCGTTCAAATCAAAATGCATATCGTGCACTTCGTGATTTTTTTGGTCAATTTGATCGTCCAAATGTGCGTACAATCGCAAAAATCGTGGAAAAATTCGAGCAAACCGGGTCTGTAGAAGATGTGAGAACACCAGTGCATGCCCGTACAGCTCGTACTGCAGAAAATATTGCTGCTGTTCGCGATAGTGTGGCTGAAGAGCCGTCCACCTCAACTCGTCGTCGTGCCCAACAATTGCACCTCTCACGCTCGTCGTTGATGAACATTATGCATAAAGACTTGCATTTACACGCTTACAAGGTGCAATTGGCTCAAGAACTAAAGCCTCTTGACCATTCCAAACGTCGTGAATGGGCAGAATGGTGGCAAGAAATGGCAACAGTGGATGATCAATTTTCGAAGAAAATCATCTTCAGTGATGAGGCACATTTTCACCTCAGTGGATTCGTCAATAAACAGAATTGCCGCATTTGGGCGAATGAGAATCCAAGAGTGATTTTCGAAAAACCAATACACCCACAAAGAGTGACTGTTTGGTGCGGTTTATGGGCTGGCGGCATCATCGGGCCGTATTTTTTCCAAAATGAGGCCGGTCAGGCAGTTACTCTGAATGGTGTTCGCTATCGTGAGATGATAACGAACTTTTTATGGCCCGAATTGGAAGATATGGATGTGGACGATATGTGGTTTCAGCAGGACGGTGCCACTTGCCACACAGCTAACGAAACAATGGCTCTTTTGCGCAACAAATTCAATGGCCGTGTTATCTCACGTAATGGCGATGTCAATTGGCCGCCAAGATAATGTGATTTGACACCGTTGGACTTTTTTCTTTGGGGTCATTTGAAAGAAAAGGTGTACGTCGATAAGCCAGCAACAATTCAAGAGCTAAAGGATGAGATAATTCGGCACATTAACGGCATAGAACCTCCATTATGCCTCAAGGTCATCGAAAATTTGGACCATCGGATGGAGGTGTGCCGCCGTGGTCGCGGCGCCCATTTGGCCGATATTTTGTTCCATACATAATTGAGTAATACCAATATATCATAATAAAATAAAATTACAATAATTTCCTAAATAGTTTGTGTTTTATTCAAAATCAACATCGGCCCTTGAAATTTAAGAAGTAATTTATTTTCACTGAGTATTTCAATATCAGTATTTTATTTAAACAAGAAAATCTCTTATACTAAACGCGGTAGAATCAATATGTGAACAGCACGCTAAAGTCAATTAAAATCAAATAATAAAGTTTTTGCTCCCGAATTATTTGCTTAACTTAAAAGAAACGTTTTCTTTAGTAGAATTTTGTTTAAATGAAAAAAGTAGATTAACTTCGAAAGCTCAGTAATATGAAGAGTGTGTGCCAGTGTTGTAAAATTGAAATTTTGAAATGGTACTGAATAAAACTATAAGGGTACTTTTTCCCACCAAATGATACTTTTTGTTAAAAAAAAAACATTTCGTTCTTATTTTTTTCCAAAGAATTAAAATATTTTCAGTTCTGAAGTGTTTTATTTCTGAAAGGTCCGCTAGTACACGGAATTGTGAATATGTATTTTCACTTTTCTCACTTGCTTGGAAATAACATTAATAGCAATCGTATTGCTGTTGGGTTTCCCGGAAACAATATTTTCCGGAGTGAATCTGCTTATCATTTTAAAGGTTTTATTTTCAAAACAAAATTTAGTTCTTAATCACAGATAAAATGATTTTGCAGTTTCTTTGAATTTATAAGCAATTTCCTTGCTTACTTTGCATGTTCCTCAAAATATTTCAGCAATGCAGCCCTTTTTATAAAATTTCTTACCACTTGTGAGAATAAATATTCCATTCTGGATAGCAAAATATGAATCCTGGCGTCCTCGCTTTTCATTTTCATATTAACGTCGTTAATAATTTTTAATATACATACAACCATATTAACAACAAACACATGATAACCAAAGTCTGTTATCGAATTGATAACATCACATAGTTTTAGTTAAGCCCTGAGTTATGAATGTTGCTTACATATTAAAAGTTAATAAGCCAAAGGATTAAAAAGTACTATGGTCATCGCAGTGGTACGGCAGTATTTTTAATATTGAAAAGTTCTGAAAAAATTACTTAAGTACTGAATTTTTCAACACTGGTGTGTGCTGTTTTCGAACAATTATCGCTAATTGTTTTGTTTATTTGATTATATCGGATGTTTGTTAAATGTCTTAGTCAAAAACCTAAAATGATATTTTTACCTCTTATATGTACGTTTTACAAATCTTAATTGATTTACGTTCGCTGAGAAAATACAAATACTTTGATAGTCAACAACGTTATAACTCCGCTTGAGGTAAAATTAATGCCTGTTAAAAAACAAGCAGGGCTGCCAGAAAAATTTCTGAAAAAAACTCAACAATTTCCTGAGACAAGCAAAAAATCATTTTATTTGTTTTTTAAAATCGCCAAAAAAAAAATTTTTCAACTTAATATTTAGGTTTTAACCAAATTTTGTTCGATTTTTATTAAAAATCATTAAAGTTCATTTGGGGACTTGGTTGTTATAAAGTTTTATCACATAATTCTCACCAAAGTTACTGAACATGGGTACTGGTAGTGAAAAATTACAAAATTGGTTTATAAATGTCTGAGTTATAGGCAAAAAGCTATTTCCTTCTTTCCGAAGTGTTTGGTTTGGTGAATCACGTATGTTTTATATATAAGGAGTAAGAGCTGTAAAAATGACCATCTCGGTTAATTTCTTCGCCTGGCCGCCATACAAGGGTATTCTTGAAATAAAGGTTTTGGTAAAATTTTTAATTCTATATTGAAAAGTATATAAGATTGGCCATAGATGAATAAAATTTGTTGTTTTATTTAAATTGACTTGACACAAAATTCTCTCTACATTAGCAGAAGAAAAAAGTGGCAATGGTTTAATGCTTTGATCAAATAAATAAATGCATTAAAAAATCAAGTTTATTGTGAATAAAAAGTGAACAGCTTATTCCCTAAATATTTTGCGATAGCCCGAAAATTTTTTAAGAAACCGAGAAAAAATTTCGGGAAAAATTTCATTCACTATAGGGATGAATATAAAAGTTTAAGCTGTCTCGCTTTCTTTCTTTCTTTTGTGCTGCCTAATATACAAACATATCGAGGCATTACCGTAAAAAAAGCTTAAGCGACATCATTTAAAATTTTTTTTTTCTTAATAAATGAACCTGCAAAGTCTACTAAGATGTCACGGTCACATAGGGTACCGTTACGATTTCAAAGCAACAACAATTTTTTCGTATTTAAATTTATATGATATAAAACAAAAAAACCTTCTCCTGTAAAATTTTGTTTTTGTCGCTTAAGCTTTTTTTCGGTTACCGTTACGATTTCAAAGCAACAACAATTTTTTCGTATTTAAATTTATATGATATAAAACAAAAAAACCTTCTCCTGTAAAATTTTGTTTTTGTCGCTTAAGCTTTTTTTCGGTTATGACCAGACACGTAAAGATTTAAATTGGTGTTATTTTAAAGACTAAATATAAAAGTAAGTTTTTATAATAAAAAAATCGGCTAATCGGCACTAACTAACTTCGGAGCAAAAAATCGTCAAAATGAACATAAATTGTCAAATCTGGTAGCCGTTTTTAACAAGTTCCTAGACAGTTTCCTTACTGCCCTCATAAAAAGTTTATACAGAAAATAATTTATTTTTGAAATTTTATACATGTGCGTGCCAGTTTTAAACAGTAAAGCAGTAATTAAGTCAATTTCAAATCATTGAACAATATTTCATTGAATTTATAAACGAAAGTTCGTTTTTCGCATTGACCTTTTATTGGAAAACAAAATAATTTGATGCACGCAATAATTCTAGATCTTAATTAAAGCAAATGCTACTTAAATTGCAGTGAAACTAAATATATATGCCGAAGTACGAATAAATGCTAAAGGTAAGATTTTATCGGCCGTATAAATACTGTTCCAGTATTACACTTTACTTTAACCTTCTACGTTGGATGAACCTTCCTCTAGCTTATTGTTGAAAATAAAAAATTAATTCAATAAACCCAAATTAAGTTGAAACTTAAAAGAAATTAATTTAAAAATCACTAATGAAAAAAGACTCAATGTTATTTTTCATTAAACTTTTATATTAAACTTTAATAAAAAAAAAAAAAAACACTTAAAAGTTTAAAAACTTGTAGGTTTGCTGGAAAGAGCAGAAAAGGAATTAAATAAAATAAATGAGCGATAATTTACTTTTCGACCATCATTGAAAAAGGCCAGCAAAGTAGCAACCAATGTTAAGGTTAAGGCCACAGCAAGGAATCATCATTAAGTAGATCAATGGTCGGTCATAATGATTTTGTTTGATTAACAGTTTTTGTTGCAAAATTATCTGGAATGAGAAATTGAACACATTTGTGACTGTAATTGTTAATGTGCTTTAATGAAAGTGTAATAAACTGGTTGGTTAAAAATTAATGTTGGATTTTAATATGTGGCATTTACAATACCTACATAAAAATACTTTATTTGAGGATTAAGTTTGTTGAGATAAATGTCTCTATAAAGTATGTATTGAGAGCTTGTGTTTTTGGGTTTGAAAACTTAAGTCAAATGGTTACAGTTTTTCTTCGAAGGTTTGCCACAAACTACTAACTTTGATAATTTATTGGAAGTTTGTTGAATTTCTTGTTAGTTTAATGTAACTAGTTGATAAACTTCGTTTGAGAACTTTTGAATTCTTACTTATGTTATAAAAGTGAAAGTTTGTATGTTTATTAGTTTGTGGCTCAATCACGCGAAAACCGCTTAATGGATTTGGAAGAAATTTGGTAAACGGAAAGCAAATGAACCCGATTTAAGTGTAGTGTTCTTTTGAATGAGTTAAAAATTGGAAATTCTTGGTACTTTGGTATTTTTTCTCTTTTTTATAAGTTTAATATGCAAGTTACATATGGTTTAAATTAAAATATATGTTCTCTTTTTAGGGGAAAAAGGGCATAAAATTGATACTATTTCTGCTCTCGATATATTTGATATACCAGATTATAGCCTGTATTAACATACAGTGTACTTTCTTTGGGCATAAAATAAGGAAAAGCTGGTATTGCTAATACTCTTTTACTTTTGCTACTTTTTATCACTTCGAAGAATTTGGTAAAGAGATAGCATATGGATAATATTTATGAATTAAAAAGAAAAAAATGCATTTGGTACTTTTCCTCTTTTTGATATTCAGATATGCCATACAGATTGCATATGGTCCAGTGGCCGGTACATATTTATATAGGCATTGCCATCATGTCGAACGTGACCATCGTACACATTTAAAGTAAAAAAAGTCAAAATAAAACGTATATTTATTTTGGCAATTGGTTCAAGTTATAGCTATATAATTGGTGCTATTATTCATTTTGATAAATTGTTTCGTTTTCAAGAAAATTGCAAAAAAACAAGGCATTTGCACGTGACGAAAACAGAAGTGGTTTTTGTGGCCATTAACTCGAATGCCGATTTCAGCGAAACGTGAGGTAATATTTGAATGCAAAAAATTGTGGAATGTTATGCACTCATGTCTCTTAAATATGGCTGTCATTTTAAATAAAAATAATGTATACTTTTTTTTTTATTTAGCTTTAATCGCTGTCGCACGTAATCTGTCGCACATGACATTTTTTTCCATCATGATATATATGTTGATTAGACCAGGTTGAACTCCATACAAAAAAAAGTGGTGCCAGTCACCGCCTAGAATGAAAGATATGTCAATGAAGTTTCTAAAACAGGAAACTTTTTTTTTGCCACGCCCCAAAATACAGCCCTTTTGGTTTTTTATATGTAGCGCTGCCATTTAAAGTCCGATCTCATCATATTGCATATCGTTTTTCATGGCGTGATAGTGGCTTCATTTTTGTCTTTAGTGACTTTTTAATCGGACCTCAAATTCTGGGCGCCACTAATGCCATCTCGGATCCATCCCCCAAATGTCCAATTTTTTTAACGTGCCAAGAAAGTCCTCCTAAAACTACGTATGTTTAGATTTTAATATGCCCACTTTTATGACACGCCTACAAATTAAGCCCCTTTTTTTCTTTTTCACACACATACTACATTAAATCAAGTAGAAGTCAATACAAGCAATAATATTTTCATCAGTCACGCCCTAAAAAAAAGGTATATTTATAAAGTTTGAAAAACTTTAAACAAATTGTTTTTGCCACACCCTAAATTACAGCCCTTTTTGTTTTATATCGTCATTTAAAGTCTAATCTCATCCTATCGTATATCATTGTTAATGGCTAGAATATGGCTTTAATTTTTAAATTTAGTGCTTTTTTTGCTCATCTAGATTTAAATGATTAAAATATATATATTAACATAAATAAATCATTTACATATATAAAAAAATAATTTTCAAATTTTTAATTTTCACACTTACGATGTCGCACGTGAACAACTTTATATAAGTACCAAGATCACAAATCGGCGGCATGAAATAACCCCCCAAAATATAACCCCCCAAAAAAATAATGAAATAACCCCCCAAAGCGTGGGGCCTTATTTCATATGCAAGAAAGCCCCAATTTTAAAAAGGAAATTAGCCCCTAACGAAAAGAAATAATGCCCCAAACATAAATGAAATAATTCCCTAATTGTTGGGGGCTTATTTCATATGAAATAAAACCCCAATTTCTGAAATGAAATAAGAGCCCAATATATATAATACAATTAATTATACAGTTTTGCTTTAAAGAATCACGCGATAGATAGCATGGTATGATATGCCAAACACAAGCTTCGCCAACTAAGGCTTTTCTGCATGGCCGGCCTTCGGCCGGGCGCAATGACTTTTTCCTCTATGGTATAACAAACACCGGCTTCGCTAACTAAAGCTTCTCTGCATAGCGCCAGGATTTTCTCCTTATTTTTCATTATTTTTTTGGGGGGTTATATTTTGGGGGGTTATTTCATGCCGCCTCACAAATCTTGCTATTTTACAGACATTTTTTGTCTTTGATGAGCTTTTTTTTACTTTCGACGCACTGATAGAAAATGATGTTTTTCAATGTCGCACATGACATCGAAATATGAGATAATACAAAGAAAAAAATTACAGTTATTTGCAATCGCATAGTTTCTTGTGCATTCTATTTTGACTCTTTGTACCTTCCGAAAGGTTTTAGAGAGAAAAAGTCAATGCATAATGTCTCTCTTTAAGAACTGTTACACTACGTGACAAAATTTCAACAAAGTCGTGACCAAATGAATCTGGCAGCTAATCTTTATGTAAAATTTTCCGCTGAATCCGAATATGAAGTCAGAATTGTCAAAAGTAGAACCGTTATTTGTGTTTTTAAAAAAGATGATGTGACTGAAATGCAATATTCGGATTCAGCGGACAATTTTATATAAAGATTAGGTGTCAAATTCATTTGGTCAAAAAATTGTCACGTAGTGTTATCATAGCAAAACGTACAATAGAAATATCCAAATAAGAAAAGTTGCACTTGTTCGACTTTGCATTCAAAATCTCGAAATCTATATATATAAAAATAAGTCCGTATATGTACGTCGCCGAACTACTCATAAACGCGTCGTGCGATTTCAACCAAACTTATACACTACGTAGGCAGTGGCCCATATATGGTTTATATGAAGTTTGGTTGAAATCCGATAATGCATGTGTGTGCGGTGCGTATGTGAAGTGAGTGTTTTTTGCCGCAGGCATTTTTTGTACCGCATACAGCATTCATTAGTATTGAATACATTTTGGTCGTTTGTGTATTGGAGAGCATTGCACGGAGTGATGCAAAAAGCAATTTGTTATCATTTCTCTTTGGACGTCATTGGTGATTGATCTTATCATAATCGATTTTTGAAAATATTAATTTCTTCGCATTTTTTGGTGAGTATTTTGATAAAAATAAATTAATTTTCGTTCTAATCATCGTTTTAATTTGAATATTTTGTTAAAAAAAAATTAAAAAAAAAAACAATGACTAATGAGATAAAAATCGATTGTTTTGCTAAACAAGTGCATCATATGATTTTGTGACATAATCTCAAATTTGATATTTTGTGAAAAAATTAAAAAATTGAGTGAATTTACAATTTTAAAGGGGAAGATTAAAGGTGAAGATGTATTGATTCCACGAATTCCAATGATTCCATCAGATTTACCTTTTGAATTCAAAAGACTACAGTTTCCAATACGTCTTGAATTTGCTATTTCAATAAATAAAGCGCAAGGGCAATAGTTGGAATTGTGCGGAATTGATTTAGAATATCCTTGCTTTTCACACGGCCAGTTATATGTTTCGTGCTCACGTGTTGGCAAGCCTTCAGTTCTCTTTATCTACACAACAACTCATGGCAAAACCAAAAATGTTGTCTACGAAAGAGCTCTAAGATAGTTTAAGTGATACATAGTCTAAGATTGTAAGAAACTAGAATTAAAAGTTGAATAATAGGGAACAAAACCAACTTTATTAAAAACAAGTGTGTTTCTTTTCTTATTTTGTTTTGCCGTGCGAAGCAGGCAACGGGCCCGCTAGTGGGTTATAAATATATATACAATTTTTTTACTTTTATTAAATTTGATTGTTTTCCTGTTAAAATATGATAAAACACAGTCTTTTCAAGAACTTATAATTGTTTTGTTGCGGTGGACCTTTCGGTGGAAATGCCCATATGAAATATTATTTTTCCTATTCAACATTTTTTTTTTTTCGAATTTATTCTATGAGCTAAATTTTAGTTATAATAAAAAATATAATAAAGTATGTTAAGAAAATAAATAATTTAAAGATTTTATTTGTTAAAATTGTTAAGTTAAATACATTCAATTTAAAAAGTATCACTATCCAGTGTGACACAAAGAATGCTGACGAAAGCCGTAGCGGGCCAGAAAATGCATTACATTCTTCTGGTGTCTCATAATTATAAATATTTCTGTACATACGAGATACTTCATTGCTTTCCAAAGATAGCTAAGGTAAAATGTAACAAGAAGATTCAAGATAATAGGCGGTAAGTGTACAACATCATTCCTAAAAATTTAAGGAAAATGACTATTACAAGAAAAGCTTTATAAAATACATAGCTGCAATTTAGCTCATAGAATAAATTCTAAATATAAAATATTGAATATAATGAAGAAAAGAATTAGTTCCCAGATTCTATTTTATAATTATTCCTAGTGTGTTTTTTGAAATATAAATGTATTTAAAACATAAAGTATTTTTTTTATACGAAAAACCCCTTTCTCAACATCTTGCTCTATTTTTCACGTCAAAGGAGACATGGGTAAAAGCTAGTAAAATTGTAATTCAATTTTTTGACAAATGTGTTTTAATAAGAGCACCACACGGTATGACAACGTTGTTTTCTTTCAGGCCATACAAGCTCATTTCTAAAACTTATTAAGTTTTCTTCTTAACAGAGACTGAAATGTTGGACAATATATACCCCGCATTATTTGAACTAGTTGTGCTTAAATAGGAAATTGTTTCTTGCATTCTTCAGCTAAAATATTAAGTTCTTAAAATTGATGACTTATAATAAAAGCACCATTAAAGTAATTGGAATCGACATGCTTTACTTAAAGCAAACTGAAATTAGAGAGCTTTACTTGAATGACTTGTCATTTGTAACAAATTAGTTCCGTATTTCACACACTTCAATAATCATTGTGTTTTTCAAATGTCTTTAAGTAGTAAAAAGGCTTCTTTGAATTACAAAATGGAAACTATGTATATTAGGGAAATAACTTTTTGCAATTTTTGCGAGAATCAAATTCTTCACTTGAGGGGATGATATATAGCCCTACAAGAAATGAATGAGCGAGTAGTCACATTTTTCATTTTGGTGTTAAGAAAATGATAGAAAGAAATGACCGAAATAAAGTTCTCGGTCACATTAGGACATTTCTTTCTATCATTTTCTTAAAACCAAAATGAAAAATGTGACTACTCGGTCATTCATTTCTTCTAGGGAGCATAAACCATGGTGAAATAAACAGGTGTCAGCACAATGTCATATGACGATTTTTTGCTCTTGCATTGTTTGTCTAGGTTTATGTCAAAGTTTTGTTTAAGTTTACAAAAAGTCCACGTTTTGTGCAGTGATTATTGTATTTTATTAAAGTTTTTGATAATTTTAAATTAAAATAAATAAGATATTCCCCATAATTCAATAAAATTTGGCTACAAATTTATTTATTTCATCACGTTCAGCGGCACGCAATGGTTTTTTTTTTTTAAGTATTTTTTGACGTAAACGGTGATATAATTTTCATTTTTGTTGTAACGCTGTATTTGTTGCCGTAACGATGCCACCTGCTTAAAGTACCATATAAAATGTGTATAAAAGTTAAAAAAAAAAATTTTTTTTTGAGGAGCTTTAGAAATTGCATTTGGTGCGGGAATTTTTTTTGGCGAAAATGGCAAATTATTTTTACTATCAATAATAAATGGGATGAAGAAATTTTGTCCAACAAAAGTTGTACCCCTAATGTACAAATAAATAAACCTTAAAATTTGTTTCTAAATTTATGCGTAATTAAAGTTTTCATTATAAATAAAATCTGAAACTAAGATATTTTAAATGTCAAGTTTATCAAAAACTTGTTTTAAGCAGTTTTTAGTTCAGTTTTGTCTTAAAATTCTCGGAAAAATTTTGCTGATATATTTTAATTTTTCAGTAAATTTGTATGAACGTTTATGCTTGTTTAACTGAATAAAGTTTATTTGTTAAGAACATTAAATGGAATTAGATATTTTAGGAAAACATAAAGAACTGAGGGAGATTCTAAAACTGTGTAGTATTTTTGCTAAAAATAACAACAAGTAAGAAAGTTTTCCTTGAACTATTTAATTTATTGAATATTTTTTTATTCAAAGTGTTAATATTTGCAACAAATTTTTTCTCTTTTTAGATTTTAAATATTCAAGTAATGATGAAAAGTCAAAAAGTGGATTTAAAATTCCTTTATACTTGGCAAAGATGCCTAGAGCTGCATGTTTAATTTAGTAAAATATTTGCTAAACCTATTTTTATTTTGTTTTTTAAATATAAATTTTGTTTTATCTTTGGGATAGGGTATCAAAGATGCGGCGCAACTTATATAGCGCTACAGTTTTTTTTTATTAAAACTAAATTTCCTTTTGCAAAAAATATAAAATTTTAAAATTCAAATGTTAAACAGTAAAAGCTCTCTTAAAATTAACTTCTCCTAAACTAATAAACATTTGAAATAGTAAATTTTTAAGCCTCGGTCTCCATTTAGTTACCACTGCACCATTATAAAAAAGACTAGTGTTAACCCAGTGGTCAAAATTCCACTATAATTATTTATGCAAATATAAAAATGTATGTTTTTTTTTATTAGTATATATGAATCGTCTAAGTGAATCGAATAGACAAGCGACCAATTCGATGAATGATAAGATCAATTATATAAAAAAATCAGAAGGTACCAATTAAAAAAATTCTCGTCAATTACTCTGGGCTCTGCATATTGAATATTATAGATCTAGGTTCAGTATTATTAAAATGTATAAGTAGCAATTAAAGAACGAAAAAGTACCAAAAAGCTACCCCTTAGTTTTATATATATATAGGGCCAATATTAACGAAAATTCAAAAAGTACCAGGGCAAAACAGTACCAACGCATGTTTAATTTTATGTTCTATATCCAAAATTAACGAAAATTACAAAAAGTACCTTCCGTAAAACAAAAGAGCAGAGTACCGAAACGCTCGATCATTTATCAGTCATGAGCGAGCGTGAAAAATTTTAAATTGTACTGCTTCTTCTCATTCATGAGGGTGAGGAAAAAAAATATTTTTATTTTCCTCATTCATGAAAAATGAGCAAAAAATTCATATATGAATTTGTCAGATATGAATAATTTAAAAAAATTCACATTCAAATTCCTCATAATGAAAAAAACGCGATTTGCCCGACCATTAACAGAGGGAAAATGAAGAAGCAAAGAGGCCTTATAGAAGCCAACAGTATTTCTAATTTACACAATATATCATTGGATACCAAAGCCTGAGCTTCTTGCATCTACTTTAAAGGCTTTCTAAAAATAATTAATAATAAAGATTTATCCCAGTGTAATTGTTGTTGCTAATAACGCAAAGTGAGTAAATTAATAACTAAACTTGCTACACATTCCAACATTACTGCTAATAAAACTATTTCGACAGGCCTTATCTCAGAAAAGTTAATTTGAATTTGTAAAATATTTCTTAAAACCCATTCTAACCCTGCCTTTACACATGCAAGTAGTGGCATGCCACTGTTGTATACAAATTATCAAAGAAAATTTGTTCGTTATAGTCGAATCTCATGCCATTAACTTTTGTGATTACACATGCCACTGCGAGTTCATTTTCAAAATGTCGTAGAAGCGTCAACTTGAGCAAATTTGTTTACTTCTCAAATTATTTTTTTTTTTTTTTTTGATTTTGCTTAAACACTAAAAAAAATTTTTGGCTAACTATCTAGAGTTATATTGCCAGGGTATCACACGGTTTGTTGGAGCCTCATCCACAAGTCCTCGATCGACCTAGACCTTCGTATAGGAAGGCGAAGAGCTTCCAGAATAAGCTCCAGAGTATATCTTGTCTCCACAGTAAAACGTCTGAGTTATTTCCTTGGTAGTCCACCAGTAAAACGTCTGAGTTATATATGGTTCTCCACCAGTCACATGAGTTTTTTTTTTGGGTTCTCCACCAGACAACACATCAAAACATTGAGGTTAAAAACGATTGCATATCAGATACCGCAAAAACTGTAACTCGGTACAGTTATACGACGCCGAAACACTAACCAATGCGGGGTGACAACGCAAAACGCAACAAACAAAAACGACCTGTTTGTCCTTAAGAAATAATGACAAAAAGCGCGAGCTGCTTCTCCACTCAGAGCAGTTTTACGAGTCTTCTCAAATTAAAAAAAAAAAAAAAGTACCAGAAAACGAAAAAGAGTTACCGAGTTAATCATAGTGGCACATTTTTGGGGAAATTTTTTCATTTATTTATATTAGCATTATTTTAACGATATTAATGCTCTATTATTAACAAACTTGCTTTTATTAATGCGCGTTTTTAAAAAATTAATCATAATAATTTTTTATTAAGTTAAAACTTCAATAACAATTTGACAACAATCCAGTAAATGTGAATTAAATTTTTAACAGGGTAACATTGCTTATCGTTTTGACATTTAGTGGCATGCAAGTGCCAAATTTCCACTCGCATGCAATTTTTGCTGCCACTGGAGATGCCATTGCGAAAAATGTGAGTGTATTAGTAAAAAAGTGTGAGTGTATTGAGTTTTTCGAACTGGCAGTGGCATGTGTAAATGCTAGGTAAAAGACCTTTTCGAAGAAGGCAGAGCGGAATAAGTAAAAGTTTATTGAAAATTTAGTTGTAAACCTTCTTTAAGGCCTGAAAAGTTAAAGCGTTTGCAATTTTTCCTGCAATGCGGCACGATAGCCTGTCTGTGCTTTGTAAAATTATTTGTTGGCTGGTAAACAAAAATGTGTTTTGATTTTGTAAAAAAATTGTTGATGCCTATAAAAGGGTTTGTTTTTTTTTTTCCTTTAAAAGACATAAAGGCAAAAAATTATTGAAAAAAATTACTACCTGCAAGAATTGAAGACATGTATTTGGTCTCGTGAAAAAAATTTGTTTGTGGACCAAGCGCAACGGTGTTGAAAACACTACATTGAATTTACAAAGACTGGCATAATTTGGCGCGAAAGAATAAAATTACATTAATGCAACAATAAAACAAACTTTCTTACCCATCAACTATACTTATGGTGTTTTCTTTTCTGACAATAATGTTCCATATATGCTACCATTCGTGCGAGTTTTTGTTCCATTCTAAAAATATATGCAAAAATGTCAGAAGTTGTCGTTTTCCTTTCTAAACATGTTGCAACAATAAATGGCAAATTTGTTTAATTTCTTACCCGCAGTTTTAGCTGAGTGTGAGATAATACCCTTTTTTGCATCTGCGTAAAGTACTTTCTTATGCAAGCAAGTATTTTTTTTTCTTGTGTTTGCGGACAATTTGAGTTAATTGTGATTTTTAGTTATATTGTGATGGATATAAAAACTTTTTGTTTTTCGTTTGTTTTACTTTAATTAAATAATTATATATTTTTTTATCGCAAAATTTTTAAAAACAGCTGACTTTTTAATTATTGAAAATCAGTGCTGTTAACGCTTATTATAATTGTAAGAAAATGTTATGTTTAAAATTGCTACAAGCGTGGTGAATATCGCTTTTAGTACAAACTTTGCATTCAACATTTAATACGCTAAATACACATTAGTGTTGAGTGTAAAACGTAGCTATTATTTTGTTCCATTGTAATTTAGAAAAATGTATCACTTTCTAAGGCTTCGTGTAACCTAATAAATATATTACACAACTATAATGCATCATTATTTTTTAGAAAAGAAAACACCATTAATGTCGCTTTGCTTGTGGCGAAACAAGACTTTGTTAGTGTTTTACAAATAACTTTACCTACGTAAGAGAAGTGTTTGCAGCAATAAAAATCCATCGTCGCGATTGGAACAGAAACCAAAATATTTTTACAAACACAAAATACCAACAACTTCTTGTGTCTATTTTTTTTCTCAATAATTTCTGCATAAAGGTACGTCTTTTTAACGAAAGAAAAAGTGACCTTTTTTGAAGGCACCAAATAATTTTTTACACAAAAAAAAAAAAAAAACATATCGTCAGCTTATATCCAAACATTATTAGAAAATTTGAAATTGATTTGTTTTGTTACGATTCACATTACATATTATTTTAAAATTTTTAACTGCTACCTTAAAAATATCCAAGTTATTTACAAAATTAAAAATTACGTTTCATCAAAAATACATTTTTTTTTAACAAAAAATGTATAATCACACTCAAGAAAAAAATTAGCAGAGTTTTTAATTCTTTTTATAAGACCACATTAATATTTTTAAACGTCAAAACTGGGTAACTTGTGATTAGACTAAAAATTATTGCATAAGAAAAAGTAATAAAAGTGCTGTAAAATGATAAATGCCGTCTCCATATATGTACGTTAGAGCGACTCACCAAAAAAAGTGCTCGATGTACCCTCCTAAAAATGAA
Source organism: Pollenia angustigena (assembly GCA_930367215.1). Lineage (NCBI taxonomy): Eukaryota > Metazoa > Arthropoda > Insecta > Diptera > Polleniidae > Pollenia > Pollenia angustigena. The sequence continues at coordinate 240,822,309 of OV884059.1, read as the reverse complement.
CCTTGGACTTTTTTAAGATGCCATTTTAAATATTTTGGCTCCAGGGTTGACCTCTCGTGAGCTGGACCAGTTTGAAAAAGGGTCTATTTTTGCATGTTTTGTTACTTTAAGCATCTGTTTCCTTACCAACATATACAAGTTGGGTATCGTAAGAAAGGGGTTTTTAAGGCAAGTCCAACTGTATATACGATTTGTCCAAGGACGATCATCCATGTCCTTTTTTTTAAGGATTTTCTGTAAAAAAAAAACGGTTTTTGAATTTTTTGTTCGGGGTTGTTTGTAATAAAAGTGTTAAATTAACATATTTTAATTTTTAGTCGATTTAATTAAATACGTGTATCAGCTTTTTTTGAAATTCGTGCTAGTTCGCGTTTTGACAAATATGCAATGGGGTGGTAACCCTTCGTTTTAAATAGGGCAATATGGGTATCAAATTTTATCTTTTGCCAAGTATATCATCTTTGTATGTAAATAGTTTGGATTTGTGCAAATTAGATGCATTTTACACAGTGCTCTGGAATATATATAAATGCAATTTTGTAGTAACTCTTATATGATAGCGGATTTAGTTTCTAGATCATGTATGGATGAAAATAGGACTAAAGAAAGAAAAAAAAAAAAATTATCCGCGACTTTTTGGCGGCATATTTTTTTTCGCAAATTAAAAAAAATTCAGATCGTGCATCATTTCTTTTTTTCTTTCTTTAGTCCTATTTTCATCCATACATGATCTAGAAACTAAATCCGCTATCTTAATAGAGTTACTACAAAATTGCATTTATATATGTATATTCCAGAGCACCGTGTAAAATGCATCTAATTTGCACAAATCCAAATTATTTACATACAAAGATGATATACTTGGCAAAAGATAAAATTTGATACCCATATTGCCCTATTTAAAACGAAGGGTTACCACCCCATTGCATTTTTGTCAAAACGCGAACTAGCACGAATTTCAAAAAAAGCTAAGACACGTATTTAATTAAATCGATTAAAGATTAAAATATGTTAATGTGGCACTTTTATTACAAACAACCCCGAACAAAAAATTCAAAAACCATTTTTTTTACAAAAAATCCTTAAAAAAAGGACATGGCTGATCGTCCTTGGACAAATTTTATATACAGTTGGACGCGCCTTAAAAAACCTTTCTTACGATACCCAACTTGTATATGTTGGTAAGGAAACAGATTCGTAAAGTAACAAAACATGCAAAAATATACCCTTTTTCAAACTGGTCCAGCTCACGAGAGGTTAACCCTGGAGCCGAAATATTTAAAATTTCATCTTAAAAAAGTCCAAGGTTCATTTTTAGGAGGGTACATCGAGCACGAATTTTGCTTCCATACAACTTGAGTCGCTCTAATGTACGTATGTATTACAAAATTTATAATAAGTGTGACTATCAGCTTCTCCGTTATAGGACTGTTAGAAATTTTGAAATTTTGCAGCTTACCCCATTGCACTTCCAAACGCTAAAAAAAGGTCCTCAGATTTTTGTTTCCCTCAGACTGTCATCATTATTATGATAGTATACTTATAAGGTTTATTATATACCTTATGAAACATAAATAATATCTAGGTATGTATTTCCTTTTTAATAAATTTAAATAAAGTCGAACTTCCCTATAATGAATCTGTATGGGACCATACAATTTCTTAATTATAATATAAAAAGTTTATAATACAAAAGAAATATTTTTAATCTAAATTTTAATATATTTAATCAGGCTTAAGTTCATCAAATTTAATTTTTCATTAAATTATTTTTATGAAAAAAGGAATTTTACAACATGAAAATTAATTAAAAGTATCAATAACAATTCTTTTTTCATAAAAATAATTTAATGAAAAATTAAATTTGATGAACTTAAGCCTGATTAATAATATTAAAATTTGGATTAAAAACCATAAATAGTTCGACAAAAATAACAACAATACTAATTATTCAAAAGAAATATTTTTATTAGTTTATTTAAAATAATCTGTTTTTTATTTGGATTGCATTCTTCCAAGTGGCCCTTCATCAATATCCTGAAAAAGACAGTTACTCCTAATTTTTAGAATAATTGCCTTTTTTTATAAAGTAGTGAAATATAGACTGTTTAGCTTTATTTTGTGTTAATCCTTTAGAATTATTAAATTGTAATAATATCTTTCTTTGGAGAAGTACTACTTTGTCCAACATTTATGTTAACTTAATATGGGAGCTGCTATCAACACTACGCTTTCCTTCTTTTTATTATTTTTCAGAAATTACATAATTAAATATATACATGTTATGTTATATGAGTCAAATTTTTATTTGCTATATTTGTTCAGTGTAAAAAAAAATCGTTTTAAGGAGATCAAAATACTTTTTAATTAGAATGAAAAATATGGCTTTTTAAAATCAATTCGTAGCTTAATTAAACGAAGTTAAATTTTCTAGTTTAAACCACTACTTATTAGTAAAAAAACCAATAAAAAATTATCATATATAAGTTAACAGCGTCAATAATTTATAAACTGTCATTTGAAATATGAAACCGGCCTTCCGCTGCTTTCATATTGTATTGATTAACTTTGTATTTTAATTTTGCTTATGTTCAATTATATTGTATTTTAACTTTGTATTTTAAGTTTGCTTATGTTCGCTTATATTTTCACTTTGTATTTTAATTTTGTTTATTTGCTTGTATTGTATTTTTTGTTCAATGACTCGATTTGATGTGGTGAATATTTGTTTAGATTGCATTTTTGGTTAACCGTCAAATTGGGGGTATTGAACGAAAAATATTGATATAATTTATTTTTGTCAAAATTGTATTTTTTGTTTAACACACCGAATGTATAAAATAAAAATTGAAATAAAGTTTAGTTAGTTTTCTAACGGAACCCAAATCAACAAGTTGACTTGTTTTAATTTATATATCCAATTTTACCGGTAATTTAACACAAATATTTAATTATTTAATATTTTAAATGTTTGTTTCACTTAATACTTATATGATACGTCTTTTTGTTTCTGAAAATTACAAATTTATATAATGCAACATGCACAACTTGAAAAATAATAATAAATTCAATATTTTTTCCTTAAAAATATATCGGTTATCGCATTTTTAGCTGAAATATTTAAAATTGCTTATAAATCCCATAAACATTTTACAAAGTTTTCTGCTTTGCATGAAAAATTATGAAATGTGATGTTACAATATTCTGCATTTAAGATGACGGACGATATGTGCAGTTCTTTTAATTTTTTTTTTCAATAATGTTTTCTTACAAAAAATCCAACAGACACTTCGGCTGGTTGCCTATACCAAAAATATTTTACACAAACAAATACACACAGTTATTTCGAGCTGTGGTCATGCAAACTGTCAAGCAACAACAATATTACTAGTGAGGATCGTTTCTAAAACTTTTTTTTTCCTCATTTTTCATGACTGAAGAAAGGCAAAAATTGATTTTTCCTCAAAAACATGAATGAATTTGGCGAAATATTAACAATTCATTCATGACTGTCAAAAAAGTTACATATTTTACATTTTTCATTTATGAAAAAAATTCAAGAATGGTTGAATATGAGCGTTCACATTTGAATTTCTCTGAACTCTGCAAAAGAGTACCAAAAAGATCCCCTTACATTTTCTTTTTGACTAAAACCATGCATGCCTTATTTCATATTTCTGAAATTTCCCTTTTCCGCTTTCTGATTAATTTTTCTTACCACTGAAGTATTAACTATTTTAATATTGTAGTGGAGTTCATTGTGACACTACATAGGGAAAATGATTTGTAAAAAAAACGTTCAAATTTCGAAAAAGTACCAAAATTATATTTATAATATTTATACGAATTAGATATAGTCTGTATTTCTATTTTGGGGATTCACAAGATGTGCTTTTTAGTCATATTGTCATGTTATACTAATAGATATATTACAATAGTTTGCAAAAATTTTGAGAGTTGCTCACACGCTCATATTTTTTATTGTTTTTATTTTAATGTTAATTGCTTTGAAAGATAAATCGGATGCCAAAGAAGTTCTAAAATAATGGTTTTACCCGTTTACTCCCCAAAACGTGCGAATTTAAAAAAGTACCAGATAGCTGTCCGCTTATTTTTCTAATAAACAACGAGAAGTATTAAATATTTTTGGATCTCATAAAGTTTTAGTTTACCCATTTTTACCCTTTTTATCCTCTCAGATTTTAATAAAATATATACTGTGTACTTCTGTAAAGGCTAGTTAACACTATTTTACTTTGTATTAATACATGTCAAGAACTCAGGTAATATGAGAAAGTGAGTGCAATGTGTGATGCAAATGACAAGTATTACGAACAACAATTCCCAGTAAAAAAAATTTGGGTTTTTTGAAGCACCACAGAAAAAAGGCACATGCTCAAGGGCTTTAATTAGAGAGCTCTTATAAAGCAGTAAATGATAACGAATAAAACATACAAAAAAGCTGCTATTTTAGTGCTGACAACGAAGAGGGGTTTAAAGCGAAAAAAAAAATATATTATGGTTTACGAAAATGATTGAAAAAAGGCATTTAAACAAGTAAAAGTAAAACATTAATGAATATGTTAATATAGTCAGCCCTTTAAAAAGCACTCTAGGAGCGCTTTGTTTGCATGTTAAAAGAAGCGCTTATTGTCAGCAGAAAATAGTCCTCCAAACCGGGAACACCCCATACAAAAATCAGGCATCCCATCAGCAGGTTTGAAGCGATTTGAGGTATGAGTTCATACAAAAAACTGCTCCTTTTGAAGCACGTTTTTTACTGGGTTTGAAATCCAATACGACTTCATCCTTTTTTTGAAAATTTTCAACACAATAATACTTTTCATTTGATCATGGTTGCATTTTAACAAAAGCAGGTTCATGTGTGAATAGAAACTATATTGTTAAATTGGATTTTTTGAAAATCGCAAAAAAACTCATTAGATTTTTATCTCACAAAGTATTATGGAATACGTAAGACGTGTGTGATAGTTTAAACTAGCCTTTGGAAAATACCTTTCAAACGTTGTATTTTCAAATCGGTTGACAACTAGAGGAGGAAAGTGTTCTTAACTGTTTTTCCTTTGCAGATTAACATACTGATACTTGTATTTCTATAGTTTTATGCATTAAATTATTTGGCTCATTGTGCTAATTTGATAAGCTCAAATTGCGTCGGAAAATAAAGGCATAGCAACAAAATTTTGTTTCGAGTTTATTTACACAATATAACTATTACAATTCTTTTAACACTATAAGCCCCACTGGTCAATTTTTTGTACCATCTGTTAGTTGTTTTATCTTTTATAGCAAAAACAGTCAGACTCTTATTTTATACGCGCAGAAAAAACATCGTTAAGGTATGGTAAAGATCATAATGGTTTTTGAAAAATTTTCCTAAATTTGTTTTATTATTTTTAGAAATCTGTTTTCATTTATTACATAAATTTAAGTTGAAAAGCCGAAACTGACTAAGCTCTTTGCTGTATTAACTGATAACAATTATTATAACTGCCTGTTTAACGATTTCGAATCAACGTTCGCATAGAAAATTGTATTTAAAACAAAATTCTGAAATTTGCTTTTGTTTTAAATGTAATTTTCTATGCGAACGTTAACGTTCAAAATCGATGAACAGGCTGTAAATTATAAATAAAGCAAATTGTTTTTAGTTTCGTCTTTTCTTAACGGCGGCATGAAATAACCCCCAAAATATAACCCGCCAAAAGTTTGTACAGAGAACAACAAAAACGATTTTTGGGGGGTTATTTCGTTTTGTTTGGGGTGTTATTTCATTTTTTTAATTGGGGTATTATTTCATATGAAATTCTCATATGAAAAATCTTATGAAATAAAACCCCAATATATTTCTTGGGGGGATTATTTCATTTTTAAATTTATAATGAAAACGTTTTTGGGCGCAAGGATTTATCCACTTTGGTATACAGAACACCAGCTTCTATAAATAAAGCTACCCTACATAACCGGCAATGACTTTTTCTATATGGTATACTAAACACCGGCTTCGCTAACTAAAGCTTCTCTGCGTAGCCGGGTCGAGTCTGTATTTTTATACTATAGAAGAGAAAATCCTGGAGCTATGAAGAGAAGCTTTAGTTAGCGAAGCCGGAAAGGCTTAGTTGGCGAAGCTTGTGTTTGGTATATCATATCACGATATCTATCGCGTGATTCTTGAAAGTAAAACTGTATAATTAATTGTGTTACATATATTGGGCTCTTATTTCATTTTAGAATTTGGGGTTTTATTTCATATGAAATAAGCCCCTAAAAATTAGGGAATTATTTCATTTATGTTTGGGGCGTTATTTCATTTCGTTGGGGGCTTATTTCACTTTTAAAATTGGGGCTTTATTGCATATGAAATAAGGTCCACGCATTGGGAGATTATTTCAATATTTTTTTGGGGGGTTATATTTTGGGGGGTTATTTCATGCCGCCTTTCTTGACACACAACCATTAATGATGGGAGAATTACAACTAATTGTAGTGAGAAATGTAAGAAAAGATAAACTCGCTGTTTATTTTTGATTTTTTGTTTCAGCTTTGATTTCGTTGCAAATTAGCCTTGAGTGTTTGTAATTCTCATTCACTCTGTATTTTTATTTGCAGGTTTCCTGATCATCTGGCCTAAACAACTAGTGAAATGCGCTTATCCTCCAACAATAAATTTCAGTGTATTAAGCAAGAATTAAAATTGGGAATTCAGCTCAACAAACAAAATATTATTAATAACAAATTATTATACACTTAAGGTAAAACCTTAACAACAAATAAAAATATGCATACATACATTTTGTTACGGTAAGTAGTATTTTATTGGTTTTTCACCATAAAATGTTGGCCTCTCTTGAAACATTTAGTATAAATGAATTTAACAGTATAATGCTTAGGAAATGCTAAATATGTGAACATTATGTCTGTTTATATATGTAAGTATGTAAACATTAAATCTGTTATTTAAAAATGTCATTCGTCAAAAAAAGTAAATTAAAAAATTTTATTTCAACATAAGAAGAACAAAAGAGAATTAAACAGATAATGAAAGACATGGAAAGAGAATACTGAATTATTTCTAAAGATAATCATTCAGTTGTAGTAATCGATTCAAGAACCAAATTATGGCTTATTTCGGTCAAATTATAGTAAACTTAAACCATAGTATGTCCATTATTCAACCATACTATGGTTGCCTGCAAGCATTGAAATTGTTAAAATCCAACAAAAGTATGTTGCTCTTCGAATGGGGTTATATCCAACCATTTTTTTAGCGTGTAAAACGTTTATTTTTGTAGTTCAAAAAAATAAAATTTTATTTTAATAAATAAAATAGCGGCCTTAAGCTTTCTTAACATTTTGTCAACAAATGGCTTTTAAACGATGGTCTTAACCTTTGGCGAATCTAGTATTAAAACAGCCAGATAGCACTGAAAGATTTCTTTTTATTTACCAAGAATTTTTGTTTTGTTGAATTTGTAATAAATAATTTTCTCTCTCTGCTTTATAAAAAATATTTGTAGTGCATAAACAAATTCTTAACTATTTTCTTTGAATTATTTCCATTTGTATGAACTTGTTCAAAATGAAATTTTTAAATAACAATACAAAACATAAATAAAAGTGAATGTTTAAATAATATTTATAGGCCAGAGCAACATGAATAAATAAATAATAGATTTAAAGAAAATATGCTTATCATGAAGGCAAATAGAGTAAAAAGTTCAAATGCACACAATATATTCAATACGGTCGTTTGTTTTATTCGTTCAAACGTATAAAACATGGTCTCGTCCCCTGGTGTCAATAAGCTGAGTTTGATTCATGTAATGCCCGTTCCGTGTGGCTTGAAAATTTTGTTTCCCCTACAAAGAATTTTATCAGAACTAATTATTTAAGTACTATTTAAATTTTGATTATTTAATGGATGTTACAAATAATAAATAATTTTTTTCTATATGTGAATTTGTATTATTTCACTTTTATTATTGTACTAGCATTCAGCCCGCTACTTCGTTAGTGCCTCCTTTTCCTTTGTGGACATATTTTTATGTCAAAGCTTATTAAAAAAATACCAGTTGTAGAAACAAAACGCTAGAGAAAAATATCAAATTTCCCGTATTTAATTTTTTGGGTACTATTTCTTTCCCCCATTAAAGTATCAAAAATTTCAGTATTGTAGTGGAATTAATTATGGCCATTAAGTACGAATATGTCAAAAAATGGAGAAACATGTTTTTTTTAAAAAAGTACCAAAAATAGTTACAATTTTCATCCCTTAAATGTTCGAATTTCGAAAAAGGACCAATATGGTATTCGTATTTTTTTTGATAAATTTCGCATGTGGTTTTAACTTTGTTTCTATGTTTACTGGTTCAAAAGATAGATGGAGTGTCAAAAAAGACCCACAATTCAGGTTTTTTCTTTTTACTCCCTAATAGGTCAGAATGTCAAAAAGTACCAGACACCGGTCGGCTTATTTTTCTAAAGATCAACGATAAGTATTACATTTTTTTAACTCTTTAAGTTTTGGAGATATAAGGTTACCGAAACCTTTTGATTTTGAGCCATTTCGGGTTAAAACTATCAATTTGTATGAATGAATTAAAATAAAAATCAGTCTGAGTACATCACACGATGTAGTTTGACATCAGAAGCCTTCTCAACTGCCTTTGCTCGATTTGTAGCAAAGCGTGGCCAAATCTTTTATGTCTGATAATGGAACACATTTTCTAGGTGCAATAAAGTCTCTTTTAAAAGAATTTTCCTTATTTCTTAAGGTACGTTCAGACCTAACAAATAGTTGAAGAAAAAAATCCAAAAAGCGTGACCAGTTAATTGATAAAATTTTAGCTTTATTTTAAACGATATTTATTGATTTACTTAACTTTATTTGTATTTGTAATCTAGAAACTGTTAGATGATGTTTGATCTAGCCAATCGTTTTTCAAAAGCATAAATATTTTTAATAAAACTAGTAGTTACGTGTAGGACGCCAAATATTTAATAGGTGTGAATATAGCTTTAGGCAAACTGACAAGTAGATAAATATACTATTCATTGATCTGAGTGGAAGTTCATTCCGCCAATTGCAGTGAATAAATGTGGTGTTGGGTGATCGCCATGTAGATTAAAGTTTACCAACGTATGTAGGCATTTGCTTATTGTAAATTCGAGCAACGCCAAATATTTTTTGGCTAAAGAGCCGCAGTTTTTAGAAAGAATAGCCGCTTTACTGTCAGGATTAATCCTGTTTTATCTATATTTATTTATTAGTGCTGGGATACTATCCATATTTTCTACTACCGATATTTATCGATAGCTCAGATTTCACTATCTATACTATCGATATTACTATCGACTGAATATTTGTACTTGTGCGGGAAAACCAACTAGTTTTTTATCAATTGCAATTGCATTTCTGTTTGCATATTTTTCAACAACATAACAAATGTATTTGACATTACAGTCCCTATGCAAACATATACAAATACCGATGAAAAAACACAGCTTAACAATCCATACGAGCTGCCATCCTTGTTGTTTGTATTTGTTGCTGTAATTCAGAGCGAATTAATAATAGCAAGAAAAATTTACGGCAAAAAACTGTGTGTGTATAGATGCTGTTTCATGTCTTCAGAGATGTGTTTTAAATAATAATAATATCGATATTGATATTTTCCTATCGATGCGAGTGTAAGACGGCAAATCCATCTGAGGAGATCGAGTGGTTGCGATCGAAACATGTCATGGTAACCTGCCGGCCAGGGTTCGAGCCCGAGCCACGTCAAGAATGAAAGATTATCAATAACAATTTTAATTAATTTTCATGTTGTAAAATTCCTTTCTTCATAAAAATAATTTAATAAAAATTAAATTTCATGAACTTAAGCCTAATTAAAAATATTAAAAATTTCGATTAAAAACCATAAATAGTTCAACAAAATAACCACAATACTAATTATTGTTAAAGCTAAGGCACGAGCTCTATGTGTACATTTGTCCTTCAAGTTGTGCTGAAAAAGGTCAACAGAAAAGAGAAAGACAAAGTGAAAAAACAAAAAATGTACTTGGACTTCAAGAAAAATTCTTGACGAAAGTACGAAAAAACAGAAGTAAAGGAAAAAACATGTAAAATCAAATAAAATGGATAATCATTCAGGAAAGCAAATTTCGATCTACCAAACGTTAAAATACAATTTGGTTTAAGGATTGATGTTTGACTAGTGACGTCAGCAGTCGTCGATGGCTGCGAGTGTAAGACGGCAAATCCATCTGAGGAGATCGAGTGGTTGCGATCGAAACATGTCATGGTAACCTGCCGGCAAGGGTTCGAGCCCGAGCCACGTCAAGAATGAAAGATTATCAATAACAATTTTAATTAATTTTCATGTTGTAAAATTCCTTTCTTCATAAAAATAATTTAATAAAAATTAAATTTCATGAACTTAAGCCTAATTAAAAATATTAAAAATTTGGATTAAAAACCATAAATAGTTCAACAAAATAACCACAATACTAATTATTGTTAAAGCTAAGGCACGAGCTCTATGTGTACATTTGTCCTTCAAGTTGTGCTGAAAAAGGTCAACAGAAAAGAGAAAGACAAAGTGAAAAAACAAAAAATGTACTTGGACTTCAAGAAAAATTCTTGACGAAAGTACGAAAAAACAGAAGTAAAGGAAAAAACATGTAAAATCAATTAAAATGGATAATCATTCAGGAAAGCAAATTTCGATCTACTAAATGTTAAAATACAATTTGGTTTAAGGATTGATGTTTGACTAGTGACGTCAGCAGTCGTCGATGGCTGCGAGTGTAAGACGGCAAATCCATCTGAGGAGATCGAGTGGTTGCGATCGAAACATGTCATGGTAACCTGCCGGCCAGGGTTCGAGCCCGAGCCACGTCAAGAATGAAAGATTGTCAATAACAATTTTAATTAATTTTCATGTTGTAAAAATTCCTTTCTTCACAAAAATAATTTAATAAAAATTAAATTTCATGAACTTAAGCCTAATTAAAAATATTAAAAATTTGGATTAAAAACCATAAATAGTTCAACAAAATAACCACAATACTAATTATTTTCGATATTTGTAGACTATCGATAATATCGATAGTACTATCGATAGTTTCTCAGCACTAATAAACATAAAAACGTTTTTGCTGTGTATCTGCTCCTAAAACTTAAGAACCGCTGGACCGATTGACATTAAACTTTGACAATAAATTAGTTTAGTTCGGATCCAGGCACGATTTGGCTGAAATTTACAAAATCTATTTATTAAACAAGAATAAGTTACCTGATAGTATTTAAACAAAAATTTTCCAGTATTTGGGCCGCTATTACGGTTCACAACTCTACTCAGTTGAGTTGTAATTTTTTAATTTTTGTATTATGGTTTACAACTTAGCTTAATTGCGGCGATTCAATATAAAAAACCTTTAAAAATAAGTGCACGCACGGCTGCAACGTTTGTCCTTTGAAATTTGAAGCAAAATATACTTTGATATAAATAAATTCATATACATTGTATATAGTACGAATATTTCTTCCACAAAAAAATCAAAACCCAAAGAAGGAAATAAACAAAATATTATAAAAATGTTCATATTATTCGAATGTGTATTCTAACTGCCTGTTTTTAGAAAACGTAGACAAGTGAGGGAGTGAGAAATTATATTGAAAACAACAATAAAAAACGAAAATCTGTTTTCAATATAATTTCTCACTCACTCACTTGTTTACGTTTTCTAAAAACAGGCAGGCAAGTCAAATAACAATCCTCACCATGAGAAATAAATTCGCAGATTCAAAATATTATAATTTAAAAAGGTTCTTAACTGAACAAAATGGTGTCTTTTAGTAAACCGAAACAAGCTAAAAAAATTCTCCGAAATTGTTTACCAATTAATGCATAAATCAAAAAGAAAATCCGTTTTAATTTAAAATTTATTTAAGAGCATAAAACGATAAATTGATACTATTAATCTGTTTACTGGTGCAAGTTAAATTAATTTGTAAATCAATATCACAAATTTTTTAATTGGAATAAACGTTATTTTCTGTGTAGTGTTGACATATCGAAACAAAAACAATAAGAAAGTAACAAATAAAATTTCCCTTGTTTTATGCTGTTTAATTACCATAACTTCCAAAATAGTTAGTTGGAATTGGTTCAAAGGACGTTAAGGGATAATCAGGATTTATTATTTTGAGTAATTAAGGCTTAGAAAATATTGTAATTTTTAAGTATCGGCGACACTGTTGGACGCGGCGTACAGCTAGTCGACTTGAGATTATAGCCAAGCCAGGATATTCAACCATTAAATTGTCCCTGACGGGGTATACATATGTACCCTAAGCAGTGCTGCCAATTTAGCCATTTAGTGGCTAGATTTAACAATTTTTCTAGCCATTTTTCAACTTGTTAAGCCATAATTTTTTTTTGCCGTTTTTCTTTTATAAGAATAATTCTTATTTTATTATACAAATTTATAAAAGTAAAATAAACATTTTGAACAATTAAAACGCCTTTAATTTAAATCACAACTTTTACAAATGTTGAAAATCGCTATAAACTTTGACGCTGAAACATCTTTCAAAATAAAGGAACAGTATTCCACTATTGAATTTATAAAATGGGCCAACACAAACATCGCTGTTTCTTTCTGGTTGCAAGTATTTCAATAAAGGGATGCAGGCGGTAACAAAATTGTTTTAGAAATTTCAGAGTTGACCATAAAGTTGATCTCACTTCCATGGTCTAATGCTGAAGTAGAGAGGGTGTTTAGCCAAGTAAACATCGTTAAAAGTAATTTGAGAAATAGGTTACATTAAGCAAATGTTAATTCGATTTTATCAATTAGGTAAATATTTTAACCATAACAATACAATATTTATACCACCACCACAATAGTGGAGAGGGTACTATGCGTTTGTGCTTTACGCATACCGATTAACTCAAATCAATTTCTTAGTCGAATTAACGATGTTTATCCGGCTGGCTGGCTGTCCATGTAAGCCTTGTGCGCATAGTACAGGTCGCAATTTAGAGATTATTTGATAAAATTTGGTACAAAGGTTCTAATGTGGTGTAGGGTATCATAAAGTCGGGTTTAACCGACTACACTTTCTTACTTGTTTTTTATTGTAGATCTGGACTCCAAAGGTTGGGTAAATGTTGTCGTGATTATGATTTACCTTCACATTATTTAAAACTTATGATTATTTGAAACTAATGAGTGATTCCTATGAGATGAACAATAACGACATCGAATTTTTTTAATATTTTTTAATTTTAATTTATTTTAATATTAATTATTCTTATTTAACAAATTGATCTTAACTCACAATTTCATTGTTAACAACTTTAAATTAATTATTTCTGGTTTGTTATTGAATTTTAATGTGTTTTTATTTAAAAAAGCTTTTAGCCATTTTTTAGCCCATTTTTAGCCATTTCTTTCCGTAAATTTAGCCATTTTTGGTCACCAAGTTTTAGCAACACTGACCCTAAGTCCCTAATGTTTCGAGGGTTTCTTCGTACAGAAACTAAATATAAAAGTTCTCTTTCGTCTGCCGGACAACTGTAGTGTCCAGCAGGCGAAAATCATCATCAATATGAGACTTATAGTCACTCATGACGTTATTTTATTAAAATATTTCTATTAAATCTGTTAAATTTTGTTACGATACTGGCACCAATAAAACAATGAATGAAGATTAAAGTCTATTCAGGGAGAATAACAGCAAGATACTTTAATTAATAAATAACCACATTTTAACTTTTGATGGTGAAGGTTTTTGAAAAAAAAAAAAAATATAATTAAAACAATTTTTATTAAATCCTGTAATAGAATTGTAAGAATATGTTTCAGTATTTATTTAATTTTATTTGAATATGATCTTTGTTGTTTAAATAGAAAATTTAAATAACGTTTAAGAGCCACTTTTTGGGTTTGAGATTAAAGTTAATTTAACAATTATTAGTATTGTGGTTATTTTATTGAACTATTTATGGTTTTTAATCCAAATTTTTAATATTTTTAATTAGGCTTAAGTTCATTAAATTTAATTTTCATTAAATTATTTTTATGAAGAAAGGAATTTTACAACATGAAAATTTATTAAAATTTATTGATAATTTTTCATTCTTGACTCAATCTGGGCTCGAACCCAGGTGTTTAAAAAAAAAAATTTTAATTAATTTTCATGTTGTAAAATTCCTTTCTTCATAAAAATAATTTAATGAAAATTAAATTTAATGAACTTAAGCCTAATAAAAAATATTAAAAATTTGGATTAAAAACCATAAATAGTTCAATAAAATAACCACAATACTAATAATTGTTAAAGCTAACGCACGAGCTCTATGTTTGCATTTGTCCTTCAAGTTGTGCTGAAAAGGTTAACAAGAATAAGAAAGACAAAAAATTAAAAAACAAAAAAAATATGTACTTTGAACTTCAAGAAGAATTCTTGACAAAAGTACGAAAAAACAGAAGTAAAGGAATAACATGTTAAAATGAATTAAAATAGATAATCATTCAAAGCAAATTTCGATATACCAAAGGTTGAATACAATTTGGTTTAAGGATTGATGTTTGACTAATGACGTCAGCAAACGTCGATGGCTGCGAGTGTTAAACGGCAAGCCCTCTGAGGAGATTGAGTGGTTGCAATCGAAACATGTCAGGGTAACCTGTCCGTAAACACCTGGGTTCGAGCCCAGATTGAGTCAAGAATGAAAAATTATCAATAAATTTTAATTAATTTTCATGTTGTAAAATTCCTTTCTTCATAAAAATAATTTAATGAAAATTAAATTTAATGAACTTAAGCCTAATTAAAAATATTAAAAATTTGGATTAAAAAGTTAATTTAATTCTAAAATTAGCTTATATAGAATGAAAAAATTATATAAAAGTGCTAAGCAATTAATCATATTTTAAAATGTATTTTTTGTTTATATTTTTGCAAAAGTTCTTTACGTTAAACATGTGTATGTTAACAGTTTAAGTTTAGGTTTAAGCCATCACCGTTGGCCGCTTGAACTAACAAAAAATTTAAAATAATACAACTCAAAAAGTAAATACGCAGATTAAAGTTTATTTAATCGCTAATCTCTAACCCAAAAAGTGGCTCTAAATGAAATAAAATATAGGCAATAAAACAAAATGTTCCTTCGAGGACTTTAAAATCTACAATTCCAAGCAAATACATAAAAAAATACAAATTCCCTTTTAAGTCAACTACAGAAGTGTAAATAAATATCTTACATAATACGAATACGCATATTTTGTTCTTAGCAAAATTAATTATAAATCTCCTACTGTGAAGTCTTTGTTAAAAGTCATTGGAAGCCTGTGGAATAACTTTATGTATAAATATTGTAAGTAAAAGAAATCCATTTCAAAAATATGCAAGTTTATGTTAAAAAGTAATGTGGCCTTTTTAAAGGCCATCAAATATATTGTTCACCCTGAATGATAACAACAAGTAGGTTTTTCTTACGCAAAATAATTCCAGATATCCTTGCATGACTTCCGATATGTATGTTCGTTAACACTGTGTTATGCAGATATTTACAGACATAAGAACAAACTTTTTGCACATATTTGCACGTATGAAGTTTAAAAATATTAAAATTTTCTTTTCATTTGTGGAACTTTTAAGTTAAATATATTTACTTGAAAATATTTCGCAGCAAAGGCACTGAAATAAAAACGACGTCAGTGGAAACAATTTTTTTTTTAATACAAAATTAGTTTTGGCTTAAAATTAATTTACGCATATGTTATGCATAACAGCTATACAATTATTTTGAAAGAATGAAAAAAACATAGAATTTTAATTAAAATAATAAGGCTGATATTCGCTCTATTATACTCGATTATTCTCTGTTGCATAAATAAAGAAACTTCTTACAAATTCTTCTTCAATTACACTACGTGACAAAATTTCAACAAAGTCGTGACCAAATGAATCTGACAGCTAATGTAAAATTTTTGAAGATATTTGGATTTCAGTCACAGCATCTTTTTTAAAAACAAAAATAACGGTTATTTGGGATTATCTCAAAAACTGTTCTACTTTTGATTCTTTCGGATTCAGCGGAAAATTTTACACAAAGCCTAGGTGTCAAATTCATTAGGTCAAAAAATTGTCACGTAGTGTTATTAAAATATATAACTGTAGTGATGTTATGAATATTTGTATACATACATATGTCTCACCAACTATTCGCTTATTTACTTAATTACATATGGGTTCGTATTCGCAAAATTATGCGAATACTTTGCAAATAAGTTTAAAAAATAAATAACACTGGTTTAGTCAAAAAATACCAAGAACACCACATGCCTAGATAAGTTAATTGGGACCTCGTGAACACGAAAATCGCTGTAGTTTTTTTTCCTAAGTACCGTTTTTTAGATAACGGTACTTTCTCGTTTTTCGGTGTATGGTCCCACTCAAACCCTCTGGGAGCCCAACCAAAAAGTCCGGTCGAAATAAATGGCATATCGTTAGAAAGGTAATCGAATGCCTTTTAAATCGATATGCTACAAATTTCTATCTGATAAGAAATGGCTGAGTAATGGCACCTCAAAGTTCATAAAATGTCTATTTTTTACGTTTTTTTCAAAATTTTTCATTTTTATTTCGTTTTTTTACTACGTTATATTAAATATCTGGAATGTTTTATTTCTTAACCAAATAGTATATTTAATTATTAACATTTTAAGCGTAATTTGAAAAAAATCGGATGAAAAATAAAGTTTTTAAGCATTTTGTGGAACGACAATATTTTCATCTCATATAAAATTCCGTGTTTTTTAAATCCATCAGTTTTAACGTAGTATACCGTCATTCACCGCTAGTGGTGGTGGAGGTTATAAAACATACTGACGTTCCGCCCTACCGCGTATGAGTAACATTTAATTTTCGATACGCGTAACATACGCCCTGAGACCATAATTTGGAGAGTGTGTATGTAAAAATGAAGAAAAATTTTTTTTTTATTTATTTGTAATTTATTTATATTGTAAGAGATAAAGTTTGATATATTTTTTTGTATTTAATTAAAAAATTTTTTAAAATGTCATTTATTGTTAAATTTGTTACAAACTGTTGAAAATTTATAAAATAAGAAAAGAAAAAAAAAATATATTTTGCTTCAATTATGAGAAACGGCAATATTTAAATTAATAACATTTTAAAAAATTCAACAAAAAGTGCTAAATGTAATTAAATATTATTTAACTTTTTTTACGCTAAACAAAAACCTCTCACATGTGGCATTTTTTATTGGAGACAAATTAAAACTGTATATTAAAAATTTTAAATTATTTAAATCATTAAAATGAGGCTTCTACTGAAAATAGTACACAACACATAAATGGGTAAAATTTAGCATAATTGAGGTGGTTGCTTTCAAAACTTGACCATTCCACTTTCGATAGAACAGATTTTTTTTATGAAATCAGCGAAAATAATATATTGCCAAAACTCAATAATTACACCAGAAAATTAGAAGAAAAGGCATGATTTCGTTAAAAGAAGACTATTCCAGTTAAAAATGACTTCCTAAAAAAACTATTTTCTCAAACTGTGAAAAAACCCAAAAGTGGAATAGTTAAAGTTTCGAAAGAAACTTCTCAATTAATGTAATAACCAGGGCAAGGAAGTTCATGCACTTAAAATCGCAAAATATGCGCATAAAACATGCACTAAAAATCGTAAAATATGCAAAAATAAAAGTAAAAAATATGCATTAAAAATATATTTATTTAACCATATTTAACAAAAAAAAAAAAAAAACATAAATACATTTATTAGTATTGTGGTTATTTTGTTGAACTATTTATGGTTTTTAATCCAAATTTTTAAAAAGGTCAACAGAAAAGAGAAAGACAAAGTGAAAAAACAAAAAATGTACTTGGACTCCAAGAAAAATTCTTGACGAAAGTACGAAAAAACAGAAGTAAAGGAAAAAACATGTAAAATCAATTAAAGTGGATAATCATTCAGGAAAGCAAATTTCGATCTACCAAATGTTAAAATACAATTTGGTTTAAGGATTGATGTTTGACTAGTGACGTCAGCAGTCGTCGATGGCTGCGAGTGTAAGACGGCAAATCCATCTGAGGAGATCGAGTGGTTGCGATCGAAACATGTCATGGTAACCTGCCGGCCAGGGTTTGAGCCCGAGCCACGTCAAGAATGAAAGATTATCAATAACAATTTTAATTAATTTTCATGTTGTAAAATTCCTTTCTTCACAAAAATAATTTAAAAAAAATTAAATTTCATGAACTTAAGCCTAATTAAAAATATTAAAAAATAAATACATTTTATTTAGTTTAAAAAGTAGTAGTAGATAAAGATATATTTACATATATAAATAAATAAGTTTTTTTAAGTTATCAAATGTAAAATTCATTCTATTTGTTCTTAAAACAGTTTTAAGCATTAAAAATGTTCGTTCGACATCAACCGATGTAATAGGTGGATATTTAAAAGTGGTCAACTCCTTTGTAGAATATTCATTGTCTACAATTTTTTCTTTACTGGAAGGTAAATTAAAAATATTACCAATTTCTTTTTCATTCTTTTTCAAAACTGCATAAATTTTGGCTTTTATTTTTTCGCCGATTTGACCTTCTACTTTTCTTATTTAAATGACAGCGTCATCAACGAGTTTAACCGAGGTGTTCAATGATTTAAGCCCCTGAAGTTCGGTTATTGTCTCGACTAGAAACCCATTGTTTAAGTGTATAAATATAATTGAGCCTTTTTATTAGGTACATTTAAAATATTGTTTACTTTTTTATCGCGACTGCATTATTTTCGTTAAAATTTTTTACCACATCCTTAAATTCTTCAAAATTTTTGGCATAATACTCAACTGCCTGCAACCAGGTACCCCATCTTGTTATACACGGTTGAAACGCAAAGGTGACTTTAAAAAATTTCATGCATGGCATGAGCTTAGCATGTGACATGTAACATTTTTGAGTAAGATTTCTTAAAAAAAAGGTCAAGTAGAGCAAAATTTTATTAAAGGATTCTAAAAGAGAAATTGAATCTTTGAAAGTTCGAGCTATTGAAGCATGATCCACCTTTTCCAACTTTACAATATTTAATAAAAATTTGTGTTTACTCTGTTCTTCTTCTGCATTCAAGATCCCAATTACGTAGACAACGAAACGTCCTTCAGTGTCCATTGCTTCGTCAATAGACAACCACAAATTATGTCACTTAATTCTTTCAACAACGTCACATAGTTGTATAGTGTACAACTTGGCGATATAAGTTTTTATAAGGGTTGTTTCCGTAGGAATGGTTTCATTGTTATATTTGTTTAAAAAAATTCTATAATTTTGTTTGATTAGCTAATAAAGAGGTATATCTGCAGACACCAGAGCATTATACAATTCAAAACTAAATTTGCTAGTCTTATCCCCAAAAGTTGATTTTCTTGAAATTAAAGTTTGCGAAACGTTTTCATAAATCGTAAATCTTTGTGTTTCTGGCTTTGAAGGTGCTGATTTACTTGAAATTTTTAAATGAAACACCATTTTGTAAACTTTGCAAAAATGTACTTTTCCCTCTATTTTGAAGACTCAAAAACACACTTATTTAAAAGATTATTTTTTGATATTTTTTCTTTTGGCATTTATTTCCTTAAAAACAATTTATTTTATTAATACTTTTTGGATTTTAGGTCATACTTCTTACACCGTTAATCAAAAATATTATGTTGAGTTCTAGTTTTTCTTCGCCGAACATTATTTTTATTTGCTGTTTCTTCAAGTAAAAAAAACCGCGAACAAAATGAAATGTCAAAAACTGTTTTATTGTGACGTCTACAATTATGTGCACAATTATACAAAAGAAACAAGGTGAATTTAAAATAAAATGTAGGTAATTCAGTACCAAACACCAATATGTTGTTTTTAGCAGATTTTTCCATACTATTTTGACTGTTTGACAGCTTCAGGGCTGAAGCAACTATGACCAGCTGATTCACTGACTACACCTTATAATGAATTCGCCTTGAACAGAAAGATATTTCTAAACAAAAAACTAAGAAAAGAGCAATTTTTTTTATAAATATTACAAAATATGACAAAAAATGTGAATTTATAACAAAATATGACAAAAAATATGCATTTATATCAAAATATGCAAAAACATGCATTTAAAGCAAAATATGCAAAAATATGCACAAACAAATTGATGCCATTTTACTGGAAATATTGTGATTCGCAAAGATATTAACTTTAGGTGGGTCTCGGAGTACCGACAACAAACATGCATTTGCATGAAGTCCCTTGCCCTGGTAATAACTAAACACACATTTTGGTTAATTAAAAATTGTTAAATTGCTGTTCAAGTTTCGTAGATAATTAAAAATTTAAAAGAAATGCTCTAAAAAGATATATTTGTTAACAAATTTATACCCAGTAAAAACTTCGCCTACAAAATAATGTGTTGAGTAATCAGAAAAACATAATAGCACTACTTACAATTCTACATAAAGAACCAATGAATTTTACATGGGATGTCCCAAAATGAACGCATTCAAAAGTAAGTTATTTTTTTTTTACCTACATACAACCAGAAAAAAGTAGTTGTAGAAGTTGTTATAGATGTGGGTATAGAACAAAGCTACTAAATATTGAGTGTAAGAAGCTATTCATTTTGAAAAAGTAGGCGAAGTTTTTACTGGGTACTATTAATTTCAATTGTTAGGATTTAATAAAACATTTGTTTGTAGTATTTTGCTTGACATTACATTTAATCTTTTTTTATACCCTCCACCACAATTAGTTGTGAAGAGGGTATATAAAGTTTGTCATTCCGTGTGAAACTTTTTTATTATTCATCTCAGACCCTATAAAGTATATATATTCTGGGTCCTTGAGTAATTTTAAGTCGATTTAGCCATGTCCGTCTGTCTGTCCGTCTGTCTGTCCGTCTGTCCGTCTGTTAAAAACACGCTCACTTTCGAAAAACTCAAAAGAAATAAACAAACTTGGTGTCAAATTGCTTGTAGTTATCCTAAGCAGTTTGGGATTGAAATCCAGCAAAATCGTTTCAATAGGATATGAGCTATGAATCAAAATGTGGAACCACCACCTAAAAAATATTGATAATTTTGTTACAAAAACTAACATACATGGTGGAAAAATGCACAGAATGATATAAGATTTCGCAACAGTTCGTTTTATTTAACAAGAAATCACGCTGTAAAATTTCTTGAAGATCTGTCCATGATTTACCCTAGGCCCCAAATAAGCCCTTCTCCCGGAAAAGAGTATAGTAAGCCTAAAACCCTAACTAACAATGCTATCATAACAGATTTTGGCACGTCACAGTTAAATAGGACTAGAAATGAAACTGCTAAGTTTCGTGAAGATCGGTCCATAATTTACCATAGGCCCCATATAAAACCTACTTCCAGAAAAGAGTTTAGTACGCCTAAATCCGTAAAAAATAATCCTATCATAACAAAATTTGAAACATCAAAATTTTTTAGAACTAAAAATAAGACTGTGAAATTTCGTGAAGATCGGTCCATAATTTACCATAGGCCCCATATAAACCTTACTCCCGGAATACAGCTTAGTACGCCTAAAAACGTTAAAAAGAATGCTATCATAACAAAATTTGGTACATCACAGTATTATTGAACGAGAAATTAGACTTTAAAATTTTGTGAAGAACGGTCCTTTATTTACCATAGGCCCCATATAAACCTTACTCCCGGAAAACAGCTTAGTTAACCTAAATACGTAAAAAATAATGCTATCATAACAAAATTTGGAACATATAAGTTTTACAGAACTAGAAATACGACTGTGAAATTTCGTGAAGATCAGTTCATAATTTACCCTAGGCCCCATATAAACCTTACTCCCGGAAAACAGCTTAGTACGCCTAAAAACGTAAAAAATAATGCTATCATAACAAAATTTGATACATCACAGTTTTATAGAACTAGAAATGACACTGTGAAATTTGGTGAAGATCGGTGCATAACTTACCATAGGCCTCATATAAAGCCCACTCTGGTAAAATAATTAAATACGCGGTAAACTTTCTTCCAGTTTAGCTTCATATGGCCAGAAAAATGTTATGCAATTTTGTGATATACGGTCCATAATTTTCCTTAGATTCCATTTCAGCAGCCTTCTGAAATTTACTGCAAACGCTTAAACTAATTGCACCGCTGTATTGAAATTTATGTTTTTTACTACCAGAAATCGTTCTCAGAATTTGGGATGATTGGTTCATAGCTTAACATGGCTTTTATATAATTTGTTCTCTTGAAAATCATTTAAGTTCATCTTAAACTGATATTATACTCAAACTTTTTAAAATTGACTCTGATTGTCGATCAATAATTTTATATAGGTCTAAACCGCAACAAATTTTAATGCAGATGTCTGTTTTTACAAAGATTATAATAATAAATAGACATCATACAGATTTTAGTCCTAAAACAATCGAAGTGTCGGTGGAGGGTATCAAAGATTCGGCACAGCCGAATATAGCACTCTAACTTGTTTTAATTTAGTTTTCTTAAGAGAAATCGGAATTAAGCACTAATCACAACAAAATCGAGTTTATTATACGAACATTTAAGTGATTTTCTCATTACTTCAAATTGACATGATTTAGTATAAGTATAAATTTTAAGTACTTTGCGTAATTCTAGGTCGATTTAATTATGTCTCTTTGTCTGTTGAAATCACTTTTACCATCGAAAGATTCTACGGAAAAGAAAAATCCTGCTGTCAAATTTTTTCTCGTTCGCCTTAGCAATTCGGGACTAAAATCCAATCCAATACATTCAGTATAAAAGCGTTATGAACCCAAATCTGGAATTTTTGTAAAAAAAATTAATGGGCAAAATGCACACTTGTTATGAAACTTTACAAAAACTCGTTTTATATGATAATAGATCATACCCCATATCCAAACAAATCTAACTTTTGTACTTTTGTGATTTAAAAGAAAATCATAGAGAAAAATAGAAATAACACTGTGCCACACATTTTCAACAAAGTCTTGACCAAATGAATCTGACACACTTATGGCCATTTTCTCATTAGGCGATTATCTTTTTTCCCAACGAAAAACTGCACATTAAAGAAATTTGGTTTTCTCAATGTCTCATTTGCTTCGTTTTAATCGCAAAGCTAACCGGCACTAATCTGCCAATTATTTATTTTCCTTTTATTTTCCGTACAGATAAATTCAATCAGCTGACTCCCATCTTTTACATGTATTTTGAGTGGCGTTGCCAGCTGAAAACTTTGTTTTTTGTCGGTATATTGAGAAACCCAAAATCGTTACAGGACAGTTTATCGGTTCAATAAATTTATGCTGACATTAAGTAACAGACAGTTTGTCGATACATTGAGAAAATGGCCATTAATCTTTATGTAGAATTGTCCGCTGAATCCGAATGTGAAGTCAGAATGGTAATAAGTAGAGCAGTTTTCGATACATTCCAAAATAACCGTTATTGGCGGTTTTGACGGATTTTTTTGCATTATTTTTATTCATAGATATTGAAACTACTAATACAACCACAGGTCGTTCGTAAAAATTTGCCAAAAAATTACTTAGTTACATTGGACTTAAGTTAAAATTTCACAAAAATTTTAATGACTTTTCGCAGTTTTGCTCTTCTCGACAGTAACAGTTTTGAGTTTTATCAGTTACGATGTTAGATTATTTCAATACGCAGATTTTATGCCAAATAGAATTCAAATCGGTAAACAAATTGCAAAGTTACAGAAGATTATTTGAAATATCCCACTTTTCAATTTTCACCAAATCATAAAAAACACACCAAGTTAATACACATAGCGAAATGTTTAGTAACATAAAATATTAAAAAAAGCCTAAAACTTTTTAATTACTTTGTTGGTTAATTCACTTAATCTTCTGTAGCTTTTTCAATGAAGTTTGAACTTGTTTCCCCTGTAACTCTATCATTTCTTCACCAATTTTCACTAGCAATCCATTGTTATTTTAGTAATTTTATAATCTTTCATTAAAAAAAGAAATACATTATCTGTTTGATATTTTTGAAACATAAATAACGGTTATTATCAAAAAGTAATTTCAATTTTTGGGAATACAAATACAAGTGTTTTTATCAATAAAACTGGGAATTAAGCACGAATAAATAACGGTTATTTTGGAATATCTCGAGATCTGTTAAGTTTTTGAGCATTCTGACTTCATATTTGGATTCGCCAATTTTACATAAAGATTAATGGTGTTTTCTTTTCTTAAAAATAATGATGCATTATAGTAGTATAATCCCAATAAAAAAATGGAGCTTCCAACGAAGCAGGTTTTTAAGGGAGAAACATAAAAGTTTCGCTTACCATTGCGCTTACGGAAGACATGAATTTTATATGGCGAGTTCCCACTTTGAAGCAATACATTTTTGACACATAAAGCGCATTATTCAGCGCACATAAAAATTGTTGGATGTTACGATCAGCTTTACACACTGAATGTTTTTATACAGTTATTTTTTAGTATTCTCCCTTACAAACCTGCTTCGTGGTAAGGGAATGCCGTAGCACTTGAAATGTTTTTTTTTTTTAATAAAAGTTGTTGAGAGTTCTTTCACTTACTTTACTGCATTTCTGTATGTCTTATTGCGTAGCGCATATTTGTGCGCTTATTCTTTTAAATGTGCCTTTAGTGCTTCGCAAAATGATAAAATTTTTTATTGGGATATATAAGCTGAATGATAATTTTTGTACATTTTATGCGTTTCAAAATTCAAGTTACATGCAATGCGTTTTATGCGCCAAATTAGTTTTTTTTTAATCAACTGTTGTGCTAATATGTTTAACAATTAAAAACAATGGATAGAGAGAAATGGAGAGTGTAATTGATATGTTAATAGAATTCAAAGATTCGTAAGCTTTTATTATAAAAATATTCGTGATTTTTCACGGTATCAATAAGTTTCCAATTTATGGAATTTGTTAAAAAAAATAATAAACACAACAAAGATGACACTCAGAAGATAAAAGTTATCGATAACTAGACTTGTTCGTGGTAAAATTGTGCTAAAAATTTATTTTAATGTATTTTATTCTTTAAAGTTTATACAATCTTTATTACGAAAGCTGTTTCTCTTATTAAAACCCTTTTTTGTGATACATTTTTCCAAATTAAAATGGAACAAAAAATTAGCTACGTTTTTCACTCAACACTAGTGTGACCGCAAGTTATATGGGCAATTTTATTTTTCGTATTTTCACTTGGCAAACCCCTTAGAATGTTCCAAATTAAAAAAAAAATTTAAAACGTTTGCATAGTTATTAGCCGTGCCTTGAGCCCACAAAGTTTGCTAAAATGCTATTTTTCTCACTATGGGTCGCTTTAATAGTTAATAACTTCCGTAATATTTATTTTAGAGAAAAACCTTATTTACAAATATTCTAGGGCTATATCTTATGACCAATGTTGCTCTGTATTAGTTTTCTTTAACATGAATCCAGAAAAAACCAAATTAAAAAATAACACCGAAATTTTCACTTATCTTCGCATTCTTTGCCTGGTGATTACACTACGTGACAAATTTTCAACAAAGTCGTGAGCAAATGATTCTGACAGCTAATCGTTATGTTAAACTTTCCCCTGAATCCGAATATGAAGTCAGAATTGTCAAAAGTATAACAGTTTTTGAGATATTCCAAAATAACCGTTATTTGTGTTTTTAAAAAAGATGATGTGACTGAAATGCAAATATCTTCAAAAATTTTGAACGGACTATGTATTTTTTCCTTTTTATTGAGAGGTTATAAAATTTATTAAATAACCATGGGTCGTTTGAAGGAATGAGTCATTAAATGGCAGAGTTATAGTGTACAAAACTTCAAAATTCATTATAAATTTTATGATTTTGTTCAATTTTGCTCTTTTCAAGTTATTGTTTTTAAACTAATGATTAAAAAATCCTAATGTCTTATTGCATACGACATTAGATTATTTTAATATGAACAATTTGCGTACCCACATAGAAATTCAATAGCTGTAAGCTATTTTTAATATTTACTTTTACTAAAAATTTAGCTTTGTATATTTGAGGCTATCAGCGCAGAAGTGGTGTAACCCCAGACTACTTATTATGAGATAATGAGGAGTTAATATAACTCTTGCACTATAGCACTTGGTTGTAACGGCTGAAAGCCTCATTTATTTGTTGTGTTTTGATACAAATCGAAAGGTGGGTTAATTCAATTAATCTTCTGCAACTATGTAATTTTTGCACCGATCTGGATCCTATTGGGCACAAAATGTTCGTATTGAAATAGGCTAATGTCGCAAGTTATACAAGTTTTATTTCTTGGTTTAAAAACAATCACTTGGAAAGAGCAAAATTTAACAAAATCATAAAATTTAAAATTAAGTTTGAAGTTTTGTCCACTATAACTCTGCCATTTAAAGACTCATCTCTTCAAACGTACCATGGTTATATAATAAATTTTATAACCTCTCCATAAAAAGAAGGAAATATATAGTCCGTCCAGAATTGTTGAAGGTATTTGCATTTCAGTCACATCATCTTTTTTAAAAACACAAATAACGGTTATTTTGGAATATCTCAAAAACTGTTATACTTTTAACAATTCTGACATCATATTCGGATTCAGGGGATTCATTTTACATAATGATTAGCTGTCAGAATCATTTGGTCACGACTTTGTTGAAAATTTGTCACGTAGTGTAATCACCAGGCAAAGAGTGCGAAGATATGTGAAAATTTCGGTGTTAATTTTTATTTGGCTTTTTCTGGATAAAATATTCATGTTAAAGAAAGCTAATACGGCGCAACATTGTTCATAAGATATAGCCCTAGAATATTTGTAAATAAGGTTTTTCTCTAAAATAAATATTACGGAAGTTATCAACAATTAAAGCGACCCATAGTGAGAAAAATAGTATTTTAGCAAACTTTGTGGGCTCAAGGCACGGCTAATAACTATGAAAACGATCTAAAATTTTATATATATATTTTTTTTCTAATTTGGAATCATTTTAAGGTGTTTGCCAAGTGAAAATACGAAAAAAAATAACGGCCACCCTACTCAACATTAATGTGTATTTAGCGTGTTAAATATTGAATGCAAAGTTTGTACTAAAAGCGATATTCACCACGCTTGTAGCAATTTTCAACGTTAAATTTTCTTACAATTCCAATAATGATGAATGATTTTCAATAATTAATGTCAGCTCTTGTTAAAAATTTTGCGACAAAAAAATATAATCATTAAATAAAAGTAAAACAAACGAAAAACAAAAAGTTTTTATATCCATCACAATGTAACTAAAAATCACAATATAGCGCAAATTGTACGCAAACACAAGAAAAGCCCTAATAAAAAAATACTTGCTTGCATAAAAAGTACTTTACGCAGATGCAAAAAAGGGTATTATCTCACACTCAGCTAAAACTGCGGATAAGAAATGGAACAAATTTGCCATTTATTGTTGCAACATGTTTAGAAAGGAAAACGACAACTTCTCACATTTTTGCATATATTTTTAGAATGGAACAAATACCCGCACGAATGGTAGCATATATGGAACGTTTTTGTCAGAAAAGAAAACACCATAAGTGTCAATTACGTTTGGTCAAAACACTGTCACATAGTGTTATCCGTTTGCATTTTGTTTGTATAAAAGAGCCGACTTAATTTAAACTCAAACTCCTTTGTTTCTTATATCTTATGCTTAATCAAAATCTACCTAAATACTTGTTTATGAATTACTATTAATTTTTGTTTTTTAAAAATGAGTCACTAAAAATTGTTTGAAGTCTAATTAAATTTCATGTTGTTCATAAACTTTCAATAATAAAAATCATGAAAATATTGCAGTTCTGTTTTTGCCATTTATTGGCCTTGCCTTATGTCAGAGTAAGCCGTAATCAAATTTTAAAATATAAGAAACCATAACTCGCTGCAGTTTTAATCGTACTAAACTGCTTAGGATATCTAGAAGCAATTTGACACCAACATTGTACTTTTCCTTTGCGTGTTTCGAAATTGAGCGTGTTTTATTAGCAAACGGACAGACAGAAGGGCATGGCTTATTCGACTTAAAATTTCTCAAGGATCCAGAATATATATTTTTGGACCGCACAAGTATATTTTTCAAGAGGCTAAATTTTCGCCTAGCCATATCCATTAAAAAAACTTTAAATCGGTGCACAATATTCTTTCCGTCCGCAAATTTTTTTTATCGATAACTTAAGATTTAAAGGGTGTGTTAAAAAATCCAAAATTTATCTACTCAATAAAGGAGTATTGTTTTTTTTTTTTTTTGTATTTTGTCACAAACAAATTTAAGCAGACATCTTTGAAAAGAATCTCTTTTTAACAAATTCTTGCAAAACAAGTGTCAGATTAAAGGAAATGTTTATCATTGTAATCTTTGCTCCGTCAGCATTCTTGTCACATTTATTTATACCCATTTTATTAATGGCATTTTGTAACTTAAGGCTGTTTCCTTAAATATTCTGCAGACAAATCCAAAATAAATGATTTGCAAGCGATAGACAGATAATAGATAGATTCTAAGAGGAAGCTGTCTCGTCAAGCAATCAGTACGTCACTCAGATACAATTTTTTTAGAAGAATTATTGGTGTTTATATGTTTGTTTGTTTTTTTTTAATAAAACTAAAAGAAATCAATTCAATATTGAATAACAAATTCCAGAGAAGTTTGTTCTATTATTCTTTTATTTAGAAGCGTTGGCAAATTTTATCAACTTATGATTTTTTTTTAACAATCAAGCTGTAGGAAGCAGGTTTCCTTTTATTTAACAAGTTGGTCTGAAAAGAAAATTAAATTTTCGTTAGGATTTCTTCTTCTTTAATTTTTTACACTAATTAATGGAGGTCACAACGACTGAAAGTTTGATAAAAAAAAAAAAATTCTAGACACACTGAAACGAAAATGGCAAATAAAGAAAAAACAAAATTAAATTTTGTACATAAAATCAGCATTAGACGTCTAACCATAACACTGTGCAACAAAATTCGGGTCATCGTCGCCAGCCTCAATACTTGCAACGCGAAATGAAAGTGGACTACAAGTAGAGCAAATCTGACAAAGGGTTTTGAAAAGTTAGCTCGGGCTCCCGAAATATGGGCCTCTAAAGTTTTTGAATTTTTTGAAAAGGCGTTTGGTATAAATGAAAAAGAATATACTTAATGTACTTCCGGGCTAAAAACTAATTTCAGATGTCTTCAGTAGAATCGTATGGCGATTATTTTCTTAGAATTTATTAACATTCAAACTCTCACAGGGGTAATTTTTGTCCTTTTTTTCCTACTCTTACACAAAAATATACTAAAACGTCACATTTAAGGGTTTAAATGTTCTACGAATATTTTTGCATTCAATTTACCTAGTAGTCTTCTAAGACCAAAAGTTCGTGCAATGTATCTAAAACGAATTCTCGAAATTTCGGGCATTGAAATTTTTGAATTTCTTGAAAAGGCGTTTGGTACAATTCAAAAAAATATACTAAATTTACTTCTGACCTAAAAGACTATTTCAGATGCCTTCAGTAGAATTGTGTGGCGATTCTTTTCATGGAGTATATTAACCCTCTAACACTCACTTTAAGGGGTAATTTTTGTCCTTTTTTAACTTCTACACTAAAACGGCACGTTAGAGGGTTAAAATGTTCTACGAATATTTTTTGCATCAAGTTTCACTAGGGGTTTCAAAGACAAAAAAAAAAAAAAAATAAAACGGGTTTTCCAAAAATATAAAAAATTCAAGGCCCGGAATTTCGAAAATCCGTTTTACATACATTGTACGATTTTGGGGTCTTAGAAAACCCCTAGTGAAATTTGATGCAAAAAGTTGCCAGTGTTGAGGCTGGTTTTTTTATGTTGCACAGTGTAATTAGTTAAAGCAACTTAAAGAAAACTGCCAACACATGAATCAAATGAGTACTTAATTTTAATAAAATTTTTGACATGTTCTCGTTGACAAAAATAAACATAATTTCATATAAAACAAATAGAAGAGTTAAGGCATCTTTAGAACTCAATATAAATTAAGATTACTTTTTTTACCCAATGAAAATTCGTAAATGTTAAAAATAATCATATGGAATTAATTAAAAAAAAAAATTTTTGATAAATTGATGTAAAATTTTTCACCAGGCAAATTTTTCATGCTATTGGTATGAAAATAGGCTTTTGCATATTTTTTAAGTTTTCTCGAAACAAAAAATATTTGATATATTTTGCATACATGCAAATTTCTAAGATTGGCAGTCGTTTTTTACAAAAGAATTATTTTTGAGTCCATCTGTTGGAATAACAAAATAAAAATATATCGGTCCTTTTCATACATATGCATTTTCTTATATCGAAATTTTTAACACGAACTAAACAAATTAGGTTAGGCTAGGTTAAGAAGGGTTATGCGCCCAAGGGCACACTTCCTGGGACAATGGCACAGTACATTCTCGATCGTCTCCAGCTCCTCTGAATCATCACACAATCTGCAGAAGTCCGGTTTGGCGTTGTCCCATCTGCCCGCAAAAGCCCTGACAGGACAATGACCCGTTAAGAACCCTATAAGTGTTCTAAGACTACCCCTATCCAATCCCAGTAGAACCCTGGTTGCCCCCGTGTCCAATCTGGGCCATAGTACCCTGGACACCCTGCAATCCGTTCTGTCTCTCCAGGATCGGTTAACGTCATCACGGAATTTCTCCCGTATCAACCCATAGTAGTGAAAAAAGTGGGCTTAACCCCCTGTCTATTACCGCTAAGTCCAGATTCTAACCCCCTCTCGCGAGCTCGTCAGCCGCCTCATTTCCATCAACCATGCAGTGTCCACGTACCCAACACAGCCTTACATTGAATGCCTCCATGAGTCCACCAAGAGCATTCCTACATCGAGCTACCAGGCACGATCGCACCGTATAACTTGTCAATGCCCTAAGCACCGCCTGACTATCGACGTAAATTGTCAATACAGATCCACCCACGTTGTGTTCCAGTATGACCGCGGTCGCCCTCCAGATCGCTAGGATCTCAGCCTGGAAGACACTGTACTCATCGGGGAGTCTGAATGACCTTTTCACCTCGGTGTCCCATCTCGTACAAAATTCTCGTGTGATCATCCCGCCTAGTTCCTAGCAGCCACACTCCTCACATAATGCTCAATAGGGAACAGATATAGTAGGATGTCCAGCGCTGCCTGCGGAGTGCTTCTCCTTGCGCCTGTGATGCAAAGAAATGCACTTCTTTGAACCCTGCTGAGCATCTTCCTATAGCTATCCACTCCAAACGCACCCCACCAAACAGTGTATCCATAGTTAAGTATAGGCCTTACCACCGATGTGGAAATCTAGTTTACCATATCCAGCCTCAGACCCCAGTTCTAACCAATGAAGTTCCTGCATGTGTAGTATGCATTGAGTCCCCTTCTCATCCTCTCCTGAGTATTTCTCTTCCAAGACAGTTTGCAGGCCAGAAAGTTACCCAAATACTTTGCTCCGTCCGATAGAGGTAACTCGCCGCCATCTAGCACTGGCCCCCTAAATCCCTCTTTCCTATACCTTCTGGTAAATAGCACCAGACAGAAATTTTCCTTTGACCAGCAGAACTATGTCGTTCGCATAGGCAACAACTTTCCTGCCCATGGAATCAAATGACCTAAGAATCCCTTTGACCGCAAGCAACTACAGCAGAGGTGATAGAACCCCCCTTTGTGGTGTCCCCCTGGTAACCCTCCTCCTTATCACTGATCCCCCAGGCTCGAGTTTATAATCCTACTGCCGAGCATGCAGACTATTCACTCTACCAAAAAGTCCTCAACTCCCAACTCCAACAACGAATATCTAAATGCCTCAATCCTAATGTTATTAAAGGCTCCTTCTATATCCAGAAACGCGGCGAGAGTACATTCCCTATGCCTCAGACCGTGCTCAATACAACCCACCACCTCATGTAACGCGCTCTCAACAGATCAGGCGCGGATCCAGCTTGAGCCTTAGGGGGGGGGGAAATTTTTTATGATACAACAAAAAATTTGTTTTTAAAAGTTTATTAAAAGCAATTTGTGTATATTATCTTAAAAAAACTCAACAATAAGGTTAAATAAAATATTCAATATAAATTAAAATAAACTAATCTTTTTAAATAAGCAATTTATGATTTCCTTGTGAGGCAAATTTAGATAGTACAGTCTATGTTCAGCTTGTCATTGTTGATCTGAGCCATGTTTTTATTCGACGAAGGGTAGGAAATGACCTCTCGCTCGTAGCATTACTTACGAGCATTGAAACGAAAATTTGAAATATTTTTCTTAGATTTGGGTAGATATCTTCATCACAGTTAATTAAAGCATCTACAACGTTATCTGATAGATTTTCAGATAATTTCCATGTTTGTTGCCAATGCAACAAGTTTAGATGTTAGTAAGTGTTTATCTCGAGTTGTGGTTTTGAAAGTTTTATATCTGTATATGACTTGATTACACTTTGAGTAGAAGTTTTGGTATGTTGTGACGAACAAAGTTGCACAGGAGCTCGTTTTGGTTCACACAGTATTTGGGCTGTGATTATGGCTATGAATTTATTTTTTATTTATTGTAAACTGTAATGGATTTATTTTGTTATTCCGGTGAATTTATATTTTTTTGTTATTATTTCATTTAAACTGTAATAAATTATGTTAGTTGTAAGTTTAAATTAGTTCTAAGTTTAAATTTAACGGATGGTAGAACGCCATCTGTGTGTCAGAAGATGAAGCTTATTTATATTGTGTCAACCCTGAGTTGCGAACAGATTTCACATACCAGCAGGGTTGTCAGACCGATTGCGACGTTTTTCGCCAAATTCAATGTCAAAAATCGCCAAAGCCTTTATTTTTAACTTTTTGACAATAAAATATAGATGATTTAAATTATTAAAAATATTTTTTATAAATCTTAAAAAATAAATTTGTTCCAAGTCGCCAAAATCCGCCAAAAATTTAAAAAAAGTCGCCATAATATATATTCCTTTTAGTTTTTATTAAGAACCAAGTAAAAATGATTAGTGAAGACAAAAAAGGAAAATTGCACTATTAAATAATTAATAGTAGTATACTAAAAGCAGCAAAGAAACAATTTTTATGGTTAGTATTAAACAAATATTGGATTTATGTATGTATGTAGTTGGAGTTCTATCATCTGTTTTGAAATACATTGTAAGTGAATTAAATTTTTTCAACGAAGGTACAAAAGAAGTGCATCATGTTGTATTAACATTCATATAAAGTAGACGCTCGCTTATATGAACGAATTAAGACAGGGCCTGTTCACTCAATGGAAAAGTTCTCATAATCGAGACAATATAAAAGTATTTCAAACCAATTTCAATATGTGTACATTAGGGCGGGCCAATTTGTATGGAGCAGAAAAATTCAATTAGAGCCGCCCCTACGATGATTCTATGGACAATTCTAAGCAACTTTGGTGAAGGAACCATAGGTCTATCTCGATTTATGAGTCTCCCACTTTTAAAAAAAAATATTTTTTTCCCATAACATCATTTTGATTCAAAATTCGATTTTTTATTCGTCGTTTTATTATCTTTTTTAGGCGTATATGGGGGGTTTTTGGGGTCGAGAAATTTATTTTTGTTCTTTATTTTTACCATATGACCACCACCAGAGGGCGTTTCATGCATATTTTAACTATTTTTCGTCAATTTTGCGAGAAAAATTTTCCGGTAAAATTGATCTTTATTTTATTTTTTTCAACAGAAATTCAACCTAAAAAATAAGAACATGTGTAAAAAAAAATGATTTTAGTGGAAGAAAAGCGAACACATACAAGCAACGAAAAGACATTGTCAATTGCTGGCTAGCGTCACATCAGAAAGCCACAGACTTGAAGGCAAGAAAGACTTTCAAAAATAACTTATTTCGCTTTTCTTCCACTAAATAAATTTTTTTTTTACGTATATATACATTTACTAGCTTATTTCGGGGAAAAACAGATTTATAATAAAGAGTGTTTTGTATAGAGTGACACAAGTTTAAATCATAATAAAACAAGGAAATATATTTTTAATATCAATGAAACGGGCTTTTTTGGAAAGAAAATTTTATGAAATTAAAATATGATTTCTGTCATGTGGCTGGCGTGTAGAAGGCGCCAATTTTCAACAATTTTTCGCATTTTGATCACATGTGAGTCAATGACTCCGCCAGCCCATAAAGCGCACCAAACAGTAATATTTGTGGATGTAATGGTGTTTCGACTAAAGCTTGTGGATACTTCTCACTCCAAATGCGCCAATTCTGCTTATTAAGGTACCCACTCTACCAGAAATTGGATTAATCGGAAAATACAATTTTGAGTGGAGATTCAAAATCAATATCAATTTGTGCTTCAGCCCATACGCCGAATTATTTTCATTAAAAATGTGAAATATTTGCGCGTTGCTCGATAAGTCGATTCATAATGAAATTTTAAAGCAAACTAACAAAAAGCAACTATCAGCTGTTAATTGGGTGCTCAAATATAGCAGTGATGCCAACTCAACTCAACTTGTGATACTCTAAAAAACACCCTTTACAAATAATAGTTCCAAATCAACGGTTGCAAGTTGTTCTTATAGTAGAGATAGGTCGTGTTCACTCTTTAGAACCTCATGTATAAAAATTTTGTTGTTCACTATTCTGGATGTTCATATAACTGGGTATTCATATAACCGATCGTCTACTGTAATTTTTAACTCGTAACACAGCGTCAAGAACTGCATTCTAGTTAGAAGGAGAGTTTTAGTGAAGTTCATTATTGAAATTACATTTTTAACACAGTCATTACTAGTTGGATTTAGCACCATATAATGAACAGCCAAAGCAAGTTCTTTAAAATGGTGTCCTAATTTATAGACGTGTTCTAAAAGCTATAACCTTTTGGATAAAACTGATTTAAATAAGATGGAATATCATCCAATTACAAACGGTCATTTTGTCCATTGTGTTTTATAAACATCCAGAAGTGCGTTACGAATCATTAATATGTATCTTTAATAAAAACGAATTTTGTTTGTGATAATAATTTGCCACATTTTATAATGGAGAAATGTTTGTAAACTTGAAATCGGTATATTCATGCTTTATTAGTTCTTTTTTAAATATGAAAAATAATTTTCGCCTGGATCTCCAATATATTCATTAGCCATTTCAACATAACATAATTTAGTTTCAAATACATACTGACTATAAAAGCCTAAAATGTCATACATAAAAATACTAGAATAAAAATAATATAATTTTTTCGTATTGAATTTAACGAGTTTTAAAACAAATGAATGGCTCACTAAAAATAGCCAACAAAATCGCCAACTATTTCAAAATATCGCCAAAAAATCGCCATGTCGCCAAATCGAAAATTAGGTCGCCAATCAAGTTTGAAAATCGCCACGTTTGGCGAGAAATCGCCACATCTGACAGCCCTGCATACCAGATGGTGGAGTGGTATGTGTGTGTGTGTACTATGCATACACAAGAAAAACAGTATAAAAGGGCAAACATTAACTGATGCATGGCAGTCGGTCGTGGGATCGTAATAGGGTAAGACCTACTTAGGGTAGTGGTTACACATCCTAATTATTCTTATACTATTTTGATCCACTCGTTTGCTCCCTGGTATACTGAGAAGTTAGGCAGCTCGTGTGTGGGTACACCACCTGTTGTCTTGGCTTCATCGTAGCGATTGGGAATCGATCCAGCCGTGTGTGGGTACACCTCGGTTGGTTTTGAGTCTCCGTCCGAACCTGGTTTAGCGAGGGACGAGCGTTAATCGTTGTTTTTGTAATTATTTGTATTGTGATAGTAAATAAAGTGTATTGTTTATAACGTTTTGTGAAAACCGAAGAGTTTTATCGTATAGCCGTATGAACCTGGACACCGTTATGCTTACTCCAGCGACCAGCGGAAAACGTGTCGTTACAATGTTCAATACATTAAAGATATCTATTAGAAAGGTGTTTTGAGATCTTCTAAAATAAATTCAATAAGAGAATGAAACCTACAACTCGGTAGAAATCTTCAACATTTTGGATGTAATTATTTCGTTCAAATCTTGTTTTTTAGGTTGGAACCTCGATTTGAACGCAAATAACTTTAACTTTTTTAAAAATCACTTTAAATTGTTCTTCGGCTTTATTTCTTTTTTCTTCAAGGCACATGATTAAAGTTTTGATAAGGCTTGATCCTTTTTGAAGATCTATATCGTGCTTTTGCAAAATGATACTAAGCGGCTGTGTTACGATAAGTATCACACTTAATATGTTTATTCCGCAAATTAATTCAAAAGTTCTAAGTGAGTTCCTTAATATAAGGCTCTTGATGAAGTATCTCTACCTTTCCACTCAGATATGTTTTCCAAAGCTTCTACTATATGATGTACACTTGTTGCAAAGTGTAAAGCTGAGTCGTGACGGTCCACTTATCTTGTCTCGCATAATGTAGAGAGTTTGGCTCCCAAATACTTTAGTAAAAACGTGTTTTGCCTGATTTACGGGAAATAGCAAGGCGTTTGTTTCGCATTTGTCACGGTTTCCAGAATTTTTAAAGAGCTCCATTTTCTGCTGACATCAAACGACACCCATCAGTTCCAACTCCTATACAGTTTTTTAGGTCAAGACTAAAATTTGTCAAAGTTTTAAGAACTGTTGATGATAGTGCCATCGCATCAATTGACACATCAGCGTCATAATCAATATCCTGTGAATGCTCTTCAAATGCTTTTACAACAAAGCCAAAACAATTCTTCCCTAACAACTTTTTGTTGTATGTTGAAATATTTTAAAGATAAGGAAATCTGGCTTTTCCCCGACAAATCCTTGCGTTCGTCAAAAATTATCAAATAGGAATTTTTTTCATATAACTCATATATATGTATGTACATAAATATTACAAATACTAAGGCTTTTTAATAATTCAACCGCACGCATTATCAAGTTAAACGTTTACTCTTTGGTTATACATAGATGGCACCTGCTGGGATTGAATGTAGAATAATAAGTATTTGAATACATTAAACTAGATGTTTCATTGAAAATATTTAATAAATAACTATTAGGATGAAGATTTGGATACTTATTGAAAATTTGGTTAGAGATTCAATAAAACGTTGACAAAAATAAACATAATTTCATATAAAACAAATAGAAGAGTTAAGACATCTTTAGAACTCAATCTAAATTAAGATTACTTTTTTTACCCAATGAAAATTCGTAAATGTTAAAAATAATCATATGGAATTAATTAAAAAAAAAAAATTTTGTTAAATTGATGTAAAATTTTTCACCAGGCAAATTTTTCATGCTATTGGTATGAAAATAGGCTTTTGCATATTTTTTAAGTTTTCTCGAAACAAAAAATATTTGATATATTTTGCATACATGCAAATTTCTAAGATTGGCAGTCGTTTTTTACAAAAGAATTATTTTTGAGTCCATCTGTTGGAATAACAAAATAAAAATATATCGGTCCTTTTCATACATATGCATTTTCTTATATCGAAATTTTTAACACGAACTAAACAAATTAGGTTAGGCTAGGTTAAGAAGGGTTATGCGCCCAAGGGCACACTTCCTGGGACAATGGCACAGTACATTCTCGATCGTCTCCAGCTCCTCTGAATCATCACACAATCTGCAGAAGTCCGGTTTGGCGTTGTCCCATCTGCCCGCAAAAGCCCTGACAGGACAATGACCCGTTAAGAACCCTATAAGTGTTCTAAGACTACCCCTATCCAATCCCAGTAGAACCCTGGTTGCCCCCGTGTCCAATCTGGGCCATAGTACCCTGGACACCCTGCAATCCGTTCTGTCTCTCCAGGATCGGTTAACGTCATCACGGAATTTCTCCCGTATCAACCCATAGTAGTGAAAAAAGTGGGCTTAACCCCCTGTCTATTACCGCTAAGTCCAGATTCGAACCCCCTCTCGCGAGCTCGTCAGCCGCCTCATTTCCATCAACCATGCAGTGTCCACGTACCCAACACAGCCTTACATTGAATGCCTCCATGAGTCCACCAAGAGCATTCCTACATCGAGCTACCAGGCACGATCGCACCGTATAACTTGTCAATGCCCTAAGCACCGCCTGACTATCGACGTAAATTGTCAATACAGATCCACCCACGTTGTGTTCCAGTATGACCGCGGTCGCCCTCCAGATCGCTAGGATCTCAGCCTGGAAGACACTGTACTCATCGGGGAGTCTGAATGACCTTTTCACCTCGGTGTCCCATCTCGTACAAAATTCTCGTGTGATCATCCCGCCTAGTTCCTAGCAGCCACACTCCTCACATAATGCTCAATAGGGAACAGATATAGTAGGATGTCCAGCGCTGCCTGCGGAGTGCTTCTCCTTGCGCCTGTGATGCAAAGAAATGCACTTCTTTGAACCCTGCTGAGCATCTTCCTATAGCTATCCACTCCAAACGCACCCCACCAAACAGTGTATCCATAGTTAAGTATAGGCCTTACCACCGATGTGGAAATCTAGTTTACCATATCCAGCCACAGACCCCAGTTCTAACCAATGAAGTTCCTGCATGTGTAGTATGCATTGAGTCCCCTTCTCATCCTCTCCTGAGTATTTCTCTTCCAAGACAGTTTGCAGGCCAGAAAGTTACCCAAATACTTTGCTCCGTCCGATAGAGGTAACTCGCCGCCATCTAGCACTGGCCCCCTAAATCCCTCTTTCCTATACCTTCTGGTAAATAGCACCAGACAGAAATTTTCCTTTGACCAGCAGAACTATGTCGTTCGCATAGGCAACAACTTTCCTGCCCATGGAATCAAATGACCTAAGAATCCCTTTGACCGCAAGCAACTACAGCAGAGGTGATAGAACCCCCCTTTGTGGTGTCCCCCTGGTAACCCTCCTCCTTATCACTGATCCCCCAGGCTCGAGTTTATAATCCTACTGCCGAGCATGCAGACTATTCACTCTACCAAAAAGTCCTCAACTCCCAACTCCAACAACGAATATCTAAATGCCTCAATCCTAATGTTATTAAAGGCTCCTTCTATATCCAGAAACGCGGCGAGAGTACATTCCCTATGCCTCAGACCGTGCTCAATACAACCCACCACCTCATGTAACGCGCTCTCAACAGATCAGGCGCGGATCCAGCTTGAGCCTTAGGGGGGGGGGAAATTTTTTATGATACAACAAAAAATTTGTTTTTAAAAGTTTATTAAAAGCAATTTGTGTATATTATCTTAAAAAAACTCAACAATAAGGTTAAATAAAATATTCAATATAAATTAAAATAAACTAATCTTTTTAAATAAGCAATTTATGATTTCCTTGTGAGGCAAATTTAGATAGTACAGTCTATGTTCAGCTTGTCATTGTTGATCTGAGCCATGTTTTTATTCGACGAAGGGTAGGAAATGACCTCTCGCTCGTAGCATTACTTACGAACATTGAAACGAAAATTTGAAATATTTTTCTTAGATTTGGGTAGATATCTTCATCACAGTTTATTAAAGCATCTACAACGTTATCTGATAGATTTTCAGATAATTTCCATGTTTGTTGCCAATGCAACAAGTTTAGATGTTAGTAAGTGTTTATCTCGAGTTGTGGTTTTAAAAGTTTTATATCTGTATATGACTTGATTACACTTTGAGTAGAAGTTTTGGTATGTTGTGACGAACAAAGTTGCACAGGAGCTCGTTTTGGTTCACACAGTATTTGGGCTGTGATTATGGCTATGAATTTATTTTTTATTTATTGTAAACTGTAATGGATTTATTTTGTTATTCCGGTGAATTTATATTTTTTTGTTATTATTTCATTTAAACTGTAATAAATTATGTTAGTTGTAAGTTTAAATTAGTTCTAAGTTTAAATTTAACGGATGGTAGAACGCCATCTGTGTGTCAGAAGATGAAGCTTATTTATATTGTGTCAACCCTGAGTTGCGAACAGATGTTCACATACCAGATGGTGGAGTGGTATGTGTGTGTGTGTACTATGCATACACAAGAAAAACAGTATAAAAGGGCAAACATTAACTGATGCATGGCAGTCGGTCGTGGGATCGTAATAGGGTAAGACCTACTTAGGGTAGTGGTTACACATCCTAATTATTCTTATACTATTTTGATCCACTCGTTTGCTCCCTGGTATACTGAGAAGTTAGGCAGCTCGTGTGTGGGTACACCACCTGTTGTCTTGGCTTCATCGTAGCGATTGGGAATCGATCCAGCCGTGTGTGGGTACACCTCGGTTGGTTTTGAGTCTCCGTCCGAACCTGGTTTAGCGAGGGACGAGCGTTAATCGCTGTTTTTGTAATTATTTGTATTGTGATAGTAAATAAAGTGTATTGTTTATAACGTTTTGTGAAAACCGAAGAGTTTTATCGAATAGCCGTGTGAACCTGGACACCGTTGAGCTTACTCCAGCGACCAGCAGAAAACGTGTCGTTACAATGTTCAATACATTAAAGATATCTATTAGAAAGGTGTTTTGAGATCTTCTAAAATAAATTCAATAAGAGAATGAAACCTACAACTCGGTAGAAATCTTCAACATTTTGGATGTAATTATTTCGTTCAAATCTTGTTTTTTAGGTTGGAACCTCGATTTGAACGCAAATAACTTTAACTTTTTTAAAAATCACTTTAAATTGTTCTTCGGCTTTATTTCTTTTTTCTTCAAGGCACATGATTAAAGTTTTGATAAGGCTTGATCCTTTTTGAAGATCTATATCGTGCTTTTGCAAAATGATACTAAGCGGCTGTGTTACGATAAGTATCACACTTAATATGTTTATTCCGCAAATTAATTCAAAAGTTCTAAGTGAGTTCCTTAATATAAGGCTCTTGATGAAGTATCTCTACCTTTCCACTCAGATATGTTTTCCAAAGCTTCTACTATATGATGTACACTTGTTGCAAAGTGTAAAGCTGAGTCGTGACGGTCCACTTATCTTGTCTCGCATAATGTAGAGAGTTTGGCTCCCAAATACTTTAGTAAAAACGTGTTTTGCCTGATTTACGGGAAATAGCAAGGCGTTTGCTTCGCATTTGTCACGGTTTCCAGAATTTTTAAAGAGCTCCATTTTCTGCTGACATCAAACGACACCCATCAGTTCCAACTCCTATACAGTTTTTTAGGTCAAGACTAAAATTTGTCAAAGTTTTAAGAACTGTTGATGATAGTGCCATCGCATCAATTGACACATCAGCGTCATAATCAATATCCTGTGAATGCTCTTCAAATGCTTTTACAACAAAGCCAAAACAATTCTTCCCTAACAACTTTTTGTTGTATGTTGAAATATTTTAAAGATAAGGAAATCTGGCTTTTCCCCGACAAATCCTTGCGTTCGTCAAAAATTATCAAATAGGAATTTTTTTCATATAACTCATATATATGTATGTACATAAATATTACAAATACTAAGGCTTTTTAATAATTCAACCGCACGCATTATCAAGTTAAACGTTTACTCTTTGGTTATACATAGATGGCACCTGCCGGGATTGAATGTAGAATAATAAGTATTTGAATACATTAAACTAGATGTTTCATTGAAAATATCTAATAAATAACTATTAGGATGAAGATTTGGATACTTATTGAAAATTTGGTTAGAGATTCAATAAAAAAACAAAAAAAAACCTTGCTGGGATTTCCAAAAATTGTGAACATTAAAAAAAGATAATATTAATGGGTATTCTTGTATTATCGAAATAAACAAAACATATTTTTATAATTTACGGGGGGGAAATTTCCTTATTTCACCCCCCCTGAATCCGCGCCTGCAACAGATTGACCATTCAGGTAAGCATGTTGAGCGTTGCTAATAAGGCGGGTTTCAATATTACTCCTGAGATAGAAATCTATTAGCCTCTCAAGAGTCTTTAACAAAAATGAAGACAAACTAATAGGTCTAAAATCCCCCGGTTTATAGTGTCCTGCTTTACCAGCCTTGGGTATAAAAATCACCCTAGCCTCTCTCCACCCCGTAGGCAGATACCTCCTACTGAGGCACTTTTTGAATATATTCACCAGCAGAAATGATGCATCGTCCGGAATGTTGCAGAGCATGGCCGAAAAAATGCCATCCGGTCCCGGTGATTTATATGGGTCGAAAGTATTGACCGCCCACGCCAGCTTCTCCCTTGTGACCATTTCCTCGACGCAAGCGGAAGTATAATTCGATGTCATGGACATCACGTCCCATTGACCGTCTTTCATACCTTCGGTTTCCCTGCACCTGGGATAGTGCGTCTCCATAAGTAAGGTTAGGATCTCAGAGCTAGACTCAGTCCATGAGCCGTCATTCTTTTGGATAAAATCCGTCGGAATCTTGACAACTCTTTGACATTATCAATGGATGCACAACACTGTCTCCATGATAGTCGCTTTGCCCTTTTCAGATCCGCCTTATACCTGTTGAACTGCACCCTGTGATTGTTCCAATCCTCTGGTGCTCGGGTAAGCTTCGCCCTATTAAACAGTCGCCTAGCCGTAGACCTTTGAACGTGAATTTCCCTGGGACACCATTTGGGCTGTTTACGCCTACCCGGAGATGTAACCGGGCAGGACTGCTCATAGCTTTCCCTTAGAAGATGAGTGAACTTGTTCACAACACCCTCCAGATCAGTCGGCAGCAAGTCGCCAACTAAACAAATTACATCGGGTTAATTTTTTCTAAAATAAAGAGTTTTTTATTTTTGAAAGCGATTTATTTAAAAACGCCAAAAGAAACATAAGCACATTTTAATTCTTGTACGGTGAGAAATAGTCCAGGACAGTTATACCAATTAGCCCTTTTCGGGCTAGAATAACCCCTTTTTAAGTACCTGAAACACGAAAAAATGTTTAGCCCTCAACTTAAAAATTATGAATGAATGAATGATGACCAAGACCTGCAAATTTAATTTAACAAGGGCCAATTTTAAATCGGATTTAAATGCTGTACGAGTACCCTTATTGAATTGAACGTAAAATGATCGATAAACGTTACTTT
The DNA here is from genome assembly GCA_930367215.1 of Pollenia angustigena. Taxonomy (NCBI): domain Eukaryota; kingdom Metazoa; phylum Arthropoda; class Insecta; order Diptera; family Polleniidae; genus Pollenia; species Pollenia angustigena. The sequence goes on along the minus strand of OV884059.1, from coordinate 240,779,198 downwards.
ACACCATCACACTAGTCTTACTTTAAACTTGTGTGATAGTGTTACACGGCCTTTACTCAATATTATTATCGAATTAACTGTTATGTTTGAAATTTTTGGTGTTTAATTGAAAAAACAAACAAAAAATCATTCTTTCCATGTTTCTGTTGTTTTTATTACGAATTATAAGTGGAAGTTAGCGATTTATAAGAGGTAAAAAAAATTTTATTTGAAAAAGAAATTACGAAATAGCGAAGGGACCAAAATATAAGGAAATTTTACGAATTAACGACATTTTTCAAGGGACTGACAGTTTATTACGAATTATCGGGAATTAGGATTTATCAGGGTACGAATTATCGGCATTTGACTGTACTAAAAATGGTTTTTAAAAATTAGGTTCTTACAATATGTTATTAAATACAATACATTTCTGCAATTCCAAAAATTTATAAAAATTATTTTTAAAGCTTTTTATAATGTTTATTTTTTAATTTAAAATCTAAAAGTTTTCAGCATTTGGTAATAATTTTGCTACATTATTATAATAGTTTTTATTCCTTTATTCGTTTTTTTTTTTTACATTTGAAGAAACAAATTCTGCCTTTTCAACATTATGTTGAACAAAAATATTAGATAAATTTACAAGAATTTAATACAAAAAGTTAATAACAAAAGAAAACTTTAATTGGAAAAATTTTAGCCAAGTTTTCGTAAAAATAATAAAGAGTAAACTTTTTTAAAGGTAAATTTTAAACAGAAGTACACTTTGTGTAAAAGTTGAAAGTTCAACATTTAAAATTTTTTTTTTTACTTTGAGTGGTGCTAGATAGATTTTGGACACTGTACATTTACACTCAAAGAACAATATGTTTTCCAACGGTGACAGGATACAAACTTTGTTTAAATTAAATTTTCCATACACATTATGGTCATTATATCGGGTGATTTTTTAGCTATTATCTTTTTGGCAACACTGGTTTAAACAGCTGACGCACGTTTCGTGTTTTGTTTCACTGTCAAACATCTTCAGTTTGGTCTATAATTTAACCATGAATCGTCTTACAAACGAATAACGCTTGCAAACTATTGAATTTTATTATCAAAATCCGTGCTCTGTTAAGAAAGTTCATCGCCCGCTTCTTCCATTTTAGACGAAGCTCATTTTCGGCTCAATGAGTACGTTAATAAGCAGAATTGTCGATTTTGGAGTGAAGATCAGCCAAAAGCATTGCAAGAGCTACCAATGCATCCAGAAAAAGTCACAGTTTGGTGCGGTTAAGAACAACCTTTTAAACATTTTTGCGAAAGTTTTTTTTAGAAGGGTAACACATTTGGAAAAGGTTTCCTGATGATCTGGCCTAAGCAACCAGTGAAATGCGCATAGAGGCTAGCTTTCCCTCAACAATAAATTTCAGTGTATTTATCAAATATGAAAAATTGGGAATTTAGCACGTCATACAAAAATCTTAATAGTAAATTTTGTATTCCCGTAAATACAAGAGGGTATTAACTAGGGTATTCATTAATTACTACCCGATTAACTGATCGGTTAATTTCAAATTGGCTTTTTTCGATTAACGATTAAACCGGTTAATTTCAGTCGATTAACCGATTAACCGAAGTAACAAAATTTTCAATATTTTGTAGTATTATAACATATTTTGTTTTTTTGTGTTTTTAATTATTTGTTTCGTCTCATATACAAAATGTATATGTTTAGAAAATATTTTTTAATACAAACAAAGAAGGTGTTCAGTTATCTTCGTTTTAACCTATTTTCCGCCGACCGATGACTAAAATTACAATATTTTTCAATGTTCTTTTATCTTCATCATCGATCAACATGAATGTGGCGAAAAATGGGTTAATTATTTGATTGCCAACACCTTTTTTTGTTTTACGTACTTTTTTGGGATGTGTTTAGTTATTTGTTTCTTCTCATATCAGTCTTTTAACAGAATTAACCGAAACAATAAGAAGTGTTAAAAATTTAAAACAACTTTAATGGCATAATGGAGTATTTTATATGTTTAGAGAAATCCTGGAAAAGGACTGAGAAATTAGACATTCATCTACGATAAGTGAAATAATATTTTCCAAGTCAAATTTTGTTAAGCGAAAGAAAAGTGTCGCTTTTAACATTTAAAATAAATAACTTTTTTTAAAGATTATTTTATAAGATCTCCTCCAAAATCTTTTGAGATCTCCTTTAACTATTGAAATAACTTATAAAATTATCTCAGTTTTTTTTTTGTATAAATATGTAAATATTTGGGGGATTCACAAGGTAGTCATAAATAATTACAGGAAATATATATCGTCGGATTAATATGCAAACCTTCTAAATCCACTTTTTATGTAAATTGAGATTTTGATGCCGTGTGGTAGAGAAAGATACGCCTCGTCGACCAGCATGTAGTTTTTCTTCTATTTAAGTCTTGAAGTGTGTAAAACTGACTGTAATTTTAATTTTCTATCAAGCTTCAAATAGGAAAAATAAAAAGTTTTTTTTCTCTCCTGTAAAATGTGCTGAAAGCGAGTTAGCAGGTTTGCATATTAAGCCAACGATATGACTGCTGTAAGCTACTGCTTATATTTTGAATTAATATATACAGTTGTGACAAATCAATGAACACAGCATTACAATTTTCATTTTCTTGAAATATTTACTTTAAAAAATTTTAAATTTTATTTAGGATATTATTACGAAATGACTTGATACCACACCTTGTGCATTAATTGGAAAATGCATATTACATATTTATGAATTGTTTTGTTTTGCTTGCTCGTTTTAGTTCAAGAATTGTTATGTTTGGTATTTTATTGTTTTTTACTTATAAACTCCAAATAATAAGCAATTAATGCATTTTTATATATTGAAATTACTTAATTTATAAAAAAAACTTTATTAATCGGTTAAACGATCAAAAACTAAATTAACCGATTATTAACCTGTTAAACCAAATTCTCGGTCAATTAATCGAGCGATTAACCGATTAAAGCAAAAGGTCGATTAAATGAATACCCTAGTATTAACTCAAAATCTAGAAATTTTCAGTAGAAGGCAAACAATTCGTAATTTTACATTAAAGGCATACGAAAAAGAGGTTTTAAATCCAACCGTTTTATTACCAAGAAGTAAAAAATAAAACACGATATTTCTACAGCGGTAAGATAGATATAAATATTACGCTTCGATTTTTTCCAGAAAGTGAACATATAAAAACTTTAAGTTAATACCGTCTTGTTGATCAAGTACGATATGTAAACTGTCGGTAATTTGGTTCCTTTTGTGTGTTTTTTTTTACATTAAATTAGAAATATATTGCAGCGAAATTAGTTCAAAACCTTTGTCAACAACATTGACATTAATTTAATTTAAGCTGTACTTAAATTTAAATAACATTTACTGCAAGCCAACAAGCGTAGCTAGACTGGTATTTTGATGTGGGCATGTGCACCCCCTTTTTTTTATTGTTTTTTTTTTTTTGTGCAAAAGTGCTGATTTTCTAACAATTTATTATGGAAAAACAAAAACTTCTGGCACCGCTACCATTAGTTGTCAAATATCAAATACATAAGGTGTGTTCATTTCCTTTACTAGCAGAAACTTGCAACAAGAGATTAAGTTTTAAATTTAAAAATTGCTTTCTCCCAATTATTTAGAAAAATAAAAAAAGTAAATTAGCAAAAACTAGCAAGTTAAGAATATCGATAGTATTTAGCCCCTCACTTTTACTAAATTACGCTTTACACTGAACTACAAAAAATTTAAATTAAACATAAATTATTCTGTGAGCAACAAATTAAAATGCTCGGTGGCGTATCGTAAAAAAATTTGACTTTCCTGTAAAAGAGCCCATATTAAACTAATATTCTATTCTTTTTTCCTTATTTTGTAAATCTATATACATATCGAGCCCTAACAGCGAAAAAACGTAAGCGACATGATTTTCAATTCTCGTTTTTTTAATAAATTACTTTATTGGCAACACTTGCATCATCTCCTAAAATATCATGGTCACATAATGTACCGTTACGATTTTATAGCAAAAACAATTTTAGTGTAAGCGACAAATTTGATACAAAATTAATATGAAATAAAACAAAAAAGCTCTCTCCTGTAAAATTTGATTTTTGGCGGTTACATTATTTTCGCGGTTAGGGGTCGAATATATAAAAATGAAAAATTTTTGTATGTTTGTTTGTTTGTTGGCTTATAGACTCCTAAACTACTGAACCGATTTTCCTGTAAGATTTGCAGTAACATCACGCCCTAAAAATAAAATAAGCTACTTATTTTTTCGATAGGGGCAGGGGAACTGGTACCCCCCTTTGGATGCCAATATTAAATATCGCATATCTTAAGAGCCGCTGCACGCATTTTGTTGAACTTTTGGTAGTAAGATCTTCTGAGAACCAAAATTAAAATAAAATAGCAGCGGGAGAAGTGGTACCCCCCATAGGACGCCAATGTGCAATATCGCATATCTAAAGCACTGTTATAGTGAGATTGTTCAAACTTTGAAGAAGTCACTCTTATGGTATACTACAACAAAAAAAAAGCGGGTAGGCACAGGGGGAAATACCTCCCATAGGATGCATATATTAAATATCTCTCAACTGAAGAAGTGGTTAAAGCAGTGAAGCGAGGCGCACCGGGTTAAGCTAGTATTTTATAAAATAAGTATGATGTATTTTATATTACCCTAAAAAAATTTAAATTTTTTTCTTTTTAGTAAATACTCAAACATTGTATGAATATTTTTTATATTTTAACTTGTAATAATGATGGTAAAAAAAATAAAAATTCAATGTTAAATAGTGTTTGTGATTAAAAATTTTCTATTGTAAATTGAACATGTAAATAAATTACCATAATTCCATTGCCTGGTTGAGTTGGCCTTTTTAAAGGCAGTTTTTGTGAACTTCTAAAAAGCATAACATGCAATTGCCATACTCCCTAAATTGTTGCTTTGTTTCATTTTGAGAATAAACATTAGACTGGTCGCATCTTGTATGGGATTTTTACCTTTCTTAAAGTAAATTTTATTGCGGAATTTCGGTTTTTTTGTAGTTTTTCAATAAACTAAAGCGTTTTTGAGTTACGCGAATATATGTTGTGCAACGTCCTTAATATATAATTTCTTTGTATGTCAGGATGTTTGCATGTATGTTCTATTCTTTCCGCAACTTTCCGAAGCCATCTGATGACATAGGAAGCTGAAATTTGGTACACTTGAAGTACTTTCTCTGCGGAAGACCGTTACGAAGCCATATTTTTGATTTTAGGCTTTTCAACTAGTATAACAATAAAGAGCTGATAGAAAAGATGTTTTTTTATAATATGGGGAACTTTGGGCCCCACCCGGCACGGCTAGGCACCGTCGGATTGACCTGAAAAATTAGATCACGATTTCTTACACCAAACCTCATATTTTAAGCTACGCAAACAATTAAATTTAAAAAAAAAAAAAAAAATTGCGACCAGTCTAATAAACATACTTGGAAATATTTCTAAAAAAATAGAAACAATGGTTGCTGAAAATTCCTGCCATAAAACAGATAACATTCAAACAGAAAGGAATTTCAATGTAAAACAAAATCAAGAATTTCAATGTAAATCAAACCAATTGTTTCCTTTTTTTTAATGTGCAATCAGAATGTTAAAAACTGACTGTTGAATACTTTGCTTGTTTAAAAAATTTATTTTTCTTCTTCTTAAATATGTTTTAGATTTAATAGTTCAACATTGAAAAATTATTTTATCTTATATGCATTTAAAAAATAAAGTTGAAAGAATATGAATAATTAAATTTTATAACATACATTTTTTTGTGAGTCAGTAATGGGCATCATATTATATGTAAGTTAAACCAGTTTTCGAAACTAAAAACAACATTATTTATTTATTTTTTAGTGTTAGTGTATAAGAACACAACTCTAATGCCGTTCGTAACTAGTTTCAAGAAAGTAACGAACATTATGTAGCGTTCTCTTCTTCGTTATAAAACAGAACAATTGTGGTAGTTTTTTTTTTTTTATTTGCACTTAAGTTAAAAAATATTATATATATATAAGGATGTATATAGACACCAAAACCTCTGGATAGATTATTATAAAATTGTAATAGTATGTTACTTGGTCTGTAAGGCACAATAGGCCTTTTTATTTTTCAAAGTTTTTTTTGTGGAATTGGCACTGCCCAAACATAGCAAACATTATTTTTCGTCTATTTACAAAACTGTATGCGTAAGAGCTTTCAATTATTTAAAGAATCGATAGACTCTAAATCTATGTACATTATTAGGTTTCATATTGCTTCGGTAGGAGTAGAGAAAAGGATACCCAAGATAATTGATGTTATATTTTTTTTAAAGTCCCTACACAGCCCGAAAACATTTTATTCCTATATATCCATATTTCCTAAATTAGCCCATCAACAATAACAATTTCAGTGTTTTTATCAAGAATAAAAATTGGGAATTAAGCACGACAAACAAAAACTTGTTTATTAAAAATTTTTTATTCCCCAAAATCACTTTGATAGTAAATGAAAAAAATTATAAATGTTGAAAACATCAAATACATAAACAATTATATTTGTCCAGAAAACCCGAGCTGGTAATAGTAGTACTAACCCTACAGCCACACGATCAAGTGTTGCTTTCAAGGTTTTTACACATACAGCTGCTCAAAATTCATAACAATTTAAACATGTGGATGTAGGCTGCACGCATTTTTAGGGAAATTTATTTTTAAGCTGTCATCAAGAAAACTATTTATAAAGACAATCGAAAAAGATGCTCATTACAATTTTAAAGAATTTAAATTGAAAGACTCAACTTAAAAGAGAAACTAAAAGCAAATAACCTTAATTTTTAAAAGTATGAGTGAATAAGTAACAACCCAGCGGTAAATATTGAAAGGATCGCAAGTGGCAGGCCTTTTTGAAGGCCTCTATACTCCTTTCTGCCTTCTAGAAGGTTTAAAATTCTTTTTAAAAGACCTTCCGAAATATTCAGTACACATTCGCTACTCCCTTCTTTGAGAAGGGAGAAAGGAAGGTGTTCAGTTTTATTTACTTTTTATTTTTAGTGACCTTCCTTACTCCCTTCTTTGGAAAGGGATCGAAGTTATTTTTAAAGGAAGTGTGGAAGGCCTAGCGCCCAATGACAACCTGTGTAAAAAATAAATAAGTATGGAATGCGGCGAGAAGGGTTTCTGACTGCTTGTGACTGCTAAATAAGGCCTTCTTTTAGGCCTCTTTACTCATTCTATTTACCGCTGGGAAAGGTTGGGGTTTTAAAACTATAAGTGCAAATCTTGAGTGTCTTACACCCAAGTAAGGCAAAAATCGGTTATTTTTCAGTTGAAAAAAAGTAACCAAAATGGAAAAAAGTACACAAGTACACATTGAGAAAAAAGTAATTAATTTTGGTTAAAAGTAACCAAAAGGCAATGCTGATTGTAAACACACAGACGTTGTTCAATGAAACGGCTTTTGTTTTAGGCCCGGAACATAAAAGTAGTTGTAGTAGTAGCGTAGAAGTTGACGAAGAAGTTGACGAATGCTCTGTAGTGCAACAAAGTTAAAAATTTCGAATTTTGCGTTTCAACTTCAACTGCAACGGCTACTACTACTACTACGAATTCTGTTGAGACTACTTTGAAACTGCCGTTCTTAACTTTTGACAACTTGTAGAGCTATTCGTACCGTTGTACTACAGCGACTATTCTGTTCCTCACTTTACAGTTTTCACTCTCTCAAATTTTTGTTTATAAATACTCAATAGCAATGTTGCCACTTTAGTAAATTCATAGAACTTATTCTTTTTTGTTTCCTTTATATTACTGTATGTTATTTGTAAAGCATTTAAAATTTTTTGGCAAACAACTTTTTTGTATTTCCAAGTAAAACACATTGCAGAAAAATGTTTTTTAAGTTAATCTTAAAATTTACATTGAAACCAAAGTCAAATTGTGAACGTATTGATCTTGTTGTTTTTCTCTTCGTGGTTATTTTTGTTTTTTATCTTTTGTAAATGTTTTTCTTTTCTTTCAATGGTATAAATAAGCAAATTAATTTCATCTTTCCGTCTCTTAAATATCGAGTGTTGATTTCTTCCATGTCATAGTTATTCATCTTACTCAATTCTTACGCAGCGAATACAAAATTATAATGAAGGTTTCATGAACATCATTATTAAGTTTCATGCAGATGTTTTGTTTGAACGCAACTAAATGTTCCCATCTTTTTGTTATTTGTTTTTTTCGAAGATCGCAAACAGACAAACGTTGTATTTTTGATGTTTTACTACATTTTGAATGACTGAAATTATATTATGAAAATAATACCAGCAAAAGTCGATATGGTAGCACTTTTTCTAAACCTTTATACGTAGATCGTGGTGTAAAACAAGGTTGCATTTTAAGTCCAATTATGTTTTCCTAATATCTGACTGACTAAGTTAGTTTTCTTCCTAGTGGTGTAGATATCCAAAATACAATTTATCTTTTAAAAACGATAACACAAATGAATTATCTTCTCCCAAAATGGCAATTATATTAACATGGAGTAGGTATGTAGGCCAACGCAAAATATCAAACAACAACAAACTTAAAATTTTAAATGCGGCATCAAGATCAATTATGTTTTATGGGACACATATCTGGGGGTTTGAGAAATACGATGAAGTTAACATAACACTCCTAACTACATGCTCTACTTGGAAACTGGTTTAAGCTCCTTACAATTGGAAACTAAAAAGCTTGACTTTGACTACGTTAAATAGAGCTCTGCGCTTACCTTATAGTAGATTACCACGTATTGTTGATGAAAATATTATTGCTAAAAAGACTTATTGGGCTAAAGAATGTATAACTTGTTTGCGCCAGTATGGTGGTGTAGTGTATGCCCTGTTTTTTTTGCATGTTTACCAATTTTAATTGAATTCTTAAAACATGTAAATTCAACCCGTGTTCGAGCACCGGCTCAGCCATGAAAATTATCAATAAATTTTAATAAAAAAATATCATGTTGTAAAAATTCCTTCCTTCAGTAAAAATTATTTAATGAAAATTAAATTTGATGAACTCAAGCCTAACTAAAAATATCAAATATTAAAAATTAACAGTTAAACTAAAAATCCCAATTGTTAAAAAATTAAGCTACATACTTGTACCATAATTAAAGAGTACTGGATTTTAGTTGTGCAAACAAATGACCATGGTCATACTATAATATGGTTATAGGGGGCATGTCTCGGATTGCCTAAGGGTTTCAGTAACAAAAATATGCTTAAGCTATTTATAGCAAGAAAAAAAATTTTCCTTTTTTAAGTTTAGTTTTTTGCCTGTACAAATTACAAAATAAATCCGATTTTAATTTTGTAGAAATTTTTAAATCCCCATTTGGGGATAAGTTCCCATCATCAAACTGTGCGCAGAAATGGCAAAAGTGCTTCTTTACTGGTATAAGTATTTGTGTAGTTCAGTGCTTTCCTTTCTATGGTTCTTTCATTAAAATTTAGTTAACATTAAAAAGCAACATCCCTTTGGAATTGAGTGTTTCCCTAATTTGACGCGTCATGACGCCTTCAAACAATCCTCTTGATACCAGTAAACATTTTTTTTTCATAATTTTGTATTTTCTTTTACTTGTCTATTTTTTAGCTGTGTTCCTTTTTATTTGTTTTTGATTTTGTATTAAATAAAGAATGATAGAATAAAATTTGTATCTGCTAAGTTGAAAGGTCAATAACATTGTGGAGAAAACTGTTGTTTGAAATATGAAAAATAAATTGACAGCAAACGCTTTATTAATATAAATGAATTATTTATGATATATTTTAAACTCATTAGAAATTAAACAGTTGTCAGTGCGAATTCTTTATCACAGATTTAAAATTCTGTTTTAAGCTAAAGAAAAAAATAATAACTGCACAAAAAAACGGGGATCTGACAATTTATTTTGTTAGCGAAGAAAAAAAAGTATATGTGTGTGTATGTCGGCGTTTTAAAAGATCACAACGAAATTTTATTTTGGCCTTTTCTTGCTGCATATCGGGATATGAAACTATGTACTCTTTACATCTGAGGTTCGTTCAGAAACATTGTGAAAATGTTACGGCAATTATTTTTGTGGAAAATATTTACCCTCTAACTCCCTGTTGAAAAGGTAATGTTTGGCCTTATTCAAAAAAGTAGATATCTACATACACACCAGTGATGTTATTCGTAGGGAAAAATCCCTATTCGTAGAGATTTTCTTCTAAAAAAATAACCCCAGGGAAAAAACGACAGATTTTTTGAAATCGTTTAAATATAGAGACTTTTGAATAATGTGCCGAAAATGTATAAATTTTGAAACTTTTTTCGAATTGTGATAGAATAAAAATAAAATTGTTAATACGGCAACATTACAAATTGCTTAATTTCTTTGAGTCGTCGCTTGCCGTCATTTCACCATTGGTTTTAACGTTAATTTGAGAAAATCACTTTTAAAAGAAAGGATATCTTTTGAGATCAATTTTCCAAAACAAGAAATAGGCAATTTGTAAAAGATGGGTATCAAAAAGTTTTGAATTATCACTGCCACTTGCCAATACAAATAGCGACATGATATTTATATCATCACTGATGTGTTGGCACAAAGGAAAGAAATGAGTCATAAGTTTTTATCTTCAATTTGCATAATCCGCTCTTTTACAAGACGAGTGTAAAACTTGTGTTACCTTCCAGTGTACCAAAACCTATTTAAATAAAAATGGTATCCTAAAGCTTCGTACAGACGATGCTCAGTCAGATCTTACAATGTTGTCATTAAAATTGCCTAAAAATGTCTTGCAACTGTGTGAAGATTGTAAGCTCTATTTCATTTGGCAGATGTGTTAAATTATTGCATCTGACAATGACTACATTGCCAGATCTGACCACCGTCTGCACGAAGCTTTACACCTGTACAAATTGATACGGCCAACCAATTTATTTTTCTAGTATCCAAACAAAATCCAAAAGAACATAAATGTGATTTTAAGTGAATGTATATCACTTTTTCGCTCGGGATATAATAAAGTTCGAAGGTCACCGGAGGCTGAAAAGATCCGACACTTTGAGCCTAGCCGGCTTTTTTGACACGTGAATGCAATTAATAAGCGGTAACATTGGTAACGGCTAACAAATACAAATAAGAATTACGATTAAGCTTTGAATACATATTGTAATTTTCGACAAGAAAGATTCAATAAAAAAAAAAAAACAAAACAAAACTTCGAATATAAAAGAAACTCTCGTTGTGAATCCGATAAATCACATTAAATAATCATTTGTGATTTTCTGATCCCAATTTAATTGTAGTTTATAATCATTTTATTTTCGGTATTATTTTTCAATCGTAAATTATATACATACTTACATATTTTAAATCATTTTTTTTTCTCATTATGGCTTTTGATGTTTTGAACAAATATTATTTTAGAACCAAACAAAAGTTATCAGGTTCTCGCAAACAAAAGAAGAACTTTAGTTTATTTTCATTAATTGAAAATAATTTTTGGGCTTCTTTTTTAACCAATCTTTTAATTTGTTCGGCAATGAGTCATATATGTATCCTTTTTCAATCGATCAAGCGATAAATCAGTTTTTAATCATCAAAAGGGATCTGAGAAGACTCAGTTAGGTTATTTTTACAAAGAAGATCGCTCAAATGCTAGCTGGGAGCAATTTTAAATAAAATGTATATACATTGATACAAATGGTCTTATTTGTATTGATATTTAATCATTTAAAATTTGTAGGCATTTTTGTAGAGACAAATCTTTTAACGCGTAGGGAAAAATAGGGATTTTTCACGGGCTGCGTAAGGAATTTTCAAAAAAGTTTATAACATCACTGATACACACATATACTTTATCAGAACACACTGAAAAATACCCAGTTTTGGTAATGTAAAGTTTTAAAAGAACGTGGCGCAACAAAAAACTTTATGACCCCTAATATTGTATTCAAAACAGGTTTGTTTCTTCCGTTTTTTTTTGCGAAAACTTTCGAATGTTTTTAAAAAAGAGCAAAACTGATAATCAGTTCGTTGTATCATGATGAAATACTTTTTTGTTTGTTTGTTTGACTTTTGTGGTTGAAAAACTAAATTGGAAGCAAAACTTTTAGGGTTTTTGTGGGTTAAGCCTTTAAGGTCTTTGTGTCGATATTAAATATTTGCCTACGAAACAATAGGAAAACATATATGAACTTTATTTTCAACTTTATTTAAAAGTTCGGAAAGCTAAAAATATATAAACAAAAAAATTCAGTACAAAAACAAGAAAAAAAATATATATTTCTCAAAAGACTCAAATTTAAAATAATCATATTCTATTCAATAATTAATTTAAATTTGTCTTAACTGAATCATGGTTAAGTTTAGATTTTTTTCAGTGTTCTATTTTATTATTTATACCCTCCACCACAATTAGTTGTGAAGAGGGTACATTAAGTTTGTCATTCCGTGTGAACCTTTTTTATTATTCATCTCAGACCCGATAAAGTATATATAATCTGGGTCCTTGAGTAATTCTAAGTAAATTTAGCAATGTCCGTCTGTCTGTCCGTCTGTTGAAAACACGCTCACTTTCGAACAACTCAAAAGAAATGAACAAATTTGTGCCAAATTACTTGCAGTTATCCTAGGCAGTTTGGAATTGAAATCCAGCAAAATTGGTGCAGTAGGACCAGAGCTATGAATCAAAATGTGGAACCACCACCTAAAAAAATTGATAATTTTGTTACAAAAAATAACATAAATGCTGGAACAAGGCACGGAATGAGATAAGATTTTGCAAAAATTTGTTTTATATGACTGGAAATCACGCTGTTAAATTTCGTGAAGATCCGTCCATAATTTTCCCTAAGCCCCATGTAAACACTACTACCGGAAAACAGTTTAGTACGCCTTAAACCGTAAAAAATAATACAATCATAACAAATTTTGGCTCGTCACAGTTTTATAGGACTATAAATGATACTGTGGAATTTCGTGAAGATCGGTACATAATTTACCCTAGGCCCCATAGAAACCCTACTCCCGGAAAACAGTTTAGTACACCTAAAACCATAATTAATAACAAATCGTCACAGTTTAAGATAATAATAACATCATACAGATATTACTCCTTAAACATTCGAACCGTCGGTGGAGGGTATCAAAGATTCGGAACAGCCGAATATAGCACTCTAACTTGTTTTGTATTATTTATTTTTATTTTTTTGGGTTTCGAACATTTTTCTATGGTTACATAAAAACTTTAAGATAATTTTCATATCCTCACGTAGTAAATGTCCAATATTTCAAAAAGAATTACAGAACAACAACAAGAGCAATAAAAAAAACCTCAAAAAGCAATAACTATAATCATAAAAATAATCCTGTGTCGGCAACTTTAGATGTCCTTTGGGTCATGTAATGCGTAGTTAACAAAATTATTTAATTTCTTTTTCAATATTCGCATTTTTTTGTTTTCTAATTGCCTGCATATTTATTAAGATTTCTACAGCGTTCGATGTCATGATACTTTTACCAAACTTGTTATTAAATAATTAATGTTGTGTGGTATTAAATATCATACACAAATTGTGGGTATAAACAGCATGATTTTTAAGAGGGCTCCATAGTCAATTATGAATATATCGTAACAAAATTTTTTTTTGTGAGGAGTAATTTTATGAGCCTTTTGTAATCAAATTTTAAGTGATATCGATATTTATGTGATTTTTGTCGGGAATAATTAACTTGCGAGAGCAGAACCCAAGATTTCTATTAAAGTTATTTCAACGAGATTTTACAGATTTAATTGTGTTAAAGTTATTTCCAGAATAACACGGATCCCACAACCAGCTCTAGACCGACCACCACAACATTTCTCATGATATTTATTCAAATTCATATCGTTAGCTAAAATGCAAAAGGACGTAACTAACAAAAATATAATTTTACAGGAGAAGCAAAAAACTTTATTAAATGAAAACTATAAACATGTCAGAAAACATGCGTTAATGGATCATCCATGGAATTTTTTAAACAGTTTTCAAAGGAAACCATTTCATTATATTTTGTTTAAAAAAAATGAGTAATTACGTAGTTTTTCATTTATAAAATAAACACACTTGTAGTTACGCCCCTTTGTTTTATGTTAATAAAAGCGCAATTTTTGATCCCAGAAGCGTAAAATTTTGTGTAGACACGTAGTTCAATGGCATTTATAATAATCAATCAGAAACACGATTTTGAATTTTTTGTTAGTTACGTCTTTTTGCATTTTAGCTAACGATATATTAAGTTGAATATTTTGTAAACGCAAATACATTATTGGCGTGTAAAAAAATTTTTCTTATGAAAAATATTTTTTGTACGTACTTTCTTTTTTAATCGTGCATGGCAAAATATTTTTTGCATCAGTTTTTTTTTGTATTTAATGTTTCCTCATACATAATAGGGTGAGTTCCAAAACATCAGTTGCAAAGCAACTCGCTTTTTTAAGTGCTTTCTACCAAGCAACCGTGAAAAATTTTACAATGTTATCTGTACCAAAGTTCACTAAAAACAATATCGATGCATACACAATAATCAAACTAGATATAGTTAAACTCTTTGATACTTTTTTGACTTTGACTGCAAAGTATTACGATGTTTAGGAACTCAGCCATACTTTTTATACTGACACATATGGAAGAAGGGATCGTGTTTCTGAAAGTCTTTCTTAAAAGCGTTTTTTCTTATATGAAATGTTCTTATCACCGTTATCTACTATATAGATATGGCCCAGATTAATAAGGGGTACTTTTTTTAGAGGCAAAATCGTGAAGAAACTGGTGCAGGTTGCATATAGTTTAGTGGCCGGAATATACATCGTTACCTTAAACATAAAGGCCCTAACTAACAAAATATTAAAAATCTACTTTTTCATTAATTCTGATATAAACACAAATGTCCACAAAAGGGAATCTTTCGACCAACTTTAGAGATTTTATTGACAAAAACCAAAAAGGCCCCATCTACAAAAGATTATTTGATTAACGCTTATAGGCCTAACTAACAGTATAATATGCAAAATTGTTAATTGTCAAAACAGCAAAAAAAAATTTCAGAAAAATTTAGGGCAATTTATCGATTTACCATTTTAAATAGTTTTTTTCTTCTCCTGTAAAATTTTTAAAATGTTTTTGTGTTTTAGGTGACTTGGATAAATTGGTTTCTTTGTTTTTTAAGTTGTTATTTTAATGCCTTTTTGCATTTTTTTACACTGCGAAGTTGATCCTAAAATGTTCACCTGTCTGTTTGTTTTTCTGTATATCTAGAGAACGGCAACAAACAAGGCTTTCAAATTAGATACATATTTCTTGACTATTAATACACAACATTCGACAAAATATGGGCGTGAGTGTAGAAGTGGGCGTGTCACAAATATATATATATTTATATCTAAGGAACGGTTTTTATATAACTGTCTGCTCTTTCGCACTATAGTGTAGGGTGGTGAAGGGTATATTCGATTCGGTGCAGCCGAATAAAGCACTCTTACATTTTTGCTTTTATATGGTTTTTTGTACAAGTTAAGCAAACATACCGTATTTTAATTAACTAGTGACTATAATCTTTTTCTTTCTTAAGTCAAAATAAATTTTCAACACGAGCATACATTTGTTATGTACAAAGCAGTGTTGCAATATTTAAATTTTTGTACTGTTTGTTAAAAAAAAAAACAATAATTTATGAAAATAAAAGGAACAACAATATTTTATTGGAATTCATTTCTCCAAGTATTTAATGGCGAACAGTAAGAGGTACACATGTAAATAATATTTCTGTTATACAAAAGCGTCCATTTACAATATTATTGTATATATTATTTATATTATTATATTGCCATATATTATTCAATAAGTGGCACAGTGTTATCAATTTAAATATGGCGCAACTCTTATTAAAAAAAAACATAACTTTTAAAGCAACACAACTTAGTACGTTGTTGCAAACACATTTCACAGTATATTGCACTTCTTTTCTGATTTCGATTCTTGCCAATATATTGTGTCACCTTCGAATATCACAAACACATTGGCGTTAAAATTGAACAGTTATACTGCAAGTGTATGAGCCGCTTAAGGTACGTTTTTTCCGTATTTTCTAAAAAAAAAAAAATTTGGAATAGTTCATATATTTATGAAAAAGTAAATAAATTAAAAATTTTATTTTTGTCAACATAAATTAATACTGATATTAATATTTATATTTAAACTTTTGCAAAGTTACATAATTCAGACTTAAATACTTATTACATATTTAGAAAATCCACTGGTAGGATTTTAAAAGATCTTTATATTTTATCAAGCTTGAAACAGTTTCTACGTGTAAACGATTTCTTCCTTTGCTTTTTACATCATTTTTTTTTACAAATTGAGAAATGTGGTATCGATAAAATACCAACAGCAATATGTAAAATGTCAGCAAACATTAGTTTCGTCTTAATATTGGCCATATTTTACAAAGAAATTTAGAAGCTTTATTTCAGAAAGATCCGCTGGAACACGGAATTGAGAATTGATATTATTATAGTTTTCTTTATTGTTTGTAAATAACATTAATAACATCAGTATAATGCTATTGGGTTTTCCGGAAACAATAATTTCTGGAGTGAAGCTTATTATCACTTTTAAGGTTTTATGTTCAAACAAAAGTTTAGTTCTATATGTTTCACAAATTGTCGAATAAAACGAATTTTCAGTTTCTTAGACTTTATAAACCATTTCCTTCTTAAAATATGGTTTTCATTTAAATTTTCCACTAACATATTATCCAATGCATCCCTTTTTATAAATTTCCCATTCTTGCAAGCAAATTTGATCCTGTAGCCCGTTTCTGTATTTCTCACATCGTAAAACTTTTCGCATGAAACGTGTGAATTGCAACAAAAATAGTGTGAAATGAAACAAAAATTATCTGTCATTTAAATAATTTTCCAGCAATTATTGGAAGGATGCGAGAAAAAGTGTTTCCATAACAATATTTTGCGAACAGTTTCTTTCAAGAACTGTCAAAATAAGTCTCCTTTGAAATTGGTGGCGAGAAAAACAAAATGTATTTATTTTGAATTTAAAATATGTTTATATACTATTTTTTTAAAATAAATAAAAAAATAGAAGGAATATAAATGATGAATGCATAATTTATATGATGAAAATAAACAAAAAACAATTGTTTTATTAAATTTTTTTTAGCCTTTTCTTGTTTTGGTTTACATCAGTGTTGCCAGATAAATTTGTGTCAAAATCGTCAATTTCCTGAGAAAAAAGATCGTCTTTTTTGTTTTAAGAATAGTGCAATTTAAAATCAATTTTAAACAAATTTGTTTCGACTTTTATTATAAAATAATCAAACAAAAACATAGTTAAAGTTCATGGGTATTTAATAATTTCATTTAATTTATATACATATTTATTTTGTTAAGCTGGAGGATTATTTTTTACAAAATTATTTATTTTCTTTAATCCGATAACAATTAAAAATTGTTATTTTCCCCTGGAGAAGTCACACAAAGGCATGAGAAAATATAATTTTAAACAAAAAATAAAATGAATATTTTTACAAAAGCAAAAAGAAACCAAGCTTAATAAAATAAGCATACATCCTTTTTAAAATAGATATATACAAAAAACCGAGATCAAAATGGAAAATTTTTAAATTAAATCAGCTCTGATAACAGTATTATAAATATTCTGGGTTTTTATGGAATTGATAGTGACAACGTTGTTTTATATTTATATCGTATGTAGTCCGAAATAGTATATTATTGAAATTTAACTATATCGGCTTACAAATGGCTGGGATATAAATCTTTAATTTACCTATTCCTATAATCTTTTTCTTTTTTACCTGAAAAAGACGTAGTAGAATACCTGGTAGTTAAAATTAAAAAAAAAAACGGTTCATAAATAAACGGGTTAAAGACCCAGTAAAATCTTCGCCTACAAAATAATATGTTAAGTAATCAGAAACACATAAAAGCACTACATACAATTCTACTGAAAAACAATGAACAAATTCAAAAGTAAGTCATTTTTTTTTTATCTAAATACATCCAGAAAAAAGTAGTTAGCGAAGTTCTTATGGAAGAAAGCTACTAAATAACGAGTGAAAGAAACTATCCATTTTGAAAAAGTTTTTACTGGGAGACAAACAAATTTCTTTCTTGCCGGAATAATGGTTTTGGCACAAAAGTGTACATATAAGATAAGAATATCAAATATCAATCATATTTTGTATATGTATATAAGAAGTATTAAATGTTCAAAATAAGCCAAGTCGGTCCATTACTTTCCCTCGAAATTTTGCTTTTGCCGATGCATTTTTTAGGGAAGAGACAAAAAATTTCGAGGACAATTTTCACAACAGGGATAAATATAAAAATGTAACCCTTGTTTCTAAAGATATCTTTTTTTCTAATAAACAAACATATAAAAATATTTACAATTATCTTATTTCCAAGACTAAGTGTAAAACGCAACGCCAACAATTTCATTAAAAGCAAAAACAAAAATATTTTATAAATAAAGGGTGGTTAAATTTCAAGGGCCGATGTTGATTTTGAATAAAACACAAACTATTTAGGAAATTATTGTAATTTTATTTTATTATGATATATTGGTATTACTCAATTATGTATGGAACAAAATATCGGCCAAATGAGCGCCGCGACCACGGCGGCACACCTCCATCCGATGGTCCAAATTTTCGAGGACCCTGAGGCATAATGGAGGTTCTATGCCGTTAATGTGCCGAATTATCTAATCCTTTAGCTCTTGAATTGTTGCTGGCTTATCGACGTACACCTTTTCTTTCAAATAACCCCAAAGAAAAAAGTCCAACGGTGTCAAATCACATGATCTTGGCGGCCAATTGACATCGCCATTACGTGAGATAACACGGCCATTGAATTTGTTGCGCAAAAGAGCCATTGTTTCGTTAGCTGTGTGGCAAGTGGCACCGTCCTGCTGAAACCACATATCGTCCACATCCATATCTTCCAATTCGGGCCATAAAAAGTTCGTTATAATCTCACGATAGCGAACACCATTCACAGTAACTGCCTGACCGGCCTCATTTTGGAAAAAATACGGCCCATAAACCGCACCAAACAGTCACTCTTTGTGGGTGCATTGATTTTTCGACAATCACTCTTGGATTCTCATTCGCCCAAATGCGGCAATTCTGTTTATTGACGAATCCACTGAGGTGAAAATGTGCCTCATCACTGAAGATGATTTTCTTCGAAAATTGATCAAAATTTTCATAATAAGTCTGGATAACTTTAACACGTTGTTGGATTGTGTATCTCTCCATTGTTCAAATTGAGTAAGTCTGAAATAGAGAAATGTCAAATAAAATTCGGAAAAAAACTTGGCGTTTAGGTGTGGTTCACATTCAACATCGGCCCTTACAATTTAACTACCCTTTATGTTGTTGCTTTCTGCAGATATTCATATTATTTTTTTTTTTTCAATTTTCAACGCCACAAAATAGAAGTGTTTGAAATTTAAAAATCAAGATGAATTTCTATAGAAAGTAACAACAAAATTATAAAATATTTTTGATTTTGCTTTTGCTTTCGTCACTTTTTTAGCAAAAATCATCAAAACGTCACTTTGTTGATATCGGAGCAAAAAATCGTCGAGTTGACGATAACTCGTCAAATCTGGCAGCCCTGTTTTTATTATATTTATTTCTTTTGTTGACGTGTCGCTTTTATTTGACTGGAAATATTCCAGTATAAACAGAATTTGTTGTGTCTGTTTTCGCATTCAAATACATACAGAAACACTTTTATCTCATAAATCGAGAAACGATGGAATTTTTTGTTTCACACTTCATGTAAGAAATTTTACGATGCGAGAAATACAGAAACGAACTACTGGCGTTAATGCCCGAAAAACCCAATGTTGCCTGCTGACGCATAAACGCGCGACATGGGTGGTATAATTATTAAGGAATCAGAATCTCTTGATATTCTGGGCATGAGGATACAATGTGATGTCCGATGGACAGAACATATATTCAAGGTGTCGAAAGAAGCATTCAAGTGCCTCGGTTTTCTAAGACGGCGTCACTCCATCTGATCTCCTTACTATTTATACCACCTATATCCGACCGCGTATGGAATACAACTCTCATGTGTGGGCCGGTGCTTCAAAGTCTATTTTGGAGCTTCTCGACCGCGTGCAGGAGAGGGCGAAGGTTCTTATTGGTGACAGTAGGGTTTCCAATTCTATTGACTCCCTTGAGCACCGTCGCAATGTGTGTTGTATTTGCCTGTTTTATCGTTACTACAATGGGATGTGTTCTGACGAAATTAGGGATCTGGTTCCCGAAACCCGTACGTTTGTTCGTAATACACGTTTCTCCTCAAGAACCCATCCTCAAGAGCCCATCCTTATGTGGTCGATTGGCAGGTGAATCGTACAACGCATTACAGAAAGAATTCGTTTTTTTCCCGGACAGTTCGTATGTGGAATAACCTTCCTGCAGAAGTCTTCCCTCTCACTTACAACATGATTAAGTTCAAATCGAATGTTCACAAACACTACTCCCTCTATCCTCCTTCCCACAACCTATTTTCCTAGTGCCAACACAATGCAATGCATTAGTAGGGGTCATCCCCTGAGTGCCGGTCCTAACAGAAAAAAAAATATACATTTTGCAACAAACACAAGACAACCTAAGCCTGCTATCGAAATGATCACATTACAGTTAAAAAGTTAAGAGTTAAAAAGCTCAAAGGATAAAAAAGTTCTGAAAACAACGCGGGGTTCCAGCGGTATTTTTAATATGAAAAAGTACTGAAAAAAGTACCAAAGCACTGAATTTTTCAACCCTGGTACAAAGTAAACAAATTTTCATTAAACATTTTCTCTGTGCTTCATCACAAGTGTAAGTATGTCTGTCTCTTTTAAATAAATATTTTGATTAAAATATAATTATAAAAAATTACTTTTTGGGAATACAAAATTTTAATTTAAAAAATATTGTTATTCGTGCTTAATTCTTAATTTTTATTCTTGATAAAAACACTGAAATTTATTGTTGATGGGATAAGCTATTCCTATGCGCATTTCACTGTTAGCTTAGGCCGGATCATCAGGAAACTCCATCCATAAAGTTTTTAGAAAAACTAAAGATATTAAACCAAATAAAACTGTTAAACGTATAAGAATTATAAGCAACAGTTCTACTTGTAACAATATCAAAGTTTAAACAAAAACATCAACCATAAACAGTGAGTTTATCTCTTCTTACATTCCTCACTACAATTGATTTGAATTCTTCCAACATTAATTGTAGTTGTAAGTAGGTTAAGAAAAAACAAAATGAAAACAAAAATAACTTGCAAAAGCATGTTGCCAGTTTAAGTTTTTTTAAGCCGTGCACTTGCCTGTTTATTATCAAAAATTACTTTTTGGGAAAACAAAATTTGAATTTAAAAGATTTTGTTATTCGTGCTTAATTCCCAATTTTTATTCTTGACAAAAACACTTGAAATTTATTGTTGATGGGATAAGCTATTCCTATGCGCATTTCACTGGTTGCACTGAAAGAATTTTCTTCGCAATACCAATGAATTTTGACATTAATCCCATGAAAAATTGCATTAAAAAGGAACCTATGCAGCGCTTCGATGGATCGATGAAACCTGTTTCAATAAAAGGATTTAATGAAACATTACATTAGATCTATGAATATTATTCATTGGATAAATACTTTAAATAAAGTAAATTTTTTTTTTTTTTTTTTAATTATTTTATTTTTTTTAATTATTTTTTTTTATCTTTTCTTTTTTTTATTTTACTTTATTTTATTTTAAATTTTTTTTCTGTCTCTGGCGGGATTCGATCCCTCAACCTCGGTGCTGATAGACTAGCTCGCTACCAGCTAGTCTACCGGGGCAGTGTAGTTTTTGTATTAAAAAACTATGTGTTTTACTCAATTAAGAGCGTAAATATGAGATTAAATTGTCCATAATAACAATAACAACGTTGATTGAAAGTGGATTGAATGTTTTTGTTTCATTACTATAACGACATTTTTATTGTCATAATGAAAATTTAAATTTATGAAGGCAATTATTGAAATATGTTGCTTTTAACAAAAAATTTTTTTGATTTCATAAATTTAGTGGCATACATGTAACATTCCATGTATGAAATTATTAAATCTTACATTTTTTAATTAACAATTAAACATTTTTTTTAAGGAAACTATAATTTTGTATTAATTTATGAATATAGTTATGTTTGTTGGCTCCGTGCAATAACTTCCAGGAGCAATAAGTCCCAGTGCAATAACTTCCAATGAATTAAATCCCCAAATAAATGAAATAAGTCCCAAACTGGAAAAAAGAAATAAATCCCAAAAAAATGAAATAATTGCCACGTCTTAAATGAAACAAACCCCAACTTTTGGGAGTTATGTCATAATGAAATAACTTCTAAAAACATTAATGAAATAACTTCCAAAAACAGTCCATCGAAAGAAATGAAATAAGACCCAAAAAAAATTAAACAACTTCCAAAGAAATTTATTATATATGTATGTATTCGTTTTACTTGAATATTTACATATTAGGTTACCAAAAAACTAACATTGAGTCCTCGACATTTTGACAACAAATGGGGCATTTTATTATATCCTGACCTCCTGCAATGGCAACTGCCTGCAGTTTAAGCACGCCGGGTACAAGGATTACCTCCTCTATGGTACAACAAACATCGGCTTCGCTAACTAAAGCAAACACCGGCTTCGCTTACTAAAGCTTCTCTGCATAGCCGGCCTTCGGCCGGGCGCAAGGATTTTATACTCTATGGTATAACAAACACCGGCTTCGCTAACTAAAGCTTTTCTGCATAGCCGGCCTTTGGCCGGGCGCAAGGATTTTATACTCTATGGTATAACAAACACCGGCTTCGCTAACTAAAGCTTCTCTTCATAGCCGGCCTTCGGCCGGGCGCAAGGATTTTCTCCTCTATAGTATAACAAACACCGGCTTCGCTAACTAAAGCTTCACTGCATAGCCAGTAACCATAAGACACTGCAATTGCAATTAGCAAAATTTTCTTCTTTGATAAACTTAAGTCATTGTATTCAAAAAGTTTGAAATATCCCGTTATAAATACCGTTTAAAATTTTAAGCAATTTTAAGAAATTGCAAATAATTGAATTTGAAAAAACTCCCACAAAAAATGAAATAACTGCCACAGCAAATTAAATAACACCGAAAACCAAAATAAAATGAAATAACTTCCACGTTAATTTTTTCGGGGACTTATTGCATTTGGATTTTATTTCATTATGAAATAACTGCCAGGCAAAAAATGAAATAACTTCCAAAAAAATGAAATAAAACCGAGAGGGCTGGGAGCTATTTCATAATAAAATTACTCCCACATTTGTATGAAAAATTTTTGGGTCTAATTTCATTTGTTTCTTGGGACTTATTGCACCTGGGAGTTATTGCACGGAGCCATGTTTGTTTATTGTTTTTTTATGTTCCCAATTAAAATTTTTTTTTTAACTTGGACAAACTTAAGTTTTCATATATCCAATGAAAATTTTTAACGTAATTACGAAATCCAATGAAGCGATTTTAATGAAAATACTTCATTATAACTATGAAATTCCATTTAGACAATGAACGTTTTCATTTACCCAAGGAAAGTTTTTTTATGAAAATGATTCATTAAATATATGAAGCATTTTTCTTTCAGTGTGCTTAGGCCAGACCATCAGGAAACTTCATCCATAAAGATTTTAGAAAAACTAAAGATATTAAACCAAATAAAACTGTTAAACGTATAAGAATTATAAGCAACAGTTCTACCTGTAACAATATCAAAGTTTAAACAACCATAAACAGTGAGTTTATCTCTTCTTACATTTCTCACTACATTTGATTTGAATTCTTCCAACATTATTTGTTGTTGTAAGTAGGTTAAGAAAAAACAAAATGAAAACAAAAACAACTTACAAAAGCATGTTGCCAGTTTAAGTTTTTTTAAGCTGTGCACTTGCCTGTTTATTATCAAAAATTACTTTTTGGGAAAACAAAATTTGAATTTAAAAGATTTTGTTATTCGTGCTTAATTCCCAATTTTTATTCTTGATAAAAAAAAATGAGAAGTTATTGGTGGCAAAGACGTGTTGCTTCATTTCGGACCTACCGGGTACGTAAAGAAAGCAGAATTGACACAAAACCGATGCCAACATTACCTTGGATAGCGAACGCTGCGGGCAAATGTTTTTTTATTTTATGTATTACTTTGTTGAGCCACACGTTTGCTGACCGAATTATTTCTGCTCTATGCTGATAAACCACCAACGATAAGTAATTTAGAAGCCAACATTCGACGCACTAAGGACGAAATAAGACTGGATTGGACTGACAGGTTGGCGTTCATAAGGCGATGTTGCGGAGGCCATATTGTCACATTGTACTACAGCGACTATTCTGTTCCCCACTTTACATATCAGCAACAGTTCTACTTGTAACAATATCAAAGTTTAAATAAAAACATCAACAATATACAGTGAGTTTATCTCATCTTACATTTCCCACTACAATTGATTGGAATTCTCCCAACATTAATTGTAGTTGTAAGTAGGTAAGGAAAAAACAAAACGAAAACAAAAACAAATTTCAAAAGCATGTTGCCAGTTAAGTTTTTTTGAGGCCGTGCACTGCCGGTTTATTATCTGCATATTGTTGATGTTTTTGTTTAAACTTTGATATTGTTACAAATAGAACTGTTACTTGTAAGTCTTATACGATTAACAGCTTTATTTGGTTTAATATCTTTAGTTTTTCTAAAAACTTTATGGATGAAGTTTCCTGATGATCCGGCCTAAGCAACCAGTGAAATGCGCATAGGAATAGCTTATCCCATCAACAATAAATTTCAAGTGTTTTTATCAATAATAAAAACTGGGAATTAAGCACGAATAATAAAATCTTTTGAAATTAAAAATTTTGTATTCCCAAAAATTATTTTGATAAAAAAAAACTTTTATGTCTATAAAAAAACGAAATGTATATGGAAAGCGTAGCACTTAATAGCTACCAAAACTATAGTAAAGTTATATAAGTACTGTGTTTGGTTAATACAATCACTACCTACGTTCGTTTATGGTTGTCATAATCATGTTAACTATAACATGTTGCTCTCCAAATATGTTATTGCTTAGTTACAAAAACAAGTAAATGTTCACATGAAATATGCACTTGGCTGTGGTAAACAGCACGTACAGAGATCAGACTCATATATGTTTGCGTTAAAAATATGCGCTAAAATAAGTATGATAAAAGTGGCTACATCACTTCTACCCAAGATTTTCTCAAGGTGTTGCGTTAAAACCACAATTTATTAACGCAGAAAATTATTTAAATTTCGCTTAAATAAATATTTTATAACAAAATTTTGTGTTTGCTTGATTATGTCCACATAATGTCCTTGTAAAGTTAGCATACTGTATAAAAAAAATTTTAAATTAAAAAAAACCTTTACCAAAATTTAAGCATTTCCTTATTTTTAAGTCTATTCAAATTTGTAAAAGGAAATTGAGGAATCCACAGGGAATAATTTAAAACTAACACCCAACATATTGCTGCCTAAGTCATTTCATACATAAACACAGACCGAGATTGGAATTTCCATGTTTTTACACGCAGAATGAACTAACATAATCTTCTTGTGAAATTTACCTTGAAGTTCAGATTATAATATACTTTGCCAGGATTTTGCTCAGAAGGATTCCAGGATAAATACAATGAATTGAGCCTTGATATTTTCTTCAATATATATATTTTTTATTAAATTAAAGTTTGTTTAAATTACATTTATTTTTATATATATAACACTGCCCAAAAAAAACTTGTAAAAAGAAACTCGATTTTTATCCGCGAACTTGTCTTGCCAGTTTACCGGTAGAACCACGACTCCTCGATTTACCGGGAGTGCTTATATTTTTGGTGATAATTTAAAAAAGTATTAGTATGTTAGTCACCACTACGCCTGGGAACTATGGCCGTTAGTGTCCCTGTGCACTACTACTAATTTACCTGGTACCTATGGCTGTAACAACCAGTAGGATTCCTGTGTACTACCACATAGGCACCTGGGATCTATGGCTGTAGCAAACCAGTAGAGTCCCTGTGTGCTACTACTTGAGCTGGCCTAAGTGGTGCTGGTGTCACGGCCACTAATAAAGCTGTTACAAACTTGTACCAGTTGACCGTATACCAGCACAACCCAAGCTCAACTGAAGTAGTAGTTATTAAAATATTTACTATTAAGTGATAATTAACGGCGTAGTTGTGATGAACATAACCAAATACTCTCATAGTTAATACAGTGTGTGTGAGCACTGGGCTATTGTGAGCGCTCATACACTCTTATACTGATTCTCTTATACATATTCTCAATAGATGTTTACTTATTTAATTTAAGAGGTCAAACTTGGACAAGGGCAGTGTTACTTAACATGAGTACAAGAAATATTTTAATTATTATGTAAATAATAAATGTTTTTAACAGAACCTAATTATAAATGTAGGTATTTGTTTAAAAATATATAATTCATGACAACTTAACTAAATTCTTTTTAAATATAACGATATAAATGTTTACTTAAAAATATAAACTAATAATTCATTTACAGAAAAAAAAATCAAAGTATATAATTCACAATTCATGACGTTTTTTTTTTTTTTGTTTTGTATAATTCTATTAACTACGTATGTAACGAAAACTTCGTTACATCTCCCCTTTGGTTCGGGGGGGGGGGGGGGGGGTCGGTTCTCTTTCTTATATCTTTTCCACAGCTAGACCGTTTCTGGGCTTTGGGAATATATATTTCTCCTCGCCAATTACCAACCATATGTCTAACGAACATCGAATGTAAATCGTGACCGAGACAGAGTTAACAGTTCTCCTAAATCTAGTGTGCTTACCCGTTGCGATAGGCTCGATTATTGTTAAAGCATCACGTATAAGTTGGCTTCGGTCATTATTTACGTTTTCCTCTTCTTTTTCTTGGTCGATTTCTAGCTCTTTTACCAGTCGTTCTAAAATGTTCGATTTTTGGGATGTATGCCTCCTAAGTTCCGGTAATTGTAACTGTGGTAATTTTATGACTGAAGTTACTTTTACCCTTTCACTTGAGCCTTTTAGTAGTTTTGTTTTACGTCTTTTCGTAGTTTCTTTGTACATAGCCTGTCTAAAGGCCAAGCAACTTCTTTCGAATTTATCTTCGTCCAATTTAATACTCCGCGTGGTATTGTTTGAGATCTTTTAGGTGCGCTGTTCCTTTTACTCTCTTGCTTTTAAGATCTACTAATTCAACTATCACTGGTGATTTAAATTTGGTAACTAGATATGGGCCTTCAAATCGTGGTGCGAGTTTAGCTGCAAAATAATCAAGGGCTTTGGATAATACATGATTTCTTACCCATACTAGATCTCCTTTCTTTGGAGCCCAATCTCTCCGTCTCAAATTGTAATGAGCTGCCTGTCTTTCTGTAGCACTTTGTATATTATACTGTACTGTTAAAAAAACATCGCGTAAGTGGCTGCATTTGTCTGAGGGATTCATATTATTTTCTGGTATCTCCGCATTTGTTTTGTCATCGAATAACGTGCTGGGAAGTCGCAATTCTCTGCCAAGTGTTAAATAAGCCGGGCTGTATTGAGTTGATGATTGCTTGCTAGAATTTACTGCCACCGATAATTCGGGTAAGTATTCATCCCATTTTCTTTGGCTATCTTCAGTGTATGGGGCGGTAAAACGTTGGGTAACGCCCAAGGACTTAAAATATTTCTGACAATCTCGACTTGTAAATTGAGTGCCATTATCCGTTTGAAGTACGTATGGTACCCCAAAACGTGATAGAATCCGTTCGCGGAAAGCTTTTATAAAAGTTTGAGTTGTGGCTTTTCTGACAGCCACAAATTCTGACCATTTGGTAAATTTGTCATGAAAGACGATAAGGGTAGTGTTTCCGTGGACCGACCGGGGTAAAGGCCCGACAAAATCGGCACATATAGTGTGTCCCGGAGAAGTGACCGAAGATGAGCACATTTTCCCAGCTGGAATGGATTGAAGAGGTTTAAAACGTTGACAACTTTCGCATTTTCTGACAAATTTAGCAACATCACGAAAAATACCCGGCCAATAGTATAACTTTGTAACGCGTGCTATGGTCTTCTTTATCCCCAGGTGACCGGAAGTTACGTCATCGTGGCACTCTTTTAGGACCCGATTCCGGTCGGATTTATGGACAACCAATTTCCACGACACAGGATCCTCGTCGTTATGGGCCGATGAATCAAAAATGTGCCTTCGTACGTTTCCATGTTCATCAATTTGATAATCAGGAAGGCTTTCTGGGTTGTTTTTGATAGACTCGAGCTTATTTTGATACCATGGGTCACTAGAGTTGGGCGCTTTACGTATGGCTTGTATTATGGGACATAAATCTTCGGAGGTAAGTGGAGTGCGGGATAATGTGTCTGCGATGACATTTAGTTTTCCTTTGCGATAACGTATTTCATAATCGAATTGCATTAATTCCAACGCCCAGCGCGCAATTCTTCCAGATGGAGTTTGAATAGAATTAAGCCATTTGAGAGACTGATGGTCCGTTACGATTATAAAATGGTATCCTTCGATGTAGTGCTTCATTTTTCGAATGCCCCAAATAATCGCGAGACACTCCTTTTCGGTAACGGTGTAATTTCGTTCAGGAGCCGTCAAAGTACGGCTTGCGTAAGAAATTATCTTTTCGCCATCATCAAACTCTTGTGTTAAAACAGCTCCAAGGCCAACGTCGCACAGTAGCGCCCGTAGAGCAAACGAGGTTGCAAAAATCAAAATTTTCATGAGCACCGACGAAGTTTTGAATAAACTCATGTTATAGGAAACTTTTCAACGATTTCAAATCTGCCACTCTTAATAATATCACATTTTTAGTTTAGAAGATATAGCCGTTCAAAGTTGACCGACTTTCGGTTTTCAAAAAAACACACAATTTTTAGTAAATTTGTTGCGATTTCAGGTGTAATATCACGAAAAATAGGTAACGAATCGCCTTATTTTTTGTTTGTATTGATTGATGCATTTATTAAATGTGTAATGATAAAAAAAAAATGAACTGTTTGCTTTGTGTTTCTCCTGGTAAATCACTATTTAAAAACTATCCGTTTTTTCACTATTTTTCAACTTTGACGGAAAATAACAAAAATCTATATTTTTCTATATTTGCCATATTTGCAAAATCTGTTCTTTGATTATTTCTTTACATAATTCAAAAATTTTATCTGCCCGTACGTGCCCGTTTGGCTTCTAGAGGTAAAAAAGGTTAAAAAGACATGGTTGCCATACTAATATTGCGGTTTAATAAAATTCTTTAATTTGGCCCCTACAGCGCGTAGGATGCTCCTAGATGGGTCAAATGTATGACCAACCCCACTTTATTATTTATTGCCGAATTTCGGTTTTTTTAGTTATTTCAATAAACTAAACCATTTTTGAGTTACGCGAATATATGTGTGACATGGAATTACCCATATACCGAAAATACAGAAAATTGAAAAAATAAATTTAAAAAAAAAAAATTTTTTTTTTTAATTTGTTGGGTAATAATTTAGAACCCTAAAGAAAAAAAAAATAAAAACAATCTAAAAATGTAAAAATAATTTTTTTTTAGGTACCATAAAATTGATTTTTCTACTAATTTTAACTTTGATAACCCATAAGTAGGCCCCTACACAGCGTAGCACCCTTTTCAAATGCACATTTCATAGGCTGAACAGTTATCTATCATATGCTGTTTAAACTGTTCAATTACCTTATTCGGTTCAAAAGATATGATTTTTGCAACGAAAAAACTCAAATGGCGCCACTGTGCGTCGCTGGCATCGGTTTGCAGAATAAAAGCTCGGTTGAAATCTGGGCAGGTAAGGGCGGGAGCTTCCATTAACTTCTGTTTTATTGTTGCAAAAGCTTCCTTTTGCTGAGGACCCCAATACCATTTATGAGTCTTTTTTAAAAGCTGGTTTAATGGGCTGGTGAGAGACGAGAAATTAGGTACAAAACGTCTATACCAAGCTGCGGTATTTAGAAATGACCTTAGTTCTTTAAGAGTGGTGGGTTCGCGGAGAAGGGAAACGGCTTTCACCTTTTCTGGATCTGTATGAACACCGTTTTCACTGATAACGTGGCCAAGATAGCGAATAGTTTTCTGTGCAAAAGTGCATTTACTTGGGTTGATGCACAGTTTAGCTGCTATTAAACGATCAAAAACTATTTTCAGATTTTGCAGATGTTCCTCTATTGTGCTACCAAGAACGATAATATCATCAAGATATGCGAAAGCGAATGAATCCAATTCAGGGCCAATGACTGAATCTAGCGCCCTCTGAAACGTAGCCGAGGCTGAATGCAACCCAAACGGCATAACTCGCCACTGAAATAAGCCTCTGCCTGGAACCGTAAAGGCGGTGTATATCTTGCTTTCTTCGGCCATAGGGATCTGCCAGTACCCGTTACGTAGATCTGTAGTACTGAAGTATCTACTGTTTTTTAGCTTTTCCAGTAGCGCGTTTATCTGTGGAATGGGATAAGCATCTCGAATAGAATGTTCATTTAGCTGGCGGAAATCTACGCATAGTCGCCACTCATTATTCTTTTTACGTACTAACACGATGGGCGAACTGTAAGGACTTTTAGATGGCTCGATCTTTCCGTCTTGTAACAGTTCGTCTATCTGACGGTTAATAATTTCCTGCATCGCAGGATTCCTCGGGTAGTAACGCTGACGTAAAGGTCTTGTATGCTTCATTGTGATGACGTGTTGTGTTATATCTGAGGGTCCCTTTATAGTCTCGAATCGTTGAAGCTCGTTATTCAAAAATGCTTGTACTTGTGGTTCAATCACGTTTCCTTTGTCGGGTTCATTGTTTGATGATAGTAAAGAGCTTATTTGACTAGAATAGGAAATATATGAAGTGTTTGCATTTAATTCCCGTGTCCTGGGTAAAATGTGTAACTCACAACCGGTTTCTAGGAGAAAATTCATCCCCAGTATTATTGGATCTAAAGTCTTTCTTAGTACTAGAAAACTGTGTCGGTAGACAATACCATTCATAACAAACCATAAATTTGCGGCTCCATCAACTGTTACTTTAGATTTATCTGCTAAGTGAAGTGTGTCAAATTCGGCAGCAATAAGAGGAACATTAAGTTCTTCTAAAATTGACAACTGTATACAGGAGTGCGTAGCACCGGTATCCATAACTGCATCTATCTTTTTGTTTTTAATCATAATCCATGTTCGTAATCGAAGGTCGTCGTCAGGCATAAGTTTAATAGGAAAGGGCTTGAAATTTAGAGATCTTTCCCTTACTAAAGGATCTCTGCTTGAGTTTTCCGCATCAGTGCGACAACAATTTACGGTTCTCACCCCTCTTTTCCCGCAATCCCAACAAAACAACACTTGTGGCTTAGTACAAACGGCACGACTGTGGCCGACTTCTCCACAACGATAACATACGTAATTAGTGCTATTTTCCGCCACTGCAGTTTGAACTCGTCGCGCCGATTTTTTTTGTCTGTTTTCTTCGGATCGTATGTTTTCGTATTCCTGTGCCAGAATGATTAGGTCGCGCAACCTATTAAATTCTCCCCGCTTAATATAAATTTTATACTCCGCTCTACAATTTTTATATATACGCTCAAGTTGCTCACTTGTTGTTAACGAAGTCCACCTCATCAGCGATTGTATTTCGGTTACGTAGTCAACGAAACTTTCTTCAGGTTTCTGCGCACGATTCCTAATGGCGTCGTCCAGGTTTTCAAAAAACTGATTTGGTAAGAAGAATAGTTTAAAATCCTCCACGAAATCTTTATTCGTCTTCCAGCCTTTTTTATTATTGCGGTACCACGATAAAGCATCACCTTTTAAAAGTTCAGGCATGTAATTTAAAAGAGTATTTGTAGGTATCGAGTAACACGCGGCTAGTTCTTCGATTCGTTCTAGAAAACATAACGGGTCTTTGCCGCCATCATACTTCACGCCCCATTTCCGCACTTTATCGCAGACCTCAGATAAATTGTTTACATTAGTATTTTCCAGATAATTCGAACAGGAGACGTGTTACGGGAGACTTGATTGGTTAGAATTTTTACGTCCTTACCGCCATCGTAGGCTGACCTTAAATTTTGTAGATATAACTCATGCTCTGGAGGGATATCGCTTTTATCCATATATGTTCTTAAAATACTTCTCATTTCTTCGACATTTCCATTATCGTTCAACCCCAACTCTTTAAGGCAGTTGGATAAAACTTCCTTTTTTAAAAGATTAATAAATGCACGGCTCATCGTTTCGCGATTTGTAATGTATATGTATGTACAACTTTGCCGAAATTTAACAGAAATTGTAATTTTATTATTATCAAAAGAGTCCCTGCTCGGGCGCCATTTATAATATACTTTGCCAGGATTTTGCTCAGAAGGATTCCAGGATAAATACAATGAATTGAGCCTTGATATTTTCTTCAATATATATATATTTTATTAAATTAAAGTTTGTTTAAATTACATTTATTTTTATATATATAACACTGCCCAAAAAGAAGCTTGTAAAAAGAAACTCGATTTTTATCCGCGAACTTGTCTTGCCAGTTTACCGGTAGAACCACGACTCCTCGATTTACCGGGAGTGCTTATATTTTTGGTGATAATTTAAAAAAGTATTAGTATGTTAGTCACCACTACGCCTGGGAACTATGGCCGTTAGTGTCCCTGTGCACTACTACTAATTTACCTGGAACCTATGGCTGTAACAACCAGTAGGATTCCTGTGTACTACCACATAGGCACCTGGGATCTATGGCTGTAGCAAACCAGTAGAGTCCCTGTGTGCTACTACTTGAGCTGGCCTAAGTGGTGCTGGTGTCACGGCCACTAATAAAGCTGTTACAAACTTGTACCAGTTGACCGTATACCAGCACAACCCAAGCTCAACTGAAGTAGTAGTTATTAAAATATTTACTATTAAGTGATAATTAACGGCGTAGTTGTGATGAACATAACCAAATACTCTCATAGTTAATACAGTGTGTGTGAGCACTGGGCTATTGTGAGCGCTCATACACTCTTATACTGATTCTCTTATACATATTCTCAATAGATGTTTACTTATTTAATTTAAGAGGTCAAACTTGGACAAGGGCAGTGTTACTTAACATGAGTACAAGAAATATTTTAATTATTATGTAAATAATAAATGTTTTTAACAGAACCTAATTATAAATGTAGGTATTTGTTTAAAAATATATAATTCATGACAACTTAACTAAATTCTTTTTAAATATAACGATATAAATGTTTACTTAAAAATATAAACTAATAATTCATTTACAAAAAAAAAAAAACAAAGTATATAATTCACAATTCAT
The DNA here is from genome assembly GCA_930367215.1 of Pollenia angustigena. Lineage (NCBI taxonomy): Eukaryota > Metazoa > Arthropoda > Insecta > Diptera > Polleniidae > Pollenia > Pollenia angustigena. Next base: position 240,745,661 of record OV884059.1, on the reverse strand, counting down.
GACGTTTTTTTTTTTGTTTTGTATAATTCTTTTAACTACGTATGTAACGAAAACTTCGTTACAAGATTAAAAAGTTAAAAATACAAAAAAGAAATAATAAAATCCTTAGAAATGAAGCAAATTTAACTGTTAATTTAAGTTTAACACGTCTTTGATTTCAATATTTCCAATTTAAAAAAAACGTGCTGTTTTTTAATTTAAGTTTACGAAATAAGAAAACTCATATGGCAAAATTAAAACGTGTTTAGTTTCTACCCTGCACACTTACCACCAACTGGATGAATGGATAAATGAAGGCATGCTGTTTTTACTAACAGAACAAGTTTAACAAAACTTCGTTCTGAAATACAACCTGTCAACGTTTTATGCTCTATAGATAATGATTGATTAGTTAAATTAGATTATAAAAAAAGTTTACATTGGCTTATGATGTATTGCAAAAATGTATACTCGTGTATTTGACATCGCTGTTTAGTGTCATACAAAAGTTATTTCGGCGAATTTCTTCTAGCAATTGTTGGAAAGAAAATCTTAAACAAATCAATTTAAGTAATTTCTTAACACTGGATAATAAAGACCAAACACACATTTTGTCGTTTAAATTTCATTTATTTCACAAATGTTCGCAATATCTCACATTTAATCTTATAAATTAAGTTCGTTTAACTTTAACAACAACGACTATTTCAACTACGTATTATGTTGACACTGCTTTGAAACTGACGTTTTTTACTTTAGCCGGCTTGCAGCGCTATTCGCAACGTTGTACTACACCGACTAATCTGTTCCTCACTTAAAGATATCAAGAACTTCAATTTATTCTTTCCTCCAAAAGGGTGCTTCGCAAATTTACAACTGAGAAATAATACATAAACATGGGCAATCACAGCAATTTTGTCATGCTACAAAGCGTATCTTCACTTACATAACTGCTGCTATTAATGGACAATTTTGTGTTGAAAGGTCACGAATTAAATAAAAGTCTCATATGGGCTGATGTTTAATTGGAGGAAAACTAATTCTCAAAAAAGCCGGAGCTCGCATGACGGTCAATGAAGATTGTTACCGCACCATGGGCAATGATTTTTTTATTTGAAGTAATTTGTGACATTGATCTGGGCAAATTGTGGCTTAAACAAGATGGCGCTACATGATGTGCGATAGGCGCAACTATCGACCTATTGCTATCAAAATTCTGCGACCACTTCACAGAAAAATTAATTGCACCAACAACCGAATTAACAAAAGACCCTTACAAGTCTCTTTAGTATTCCATTAACAACTTGAGTAACCCCAATAATTAATTTAGCTTTCAAAAATCTGCCTTTCGTTAACTCTTTCAAGCTGGCTAAGCACTAGTGATTTGTGCGTGTTCGACGTCTTGTTACTTGTTAATGGGGCTGCGCGTGCACAAATCAAAAGTACTAAGTGAAAATTTTTAATTTCTTGTGATTTTCTCAATGTGTTAGTCTGTGTTCATACGGCTCTTGTCATATTGACATGATTGCTACTTTATAGGCGAGAGGGACAAGGGGAAAAGAAACGAGTACACAGATGCATGTACTGTCTTTACGTTTTGCTTTTTCATTCGTTGTTCAATTTTGTTATTGTTTTTAATATCAAAAAAGCACATGTAGTCAACATGACATGAATCATTTGAACGCCAATTCATGTTCAAAGAAGAAAAAGGAAGAATCTTGTCCATAAGACATGAGCCGTATGAACTCAGACTTAGTGGGCTTGTGCGCGAACAGTTTACAATTTTTCCTTTTTAGTGTACGTCGAATTGTATCTATTGCAGAGTTGTTTAGCATACAAAATTTTTCTGTACTCTTCTTCGATTTTCTTCTTTTTTTTAATTTAATTTTTGTTGTTTACACAAATAAATTATCAATTGCAATTGCATCAAATTTAAATTTCATAAAATTATTTTCATGAAAAAAAGGAATTTTACAACATGAAACTACATAATTAAAATTTATAGATAATTTTTCATTCTTGATTGTCGTGGAATCGAACCCAGGCTTTCACGGACAGGTTACCCCTATATGTTTCACTTGCAACCACTCAATCTCTTCAGAGAGGTTTGCCGTTTAACACTCAAAGCCATTGACGACTGCTGGCAGGCAATAGTCAAACATCAATCTTTAAACCAAATTGTATTTAACCCTTGGTATGATATTGTAATTTGCTCGTCGTGTGTGAGAAGTGACTTAATTCGAGAAATGTCAAATATGTACTATACAGCTCATTATTATGGCGAAATTACCATGATATGCGCCAAACCAATAATGAGCTGACGATATGTATTTTCATTTTGTATTTAAAATTTTTGACACAAAATAATTTGTACTGTCATTCATGTTTGTAAGTTTATACACATCGTACTGGTTCCCTCTAAAGAAACAAATACAGTTGTATCCCTCTTCTTGATACAGAAGTAGCTTCCCCAGAGCCAACTAAAGAGAATTATTTGAGTTGTCCCCAAATGTAAGCTAAATTCATAACACACAGAAAAAATTATTGCCGAATTATTTTCAAACAAACGCTTGTTTGAAAATTTTTTTAATTTCTATAAATTTTTTTACTGATTCAAACAATATTTTTGTTTGATTTTTATTTAACCAACAAAAATGTGGACAACTCTTCAAAAATATAATAAACGCGTTATTGGTGTCAAGTTTTCATAATTTTGTATGAAATATTTAACGCTCTGTAATGTTGTCGTCTTTTTTCATTTTTTTATTTGATCGTAAGCAACACTTCTTTATGTGAAATATAAGAAAAACAACAAAAAAAGCATACAGTCTATTTTTGGACGCTTTAAAATAGAGCAACTATAAGAAAAACAATAGCAGAAACAACATTACAAGAAACAAAATCCCGTATTCAATTTTTTAAAACTGTTTGGTTAAATACATCAAATACAAAAATAGAATGATGACGAAAAACATATCGAGTCGGTCTGCTGCCGTTTTTGGTTACATTTCTTCTTTAGCAAAGGAAAGGATACAGCAACAGAGAGTGATAAAGAAAAAAACATTGTGTTGTGTGTATAAATAAAGACTTCGTTCAAAAATTATTCCAACAAAAAAAATGTGTCTCAAAGCCAGCCGGCGGCTCTGCTCTGCCGTTATCTTCTCATACAGTGCTTACTTGTGTGCGCGTCATTGCTTGTGCAAAAACTTTTTTTTTTGATTTTGATATTTAGCATATGAATTTCAGTAAACTTTTTGTTTGATTCAGTTAAATTATTTGTTTGAAAAAATTAGTGTTTTTTTTTTCAATAAACAAAATGCAAATAAATTGTTTGAATATGCAAATTTTTTATAGGACCGATTTCAGACAAAAAATTGTTTGATTCTACAAATTTTTTGTTTGAATTGGAAAAATAATTTTTTCTGTGCAGTTTTGTTTCAACTTAAGAAATTAATTTTGAGTTGTGCTAGTGTTTATGCTATATTTTGTGTTGTCTCTTTTTACCTGTTATAGGTAAGTTTGTTGTGCTGTTATATTTCGTTTCTGCATTTATGAAATAAGTGAACAATTTTCACATAAAGGGGAACAACTCAAAAAACTTGTTATATTTCGATAATCCTGAAATAATTAAAGAAAACAATTACTTTTGTTTACTTCTTACTTACTGTTAAAAAAAAAACAGTTTTTTGCCGCTACTGAAAATTTGTAAATTTTGAGTTGACTCTTTTCAGAGGAACTAGTGCGATTTGTATGTATGTAATTATTTTTTAACTACAACAAATTGTTAATATGGCATATTCCAAATATGTTAATTAAGAAAATTGTTAAATACATAAGACAAATGTTATATATTTTTCTTTAATTTCTTAATAACTGTTGTTATTTTTTCTGTGATAATTTCGAGAAATGGACCTGAAAATTGTCTTGAAGGTGTGGGGCTACGTAAAGCAACTGGCTTGTGCTGATGAACCAGCCACATTTGACGTCTTGGAGGCCAATCTTTTTTTTTTTTTGTTCTAAAAAGTGATCTAAAGTCGGATGTCCAGAATGCATTTCGTCAAAAGCAATCAAGTTCTATAGGGCTTAAAAAAACACCCTTAGCTCGCACTTGCAGTTCCGTCTTTAATATTATTTCTTATAAAATGTATAAGTTTTATTACGTACGAGTAAGAATGAATCATGATCAATAAAAAAAAAAACAAACAACTATCAATAACACTTTGCAACAAATGGGATTTTTTTTTTTTAAATAAACACTATATTTTTATGATCCGTAATAGCCACCTTACTGCAAAAACAATGATTATTTTATATTCTATGGCGGTGATGGAAAATTGAAAAATGTAGACGGTACTGACCACCAAGGAAAATAGTACTTTTCCCAACTTTTTGGTAGTTTTCCAAGAATTTTTTTTTTTGAAAATAAGCTTAAAAATAAAGAACTAAAATACATATTTTTTTTCTGCTCAATTCTCAGCCATTTATGGACCGAGCTGACTATATTTCAACAGTAAAATTCTGATGAGGATATCTGAGATTAAAATATACCAACAAGCAGTGTTGCCATAACCTTTTGATAAGAATACATTTTGTGTAGGCAATGTTGTTAACAGGGCTGTGGAGTCGGAGTTATAGAGTCATTGTTGTGCTTTTTGCACCGGAGTCGGAGCGGAAGTACCCGCGAAAAATTCGCGACACCGACTCCAAAATTTTTCGGCATGAAAAATTAAAAAAAAAAATCGAATAATTTTTAAAATAAAAAATACTTCGAAATTGGCGATGCAATATTTAAAATATTGATTCGAAATTTTTACTAAATCCTTTTCTTACTATATTAAAATATTTTTCAAATGGTACTGGATTACAAAAATAGTTAAAAGTCAAATAAGGACCAGTCTTGTATCCATTGAGCGTTAAGGTTAGATTAGAAGTCGGAGTTGGAATTTCAGAGGTTGTAGTCGGAGTCAGTTCTTTTTGTTGACGACTCAACTGCCCGTTTTCAATGTTAAAAAAACTACCAACGCTAAATTTCTTAACAAAGCAGCATAACAAGAAAAGAGTCCTAAAACGGACGCGGGGGTACCGTGGTATTTTTGACAGGAAAAAGTACTAAAAATAGTATCGGGTGATTTTTTAGCTATTATCTTTTTGGCAACACTGGTTTAAACAGCTGACCCACGTTTCGTGTTTTGTTTCACTGTAAAACATCTTTAGTTTGGCATATAATTTAACCATGAAACGAACAACGCTTGCAAATTATTGAAATTTATTATCAGGATGCGTGCTCTGTTAAGAAAGTTCATCGCGCGCTTCTTCCATTTTATGGCCAGTTTAAATGGCCCACTGAAGCGGCTATTCGGGCTATTGTAACTTAATTTCGCACCAAATTTACATTGTTGGACATTAAACCACCAACACGCTTACGTAGAGTGCGAAGTGAAGAAAATATCGCAGCTGTATCAGCCAGTTTAATTGATGACCATCAATTGTCGATTCGTCACCGTTCGCAGCAATTGTGCCTCTGTTACTCAACAACGTGAGATGGTATTCAACTTTTTTTTGCCCAAAATGCAAGGGCTTGACTTGCATGACATGTGGTTTCAACAAGACGGTGCCACATGCCACACAGCACGCTTAACAATAGACTTATTGAGAGGCGAGTTCGGTAAACATTTTATTTCACGTTCGGGACCGGTCGTGCCATTTAACGCCTTTAGACTATTTTTTGTGGCGCTATGTTAAAGCTCATGTCTACTATACACACATGCCCGCTTCAATTGACGCATTGGAAGACAACATTGAAGCATTTATTCATGAGATAGCTGCCGAAATGTTGGAAAGAGTATGCCAAAATTGGACTAAGCGGATGGACCATTTGCGACGCAGTCACGGTCAACATTTGCATGAAATAATCTTCAAACATTAAATTATATGGACCGTACTATCGATTCAAATAAAGATTTCAGGAATTTTTCTGAATTTTGTGTGTTTTTTTTAACTTTCCTATAGCTCTTAAAAAAATAAGCCTTCACCATAGTACTGAATTTTCCATCACTGTTCTATGACAAGGTTTTTGAAAAAAAAAATTGTTTTCTAAAATTTGAGATCTTGGAAAAGGCTGCTCCGTACATCTTGTCGCAACTTTGGAACGGCGTACTTCTTTACGATATAGATTTTAATGGTGCCAAAAAAGGGAAATAAAATAGTTCACAAGTCAAATTGTAGTTATAATTAAAAATTCATTTTTATTTAATAAATTCCATTCTCACGTTATTTACGCAAATCATATTGTATAAGAAAATCACTTTAATTTTGGTTATATACATAAATATTTCTTTAGTTTAATAATAAAAATAAATTTGCCTGAAAATACAAATAAAATTGATGCAATTTAAGTTCAATTTAAACTATGATTTTTCTCGTTTGGTAAATAGGCAAGACTTTAAATTCTATAAAAGAAGAATGCAAAAAGACTTATCTGCCCTGCAAGCTTTTCTAAACCGTTCGGATATAAAAATTGAAATTAATGTCTTTGTTTGCTTTATTAAAAAAGTTAAAACCAAAGTAATTTCTTTTTTTTTATCCTTTTTTAGGTGAATTAAAAAAGTATGTACATGAACAACTACAAACCATTCAATTTTCTGTTTTTTGCAAGTCAAAGGATAAATTAAAAAAGAAAAATAATAAAGCAGAAAGGAAATATATTCCAAAGGAATGGAAGAAAAACACTGCTTAGAATAACAACAAAATGGAGAAAGATTTACGATTGAAAACCAGAAAAAAATTTTAACAAATCAGAATGCATTTTACAGGATTTTTTAAGTTAAAAATTTAAAGAATATTTTCAAGGAAATTCATGAAGAGAACTTAGAAATAACTGTTATATTTAATAACATTTTATTTATGGCGATTTCTTTTCTGATAAATATGTTGCATAAATGTTACATGCTCTACACAAAAGAGATAGAGCATGTAACATTAATGCAACATATTTCTCAGAAAAGAAATCGCCATTAGTTTTTATTTATTGAATAAATGTCTGTTTATTTTTAATTATTTAAAACAAATTCAACAAATGAATTTTGTTTTTGTTAATATAACTAAATAACTATATAACCTGATAACCAGCCTTCCCTGGACAACCGAATTATATTCTTAAATATGCGATATCGAAAAAAATATAACCTCAAGCTCAATTAACTAGGCAATGATTTAAATTTAACTTTTTATATTTCTATGACATTTTGACAAAACATCTTAAGTCAAATTAAGAAAGTTGAAAAAATTGCTTTTAATCATTTGAATTTCCATTCAAAAAACGTTTTTGTTAACATTTAATTTTGGTTTATTTTATTTTTTAATAAAAATAATTTTTTCAACGAGTTTTTTTAAAAACTTTTTTACTATCTTATCTCGGCATAAGATGTTTTGTCAAAATGCCACAGATTTAAAGCTTTAAGATGGTCCTCAATTTAAGTGAATTATTTATTAAATTTTGTCTCTCTTTACAGACAAACAAAAATAGAAAAATGCATAAGTTCCTACTGGTACATTTCAATAAAAAAAAAAATATTAATTAAATTTAGACACTGACATGTTGAATGTCTCTGAATAAAGTTTTGTGGTGTAAAAAAAAAATTGCTTTCTAACTGGTAAAACTTTATTTGACACAAGTGTAACCAGAACTTGTCCTGGTGTTTATCTCCTGAGTTATAGCACATGCGGCGGCAGAGTGCAATAAATTTTACTTATTTAACACATACAACAAACAGTTAAGACGTAAACCACATTCAGCTTAGAGAACCACTTATAAATTCATGTGATAACAAAGCTAAAACAAAATTTTCTTTGTTTTCAACAGAAATACATTTTAAAGGTCAAAAACAAAAAATGAAAGGTGCACTGAATGAGGATATATTTAGTTTGTCATTTCGTTTGTAGAACCACGAAATATTTTTCTAAGACCTAAAAAAAAACCCCCAGAGAAAAAACATGTTTTAATAATTTAATTTAACAAAACTATTTTTAAAGAAAATTTTAAACTTATTTTATTATGGTTGCAACGGAACATGTTATGGCTAATAATAACTGAAATATGTTCAACAATTATACTCGCATGGTTGTTTTTCAACCATGCTCTCAGAAAAAAGAAAAATACTATTGTAAATTTGAAAACATATACGTGACATATTTTATCATAACATCTTTATAGATGTATAGGCTTTTTGATGGAGTTCTAATTTTACAATAATATGATTGTCGGTTACAATAATATGGCTATATTAAACATAATATTTTACGAATTTTCTTTAAAAAAAATTCTGTTGGAGGTGACCATATTTAAACAAGTTTTTTCTCTGCATGTGTATAACTACGTTCACTTACGAACAATCAACAGAAATTAATAATTTTGAAGGAGCTTATTTCACTCATTATTTATCAGCGTTTTCAGCTACAAACATTGCATAATAACATAACATATAACACAACTACTTTCTATAACGCATTACATATCGTCGGTTTATAATTTAATTGTTGTTTGTGGATTCCGATAGTTTCGAGTAACTTGAGTTTGATGTTTGAACTCTTATAAATTTTTTTCAGCAAAGCGATTTTCTTTAAATTTTAAGAGGGGAAAGAACTAATATTTCACTATTTAATTTAGAAGTTTGATGCCTTTAGCTCATTTGGGGTAGAAAATATTTTGATTTTTGTTCAGAATTAAATTGTCGTATGTGACAAAATGGAAAATGTTTGTCATTTAAATAGCTACATACGATATTTTGCTTCCGAAATGTTTACATACGACATTTTAACTCTTATTTTTAAAACAAAAATTATTTAAAAATTGTATGTGCTTCTGTAATGTTTACATACGACATTAAAACACTTACAGCCAATCCCACGATGTCACACGTTAACGTTCGCATAGAAAATTACATTTAAAACAAAAACAATTTCTAAAATTTGTTTTTGTTTTCAATGTTATTTTCTATGCGAAGGTTAACGTGTGACATCGTGGGACTGGCTGTTATTTTTAAAACAACAATTACTTAAAAATCGTATGTGCCATGAACACATTTAAATAATAAATCAATTTTTTGGTCATTTTATATGGAAATTTGTCGTATGTGGCGTTTGGCAGTTACATACGACAATTAATTTGAAAATTGCTTCAGCAAATATCCCATACGACAAACTCAACACTCCATATCTCGAAAACCGTACGCCAAATGAAAGATCAGGTCGAAAACCCTAAGGAATCGATCTTAACTCAAAACCGCAAAAAATCCACATACGACATTTAAATTATCAACCGACGATATGTGAATATCATAATGAATAAAAAAATCACTAACAACGAATTTACGAATGTGATTCCAATAAAGAGAAAGGTTTTTTTTTGAAAATGTATTTTTGACAAGTAGAATGTTATAAAATATGTGTCTCTAATATGGGTATCTAATTTTTGGGTGACACATTAAAAATACCACTAACTTTCACGATGATTGATTCATATTTTACCACAGATCCCATAGAAATTAGGTTCAAGGTACAGCCAAAGTGTAAAATTTCGTTTGGGTCCTACCGCGGTCCCTTTGTGATACCCTATGCCAGGGACTGGTGTTTGAGCTTTTCTACTTCATATGTATCACTGCAGTCTTTAACCATTTCGATGCCTTGCTTAAGAAAACGATTGACTTTAGTACATCGGCGGATAGAACATCTAAAGGGCTCAAACATGGAGGTCCCCCAAATTCCTCAGGCCAGGATATCGTCAAGTAAAGCTGAATGTCATAACTTCCTTCTCTTTATTCTGACAACTTTAATAAGCCCAGTCTTATTGACCGATGCAACACTTCATAATTAATTACAACAGTGCATTCTCACTTGTCTTTAAGGAGTTGAGTTTTGTGCCAAGCATGGCAAATTCGTTCCAGGTAATCCCGGTAGTACAACAAGTAAAATCCGTACAAAAACCACAAGCATTCACACAGAAAAAATCAATGTAAGTTCGTTCAAAACAAGATTGATTTTACATTTTTCAGAAGTGATTTTGCTTCATTGTTGTTTCATGTAAATTTAACATGATTTTACAATAACTTGCGAACCACATTTTTTTCTTTTAAAATAACTATAATTCATGTTAATTTAACATTGCAGTAAAGTTAGAGCAAAATGTCATTTATATTGAAATAACAATCCGAACCACGTTAAATGATGGTTATTTCAAGTTGAAACAACGTGAATTCTACATGAATCAAATTGGTTGATGTGTGAAGACAACATAGGCATTTATTTAAGAATAATTCAAAACACTTACCCCTGTAACACATGTTTCACTTATTTTGTATGTCCTTTGTTAGCAGAAGCATCAGCAGAATTGCCCGATATGGTTTTCGTCATCATTCTACTTTGAAAACTGGATGTACTATTTAACTAAATAATTTTAATTAAAAGAATACGGGAATTGTCTTCTTTTTATAACATATTTTAAACATGAAAATAAAAAAATTTACATACTTAAGTATGTATGCATGTTAATTTAACAAGATAAACTTTTGATTTTAATATAAAACAGGTTTTTATGGATTCAATATTGAACAATGTTATTTTAACAGTGAATAATATCACACTGCTACAAAAAAACACTTTTTGTCAGAACTTGAAAACCGACCTAGTGGAGGTTGTAGGCCTAGGTGAGGACATACAAAAACCGTTTTCAAAAATTTTGAAACACCCTCAAAATTTTGAGTAATTTTAAAAAAACTGTTTTAGGGTAGGTCGTAGCACTTAACTTCATCTAATTCACACATTTTTTGTTCGATTTTAAAATTTTAAACAGTTTTGGAAAGGCAAATAATTAAGCTTTTATGAAGTGTATTTATAAAAAATATATTCTAAGAAATTAGGTGAGTATTTTTCAAAAGTTTCTAATTTTTTTTATTTTTTTCCCTAATTTTTCAAGTTCAACAAGAGTTATTTTAATTTTTTTCTATGAAAACCTATTTTTGTTTGCACTGTATTTTAAAGATAATTTTATGTAGAAAAAAACGAGATATGATTTGTTAAAATCGGTTTATATTTGCAAAAGTTACTAAAATTTTTCTAAAGTACAAATTTTGCGATAGCTTAACCTAAGTTAACATGTGTAGTTAAAAATGATTACTAGCCCTCTTACGTTTGTTCAACAAACCATCTGTTTCTCGTTTGAGAGACCAGCAATAATTTGCTATCATTCTTATGTGGCTCTTTCCATCAAAACGCTTTTCCATTTGTAAAATTTCTTGGTGAAATCGTTCTCCCTGCTCGTCACTGAATTGACCAAGGTTTTCGGGAAAAAAATCTAAGTGTGCATGCAGAAAATGAATTTTTATGGACATTCGACATCCCATTTCAGCATAAGACTCAAGAAATTCGTTTACCACTTCAACGTAGCTAGGACTTTTTTTGTTTCCCAAAAAGTTTTGACATAAGGAAATAAAACTATTCCATGCTCTGTTTTCTATATCAGTAAGCTTCTTAGAAAAATTTTTATCAAGCATAATTTTTCGAATTTGCGGCCCAATAAAAATACCTAAAAATCAAAAATAACATCAAGTTAATATAACTGTATTTAAGAAAAAAGTGTTACGTACCTTCTTTTATTTTTCCTTCACTTATTTGTGGGAAAACAGATTTTAAATACAAAAAAGCATCGCCTTCCACATCCAGCCGCTTTACAAACTGTTTCATATAGCCCAACTTAAGGTGCAGTGGCGGTAGAATGATTTTATCTGATTGCACAAGAGGAATATTCTTAACGTTTTTCTGGCCTATTTTAAAAGATGTTCTTGCAGGCCAGTTCTTACGGCTATATTGGTCATCGCTACGACTGTCCCACTCGCAGAGATAGCAAGGAAACTTAGTATTACCTCCTTGCATTCCAAACAATATTGTCAGAACTTTTAAATCTGCAATAATTTGCCACTGATATTTTCTATAATTTATTAAATGCAGTATTTTTTCCATTGTAGCATATGACTCTTTCATTTTTGTAGCGTAAGCTATTGGCACTGATGGGAATTCATTTTTATTGTGCAACAACACTGCCTTAAGGCCTTCAAAATATGTTTGTTAATTGGTAATTAAAAAGGAATCATTAATACCTACTTTTACTCGATCCGTCCATAAACAACCTCCAATCATTCGCTTCATGTTGGTGATTAAGGTAAAAAAACAACTCTTCTATATTTGAACAATACACAAGGTCATCACTACCGTCACTGGTTTTAAAAATTTCCTCAAAACACGATTGGGGATTATCTCTTGGAAATGTAACTTTAAAGTCACTCTGTGTAATATTCCATTGTTTTAGTCGCGACCCTAAAACCTCTGTTTGTCTCCACGAAAGTTTTAAATCTCGCACAAGATCGCAAAAATCTGCATTTGTCACAAAATGTGGCTCAGCCGATTTTGGTAAATATTCCATATCACATTCCTCGTTTTCATCTTCATCATCATTTTGTTTATGTGAAGTTGCATTACATTTAATTGCACTTAATACTGGCTTAGTTACAGTTAACACATTAGCATACTTAATGCTATCACGATTTTTATATTGATAACCAGTGATGTTTGTTTGGCAAAAATAACAGTCCTGTGGTTTATGGAATATTTGATGATGCCAAATCATTGGGATAGATAATGGCTGGCTTATAAACTTCTCGGACTTAGTTTTCTTAAGCATACTGGAACAGCTTGTACAAATACTTTCGGGTTCATACCATTTGCTAGAACTGTATGAGCAGTTAAAAACTTTATTGAAGGCATTAACCAAGGCTTTATTTTTCTTTAGATCGAAGCGATGTTTTTTGTCAGCGAATAAACCGCAAACATAACAAAAATTATTACGCTTATCACACACTGCAGAAAAAATTAATCACAATTTAAAATTTGTTAAAGGATTACAAAAATTACAAACTTACTTATTTTAATAAAATTAATATTAATATTACTTTACAAAAAAAAAAACACTTTAACACTTTCACGTTTAGTATTCAACTGAAATTTATTTTTTGGTAAAAAATAGGTAAAAAAAAAATAAGCGATATTTGCTTTTCTTTAATAGGAAAATTTGCGTGAACTACTGGTCATAAAATGTTTTTTAAAGAGGGACTTAATTGGTTACTGCCAATAAGCCGACCACAGGTCATAAAATTATCCATGGATTTATGGCATTTTTAAGTTGATAAGTTTGCTTGTATAGTTAATTGTTTTTTGTTTTTTATTCATATGTTTTGCGCGGGGGGAGAAAATACTAAAAACAGGTGTTAATGAAAAGTTGAATAACTTATACAGTTTTCATCCGATTTGAAAAATTAAAACCATTTTTTGTTAAAAACTAAATTTTCTTCATATGTTGGTTTAAATTTTTATAAGCTTTCATATTAAAATAAGCAATGAAAAGCTACTAAAATCAAAAAAGTTTATAATTTTTGTTTTTTTTTGTAGATATTCTTAACAAAAACAATAGTTAAAAAATACAAATGTATCAATAAATGCACGTAATTTTAAAGCGTTATCAGTTTTCTTTCCAAACCCGTTAAAAAAATTAAAATCGGACAAAAACTGACCGAGTTACATGTCGATAAGTTGACGAACATCACTGAAAACGGTTTTTTTTAAATAACTTCTGAATTTGAGGGTGTTTCTGAAATTTTTTGACACAATTTTTAATGTACTTAACAAGACCAATAACCCACGCTAGGTGGTTTTCCAAGTTTTTTTACACTGTAGCACCGTGTATTTAATAAACGTGATTTAAATTTAATATGAAATAATCATGAATTTAAATAAAGGGCATACTTTTGCAGAAATTTACCATGATTCTCAATCAATATTTCGCCATGTTATTTTAATATTGGTATTTTTTTCTGTGTGTTTTGTTTTTGTAAAATCATTGTACATTGTCAAAAACAGAAATAAAACAAAACAGAAACAAAGATACTAAACAAAATTTTGCCATCCACCAATGATAAAGCAAAAAAAAATTATCAGCAGGGCTTTTAAGAACACCTGTAATAAATTCGCCTTGGTGCCAACTATTAAAAAAAAAACCTGTGGCTTTCTTTGTTACTTTAAAGATTTAATTTTTTTATATACATTTTTTTTTATTTTCCTTTAGAACACGTGATTTTCATTTAAGCATGCTTTATCTTGCGTAAGTAAAACACTGAAAAGTGCATTGAGAAAAAGAATACATTGATATTAAAAAACCAAGTTCAAATTCTTATATAAACACATAAAGAATTAATTGACATTTATTACGTGCTTACTTATTTCACTAATAAAAAACATGGCTTCTCTAGAAAAACTGGTCAATCGATGGTCCTATCAATTTCCAAACCTTTATTTCACGAGAATATATACATAAGAACTAGTTAAGGTTAAAAAGTATGTCAGTTACACATATAAAAAGGCTTCTTTCTCACTTGATTTTTTGTTATGACTTTGTTGATTAAGAGAACAGACCAGGATTTTTGCAAGCAAAGAGTGCAGAAAAGAATTATTATTTGTCCATTTCACAAACTCTCATTTGTATTTGTTGTATAACCGTATAATAATACAATGTTGTATTTTTGGTGTTGGTAATTTTCATACAAAAGTGTGGTATAATTATACGAAAGATTTTTCTATGTTTTGAAAAATGTTTTGTATATACCAGGCCAGGAAATATTGGATTTGTTTGGTTAATTTGTAAAAATCTTTTTAGAATGTGATAACAAACACCACAAGTTTAATACTTCTTAATGCCTAGTATATCGTCGGCTTAATATGCAAACCCGCTTAGTCCCCTTTTTAAGTAAATTGAGATTTTGATGCCATGTGGTAGTGAAAGATACACCTTGTCGACCAGCATTTTGTTTTTTTCAATTTAAATTTTTGGTTTTTTCTTTCAAGCTGCACATATGAAATATAAAAATCTTTTTGTCTCTCCTTTAAAATTTTCCGAAAGGAAGTTAGCAGGTTTGCATATTAAGCCGACAATATGTTTAATTTATTTCAAATAGTTTATTGACTATTTAAATTAAAATTCCTTAAGTAATTAATATATATTACCAGGGAAACCACAAATATGTAATTGCATGTTTTTCCTCGTGCGACCAATGAAGGCAGAAATAATATTTCTAGCCGTTTAAGAGCTTTATATAAATTTTGGTATCGATTTGTTAGTGCATATTTTGGCATATTTTACCGATTGGAGCATATTTTTGCACTTTTTAAGTTTTAAGCGCATATTTTGATACATATTCCATTTTTTTAGAAGACCTTTGTAAGCTATCGCAGCAAATATATTTTTTTTCGAAATTCTGGTTAAACAGATGGTTTTTCTGATAGATAGATATTTATCTGTTTACCCAACGTGGTGCTTTACTTTCGCCATCCACATTTAATTTTTACTTTTAAATAAACATAAAGCAGGTTGTAATTAAAGATAATGTTAGTTTAAACATTCTTATTTTACATAAAAGCAAAAATTAATTGAAAAGCAATTATAAACATACGTTTTTGGAAATGTGTGCAATAAATAGAAATCTGAACCAATATTTTAGTACTGATCGACTGAGAATAACTTGTTAAAGTGATTTAACGGTGCCCATCCGTCCGTCTGGCTGGTTGCCTGTCCATTTTTTACCTTGTGCGCAAAGTGCAAGTTGCAAATTTGTACCTAATTTGATCAAATTTTGTAAATACATTTTAATTGTATTAAGGACGAAGTTTATGTAAATGGTGAGAATCGATCTTTAATTTTAAATATTCCCCATAAAAACTTCTTTCCATATAAGACTCTTTGTGTACGTAAGCCATCTAATTATTATCTAAATATGTTACATCAGATTAAATTCTTTTCGAATTAAGGCTTTACCGATTATAATTTTAGAATTTTTTTTTTTAAAATGCAAATGTTGAATATTTTTTATTTTAAACTCAGCAATGTTTGATTTTTTTGTGGCATATTTTTAACAATTTTGAAGGCATATTTCCGAGCATGTTTCTGGTTTCCCTTTATATCGGGTGATTTTTAAGCTATTATCTTTTTGGCAACACTGGTTTAAACAGATGACGTGCGTTTCGTGTTTTGTTTCACTGTCACACATCTTCAGTTTGGTCTATAATTTAACTATGAATCGTCTTACAAAGGAACAACGCTTGCAAATGATTGAATTTTATTATCAAAATGCGTGCTTCTTCCATTTTATGGTCAGTTTAATCGACCCACTGAAGCGGCTATTCGTGCTATTGTGACTAAATTTCGCACCAAATTTACATTGTTGGACACTAAACCACCAACACGCTTAAGTAGAGTGCGAAGTGAAGAAAATATCGCAGCTGTATCGGCCAGTGTTAATGATGGCCATCAATTATCGATTCGTCGCCGTGAATGTGAATGGTGAGCGCTACCGTGAGATGATATCCAAATTCTTTTTACCCAAAATGCAAGAGCTTGACTTGCATGACATGTGGTTTCAACTAGACGGTGACACATGCCACACAGCACGCTTAACAATGGACTTATTGAGAGGCGAGTTCCGTGAACATTTTATTTCACGTTCGGGACCGGCCAATTGGCAGCCTAGATCGTGCGATTTAACTCCTTTAGACTATTTTTTGTGGGGATATGTTAAAGCTCATGTCTATACACACATGCCCTCTTCAATTGACGCATTGGAAGACAACATTGAAGCATATATTCAAGAGATACCGGCCGAAATGTTGGAAAGAGTATGCCAAAATTGAACTAAGCGGATGGACCATTTGAGGCGCAGTCACGGTCAACATTTGCATGAAATAATCTTCAAACATTAAATTATATGGACTTTTATATCGATTAGAGTTTTTTTCCCGGAGTTTTTTGATTCCCGGGAAAGTGGGAAATTTTTTGGAATTTCTCGGGATCCCGGGATCCCGCTCCATATAAATAATACACAGTAAATTTGTTTTTAAATAATGAAAAAAAAACTTTTATAAAAAAACTTCTATAAAAAAACCTTACGTTTTACTTGTTTACAAAGTAAATAAAAGAAATCCTTAAATACTACAAAATTAAATGAAGATTAAAAGAGGAACTTGAATTATTATTACCTTACGGTTTTATATGTAACTTCCGTATTATTATTATGCTCTAGATACAAGATAAAAAATTAAGATAAACATAACAATTTAATTCATAAAACAATAATAAAAACAAACACAAATTGAGGTACTCAAGATATGAGATCAAAAAGTTAATTCATAAAATAGATAAAATATTTTAAATAAATATATTAACATTTTTTAACGGCTTCGGAAATAGCTTTTTGACACACTCAAAGCGCTTAGTTAGTCGTCAAAAAGTATATTGATTATTTTATTTACTAATTACCATGTGTCCGAAAAATTTCGTTCATTTTTTTACCGAGGTTGGATAAATAGTTAAGAGCGCACCGTTGTAGAAGGCTTTTGATTCACAATAAGAAGCATTTTTTTTATAAGCAACGTCTATATCAGTCAAATGTATGTCAAGGTTTATGCAAAAAATAGCATCAACCTCTTACAAACCTTTTCATTTCATTAGGTCTATCTGTAATCTTTAGGACTATTGGGGGATTCATAAGGTGTCATAAAGTCATATGTCTTAAAATAATAACATGAAAAATACGACTGTTGTGAACAACCCCTCTTAATTTAGTGTGTTTTTGGAATTTAAATCAGCTGATTTAAAAACAAATATAAAAAAATTATTATTTACCTAAAACAAAATTTTTTTTAGTTCTAATCCATGAATTAATAAATTAAATTAGATCTTACCTGACTATTTTCCATTTTTCAGACGCAAATCACAAATAAATTTTATTTTGTTTGTTTACCAAACAGCAGAGTCCTAAGCGATCTAATTTGACGCCGCCAGTGATTTGTTGCAAAAATTGGTAGCCGCAGGATAAATACCGATGCTAGTCGGATTAAACTATACCATCAACGGCGACGGCTACAAAAACTAAAGCGGCACGGCTCAGCCGCTCAGCGCTGGTCTCTTTTGGTTAATTACGACAGCACAATAAACATAGCAAGCAAAGTTCTATTTATTTAGGACACTTTTTGTTTACAAAGCAACAACAATATTTTTAAACCATTGTAAAATGTTAGAACATTATGACAATATAACATGATAGCACACCTTGTGAATACCCCAAATGTGTTTTTCCAATTGTATGTTGTAGTATCTTACACGAGTTTCCAAAATTTTTTTTATTTCGGTTTCCCCGCACTTCAAGGGTATATAAACCAACACAAATTGAAAAAAATTTGTGTTTATCACCTAATAAACATATCGCTCCTTCATTGCAACATAGTCATATCTCAAAAAATCAAAAATTGTAAGTTATTTAAGCAAAGTGTTCCTTCATGCCTTCTCGTATTTTATCTCAAACTGAACCGAAGTTATAGCAAAATATATCTTTAAATCGGTACATTTTGAAAACTTTAATCGCATTTTGCCAAGTTCATTTGTTTTTGTAGATACGACTATGTTGCAATAAAGGAGCTATATGTTTAGGTATCTGCTATTTTTAAGACTTGTCCATGGACAAATAAACTTTACTACCTGCATCTTATTTTGAATTAATGTTCTTTATTAACTTTTCACTTCACTAAATTTATTAATTATCAACTGTTGCACTGCCTATTCTGCTTAAAGTAGATTTATTGCATCAGGAGACATTGAGTTACGTATGTACTCACTTCTTGTAATTGATCTAATCGACAACCCATCCACAGATGCTTATTTTAAGAGAATAGAAAACTAAATTTCAAAGTATAAATAGCTGTTTTCTTAAACTATGAGGAATTTTTTATTTCCCGGGATCCCGCATGAAAAATCCCGGGAATTCCCGGGAAAAAACCCTAATATCGATTCAAATAAAGATTTCATGCATTTTTCTAAATTTGATGTGTTTTTTTAACTTTCCTATAGCTCTTAAAAAATCACCCATTATTACTATTTCAACGCAAATAAAAACTCCCATACCTGGTTTAATTTTATTGTATCGAATAATGTAAATGGCAAATACTAAAGAAGAGGAACCAAGAGCGAAGTAAACAAATCATTGCGAAAATTTATTAATTTCCTTTTTAGGTTTTAATTTTCATCTTTTTTTTAATTTGGTAATTAGAATTTTGTTGACCTTCTCAAATAGTTTACTGAACTGAGTTTGGCTTAGATTTTAAGTTTGCTGCTGCAACATCAGAGCTATAGAAGAGGTTTCCAAGAGGCATTAATTATTTGGCCGCGAAATATTCATAAAGCCATCACAAATTACGGCATTACGCCTGATAAGCCTCCTCCACAAGCTATCGACGACCTCCAGCATCAGCTCTTTAAAGTTTTTATAATGAGTTTTTTGTTGGCTGTCCATCACGTTGTTATGCGATGCCAAACAACATTAACAAATCCCGACGATCCGAAAAAAGTACGAAATCAGACAAACAGAGACGGACTTAAGAAAAAATGATAACGACGCTCTAGATGTTCTCAACCAGATTAGATTTACGACTGACTGTTTCATTTTTGACATTTATTTATACGTAACGATACAACAAATTTATCTGTTCACAATTGCTTAAACAAAAATCGTATTTATTTTTTAAAGGATAAGTCTTACGATGGAGCTTGTGAATCGAACCAGAAAGGTCAAATGAAAGTTGTTAGCTATAAAGCTTTTTTTCAAATTGAAATAGCTTTTTATAATCATAACTCAAAAATCATACATAAAGAAATTCTACTTTGCTCTACGTCTGGATAATAATTCATTTAGTTGGGGGAAACAAATTTATCTAAAAATTAAACAATTGTTCACGTGCTGACACTGTGTATGAGTTTTTACTACTACAAAATTTGTAAAATGTGCAAGCTTAGAGACTAACGTACAAAGGTTTGAGTTACGCTGAATCCGAATCTGTCCTCAAAATTAATCCATAGCACCAGCTTGTCCCGTTATCTTCGCTTAAAATTAAAAAAAACCCTGTATTTCGCCACATTCTAGACGTTATAGATGGGAGAATTTATCTTTATTTTTAAAACCTGATATGTTGTCCGACAGTTTTTGCCTTAAGGGATGAACAATTTTAAAACTTTGTTAAAAACTTTTTTTCATTTGCTTGTGAATTTTTTCGATGGCTGTTTACAACTTAAGTTTGACAACTTCCAACATTTCTATTACACGTTAATTGCGTTCCTCTGATTTAACTCTGACAAAACGTTATCCCAACAATAATCAATATTTCTTTAATAAAAGTTTTTAAGTTTTCTTTGATTTTAAGAAAAAAGTTTTAGAGACAATTTACTTTTAGACATATTTTAAGAATCAATACATAAGTTTTACTTTCTTATTTATTGTTTTTGTTTTTAAATTAAATTAATATTAATGAACATCAATATATTTTACTTAAAAGAAAACGAAAAACTTTTAAAGAAAAAAAAAAAACGCAAGACTTAGGATAAAGTTTACCAAAGTACGCTTTAATAAAGTATTTCTATGAAATATTCAAGAATAATTACATTTAAATCAAATAGAAAATAGAAAATAGCATCACGTGTTCTAAAATCATACATCATGTTTTACTATGACAGCAAGATAAATTGACAACTATTCTTGACAGAAAATGTCTTTAAACTGTTAAAGAATTTTAAAGAAAAAAAAAATCAAAAAATCCCAAGACATTTTTGCAATGTGAAAAAAACACCAAAAAAAATCAGACGTAAAAACTTCAAATCAATGTCATAAATTTTACAAGCAACAATATCAGACGGGTTAGCGGTTTTTTATTTACAAGAATGGATCTACATGCGTTAAAAAAAAAACATAATTGTTTAAAAAATTTCGTTTAAGGTAAAAAAAGTTGAATAAAATGGTTTCTTTAGGTGTAGATGTTCTAAAAAAATTTTAAATAAATATTAAACTGAAAACTCTTGTTACCTTTTCTCATATTTTATTTCATAATTAGCAAATAACACTTATCACGACTTCACCACCTTAAATATTTTCTTTTTAAGCCACAAATAAAAACTAAAAAAATTAAAACTTTTATTTTCTCATAACTGCAAAAACAGCAGGCAAGTTTTTTCTTTCTGTAATTAAGTGTCATTCTTTGTCAGAATCTGCAGAGAAATGTTTCAAATTTTAAACACCAACTGATATAAGGCGACAAAAAAATAAGGCCTAATTAAAAAATGTAATAAAAACCACAGGAAAATATTGTTTGGATATAAGATGGCGGCAATTTTTTTTTTATGCAAACTTATCGCCTGCAGTGCAACTCTATCACAAAATTTATCACTGTTTACACACTTCCCACTTTGCTCATCTTATTATATTAAAACCCATAATTTGGCCTGGTATATCGTTTTGCATTTCTTTTACTGAACAACAAATAAGCACACATTTTTAATTTTTTTAATTAAATTCCGATATTTAAAACTGGTGGAGCGGCAACATCTTTATGTTCCATGTTTGCGGGATCAAAAATATTTGATTCACCATTGCCAATCACTACGCTGACAAAAGAATAGTAAATACAAAGACTTTGAGTGTAAAATATCGGGTGATTTTTTAAGAGCTATAGGAAAGTTTAAGAAAAAAACACATAAAATTCAGAAAAATTCATGAAATCTTTATTTGAATCGATAGTACGGTCCATATAATTTAATTTTTGAAGATTATTTCATGCAAATGTTGACCGTGACTGCGCCTCAAATGGTCCATCCGCTTAGTCCAATTTTGGCATACTCTTTCCAACATTTGGGCCGGTATCTCATGAATTAATGCTTCAATGTTGTCTTCCAATGCGTCAATTGAAGCGGGCTTGTGTGTATAGACATGATTTTTAACATAGCCCCACAAAAAATTGTCTTAAAGCGTTAAATCGCACGATCTAGGCGGCCAATTGACCGGTCAATTCTTGCACTTGATTTGTTGAGTAACAGAGGCCCAATTTCTGGCGAATCGATAATTAATGGTCATCATTAACACTGGCCGATACAGCTGCGATATTTTCTTCACTTCGCACTCTACGTAAGCGTGTTGGTGGTTTAATATCCAACAATGTAAATTTGGTGCGAAATTCAGTGGGTCGATTTAACTCACCAGCGAATGAACTTTCTTAACAGAGCATGCATTTTGATAATAAAATTCAATAATTTGCAAGCGTTGTTCGTTTGTAAGACGATTCATGGTTAAATTATAGGCCAAACTGAAGATGTTTTACAGTGAAACAAAACACGAAACGTGGGTCAGCTGTTTAAACCAGTGTTGCCAAAAAGATAATAGCTAGAAAAATACCCGATACATGGGAAAACTCACCTTATCTTTAACCTCTTAGTTATAAACATATCGTCGTGCCGAAGTTATCTTGCCGTATATCACAAAAATCTTTTTTTGGGAAATCGAATCTTAAGGTTCAAATTTTTATACACAAAAATTTACGTGAAAAAAGTCGTCTAATATTTTTGTCAGATATTGTGTTTGAAGTTCTTTATCGATTTATGTAAAAATATCTCAAGTCATGGAAAAAAATTTTTAAGTTATAGCCATTATCACGTTTGAAAAAATTTTTCAATTTTGTCGTATACGCCACTTTTTGCGATATATTTTTTAGTTTGTGGGATATAAGTCAAAATAAGGTATTAAAAACCTACATTAAAAATTAAGTTATAATAATTTTCGAAACGAAAATTCATGCAAGTGACAAATATATTTACGTATAGTTATAGTTTTTATATTCGAGTTTCCTTAAGTATGAATAATTTTAAGGTTTATTACTACTTAAGGGTGGTCTAACCATATTGCACGATGAAAACTGTGTGTCACACCGTAACGTCAAATTTTTGTCCAACTTAATTTGACATTTCTTGGTATCAGTGCCAAATTCAACCATGGAGAGGTGCACCATTGAACAGCGCGTTAAGATTGCTGAAGCCTTTTACGAAAATGGGCGTTCAGATCAAAAATACATTTTGTGCACATCTTGATTTTTTTGGTCAACATAATCGATCAAATGAGTCCGCAAACCGGCTCTGTAGAAAATGTGAAAACGCCTGTGCATGCATGCTTGGTGCGGTTAATGGCCATGTGGCATCATCGGGCCTTACTTCTTCGAAAATGAGTTATGCCAAGCATTTACTGTGAATGGTGTTCGCTATCGCGAGCTGATAACGGATTTCTTTTTGCCAGAAATTGAGGATATGGACCTGGGCGATAAGTACCTAGTTCCAAAAGAATGTGTCACACTGCCAACGAAACAATGGCTCCTCTGCACGAGAAATTCAATGGCCATGTTAACTCGCCGTCACGATCATATGATTTGACACCGTTGGCCTTCTTTCTTTGGTAATATTTAAAATAAAAAGTGTACGTCAATAAGACAAGAACAATTCAAGAGCTAAAGGATTAGATAATTTGACACATTAAGGACATTGAACCTCAATTAGGTCTCAGAGGCATTGCAAATATGGACCATAAAACAAAGGTATGCTACCGAAGCCGCGACGAGCATTTGGCCGATATTTTGTCTCACACCTTGTTATCATAGCTCCTTCTATAATAATAAAAAATTCAGATAATTCTCTAAAAACTTTTTGTTTTATTCACAATTAACATTGTGCACTATGGTTGGACCATCCTGAATATTTAACATTTAACTGCCTAACAATAAAGTGAATTACGGCAATATTTCATCAATATAAATAGCCGTTGTGTACTTCGTCCGTAAAATATCTTTACATATAAAAACAAAAATGTTAAAATAACAGTAATATTAATAAGATAGTCTCTTTTTTGTAACATGCCTAATAAACTTTGTTCACATACAACAAGATAACGCAAGATTTTTTTAATTGAAAATTTTCATACGTTTTTTGTCGTATATCCACAATTATGCTACATACGATAATATAACGCATTAATTTTTTCGCAAAAGTGGATATACAACAAAATGGCTTCGTAATATCTCATTAACCATAAGAGATAGAGACGTGAGGATTGCGCAGATCGATAGATCTGTTAAATTTACCAAAGGAAACGGTCTTATCTCATTTTTTTCGATTTTGTGATATACGACAAGATAACTCCGGAACGACGATATGTTCTAACAAGTTGTGAAAACGATGAAAATAAATTTTAACCACCATTTAAACTATTCGTCGTTTAAACTAATACAAATTAATTGAAACAAAACTGAGGTTTTTTTTAATTTTTTGGGGAATTATTTAATTTTTTTTTTTTTTTTTTGGAAAACCCTTTTTTTACTTTAAAGCCCAGTTATTCAAAACGAATGTACGATTGTATGTAGCATTATGGTTAATAATACCTGTATAATGACCGCAAGGTAAAAATCATGTATTTACGTAATGAAATTTTTTTTCATATGGTCATGGATATCTTAAATATTTATAACGCAATTTTTCATATTTAATAACCATATTTTAACTGAAATGTCACAGCAACTATAATAGACTTAAATGATTAAGGCATTACCCAGTAAAAAAAAATTGGGGGTTTTGAAGCACTACAGAGAAAAAGCGCATAATCAAGCGCTTCAATTAGAGGGCTCTTATAAAGCAGTAAATGATAACGAATAAAACATACAAAAAAGCTGCTGTTTAGTGCTGACAACGAAAAAGGTTTTAAAGCGAAAAAAATAAAAATATATTATGGTTTACGAAAATTATTGAAAAAAGGCATTTAAACAAGTAAAAGCAAAACATTCATGAAGATGTTAATATAGTTAGCCCTTTGTTTGCATGTTAAAAGAAGCGCTTATTGTCAGCAGAAAATAGTCCTCCAAACCGGGAACACCCCATACAAAAATCACGCATCCCATCAGCAGGTTTGAAGCGATTTGAGGTATGAATTCATACAAAAAACCTGCTCCATGTTGTTCTTAACCCAAGGATCACCCTCTTGTTCTGGCCAGACAAAGTTGTATTTTGTTTGCAATATTTTTGGAATAAAACAACAAAAACAAATTATATATATAAATGATATGTCATGAATCTAATTTTAATCGAATCATAAAATTACGGCCCATTATGCGCTAAGTTTAATATAAATACAAAAACAAAACGCAAACCTCGTTTCAGTTTCGATGAATATCATGTGCAATAAAATAATAAGTTCGCATTATTTAAAATACCAAGCATACGTTCAATAAAAAATATATTGATTTCCTCTTAATTCAATTGGGGTTTTGAGCTTTTTCAATTGTGGTCAGACCAAGAGGAGAATTTAGTGTTAAAAAGTTATCGACAATCCAAGGGCAACAATGTCAATAAAAAACCAAAGTGTTATCACAAATTAAGAAAATCAAATAAAATAAAAACAAAAAAAAAAAAAAAAAATATATATGATCCCTGCAAGCATTTTATGAAAAACTTGATTATATTCTAGTCATTTATAACTCCGCTGCGTGATTAAAACAGGCATATATGAGATCATTTTCTGAACATAAATGATTGTTTTCGCGGGAGGAAATGGTATCCTACCCGCGACTCTTCTTTAGGAGTCTTTTTTTACCCGCTTTTCTGATCACTTTCGACTTATTTACGACTCATATTTTAAATGATTTGCGAGTCTTTTTTGAGTAATTTTTTAGTCGTATTTCTGATCTTCTAAGATACTTTTTCGACTCATTTTTCAGTCCGAATTCTAATAGTTCGCGAATGATTTATGAGTCGTTTTTTTGTCACATTTCTGATCGGTTGCAAGTCTTTTTGACTATTCCCACCTGACCAAGACTTTCGTTAATGATATTGCCATCGAATATATCTCGAACATTTACTGTGTAAATCTATCGAGATCGACAATCAAAAACGAATTGAAAATTGTTTACATGTCGCTCAGTTTGATCCCAAAAAGCTATCGATTTCGAAGGTTCGATAAAGAATTAGAAACGAAGATTTTGCAATATCAATTGCGGTTTGAAAAGAACTTTGCTAATGTTTCGTAGGTGCACACAGAAAAAAATACCAATGTAAAAATAACATGGCGAAATGTTGATTGAGAATCATGGTAAATTTCTGCAAAAGTATGACCTTTATTTAAATTTATCATTGTTTCATATTAATTTTAAATGAAAAATATTAAAATAACCTTAAATCACGTTTATTTAATATTATTCACTGTTAAAATAACATTGTTCAATATTGAATCCATAAAAACCTGTTTTATATTAAAATCAAAAGTTTATCTTGTTAAATTAACATGCATACATACATAAGTTGTACATTTTTTTATTTTCATGTTTAAAATATGTTATAAAAAGATGACAATTCCCGTATTCTTTTAATTAAAATTATTAAGTTAAATAGTACATCAAGTTTTCAAAGTAGAGTGATGACGAAAACCATATCGGGCCATTCTGCTGATGCTTCTGTTAACTAAGGGGATACAAAATAAGTGAAACATGTGTTACAGGGGTAAGTGTTTTGAATTATTCTTAAATAAATGCATATGTTGTCTTCACACTGTTATATCACACTCCAACCAATTTAATTCTACATGAAATTAACGTTGTTTCAACTTGAAAAAA
The DNA here is from genome assembly GCA_930367215.1 of Pollenia angustigena. Classification (NCBI taxonomy): domain Eukaryota; kingdom Metazoa; phylum Arthropoda; class Insecta; order Diptera; family Polleniidae; genus Pollenia; species Pollenia angustigena. The sequence goes on along the minus strand of OV884059.1, from coordinate 240,719,078 downwards.
CTTTCATTCAACGTGATTCGGATTGTTATTTCAATATAAAGACATTTTGGTCTAACTTTACTGCAATGTTAAATTAACATGAATTATAGTTATTTTAAAAGAAAGAAATGTTGTTTTCAAGTTATTGTAAAATCATGTTAAATTAACACGAAACAACAATGAAGCAAAATCACTACTGAAAAAAGTTTAATCAACCTTGTTTTGAACGAATTTACATTGATTTTTTTCTGTGTGTGGTATTGAAAAATGTTTGCCAAAACATGTCATTCAATATTGCGAAATGTTTACAAGAGATAACTTTGACGATATCGAGAAACCTTATCTGAAGATGGTGTTATCAGTCAAATATCGATATCGCTTAGTATTCGTCAATTCTATCGTTAGTAATACTTCGATATCGAATGATTATTGTTATGTTTCAATTTCATTTTGGTCCAAATCAAAAATTTTTTATCGTTTTAATATTTAATAAATTAATTTAAAATAAATATTTTATTAATAATACTCTATCATATTAATAAATTAAATTAAAAATTGTTTTGCTTCTCCTGAAAATGTTTAAATTTCGTTGAGTGGGAATAAATAAAAGAAAATTACTTTGTTTATTTTTTGGCAAAGAGGTCGTCACCTCTTCTCCAAGTTTTTACCCTTTTAACTGGTAGAACTGGTAGATGTTTTCGTCAGCCTGTCATGAGCATATTGGAAATGCTTTTGAGATATTTGGTAGAAGTAATCGTCTTAAAGACCAAATTTGTTTTTGAGAGAATCAAGGTACATGAATACAAAGAAAGAGTTAAAATATGTAAGAACATATACATACAAATTTGCTTTTAAAACTTTCTTACTTCGAATAGCCAGTGTTAGTCTACATCCCCTTATTCATATTTTCCTACTTGTGCCCCTCCAAGAAAATTGGTTTGCTAGGATGTCAGCTTATATCCTTTTCCAACATGCTCTTATGAACCTGTCGAACGCTTCTTTAACGGACTGGCACAGTTCTTTTATCTGGATGGAAATGGAACAAATGTTTTTACATAAATATCGCACATTTACTGAAACAGGTTCATAACTCATATATTTTTTTTTCTTTCCCCCATTTAACTCACCTTTTTAATTAAATTAAATTCCGAATTTCACTTAATTTTTTTTCATTTTATTATCACTTTTTTTTTCTTTCAACACGCTTTTAGATATAAGTTTTATAAAATCTAAATCATAAATGAAATGTTTTTCTTTTTTATGTTTCAACAAAAAAACTAGTTTCGCTAAAAAGTCGATCAAAGTAATTTTATCGAACCTATACAAAATAAAAAAGAATAAAAAAATACTTAAACGGTAAACAAAACAAATGTTCGAGGATTTGTCTAGAATAAGAAACTCTAGCGCTCTTTTATGTTTCGGGATTTTATCAAAAATGACAAAAACTTGAATGTTTTAGTTAATGAAATATAACACATTTTCGAATGTTGATTGTCGTAAAAATTTCGAGAATTGTGCAAATAAAGGAACATTCGCTATATAAAACATTTTCGACTTTTTATCGAATATTTTTGTTTCGAAATCTCTTCGCCTTAGTGAGCTTTAAATTTTTTCGAATCTCAGGTCAGGTGGGTTATTTCAGCCATGTTTGTAATAGATTACAAAAAGAAATATTTTTCGAATTAAATTATTAATTAATTCAGTTTATTAAAATTAAATTGTTATTTAATTTTATAATAAATAATGCTGTATAAAGAGGCCAATTCATCAAAAAATACTTTTCGAACAGCGGCTCTTATAAACTGTGCTGGTCCTTCACCTCCTGTTTTTGCAATGAACTGTTTCGGAAAATTTGTTTTCCCGATTAAAAATGATTATTATGAAATTATGTATTTATAATTTTATACAATTATACATATATCGTTATATATATACTAAAGGGCTGCGCAAAATATTCTTAATGTTCTATGTTCTACTTCACACAACTATCAATTATATTATTTCACTGTAAACATACATAGCAAAACAAACATAACAACACATTACTTCCACCAAAACAAAACAAGCATAACTTGAAAAGTTTTTCTCTTCTGCTTTGTTAGTGCTTGTATTATCAAAACAAACAGAATATCAACACAAAAACAGACAATGAAATAAAGAAACGGTAAATTATAGTAAAAGCATCGAGTGCACTAGAACATTAAAAAAAATAAAAAAATTGATATTTTTGAATTATTTCCTAAATGTACATATATTTTATTTTAGTCGACCTTTATTATTATATTATGTATAACTAAATTATCAAGCTTGTGGTATTGTTTTATTTTTATATAAAACTTTAAACGTTTATTTAACCAATATTTCTAATTCTAGTTAAATAATTATTAATATTTTGTTGCTATCAATTTTCCCAAAAAATTGTGAAACACACCATTAGATTTTATTTTTTATATCTATGAAAATAATGAATTCTTCTTAATTTTATTTAAATATTAGACCTAAGTACCTTTATATGTATGTAAATAATAAACAATAAATTTTTGCAAATAAAAATTAATATTACATATAAACTTTTTTAAGCTTTTTCATATTCATTACAAAACGAAAATGTTTCTCACTTTGCAATTCTCTTTGGTATATGTTTACAATCAAAACATTCAAACATGCTTGGAATGTTCTATTTCTGTTTTAATGTTCTACTTCATCTTTGTTCTAATTCAGCTTAATTTTAGTTCAGCATTGTTCTATTGCAGTTTTGTTCTATTCTTCTATATTTTGATCGTAAAACAAAACAATTGTTTTTGGAAGTATGTGTTTTGTAATGAGAGAGTAATAAACACACACTATCTAAATTCAATGAAATTGCTTGTAAGCAATATTTCTTGTGCTTGTGCATCTCTTTAATATATACTAGCTGGCCCGGCAAACGTTGTTTTGCCATATTACTTATTTCTTTCAGATGTTACAGTGTCTGCATGTCAAATTTTAAGAAAACCGGTTGATTAGTAAAGAAGATATAGGGAAGGGAGCTTTTACCCCTCCCGCTTCGCGCCCTAAATAATAAAAACTATAGGCTATAGTACTTTCCAGCTGTAACACTATTTGGCTGCGAAATTTCAAGAAGATATTGGGAGGTGGAGCTTTTGCCCTTCTTGCCCTATTTCACATCCTATTCCCAATTTCCTTTCAGATGTTACAGTGTCTGCATGTCAAATTTTGAGAAAACAGGTTGATTTGCTAAGAAGATGTAGAGGGGGGGCGAGCTAATGCCCTATTTTGCGCCCTCTAGCAATATCAAATAAACTCTACGACCTTTTCTCTATATCTAACAAAAACACATACAAAATTTCATACAAATCAGTCAAGCCGTTTCGAAGGAGTTGAAAATGGAGGGCATTTTGTTGATATTTGTATGGGAATATATAGGAAAATCTAAATGCCATATCTCCGGAACCACTGGGCCGATTTCACGCAAACTTTACATAAATCATCTGCAGACTATCCTTAACGTACCCAATGTTTTGGTTGAAATCGGTTTACCCGTTTTTGCAGTTAGTGGTGACACAAAGTGTACACTTCTTTTTATATATCATATATATCTGAACCACGCCTAAATTTAAATTAAATTTGGTTTTCCGTTCTGTGGTCAGGGGAAATCCAGGTTACCTTATGCACGTTCCTGTAAGGAAAGATGGGACCACTGATAGTAAGACCATTACTTGCACATATTCCCGTTAATAATTCACCGTTCTCGTTCATTTGCCCCAGTCCATGAGTACCCATTACTGACTTCATACTTGTGTTAACCGAGCCCACCTGTGTGTTGAAATCGCCGGTTAAAAATAAAATGTCACCACTAGGCGTTACCTTTATTATCTTCTCCAGGAGGCTGCAGAAGTCTTCTTTGTCTTTAAGGTCTGAAATTTCAGTGGGGGCATAGCATTGAATACACGTGATGTTACGTGCCCGGGTGTGATGCCGGATGGATATTATTCTATCAGAGTGGGGTTTCCATGCCATAAAGGCCCTCTTCGCATCTTTGGAAAGAAGGAAAACTACGCAACTTGAACGGAGGAGCCCACTTGGCCTGCCAGAATGTAAAAAGGTTATGTCACCGTCGGTTGTTTTTGTGCCATTATTAGGCCATCTTGTTTCACATAAGCCGAGGAAGAGAAGGTTGTAGTTTCTGAATTAAGTGCCAAATCTGGCCAATCTTGATGGCTCCAAAAGTGTTCTTATATTCCATGTTTCGAATCGTGTCCTTGATTTAAAGCTAAAAGTCGTCAACAGTTGGGGATTAAGATGAACCGGTGATTAGAAGATCGCATCCGATTCTGGTGTCGGGATTGCAGGTTGGAGCATCCAGACAAACTTTATATTCTACCATCTCGTTGTTGGGATTGGATATTAAATGGCGCCAATAACTCGCTGCGTCGCTCCAAGGATCAGTGGCAACTCGGGTATTTACAGCTGCTTCAAAACGAGACCTTCCGAGACTCTCCCCTTGAAACCGCTGAATTGTCCGCGACTGCTTATTTAATTCGCAACATCCCAGCATATCTACAGGGGTTTCCACTATCCGCAACCCATGGACGCGTCTGGTTGCCCTCAGCTGTGCATTCAAAGGCAGCAAGTACCATGTAATATATGCTTTAACATATTACATGTTACATAACCAGCATCGGCAGATATATATCGTTTAATATCACAATATACTAACCATTTGTTAGCAATATACTAACAAATTGTTTAAGCTTATCTTCATCTTCTTGCACTTCGTAATCAATTTTTTCTATATAAGCCATAGCGACCATCACTGACATTAATAAACTAAAATTTACAATTTCCTTATATTTTACGCTTGCTTCAAAGCCTAGCTATTTTTAGAAATAAAAATAACAGAACTAAAATCAGTTTTTCATCATCTAGATGAGCAAAATATTATTTATAAATTACTTCAAAACAGGCATAGTTTAAACACCTGTATGATCCATTTTCAATTGCTGTATGTTTTGTTATTGCATTTTCAATAAATTACTTTTAAAGCATAAGGACGTATCATCTTCGAGTCTTTTTTTAAACGCGCAAGTGCTTAATTAGCTTTTTTTCGTCAAAAGTTTTCGAGGAAGACTTAGTTAGGTGATTTTTGATAAAATAATCTTTCAAATGCTAGAAGGGATAGATAACATTAAACAATTCGTTCGTATGTTTCTAAAATGTTCGTGTTATAAAAATATTTAATTGAGTATCGAAAAGAAAACGAGCTAAGTAGTCAAAAGAGTAAAAATGTTAAAGTCAGTGTTCGAAAATAAACAATACATTATTTAGCGTTCGGCTCACACACGCAGGAACGATATCCATTTTTTAATGTTTGTGTAGACGAACGTAGCCCTTAATACCGTTCATAACTATTTTCAAGAAAGAACCGAACATTATGTAGTGTTCTGTTCTTCACTATAGTTTAATGTTCTATAATGTTTATCTTTTTACATTGATAAAGAAATGAACAAAGAACAAATTAAGCAACGATCGCAGCACGAACAGCTTGTGTGTGTATATGTTTTGTTGTGTTAAATTATTTTGCTGGCTCTTTGTTTTTTTTCGTGTGTGTTTTTTGTTTTTGTAAAAAAAGTTTGAAGCTACGCACAATAAAAACGATCGATTACACTGTGCTAGTTACGGGGCACATAGCGTTTAACCATAATTCGGGTACGCTGAAGCCAATGGTGCCTACTGTTTTATTATCCTTCACCATAGGTGGAAAAGGGTATATGTAAGTTTGTCATTCCGTTTGTAATTTCTATATAAAGTATAAATATTCTGGGTCCTTATGAGGAGAGAAGTTGATTTAACGATATCCGTCTGTCTGTCTGTACGTCCGTCCGTCTGTCCGCCTTACGTTTGATATGTGTTTTCCGGAGACTCCAGACATGATAGCGGCTGGGTTGTTTAACATGTATCACACATAGTCCACCATTTCTTGCTATAAAAATTCAGCAAAATTGGTCCAACAATGGCTGAGATATGACCAAAAAACCATGACTGCCTCTAATTTTTCTAAAATATCCCTTGTTGTTGTTGTATTTTTATTACTTTTTTCTGTATATCTGGAGAACGGCAAAAGCCAAAGTTTTCAAATTAGGTAAAAACATTAAGGTTATAAATACACACTATCCCACAAAATGTGGGCGGGATTCGAGAAGTGGGCGTGGTACCTCCCATACAAAAAGTATTAAAAATTTTATAAAAATCTGAATTTTTTACTGTAATATGATCTATGGTTACGCCTTATATATTAAAAGATCGGAAATTTTTAATAGAAAATATTTTCTGAAAAACTATGGAAAATCGGCTCAGATACGAAAAAGTTATGACCAAAATATTAATTTTTTTTTGAAAAATACCCATTTTCGGGAACCATAGATCTTCCCGAGACTAAGTTTTATAAAATAGCTGGCAAATTTCTTCTTTAACACGTCGGTATATAAATCTGTCAATTCGGTTAAGAAATAGCAGAGATATGACCAAAATACTGAAATCCCAAAAATTACTCTATGTTATAATTTGTTTTTAGTACCCTTCACCGAAGGTCCTACACCCTATAAAGTATATATATTCTTATGAAAAGCGAAGTTCAAATCCGATTGTCGTGTTTTCTTCCTCCCCTCCCACTTGTTTACATATACTAGCATAATGCCCAATATGATTTTCGTTATCACCCTTCTTTATTGTTTCATATATTTAACGAAGTAATTTTAACAAATAGAAACTAGGAATTTTTGTTTTTTTTTTGATACTTAAAAACTCGCCAAAAGAGATTAATCTACGGTATGACAACAGTGCCTTTACAAAAAGAAAACAAACAAAACACTGCGTTGAATTGTAAACAGTTAACGATCCATATTTCATTTTAATGATTTTTAAAAAGCGTTCCTTCATGGTTCAGTTGTCTAGGGGGTGTGTTAAGTAAGAAACTGTGAGTTCCCTGGTTCGAATCTTGGTTTTTTAAAAAGAAATTTTTTTTAAATATTTTTATGTTCTAAAAACGATTTTAAAATAATATTTACCAGTTTTCGCTTTTTAAATTTCATTTTTAATGAAGTTTTAAGTATTGTAAATATTTATATAAGATTCGGCACAGCCGAATATAGCACTCTTACTTGTTTTTAAGTTAGCTTGTTTTCGAGATATACCGTTATTTCGAAAATAGAGGAGGTTGCACAAATTAAATTCGCGTAACTCAAAAAAGGTTTAGTTTATTGAAATTACTAAAAAAACGAAATTTCCTTTAGGAAAAGTAAAGCTTGTTTAATATGAGCAGTCGTTTTAGAAACATATTTTTTTTTGGAAAAATAAATAATTTTTTTATCATAATTTCAAAATTTTTGTTTTTTAAAAATTCATAAAAAATTGAGAAATGCAGCTAGGCTTCTAATTTTCTGCTGCAAACAAAACAAGCCATAAATGATTAAAATCTGTTTACAACTTTTGATTTTAAACAATTTTTGATTTAAAACAATTACTCATTTTTACTTAAAAATTAGGTGTAAATATAGTGTAAATAATATACCCTCTTCACAACTAATTGTGGTTGAGGGTATAATAACATCATACATATATAACTACTTAAACATTAGAACTGTTGGTGGAGGGTATCAAAGATTCGGACGAATATAGCACTCTAACTCCAACTTGTTTAATTTATTATTTAGCAGAAAAAAATTAACGTACAATTTTTGCCGTTATTATACCCTCCACCACAATTAGTTGTGAAGAGGGTATATTAAGTTTGTCATTCCGTGTGAAAGTTTTTTATTATTCATCTCAGACCCCATAAAGTATATATATTCTGGGTCCTTGAGTTATTCTAAGTTGATTTAGCCATGTCCGTCTGTCTGTCCGTCTGTGGAAAACACGCTCACTTTCGAACAACTTAAAAGAAATGAACAAACTTGGTGCCAAATTGCTTGTAGTTATCCTAAGCAGCTTGGGATTGAAATCCAGCAAAATCGGTTCAGTAGTACCAGAGCTATGAATCAAAATGTGGAACCACCACCTAAAAAAATTGATAATTTTGTTACAAGAAATAACATAAATGCTGGAACAAGGCACGGAATGAGATAAGATTTTGCAAAAATGTGTTTTATTTGACTGGAAATCATGCTGTAAAATTTCGTGAAAATCCGTTCATAATTTACCCTAAGCCCCATATAAACACTACTCCCGGAAAACAGTTTAGTACGCCTAAAACCGTAAAAAATAATGCAATCATTACAAATTTTGGCTCGTCACAGTTTTTATAGGACTATAAATGATACTATTAAATTTCGTGAAGATCGGCACATAATTTACCCTAGGCCCCATAGAAACCCTACTCCCGGGAAAACAGTTTAGTACACCTAAAACCATTATTAATAATGCTATCATAACAGAAATTGGTATGTCACAGTTTTAAAGGACTAAAAATGACGCTGTGAAATTTTGTGATGATCGGTCCATAATTTACCCTAGGCCCCATAGAAACCCTTCTCCCGGGAAAACAGTTTAGTACACCTAAAACCATAATTAATAATGCTATCATAACAGAAATTGGTATGTCACAGTTTTAAAGGACTAAAAATGACGCTGTGAAATGTTGTGATGATCGGTCCATAATTTACCCTAGGCCCCATATAAACCATACTACCGGAAAACAGTTTAGTCGCCTAAAACCATAATTAATAACAAATTGTCACAGTTTAAGATAATATTAATAAATATACATCATACAGATATTGCTCCTTAAACATTCGATCTGTCGGCGGAGGGTATCAAAGATTCGGCACAGCCGAATATAGCACTCTAACTTGTTTTTTGTTAATTTTGGATTTTTATTGTGACTTTTTTCTATTCTTACGATTATTTCCTGTCATTTTTTGTTCTTTTCAATTTTACGATTTTTTTTTACATACATACAAAAAACTGTAACATCTATTATTGTTATTGTGTCTCAAAATAATCCGTATTTTTCTTGCACCATATTAAAGGATAATACTTTTCAATCAGGACATTAAAGTTTTTATTGGCAAATTATATTACGAAAGATAAAAATATTTCTATCATTAGTGTAAAAAACTTGACATTATTCCTCCTCTTGTTTTTTTTCCAGATTGTTTCCTCTTTTTCGTTTTTTTCTTTAAAAATTCTTATCTTTGTATTCGTTGTCACACTCTGTTAGGCACGAATTTTCTCAAACAATTATTCTATTTGACATTTAAATAAATTATGCAATATGAATTTCTTTATTTGCTATTTTTTTAGCTAACAGTACGATATTAAAACAAAAAAAAAAACTGTCTTGTTTTATGCGAAAAAATTCATTGAAAACAATTTATTTAAATAGAATTAAATTTGTATATTTAAATAATTTTTGACACTTAAACTGCGTTTTACTAAAATTACAACCTACAGTTCATAGAACTCAAATATTTCTATAAAAACTGTTAAATATATAAACAAGTAAGAAAGTACACCACAGTATTTAAAACACATCATGCTTATGTGTCCATGTAAATATGGATTTATCTATGTTTAAACACTTCATGAAAATCGGTTTGATAGTTTGTGAGAGGCAGAAATTGCCCCCTGCTTCCCCTTGTGGTCCTATTTTTTAAAAACTGTATAACTAATGTGTCCCTATAGATATGGATCTATCTATTTTTTAAATTTCATTAAAATCGGTTTGAGAGGCAGAAATTGCCCCTATCTCCACTCGTGGTCCGATTTTTTTAAAAATTTATACATTTTGTGTCCATATAGATATGGTTCTATCTATGTTTTAAATTTCATTAAAATCGGTTTGATAGTTTCTGAGAGGAAGAAATTTCCCCCTATTTTCCCTCTTGGTGCTACGATTCGGCCCATTTTCAATAGGCTTGGTCCTTGTGCCAATAAGAACCTATGACCCTAATTATCTCCAAAATTGCGACCTGTACTTTGCGCACAAGGTTACATGGACAGCCAGCCAGCCTGCCAGCCAGCCGTACGGACAACGTTAGTTCGACTCAGAAAGTGATTCTGAGTAGATCGGTATTCTTTAAGGTGCCCTGCAAATAAAATTGGACCACCTGACCCATTTTGATAAAATGGACTACTCCATGGACTAGTCCGATATTATGCAAGCATGGACCATGTCATTGTTAAAAAGTGTTTGTAGTGAGACGACATGTCTTCGTTTTTTAACGACATGCTTTCGTTTTTAGACGACTTCAAAACTAATCCTCTTGAGTATACCATGGGGTAGTTTTAAAACTACTCCTTAGTGGTCCAAAGGTGGGTTATATACCATGGAGTAGTTTTAAAACTACTCCTTAGTGGTCCAAAGGTGGGTTATATGGTCCTCTCCTAGGACATAGTAATGTTAAATAGACCAGGTTTTTTCCATACGTTTGGGTTACTTTTGGACTAGTCCTGGTCCCTTGTGGACTACTCTTTACACGCGTGTTTGGACTGGTCCTATTATTTGCAGGGTGGGTCTATTTAAAGGCATTACACACATCAGCACAAATGCATAATACCCCAGTTGGCCAAATGGTCATAGACGCAAATGTCGTCAACGATATCTTCCGAACATTTTTGAATTTGTCGCCTATATAACATTGATGGCGACAACTTGAGTAAGAAAACGTGTATATTGTCGTGTTAAAAATCGCATTTACGACTTTTTTGGAGACATTTTTTATATTTGTCTTGACTTATAATTTATTGAGGACAACGTAAGTAACCATTGCATGCATTTTGTCGTGTTTCAAACCACACTGACGACAAAATGCATGCAATTGTCGCTCAACTTGTCTTCAATTAGACTTTATTGAGGAAAACTTAGGCGACCATTGCAGGCATTTTGTCGTGTTTCGAACCACTTTGACGACAAAATGCATGCAATGGTCGTTTACGTTGTCCTCTACTAAAAAAAATTCAAAACTTTAAATTTGTAGGTAATTTAAAATTAATATTTCTTGATGTTTTGCTTTTATTATCAATATTTTTGGTAATAAAAAAATTAAAAAATAATTCATGTAAACGGTGGTGTCGATACTACATTAATTAACAACACCAAAAACACAACAATGTATTTTGTTGCTGCTTTCGTTGGCCGATAAGTCAAAAAACACAAGTAACTTTTAACATTCCTCTCTCTAATTAAAAAAAAAAGTAGCACAGCTGTGCTTTCAACTCCACCTGAAAAATGAATTCGCCTTGAACCTGCCTGTTAAATATAATTATTTTGTAACTTATAACGTTATTCGCGGCTGTGTTTCAATTGTGCAATTGGAAAACGTGAATTGATAGGACAAGAAACACAAAAAATAAATGTTCCTGCTGACTACATTGCCATATCGTAGGCTCAATATGCAAACCTGCTAAATTCACTTTTTAAGTAAATTGAGATTTTAATGCCGTGTGGAAGAGGAAGATACACCTCGTCAACCAGCATGTAGTTTTTCTTCAAATTGAGTCTTAAAGAGTGTTAAACCAACTATATTTTTAGGTTTTGTCTCAAGCTGCGCATATGAAATATAAAAAGTTTGTTGTTTCTATTAAAACTTATTGGGTGTTAGCAGGTTTGCATATTATGTCGACGTTATGTTAAGTTCAGAACCCATTCCCTTATTAATTAAAAAAATATTGGTGGTGTGACTGTCTCCACACATCCAGTATCTACTATTTTCGAGTCCAGTCCTCGAAACTCATCGGCCATTTCATTAGTTTGGTTGGTATTCACAGCCCATTAAGGCCCTGGAATTCACTAGTTGGACTTCACAGCCCATCAAGACCCTAAGAGATATTAGTAAATATATCCTCTAGGTATACCCTTTTACCCGTTCCCCTTATTCTGGATATATCGTCAATATATCAGTATCGGTGTTCGTTAAATCCCTAATTGTCACTTACCTATCGGCGACTAAATCGTAGATACTGTCAACAATATTGTCATCAACGACATCATTAAGGTAATATCGCTAATCGGGCATTAACGACTTTATGAGAAAAAAGTCGTTTATATAGTCGCCAATGACAACTTTAACCACATTGTTACCCATATGATCATTAACGACAATATGCATAATAATGTCGCTCACATTGTCGTTTACGACTTAAGTGCCCTTTGTTCGAAAAAGTCGTCGACGATTTGCATGGCTGTCGCCAAAATGTCGTCAGGGATTTACTATGGGTCTTGTATGCGTCCTCGACGTTGTCTTGAAAACATGGCCCTCTTCACTATTGTGGTGTGGGTATAAAAATATAATATTAAAATTTTCCGAAAAAAAAAAAAATTTCATTAGTATTTTTGTAATTTCCGGGAAAAACATTTTTGTGATTCCTGGAAATATTGTTTCGGATATACATATACGTTTTAGATTTTGTATGAAGTTAAAAGCTTTATGTCAAACTGATTTGTAGAATTGTATTCACAGCTAATCCTTTTCAAATGTCAACCTCATTCACTATTTAGAAAGAACTTGGTGTTTACTGTTAAACTAATAAGGCTATGGCGGTGTAGACAGTATAATCTGCACAGAGGTTATGCCGTGGCAAACTCTGACTCCATAAAGGAGGAGTGTCGAAGTATCAGTGAACACTGAATAGCCTCTCAAGAAGGAGGAGGCACATGAACACTGGCTCCAAAAACTACCACACATTGGGATGCTCAGATAACCGCCCTATCAGCAAACTTAAGAACCAACTAACTTTACCAGATATTAAATTGTTACCGAATCGCTATATATAACCGAAGGTGCCATTTGCGTTAGCGGGCGATTATTAATATATAGTAAACTGTATTCATTTAGTTGTTGTTAAAAAATTAGTGACCTTTTTCAGATAGAAAATTAAAAAAAAAAAAAATATATTATTTATACGATTTCCGTATGACTTGCTCAATTCCCAATATTTCATATTTGATAAATACACTGAAATTTATTGTTGAGGGAAAGCTAGCTTCTATGCGAATTTCACTGCGGGTTTTCCTTTTCCAAAGATTTTTTAAAAGCCAAAAATATTAAACAAATAAAACCCCTAAAGGGAATAACAATTATAAACACTCTAAGGCCCGTTTTCACAACTTACCGATAGCTAAAAGTTGACTTTAACCGGCCTTATAAAAAGTGTTCCATTATTAAAACTTTAATTTATCCTAAAGTGAGCGATAAAGAAAGTAAAGGTTCATTCTACCTGGTAGGTAAAAGTAAAGTTGTAATAATGGAACACTTTTTATACGACCGATAAAATCCTACCTTTTGCTATCGGTAAGTCGTGAAAATGGGCCTTATAACTTGTAACAATATCAAAGCTTAAACAAAACACCAATTATACACCGTGAGTTTATCTTTTCTTACATCCCCCTACAATCAAACCCAACCGATCAATCAGTTCATAGCGCTAGATTAAAACTCTTAAATTGTTTGTCAAAATTTATTTATGTTTTCGAGCATTAATTATTATTTTTCACATATTTTTGCAAAAATTTTAACAAGTCAAATACACAAAAACTCATCAACAGCTATTACGAAATGCAAAAGATTGGATTTCCATTGTTACTTTTTTGGCTGAGAAAACAGACACAACTTTAAAATTTTGTAAGCGAAATTATAGAAACTCAAACACTCTTCGCTTGCAAAATTCAAAGTCATGTCTTTCTCCTAAAATTGTATTTATTAGAGCAGATTTCACTTTTAAAACATTTTATAGCAGTGTTCGAAAATAAACACTAAATATAGTTCTATAGTGTTCGGTTCCGTAGATTTGTGGAAAACATAAACGCTGATAGTGTTTGTGTAGAAAATCATAAAAAACAACGTTTCCATGTTCGTTATTTTTCGAACACATAACTAATACTGTTCTTATTCAATAAAATGATTAGAAAATTTAATTCCGTTCGGTTTTTTGTGTTCAGTTCAGCTCAATAATGTTCGTTCGTTTCTATTGTGTTTGAAAGAAACATTATAGAACATTTTAATATAATGTTCGGCTCTTTCTTGAAAATAGAGCGGTATTAAGGGTTGTGTTCTTCTTGACAAACACTAAAAAAATTTATATCGTTCCTGTATGCATGAGACGAACGCTAAATAATGTTCTGTTTATTTTCAAACACTGCTTTATAGCAGTTATTATTCACTTTGCAGTTGAAACTAAAAAGTTAAACTTGAACTATAAAAATTAAAATTAATTGAAAATTCATATATCTATAACAAAAAATTTCACAAAAACTGGTAACGTATTTCACTAATTTTTATGCAAAAATCCTATTAGGGGAAAAATTATTAAAATATCTAAATTTTTTCAAATTTTAAAATACGAATTATCAAAAATTTTTTAACTGTTTATTAAGCAAAACAAATATTTTTAATCTTGATTTTAAAATATATCGAGGCCCTTTATTCAAAACCCTTTTTCTTTGATTTTCACAAAAAGTACTTTTTAATGGTAAAATATTCAGTAAAACAGCTCTCATTTATGGTGTGAATTTCATAACAAACATATTTTTTTTTTAATTTTTCAGAATGCAAATAATGATTTATTTTCTAATATTTTTTTTGGAATAATTTCTTCTTGAAATACATGTTTTTATATTATACAGATCACATTGATCTACCTGTTCGTATTCGACCATATACAAGTCATATTGCACCAAAACCTATAAATTCTGGTTCACTATGAATTCCGCATAATTCAGCTGAATACGTGGATGATTTGAAGAGCCTAATACCACCAAAATACCATTTATTTAAACCAATCAAACTCAAAAAAACTAAAAAAAAAAACTAAAATAAGCAAAAAAATTAATTTTTCTTTAGCTTTTTGTTTAATTATGTTTATTTTTTCCATCTTATGTTGCATTAGTTAATAGCCGTTGTCTTAAAAAATTACGTTTAAATCTGATAGATGACATAAATGAAATCAAAATAATTTATTTTACTTAAAATGCAAAACCCTCTATCTGATCATTTCTATACATACATATTTAATATTTTTGAGAAACAAAACCCCATAAAGTACCCAATAATGTAAAATTTTAAGAACCAATTATATGTGAGATTCAGTAGTTGCTTTAGAAAATATTGTAGAAGTTGCGTTTTTTAAGATAGAGGGTTATGAATATAGAACCTCGATATGTAAATAATGATAGAATATTTATACCAAATGAAATATGAAATAATTTATTGGTTGACTACAAATTCACATTTACCATCTTCTATTAGTAACTTTGCAAATGCTGCCTTCGATTATTTTTTGGTTATCGCAAAGTTATGTTTAATTAACTGTTATAAATAAGATAGTAAGAAAAGAAAAACCCATCTTATGAAATATGCTATAATTTATTTAGACACATGGAAAATGTATATAAACTCCTCAGGACTACAAAATAATTTTATTTTTAAGGTCCTTATAGCTGAAATAAACATTTCATGTTTATGGCAACGCGTTTAAAACATTGTCTTAGCAATAAAGTTATAGCATCATTTTATCTGTACATGTTGAGCAACATTGATTATTTCAAAGCCTAGTACTCTGTTCGAACCTGCGAAAAATGTAGATCAACATTGATTATTTCACACGAAAATATTGTCATGTATCAATATTATCTATCCTGCAAGTAGGCAACATTATTTTTGAATGTTAGCAAAAACCAAAGATGGGGGTAGTACAATAAATGTTGACTTAAATCAACATTGCACTTTCACTAAATATAACCGCAATAAAATATTTTTTACAAATTTGTACCAGCTTTAGTGATGATTGGTGTTTTTTTTTTACTAGCACTAAAAAAATTAATTGGTATTGTAAATTTTTTCACTATCGCTTACTGTGATTGTCTGCATAAAATCTGCACTCAATCCAAATTTGTAGTTCAAAATTTGAACTTGCAATGAAAAAGCTGTACGAAAACCTAATACATATCACTAAAATTTAAAAAAATTTAATTTTGTACTTGCATAGTTTTCGATTTTTCCGATGATATGCATAATCATAGAAAATTAAACTAAATGAAATTCTGTCAATAACGGAATAATTTTTGGATTTAATCTTGCAAACACAAGTTTTGTATTTTAAATTGCGTGCAAAGTTTTTAGTCAAATAAGTGAAGAAAAAAAAAGTACAATAAACTGATGATTACTTGATTTTAAATTAAACTATTTTTTTAGCACAAAATGTTTTAACATTATAGTCATTTATGTGTAGTGAGACTAAAAATTTTCAGTTCATCACTTAACATTAACAAAATAATTACAATAATTATAAACAAGTGCACTACCAAAACCATGTGTTTTGATAAATGTCATTAAAAAAAGTAAAACAATTTTATTTTAATTATTTTCTATAGCCTGGTACTTTGTTCAACATTTCACGTGAAATGCTGTCAAAACGCATATGAAAAAAATATGTGCGAAATATCTATGAAATAATGTTGATGGAGTTGTACTCTGTTTATTTTGTGAAAAAGTTCCGAAATGCTTCTGGCAACATTTTTTTTACAACTGCGAAATAATGTAAGCTGCCTTTATTTCACGTGGAATTTTAAGCAAAAGCAAAAAAGTATGAACTTAATATTAAAAAAGAAATAAAAAATTAAAATAACACAATCGGTAACAGTTTTTTTTATCTATATTTACTTTTTTTTATTAAATTTTTTATTAAAAAAAATAATTTTAATAAAATACATGCGGCGTTTGTTTACATACACGAAACATTGTAGCATACTTTGAAGGAATAAAAACGTCAAATTGTACAAACTCGCAAGATTGGTAACATTGATAAATGCCAAAATTTTCGTGTGGAATAATCAATGTTGCTCAACATTTTTCACAAATTTGAACAGAGTACTAGGCTTATAGCAAAAAACAAAAAATTTCATTTGATTATTAATTTTTGCACTTTTCTACATTTTTATTTTTGAAACGCTTGTTATAAACTCCACTTCACAAAAACAAAATAAAAAATTACAAAAAATGATTATTTGTTGCTTAAAATTCCGTGCGAAATAAAAGGAGCTGCACTTGTTTCGCAAGGAAAATAAAAATGTTGCTAGAAACATTTCGCATGTTTTTCGTATATAAACAGAGTACAACTCTATCAACATTTTTTCGTTTGTATTTCACAGAAATTTTTTTTATATTGAGTTTGAAAACACGAAATACTGAACAGAGTACCAGGCTTTAAGCATTATTCTTGAATCGCACAACAAGTTCCAGTAGTAACAAAAACAAAAAAAAATTTTAAAAAATATAAAATTTCAAACAATTTTAATTGAAATTGCTCATTTCCGGTTTTGCTGATGAACATTTTTTTCCATTTTTTTCAGTTAAACCGATTTCCTACAAAAATCGCTTATATAAATTTTTTTGTTCCATTGTTTTCTAGTTCGAAATGATAATTTAAAAAAAACATTTTTTAAGAACGGCCACAATTTAGCACCCCAAAACTCGACAAATAAACAATAAAAAAAAAATAAATTTGGCACACATATTCATATCTACAAGAACTATAGATATGCTGAATAAAAAAAAAAAAATTGGGCAATATTTTTTGTTTTTGTATTTCCGCTTCACGAATAAAATATTATCTATCTGGCGGTTTTACAAAACAATGATCAGCTGTTGCTTGAAATTCCAAGCGAATCCATATGAGGCTCACTAGTTTTGCTCGGAAAACCAAAATGTTGCTAGAAACATTTCGTATGTTTATAGTACAATTCTATCAACATTTTTTTATTTGTAGTTCACAGAAATTTTATTTATATTGAGCATGGCAACATTTCTAGTGTTGAATATAAAAAGATGCGGTGAGAATTCTGAGTCCTGCGAAATGTCATAATAATACCACTTAGTCTATAACGTTAAACGCAACGAAGCACAACTATGGGAAATATAAAAATGAATTAATGAGACTTAAATATTTAAATATTTAAAAGAAAAGATAAATTTTTTAGAATTGTGCTTTAAAGATGTTTCTTGCATTTCTGCATATTGACGAATATTTCGGAATTTATTAAGCAATTTTTTAATATAAAATATGCCATTACATCTTTTCAAACTATGTAGTACCCAGCAAAATTAAACTTTTATATATTTAATAGATTATCTTGATAACTTAAGCTAAAAAAAAACCATCTTCTGTATTTTCCATTAAAAATTCTCTAAAACAAGAATATTGCTAAATTCATCACATTTTTTGTATGAACATATATTTACGCTTTGTAGCTTTTTTTTAAATAACCACTGTTCTTGGAAATACTTAACTAACTTAACGAACTGAGTGTTTTTCATATAAATTTTACTACGCGTTCAATCACTTGTTGTAAAAACATCACATAAATCTTTATACATTTTTTTAAAAATAATTTTATTTATTTTTTTTTATAAATTTCACATATAAATTAAATTAAAAAGTTGCATTCATAAAGAAGATGCCAATATTTTAAACATGCAAGTATTAAATCTTATCTTCCAGGACTTTCCACTTTCGAGTTTTTCACATCATTAGCCAATGTATGCACATACACGTATTTGTCTTTTATGAACTTGACCTTAAGTAACTTTACTGCACATTCAGCAGTTGAGCAATTGAAGCAGTGGTTTTACTCTCCCATTCAAAAATAGTTTCCCATAGAAAAGCAACAATTTTTCAACCGTATCTTTAAAAATGTTTTTGTCCTTAACCTTGCCTTTCTCAATGTACATGTGCGAAGCTCTGTATGTCTGTTACCAGGATGTGAGCACACTGCTACAGCATTTTAAATATTTCGAAAACTTTTGCATAAAATTACACAGTTTCTTACAAGGTAGTTGGTTGGAAGGAAGTTTGCAGATATGGGTTCCCCATTTCTGCATAGGTACGTTTGTACTTTAAGAAAATAATGGTTAGTGCAAAATGTGGTATGAGTTAAATGATGCTAATCACCTTGAATAAGAGAAAATTGCTTTCATGTTTAACTTTTACAAACAAAAGTATACTTTTTAATTGGAAATGTGTATAGCATTATAATTTCCTAAGTATTAAATATTAAAAAGCAGAACTACGAGTATATTCGAGTAAAGTACCTGTTAATGTTTGATGTTAAGTTTAAAATTGCATAACTTAGTGAAATATTTTATATTTAACTACCATATTGTAAGTTGCAAACAAAGTGTATATTATATAAATACATATAATGTTTTTATTAAATATTAGGTTTGTTTTTTTACTCTAGGCTGGGATCCCGCTGGTTCACAATTTGCACGCAAAGGGTTCCCGTACTTTAAATTTGAGTAAATGAGACAAAACAGCCCAGACTTTGTGTGTTTGACAAATGTCACAATTTGCACGAAGAAAAACAAAAACCTAATGTTCATTAGCAAAATTTAAAAAAAAGGTTTTGTATTAAAAAAAAAACTTCCAAACACTTTGACGTTCTACTTTGCGTTTTTAATTTGGTTTTTTGTGTTCACGTACTTTTTTCGTTTTATAAGAGGAAATTGTTCTAAGTCTCCTTTTCACAAAAGTAAGTGTCTTAAAGTAATAACATGAAAAATACGACTGTTGTGAACAACCCCTCATAATTAAGTGTGCTATTTTGAATTTAATAAGCTGATTTAAACAAATATAAAAAAATAAATATTTACTTAAAATCTAAATATTTTTTAGTTCGAATCCATGAATTAATAAATTAAATTAGATCTAAACTGACTATTTTCTTTTTTTTAGTCGCAAATCACAAATGAATTTTATTTTGTTTGTTTACCAAACATCAGAGTCCTAAGCCGATCTAATTTGACGCCGCAAGTGTTTTGTTGCAAAAATTACTAGCCGCAAATTAAATTCGAAAATAGCTGGAACAAACTATACCATCAACGCCGATGGCTACAAAAACTAATGCGGCTCGGCTCAGCAGTTCAGCGCAGGTCTCTTTGTAATATGTTAGAACATTATGATAATATAACATGATAGCACACCTTGTGAATATCACAACTATCTGCAAAAAATACAATTAAAAATTGTATTATTGAATGTGCTAGCCACCGGTTGCAGAAATATTGAAAATAATTAAATAAAAATATGCTAAAATTTTGAACAAATATAATCTGGGAATTTTTTTCTCATGGTGAGTTACATTTATTATGTATTATTTAAAATGTGTATTCTAATGCCCAATTTTTGGGATTGATATTAAAACACATTTATGTTTAAAATAGTTTTAAATACAAAATTCTTTTCTTCACTAAACATTTAAATGTAACTAAATTCACCGATGTGGTACATTTTAATTCATTTTAAGTTTTCATTGGAAAAACTAAGCAAGGTGGTCTCAATATTAAACTAATACAACAATAATAGGCAAAGCAGCAGCGGACAACTGTTTTTTGAGGCTAACTTGTAAATAAATACACTTCTTTATGATATTTTTTTTGTAATAAGTAGTGCTTCCATACTTTTGTCTTAATTTAATAAGAATTTTTAAGCAAAACTCAAAAAATCAATCTGTATTTAAAACAATTTAGGTTTATATGAAAATTAGCCTTACAGTGATTTAAATATTATCCTGAAAATTGGGTATTTGCACAATGTCTTTCCAGACTTGCTTGTTTTATACATTCTTTTTTGAACATGTTACCAAAAACCTTAAACCTTGCTTAATTAAGTCTCGTAACAGAAATATACAAACAAATATTCTGATAGTGCATGGAAAATATTCCTGGAAAATATTGAAGAAATAAGACTATTAAAGTATAAAAGCTTTATAAATTGTTATTTGACTTGAGCTGAATTAAAAATATACAATTGAAATTGTATTATTACTGAACTTACACTTCTCCAGTCTCCATTTATTCTGAGTGGTTGTTTTTTGGTTGCCCAGCTATGAGTACCAAATTTGAAGAACTTTTCTCTTACCGCTCTTCAGATTTTACAAAAACTATTTTTTGCATCGCACACCTCTCCACTCATTTTATCGTATATTGTCTATTGATAACCAAGATGCTTGTTCCTTGTTTGAAAACGTTGGCTCTTGCCATTCTCCGGATATAAAAAATATATAGTAAGGCAACTTTTTCAATCCCAACCACATTATTTCGGATGCTGTGTAAAAATTAGTACAGACTTTGTTGTACTCGGCAAGTAATTTGCGCAACTTACTTGCTGAGTCTGAAAGCGGTCTAACTAACATTTAACAAATTTTACACGAGAACACTTTTAATGTTTTTTTGTCTAAAAAGTAGTAATTTCCAGTGTTTGGTATGCAGTATAACATCTTTTGTTATGCGTTTAATAAAGAAAAAGACAAATACTTTTATTTTAAATACTTAATTCATTTTTTTGATAAGTTAGTAAAAACAGCGACGGTATTCGTGCACGTTCTAGAAATCGAAATGAAGTGGATTTAAAATCGAGCAAACTTTAAAAAACGGCCTTGTAATGAAAGTTCATAAAAATTTTCCATTTTATCTACATCATTCGTTTAGTATCTATTATTTTTCCAAGAGCACAATATCCACATAAAACTACTTGTTAGTTTGTTATTGGCCCATATTTCTTTAAAAACGATAACGGTAAGAATGCGAAAAGTTTGTAAAAACTGGTGTTCCAGATTGCGTTTTATACGCGCCAGCTGAAACGGCCACTTGGCCGAAATCATATTTTAACATTAATGTCATAACATTTTCTATCCAATAAAGACCGTTTCGTTGATATCAAAAATGTATTACCATTTTTTATTATGATTTAACCTAACACCAACGTTCGGTCGGCACTTGTTTTAAATATGGAAAATAAGCAAAATTGTACCATATGACTTAAGAAACAATAAACTTTTTAATACTATGGTGGAGGATATTTAAGATTCGACGCAGCCTAGGCCATTATTTTCTTTACATTTGTGCTTAAATTTTTAAAACAATTTGTCAGCTAAAAACTTTTCAAAAAGAAATCATAAAAATGTTTTTAATTCAAACAAAAATGTCAATACAATAAATATGTACATGACTATGGGATCGCAATAAATTTTAATTTTTAAAAAAGAACAAAAGATAATCGCATTATTTAATAAAATATAATTTTAACAAATATTTTCCACTTTTTATAATAAATAAATGTTAAAACATTTAAATAAATTAAACAGAAATAAATCATGCATAAATACATTTGTATATATTTTTTAAGCAGAAAAAACCACAACAAAAAACCTTTACAATAAACAATCATGATGAAAATTTACATTCAAATGTGTAATCTCTTATCATTTTGTTTCCAATAATCTACGCCATATCCCTCTCATATGGATGCATGTGTACACAGCAAAAAATTTTGCACCAGTAAAAGCATTAATCAAAAATAAAATTTGTTTTAATTAAAAATTAAATCAAGTGAATTAGACGTTTAATTGATATTATTAATTTGTTTACTGGTGCAAATTAATATTGTCAATTAAACATTTAATACACTTGATTTAAAGTTTAATTCACTTGATTAAACGTTTAATTTACTTTATTAAATTTTTAATTAAAACTGATTTTATTTTTGAAAAATGCTTTTACTGGTGCAAATTTTTTTTCTGTGTATGCGGGATGGGAACAAACCTTCTTTTTTGCCGCTTTATAAGGCAAAAGTTTATTCGTTGTAAAAACTCACATACTTATAGCCAAATGGTAAACGTCAAAATAAAATTCTTTCACGACTCTTATATTCATCACAACAAAGTCGTGAGTTGCATTATTTCATCTATTTCTGAATAGAAATGTCCTTCAAATCTCGAACGATGATAGTAAGCTTAAAGACAGTTTTTAACTTAAAGAGCTGCGATTGTATTAAAATTAATCTTTGAAGGTCATTTTTAGCAATGGATTATTTCGTTTTGTTTGCCAGCTCAAACGGCAAAAGTTGGCGGTTTAAATTTGCGACAGATCTGGCACAAGTACGAAGAGCTGAGTAAAGTAAATCGGGGTACAATGTAATTCGGCTCCTTGTATTGCGTCCTGGGTAACGCAAATTGAACTGCAAACAAATTGAATTGATTGATGTCATGGCTAAAACATGGCTAAAACAAAGAAAGAATAGTTTCTCAGGATACACTAGTACAGAGAGGATCAGTACACTTTTACAGACAACTTGCCTCCATCCACCACCGTTCAGATGGTATTACTACCTACGTCAGAGGTAACAGTTAGTAGTAAAAATTATATCTTCGTCATAGCAGCTAAAATATGCAACATTCACGAATGTTATTTTTGTCAAGCTAATAGCGCCTAAATTTCTTCAATGAAAATACAATTCAATTTTTAATTACAATATTTTATTCCCGACGTTTCGTCGATTGTTTTTCATTTTATATGTAATTATTTATAATATCCACACTGACTATGGCCAAAGGCGTTACCAAAAAGATGATAAAAATGATACACGGTGAGTGGCCTAAGCTGAAATAGTCAACCTTCACTTGATTTCCGACGCCATGAACATATTCTTTCTAAATGTAACATAATCCATATGCTTAATAAATAATTCAATACTCCACCTCGTTAGATAAAATATTGATTGACTGTTTGGTGCCTTTTTCTATTTTATTTGTTTATGTATTTAAACACAAAAATGTTTACCCCTTAAGTCGCCCTTGTGTAAAAAACAACACAAAATTAATCATTTTTAAAGAAACTTCTTGACTTTGTTAGCAATACCAATTAAGTACTCAAAACACATTTTTTGATTAAAAACTATTATTTTGGTAACGGAACAACTCAGAACTTACGTAAGCTACCACTCGTGTGTGGTATTCTATATGTGGCAGAATGAGGTGTGGCTATGGCTAACACTTACTTCAAAGTCACAACTTCTGACACAGGTTTTCAGGACCCCAATGATTTTTAAACAAAGCAAAAGCAATACGTTTGAATTTATTTTTTTGTTAGGTAAGAGTAATACTATCATATTCTGGGTACAAAGCTGAAAACCGGTATAATTCAGGAACGGTAAAAGCGAATTCAAAAGTATTTGTTTCTAGGTTATTTAGAATAAATCGATCTTTCAAATTGCTTTGTTGGTTTGTTTAATTTTCATAAAAATTGTAAAAGTTATAAAGCGTTATTTACAAAATTTATGGAAAATTTGCGAAAAATTTTAATGTAGGGTGCATAAATGAGCATAAGCATTGCAAAAACTTATAGTTTTTGTACACAAAAATAAAGCTTGGGCATTTTTCTTTAAAATTATTTCCTGAAACTGAAAAAATTGTGGTTTTTGACAAAGTTATGAAGAAAACTTAAAAAAAGGCCGGCAGACACGATTTTTGACAAAGATTCGACTTGAGCGACCTCTATACCTCTTCCGAAAAATCTCAAAAATATTTTACTCCATAAGCTCTTGAATTAAGCTTGAGCACCCATGAAAATCCAAAAAAAAAAAAATTACTAATTGAAGAGTTCCATAACAAAACGATATAGGTAATTATACTTTTAAAGTTGTTACTTTCACAATATTGATTCTAAGCGCTTGAAAGTATATACATTCTGGATTCTTATGGGAAGAGAAGTTAGAATCCGGTTGACCATCTGTACATCCAACAAGTTTTCCGAAGACCCCATATACGATAGGGACTTGCTTGGAACAAATTTATGTCAGATATGCTCATTTAAATTTTGCTATTGAAATTTAGCCAGATCGGTCCACAAATGACTGAAAAATTACCCAATTTTTTTTATACACCATAATATTGCTCCTTTGCCAACTTAAAGTAGTATTTTTTCTTTGTATTTAAAGAACGGCAAGAGCTAAAGTTTCCAAATTGGGTACAAGCATCTTTGATATCAATACACAACCCCTCTAAAAGTGGACGGGATAAGAAAAGTGGACGTGGAACTTCCCTTACAAAATCATTATAAATTTCTTTATATCTGGACATCGGATTAAAACATTGCAACCATGTTTTGAAGCCTGTTATCTGCCTCTCCTAAACATTTTTGAATTTTGAGTTGTGTCTATTTCTGATTTAGTGTGCGATATGTTGATTTATCGAAAAAATTCTGTAAGTGGATGTGTTATGAAGGTCCCCAAATATCCTTAAATTAACTATTTTTTTGAAACAAAAGAAAAGCGTTAAAGGGATGCATTTACATCAATGCACAGTAGGTAATTTGGCCTATATTTTTGGCCAAAATTCAAAATCTGCACTTTAGAAAAAGTAGTTTTTTTTGTTGTAATGTGATAAAGAATACTTCAAAGCAAATAGAAGTGAATTTTTATTTTATAAATAACAAAAACCCGTTCATCGCCCGACTCTTAAAGTCAATGTATACAATCAACAGTTTAAGTGGGGCGCGCTTCGTGTTATTTTTTATTACAATACCTGACACTAGTTTTTAATAAAAAAAACAAATGAAAAATACAATAAAATATGGAAAACAATATTAATAGTAAGTGCTTAATAAATACATAATCGTTGTTTAAAATAAAATAGTTTATTGGTGAAAAAAATCAATCTTTTGATCTTATCTCAATTAAAAAAAAAAATAAAAGTTTTATACAACTTCGGAGAAGCTTTTAAAAAAAGTTTAAAATGTTTTAAAGCTAATAGTAATAAGGTATTGATAAGTATTTGATTTTGAGATTGTATAATCAATTTCATACTGCGTTTTTTTGCGTTTTTTGAGATATCCCATTTTTTTTGCAGGCAACCTCTATTTCGCTTAAGCTCTGAAAACACTGAGGATCTTAGCGTCAGTGAAAACGATGAGTGCGCAAATGATGTCAATATGTTAACATACACAATTTACACAAATGATTTGGATGATATTAAATTAGAAAATTAATAAGATATACCAAAAGTAGACATAAAGAAATTTTAAAAATTTTGTTCTAACGCGTATCTTTTCATAAGAATGCGATATTTAGAAATTCCAAGTTTATTCTTAGTTTTAGAGTTAATAAGTTAAAAAGTTAATCAAAAAATTCATATCCAGATTTGTTAAAATTCTGTCCGCCTGTTATCAATTTTGGCCAAAAAAATTGGATAAATTACCCATAGTGCAATGTCAGCAACTAGACTTTTTTTATTCCAATCATAACGATCAAAGCCATTTTTAAAAGCAAATCCACCTTCTTAGCTCTTAACTTAACAACGAATGTTTGTGTGTTTGATATGTGGGAAAACAACCATTATCTCATATGATGGGTGTTTTTGGAAAACGGGCAGAGACGAACAACAATAAATCCACGATAAATGGTTTGTAGCTGGAAGGAAAAACACTTACAAGGATAATGGTATCACACACTAGAAAACATGGTCGTAAACAACAAGAAACACTTTTAAACTCGGCACTACACAAAAGAGACGTCACTTAGAATCTCAATAAAGTATGGACAACAAAAAAAAAAAGCAACACATTTGCTTTAGCACAAATTCTTTTATGTAGCTAGAAAACAATAAAAAAGTTATGGTTTAATTTCATATTATGGCTTTAGCCAAACAAAGTTTACTTTGGTCTTTTAAAATGTTACGATTCTAATAAAAACATTTTAAAATATTCAGTTATTTAAGAAATATTTTATACTGTTCACATTTTATTAGACGAACTACCTTCTTGTTAAGCATTGCCCTTTAGGTATCTTTTAATTAAATACTTCCCTTATCAAACATCGTACATACTTTATGCAAATCACAACATAAATAAATGTTTTTATAAATAATAAAATAATATAAATTATTAAATTTTATATACTTTCGTTGTGAGTGTATTATGTATTGTTATGGTTCGTTGGTATACAACTGGCCAAATGCCATCATTGAGAGTTTAAAGAGTTATCTCGACAGAAAAGTTTTTAACCACTACGAGGAAATTATGTTTAAGAAAATTAAATTGTGGTGTACGAGTTTTGCTGCAAATTCTTAGAAAAGAACTATGTCTGTGCACGTGTTAGTTGAAAAACATTTTTTTAAAAAAGGAAAAAGTGCTAAAGTCGACTTAAGCAAAATTCTAGTTTGTGGAATCTTGTTATCAGTGCTACCATTTTAGCATATTTTCTGCAAGATTAAGCAGATTGAGTTGGGGATTTGCATATTTAAAAAAAAACTGGGTTTTAGCATATTTTCTTGTTCAAATGCATATTTTTTTTTAGCATAATTTTACTTTTAGAAAAGCAGAATTTTTAAGAACATTTTTTTTTTAAGAAATAAAAGTTTTAATGAAATTTATTTTAAAATCCGTTTTTTATTTACGCTGAGTCTCCACGTAGCAAGTTTTATTGCTAAGCACAAGCATAAACGTGGGCAGAACAATGTCGCAATAATTGCTAATTTTATTGCTGGAGAACACATGAAATTGATTTGCCATAAACAAACATACAGAGAAGTGAAATGTCAGATAAATGACAGCTGATTTTACAGCAAATTGCTAGGCAATAATTGCCGCAATAAATATTGCTACGTGGAGACCCGGGGCTAGCCAAATTTAATATTTTTTTAGTTTGTAATCCAAATTTTTTATATTTTTAATTAGGCTTAAGTTCATTAAATTTCATTTTCATTAAATTATTTTTATGAAGAAAGGAATTTTACAACGTGGAAATTAATTAAAATTGTTATTGATAATCTTTCATTCTTGACCGTGGCCGGGGCTCGAACCCTGGCCGGCAGGTTAGCATGACATGTTTCGATCGCAAACACTCGATCTCTTCAGATAGATTTGCCGTCTTACACTCGCAGCCATCGGCGACTGCTGACGTCATAATTCAAACATCAATCCTTAAACCAAATTGTATATTAAACTTTGGTAGATCGAAATTTGCTTTTCTGAATGAGTTTAATTGAGTTTACATGTTATTTCCTTACCTCTGTTTTCTCGTACTTTTTGTCAAGAATTCTTCTTGAAGTCCATGGATGCGATTGTAAGACGGCAACGCTTAGTTAACGTGACATGGAAGACTCTTTCGCTAAGGTGTCTCTGAGAAGTATCAATAACTAAAAGTATCGGTGTCGAAAATGTGCCTGTTAGATGATGAACTTTCTTTTAATTTTATCCTTAGCACAATTTTTTGTTTCCTTGTATTTTATATTAGAACACGGTCATAACGAATTCGAAGGACCAACAAATTAAGAACGATTTAAACGTAGTTTGGTATCCATTACACAGTGCGACAGTGTTACGGCAAATAATGCACCACTATGATAGTTCGCTTGTGTATCCAAAATGACGACTATTGACCAAAGGATTTTTTCCCTGAGACATCCGTTTTCGAAATATCGCTCTTGTCATTATCACCAGGGTTTAAAATGCTATCGCCATATTAGCAAAAGCAGCCAAATTTTGCCTTTTTCCTATTAAAAAAAAAATCAAAATTAAAAAGCCGAAAAGTTCCACTGCTAAAAAAGCCCACACTTTTCAAAAGCAGCAGCAAAATAAACACACAAAATAATTGGCATTGGCTTTTTTCAGCTTTTGCTTTTTTAACAATTTGATGGAACTCAAAAAGCAACGGCAATTACTTTTATGTTGAAGGAAAAAATAGGTAGGAAAAAGAATGAAAGAAACAGCTTCTGTCAAACAGCCGCCAAATCAAAAACCAATGCATGCTAATAGCCGCAAAATAGGAGATAAAAGCAGCAAAAAAGGTTGCAAAGGCACATGATTGCGAAAAAAAATACTCGACGACGACAAGTGATATTTTTCATGCAAAACAAACACAACAAGAATTTGTTATTTGTTTGGCGAGCAACAACAACATTACTACAACATTACTGAAGAAAGGCAAAAATTTATTTCTCCTCATCACCATGAAAAAAACCATGTTGCTTGTACACTGATCAGTATTTTTTCGTTGTAATCTGCCTTTTTGCAGAGCTAATAGCTCTGCTCAGACTGCTTTTAGCAAACACTTCAGCTGCTTTTCATTTTATTGAATCGGCTTTTTGTTATTACCAGCCAGAGAAGAATTTTTGTTCTTTGAATTTTAGATTTTTTTTTTGGTTTGTCTTTTTTAACTAGCTCTTCTTTCAGGAAAAAGTAAAAAAGCAAAAGGCGAAATAATTTTTTTTAGCTTTTGCTTTTTATGTGGTTGTCCATTTTTGTCGCTGGCTGGTAAAAAAGCAGTTGTCAGAAAATAAAAATATACAAAATAGGAGATTTGCTTTTTTGCACAAACGAAAAACAAAACATTGGCTGTTGGAAAAAAAATTACAAATTTCAATAGCAGTGGCAAAAGCAAAAATAAAAAGCATTCAGCTGATGGATGCTTTTAAACCCTGATTATCACACTATTAGGTGTTGAGTGGATATTTGTAAGAGTTAATATTTCAGAAACGGTTGCAAAAAAATAGGCGTGCTACTATTACAAAGCAACTGTTTTTCTTAAATTTTATGTGGCTCTTCAACTTAAGTCCAAGAGATTCATATTTCATTGACCTTCACTGAAAACACAAATCCATCCATGCCTCTTAGATCAAGCCGACGCGGTGTCAATAGTACGGTAAGTACGGATTTCTTTAAATCAAGTACAGAATTCTTGATTTTAGTACGGATATTCAAGTCCGAAATACCTAACTTATCCATATTTAATTCCGAATTCTTACTTGAAATAATCCGAAAATTAGACTGATTAAGGTAAAACTAAAATTGAATTATTCTCAAAATGCGCTTGATTGAAGTATTATAATTTTGATTGAATAAAAATTCAGATTCAAGAATTTCTATGATGGTTTAATCTGAATTTGAACTTGAAATAATCCGAGAGTGAGATTAGATTGATTCTAACCTAAACACTTATTACACAGAACCAGAGAGAATATTATCATTTTACTTACCCGTTACACATGTTTATTCCACTTTTGTTGTATTCTGCCCTGTGCTTACAGAAGAATTCACAATTATAAGAGCTGCTCTCTGCTTCCCATGCTCAATATAGTTTTCGTAGTTATTCTACTATGAAAATTGTATATGTTTAATTTAATAATTTTAACAAATAGAACATCGGAATTATTACTACTTATTTTACTTTTTAAAAATGAAAATAATCTAAATTTTTCTTCTTGTAGTGTTGTTGTTGATTCTACACAACAAACTTTTTTCAAACACGCGCGTATGCCCGCATATTGGCTTTCGAAAGTTATCCCATTTTGGATTGTTTTAAGTACTTTTAAGTGTTATTCGCACTTAAATTTTTGAGTGCGACTCGTGCTTAAGTTAGTAGAAAAATCTTTAACTTAGGACGAGTTTTTTCCACATTTGGCAAAATTTTAAGCAATTCTTCGAGTTTTCATCTTATGACACAAAAATTTATAAAAATATTTGTCATTAAAATAATTATGCATTTCGATTGAAAGGCAAAAAACTATCATACACAGAAAAAATTATTGCCGAATTATTTTCAAACAAACGCTTGTTAAAATTTTTTTTTGATTTCTACAAATTTTTTTACTGATTCAATTAATATATTTGTTTGATTTTTATTTAACCAACAAAAATGTTGACAACTATTCAAAAATATACGCGTTATTGGTTTCAAGTTTTCATAATTTTTTATGAAATATTTAACGCTCCTTAATGTTGTCGTTTTTTTGCATATTTTTATTTAATCGTAAGCAACACTTCTTTATGTGAAATATAAGAACTACAGCAAAAAACACATGCAGTCTATTTCTGTTCAAAGTTGGTAAAACAAACCAAATCCCGTATTAAATTTTTTCAAAAATAGAATGATGACGAAAAATATATCGAGTTCGTCTGCCGCCGTTTTCGGTTACATTTTTTCTTTAGCAAAGGAAAGGATGTAGCAACAGTGAGTGATGAAGAAAAAAATTGTGTGTATAAATAAGACTTCGTTCAAAAATTATTCAAACAACAAAATGTAGCTCAAAGCCAGCCAGATGCTCTGCTTCATCTTCTCCAACAGTGCTTGCTTGTGTTCGAGTCAGTCATTGCTTGTGCAAAAACTTTTTTGTTTGATTCAGCAAAATTATTTGTTTGAAATTTATATGAATTTCAGTAAACTTTTTGTTTGATTCAGTTAAATTATTTGTTTGAAAAAATCGGTGTTTTTTTTCAATAAACAAAATGCTAATAAATGGTTTGAATATGCGAATTTGTTTATAGGACCGATTTCAGACAAAAAATTGTTTGATTCTACAAATTTTTTGTTTGAATTGGAAAAATAATTTTTTCTGTGTAGAGCTAACAAAACAAAAAGCGATAATAATAATACAAACTGTTTAACAAGCATACACTTTAACCTTTACAAATAAACGACACAAACATAATTCGTTTTTAGTTTTTTTTATTTATTGTTATTAAAATAATTTTCCTAGTTAATTTTTGTTTGCTTCTTCTTTTCCTTCTTCAATCTGCAAAGTTTTCATTGAATTATTAAAAAAACAATTTGAGAGATATTCAACATGTTTGATGATTAAACGTTAGGGCAAGCAACATAAGGTTTGTTCAAAGGTTAAATTTTCGGTTTGTTAATCGAATTGTTTGCGTAGTTATTTAGATCTTAATTTGTTTGGGCTAAAAAATGTCTTGCTGCAGACAAATGTAAATAAAACCATTTAATGGTTGGACAATTATTATGCTAAAGAATTGACACATACTTTAACCCACAGGGGTTACAAATACAACACAGATACATATTTTTTGCCAAAAAAAAAAAAAAAAAAACTTCACTACCAAACGATGTTCAACAATTTCCATTATAAACCAAGAATGAAAACGAATGACAGAAGAATGAAGCATCAACGAGGAAATACTTTTTTCTTTAAACGTAACCAGAGCAGAAAATAATAATTGAAATTGCAAAATTTGTTAAATATGAATTTGATTACCATTTATAATTCCTAAACGATTCTTCTTATATCGATAAAACAATTTTAAGAAGAAATTTTAGCAACATTCAATTTAATGACATTTAATATTTAAATAGTTTTCTTTATACAATTTGGTAATGTGCTTAAAGGCTCAGTTAGGCGAACGTTGCTGTACCCGTAATGTACCGCACCGTACTGTAAGCACGTTGGTGCACTTATAGAACGTTTAAAAACGTGTCATATGTTTTCGCATACATAAACAAAAAGCAATAGTATACATAAAACAAAACACACGGTGATGGGAATCAAAAATCTTCAAATGGTGACCGTTGTGCAGAAAAGGTACCACGTGATTTAAATGGTATTAAAACAGTATTTTGTACATGTAAAAAATGTTTATAATTTAATATTTATATTATAGATTTACAATAAATAAATTTGCATATATAAATTTTAAGCATACATATGTATATTGTAAATGTGCATACACCAAACAAGGTTTTGATACCATTTAAAGTCTTTTATATGTTTCACATTTCCATTGTATGTGTATATGCATTTGATTATTTTGTACTTCTAAGCATATGAAATATGGAAATATGTTCTTTTGTAAGTTGTTTTGTCGCAATTTCATAGATATACTGAAAAAAGTTCCAAAAAAAGAGCAAAATTACCCACATTCAATGTAACATACAAGCCGCCCATCACTGTCTTACAAATCTCACGTAACAACGGCATGAAATTCTATTTTATACAGATTGGTACGTTGCAACTACGGTACATTGCATTTCGGTAAGCTTTTGTATTGGTTTTCATATAACAAAAAGCGAACAGCTGATGGATACAGTACAGATACGGTACAGCAACGTTCGCCTAACTGAGCCTTAAGATTGAATTAAAAGAAGTTTGGACCAAATTTAAATACCAACATAATAAGTTCGTTTATGTACACAAAGACCCTATTCCGTTAAAAATTATGGACTGATTCTCCCTATTTTTAATAGTCTTAACCTGTATCAAATTCGCGCATAAGGTATGCTTGGGAAGCCAGCCAGCAAAACGGACGTCTTTAAAACGACATTATGTGCAACACATAGGTAGTTATGAACCCTCCAATTGCTTATGCCGAATATTTTCTAGATATTATTATCTATATGAGATTTTTTCGTTTTAAAGTAATTTTAGTGACGATGATTTTGCGAAAAAAATAATATTTTCTGCATTGAAATATTACTGGCTTTGAAAAAGGGTTCAAGTACGGCAACCTGTGGTGCAAGAAATCGTTTTAAAGCAGCTAAATTATGGACAAAGCTGAATATCCAATGTTGCCAAAATTTGGTGACCAAAAATGGCTAAATTTACGAAAAAATGGCTAAAATGTTTATGTCTAAAAGCTTTTTTTTAAATAAAAACATATTAATTTTCAATAACAAACAAGAAATAATTAATTTAAAGTTTTTTACGATGAAATTGAAAGTTAATATCAATTTCTTAAATAAGAGTAAACGTAAATTAATATTTTGATAGATGTTTAAAAAATTAAATCTTCGATTAATTCGATGTCGTTTTTGTTCATCTCATAGGAACCACTAGTGCCTTTAATAGGGAAGGTAAATCATAATCACGACAGCATTTACCCAACCTTTTGAGTCTAAAACAAGTTAGAGTGCTATATTCGGCTGTGCCGAATCTTTGATACCCTCCACCGACAGTTCGAATGTTTAAGGAGGTTATTATAATCTTAACTGTGACGGTTTGTTATTAATTATGGTTTTAGGCGTACTAAACTGTTTTCTGGTAGTAGGGTTTATATGGGACCTAAGGTAAATTATGGAGCGATCATCATGAAATTTCACAGTGGCATTTCTAGTCCTTTAAAACTGTGACGTACCAATTTCTGTTATGCTAGCATTATTAATTATGGTTTTAGGTGTACTAAACTTTTTTCCGGGACTAGGGTTTATATGGGACCTAAGGTAAATTATGGACCGATCGTCACGAAATTTCACAGTGTTATTTCTAGTCCTAAAAGACTGTGACGTACAAAATTTTGTTACGCTAGAGCTATTTTTTAGGTTTTATGCGTACTTAACTGTTTTCCGGGAGTATTGTTTATATGGGGCTTAGGGTAAATTATGGACGGATCATCACGAAACTTAACAGCGTGATTTCCAGTCAAATAAAACAAATTTTTGCAAAATCTTATCTCATTCTATGCCTTGTTCCAGCATTTATGTTATTTTTTTGTAACAAAATTATAAATTTTTTAAGGTGGTGGTTCCACATTTTGATTCATAGCTCTGGTCCTACTGAACCGATTTTGCTGGATTTCAATCCCAAACTGCTTGGGATAACTACAAGCAATTTGGCACCAAGTCTGTTCATTTCTTTTGAGTTGTTCAAAAGTGAGCGTGTTTTCAACAGACGGACAGACGGACAGATGGACATGGCTAAATCGACTTAGAATTACTCAAGGACCCAGAATATATGTACTTTATGGGGTCTGAGATGAATAATAAAAAAGTTTCACACGGAATGACAAACTTAATATACCCTCTTCACAACTAATTGTGGTGGAGGGAATAAAAATGTATGGCTTAACATGTAAAAAAATGGCTAAGCAGTAGGGTTTTCATTCGGTTAACCGTCAACCGGTTAACCGATTAATTACTACCCCATTAACTGATCGGTTAATTTCAAATCGGCTTTTTTCGATTAACGATTAAACCGGTTAATTTCAGTCGATTAACCGATTAACCGAAGTAACAAAATTTACAATATTTTGTAGTATTATAACATATTTTTTTGTGTGTGTTTTAATTATTTGTTTTGTCTCATATACAAAATGTATTTGTTTAGAAAATATTTTTTCATATAAACAAAGAAGGTGTTCAGCGATTTTCATTTTAACCCATTTTCCGCCGACCAATGACTTAAATTACATTGTTTTCCAATGTTTTTTTATCTTCTTCATCGATCAACAGGAATGTGGCGAAAAATGGGTTAAATATATGATTGCCAATACCTTTTTTTGTTTCACGTACTTTTTATATATTTGTCTTTAGTTACTTGTTTTTTATCATATCTTCTCATATCAGTCTTTTAACAAAATTAACCGAAACAATTAGTAGTGTTAAACATTTTTAAAAACTCGAATGGCATAATGGAGTATTTTATATGTTAAGAAA
This sequence comes from Pollenia angustigena, assembly GCA_930367215.1. Classification (NCBI taxonomy): domain Eukaryota; kingdom Metazoa; phylum Arthropoda; class Insecta; order Diptera; family Polleniidae; genus Pollenia; species Pollenia angustigena. Next base: position 240,684,116 of record OV884059.1, on the reverse strand, counting down.
AATCCTGGAAAAGAACTGAGATATTAGATATTCATCTACGATAAGTGAAAGAATTGTTTCCAAGTCAACTTTTGTCAAAACTAAAGAAAAGAATCGCTTTAATCCTAAACATTTAAACCAAATTATTTTTCTAAATGATTATTGTATAAGATGTCCTTTAACTATTGAAATAACTAATAAAATTATCTCAGTTTATTTTTGAATAAATACGTAAATATTTTGTGGATTCACAAGTAAGTCATAAAGTCTTATGTCTTAAAATAATTACAGGAAATATATATCGTCGGCTTAATATGCAAACCACTTTTTATTTTAATTGAGATTTTGATGCCGTGTGGTAGAGAAAGATACGCCTCGTCAACCAGCATGTAGTTTTTCTTCTATTAAAGTCTTGAAGTGTGTAAAACTGACTGTAATTTTAATTTTCTATCAAGCTTCAAATAGGAAAAATAAACAGTTTTTTGTCTCTCCTGTAAAATGTGCTGAAAGTGAGTTAGCAGGTTTGCATATTTAGCCAACGATATGACTGTTGTAAGCTACAGCTTATAATTTAGATTTCCACTATACAGTTATGAAGAATCAATGAACGCAGCATTACAATTTTTATTTTGTTTGAAACACAACAATATTTATTTTAAACAAATTTAAATATTTTTCAGTTTATTTTTTAGGATATTATGACGATATGACTTGATACCACACCTTGCGCATTAATTGCATATGGGCACTTCCACAGAAAATCTCTCTTTTTGTCACGTCACGTCACGTCACCTAGCAATTATTCTTGTATTTTAGAACCCCGTTGTTCAAATTTTTTCTCTCTTTCACTAAATGAAAACCTAGTTGCGCTCTACATCCGAATGCAAAAAAGTAAATTATATTTTCATTATTCTTTGAGAAACGATTAAAAATGGTTGGTGACGTTACGTGACAAAAAGTAGACATTTCTGTGGAAATACCAACATTACATATTTATGAATTGTTTTTTTTTTTGCTTGCTCGTTTTAGTACAAGAATTGTTATGTTTGGTATGTAATTGTTTTTTTCTTACTTATACGCTCCAAATAATAAGCAATTAATGCATTTTTATATATTGAAATTACTTAATTTATAAAAAACTTTATTAATCGGTTAACCGATCAAAAACAAAATTAACCGATTATTAACCGATTAAACCAAAACCTCGGTTAATTAATCGAGCGATTAACCGATTAAAGCAAAAGGTCGATTAAATGAATACCCTACTAAGCAGGGTGAAAAATGACTAAATCTAGCCACTAAATGTCTAAATTGGCAATGCTGATTTAGTCTAACCCGCCGAAATTGGCCCAGATTATTACAGGAAACCATATTCCAACACAATAAATTCATTTAAAGCGGAATATCTTACCAGAATGCTGAAAATATTGAAATTATTTTGTTAAACAATCATTGCAAATATATTTTCTCTGCCATATTGAAGGCACATAACCTTGTTGCAGTTAACACAAATAGAATCTCAGTTTGCTGCCGCTGGTATAACTAACGACAAAACGAAATACCATACAGTGTTAGCAGCCATCGAAAGCCATGACTTTTCACAAATCAGTGATGTTGTGCTGAAACCAACAGTGGATAGCATGTATGACACGCAAAAAGCTCTTTGATCATTATGCTGTCTCAGAGCAGAAACGTATGAAAAAACTTTTACAGGACTTGGAACTTGGCGACGTGCCTACAACACAATTACGGCGCAAGATGCGAGATTTAGCGGGCAACGAATGAACGACAACTAGCTCAAATCTGTCTGGATGAGCGGAAGTTGGCCAAATGTGCGTACCGTCATTTCAATAAGTAGTGATCAGCTTGAAAATTAAGCTAACAAAATATTTGAGATAAGCTATTCATCTCACGTCAATGCAGTTTCTGAGCCACAAAACGTATCTTTAGCATAATCAATACTAAAAAACAGATCCGCTTACTTGTAAAAGAGGTGGCTGAGTTAAAAAAAAAAGTTTTCCCGGCATCCACGAAGCAGATCCCGCTCCCATGACTCCGAATCAAATGAAGTATACTGGTACTACCGCAAATACGGCGACCAAGCAAAAAAGTGTTTGAAAACAACAACAATCCAACAGCAAAAATACCTCCTTTTAAAGCAAAAGACACTTAACAGAATTCGCAAAGTAAACTTTGTCAGTGTAAAAGCATTAATTAAAAATAAAAACCTGTGGTCCAGCCAGACCCCGAGGTCCACTTAGCGAACTTTTTTATGCAAGAGGTTTTTTGTGCCCTAAATCATATTCAAATGATTCCAAATTTGATTAATTCTATTCAGGATAACGTACATGTATAATTCATAGCCTTCGTTTCCAAAAACTTTAGCTACAAAAAGAGATATTGCATATGGAAGTCAAATATTGTCTGTCCAGACCATGTAGGACAACTAAGGGTTAAATTGTTAAGTATTAACGAGTTGCCCAAAGTCCACCGTTTTTTTTATTATACACCCAATAACTTACAATTTACATCATAAGTATTAAAATTAAAAGGTTTCCATGTCCCATGAATTTTGTTTTATTACAAATTTTTTTTTTAAACTTTTGATATCAATTTTAAATTAATATTTAATAAAAGCAATTTGTATATGTTTGTTTATCTACATATACACATAACATCCCAATTGAAAAAATCCGATATTTTGTTGTATTAATTTTTATTCTGGTTTTAGTTGTATGGTCAATTTGGTAATAAATAATTCTGGTTTTTTAAAACTTTTAAAATATTTGTTACATTTACGTAAATGTTTTTATATGAAAGAGACCACAAGTGACAAATTTAAAACAAAAACTTTTTGTTAAACTTAAATGTCAGTAATATAAAACAAATTTTTAAATTTGTATAAATTTAATTGACTATTAAGTAATTCATTTAAACAGAGTACATACAACAAGCTCTTAATAACTGAATTTGTAAGACTAGAAAAAAGTATGAATAACTTTACAGTGTTTTTTTTATCAGGCTTAAGTTCAGACTGATAAATATACATACATACATACGGCTTGTTTGTGCCTTATAATTTAGAATTTATTTCTTTCAAATGGTGTTTTAATATCATTTTCTTTTATTGTTTTATAAATTTTTTGAAACCAGCAATAAAACAACGCATTGGGGTCTTATGCCCGAATTTTGAATCCAAAATCAAAATCCTGCGCGCAAATAACGCTATTCGTTATCGCTCGAAATTACAAAACAATTTAAATAGAAACTGGGAACGATATCGAACGCCGTTAATTTCCCCTGAAACCCAAAATCAAGAATTTCAAAAATCCTGAATTCAGTTTATACAGTAGTTTTGACTTAGCTGCACAATCTCCTTTGCACGATTTTTTGTACAGGTAAATCAAAAATGCAGTTATCTTAAATGCATTTACCTGCCTTAAAGTGCAGGTATACAATTGTGGTTACCTGGACAAAAAAGCAGCTAAAGTAAAGTGTTTGATTTAAAAGTAGAATAAAAAAATTATTTTGTCGATACATAAATTTTTATTTTATTAAAATTTAATATCAACCCAGCTAGCAATCGTTTAGGAGTCCACTGGGAATCTCACAAAGAGTGTTTTTGATCATCGACGGGGTCATTTTTTAATTGTAGACAATTCCTCGAACGGGAAAAACTGTTACACGTGCTGATTCCTATGCGAGATTCTTCCATAACGCAGCAAAAAACGCTTATATTAATCGTAAAGGGAATCGTTTATGTTGTATGTAGAGATTATCTAACGAGTCTTTCAAAAAGCATGCCAAGAGTCGTATGAGACTCATGTAGGTATTATTTTACAACTCGTGAAATGCTCAGCCGTATGACTGAGCTACCAAAATAAGGGCATCAACCGTATTTCTCATTCCAAAACTTCTAATTTTCATACAATTTCTATAAAACAAACCTTAAGGTCGCGAAATCAACACCATCCTGTCGGAAAATCCTTTTTTACAGATCCTTAGGCCGGTTTGTTTTAATAAAATTGTATTGGCAATAGCATTTTCATACTTCACAAAGAACATAAAAATTTATGGAAAAAACAAAATATTTATTTATTTTATAAACAACTTAAATTGGATATTTATGTGAAAAAGTGGTCACCATATTTTTTTATGTGTGCTGCTAACTCTGACGTTTTGTATGAAAATATTTTAAAGCTGCCTAAAAATATGAAAAATTTGCAGGTATACAAAATGCACGTAAAAAAGGATTTTGAAGAATAATTCCAGAAAATATGTATTTTGGTCAGTTAAGTCAAAGTGCAAAGTGATTTTTTGTATGAAAATAATTTTAAAATGCCAAAAATTTTGTGCATTTATCTTAAATGTGCAGGTATAGAAAGTGCACTTAAAAAAGGAATTTGTATGGAATTAGAAAGAATAATTCCAGAAATTATCAATTTTGTGCAGTTAAGTCAAAAGTGCACGTAAACAAAAGGCAGTTAAGTCAAAACTACTGTATTTTAAAAATCGCGCAATAGAAAACCTTGCTCCCGATTTTCTTCTCTATGGTATAACAAACACCGGCTTTTATACACCTAGAGAAAAATCATTTTGAATATGGTCACCTTCAACAAAACGGTTTTTGAACATATTATGTTTAATTTAACCATACTATTGTCACCGACAACCGTTTTATGGTTAAATTAGTCCTCCATCAAGAAGCAAAAATCATATTATGAATGCCTCCGAACATTTTATGGTAAGCAACAACTAAAATATATTTAACACTAATAATAGCATGGTTGGTTTTCAAACATAGCATGTTGCTCTTGGAAAAGAGGAATATACCATTGTTTATTTAAAAACAAATTATTGTCATATTTAACCATAAAATGTTTAGAGCCAACCATAATGTGGCATATTATGTTTAAAATTTTCTTTAAAAGTAGTTTTGTTGGAGTTGACCATATTTAAACATGTTTTTCTCTAAGTGTATCTAAAGATTCTAAATTTGGGACTTGATTCAGGACTTTTGAATTTAGGATTAAGACATTCGGATTTATCTTCGGGATTTAAAAAAATTTGAAAGAAAGCCATTTCGGGATTTTTGAGATTTTGAAACCACCCATAAAACAACTACAATGACACCCTTTTGCAATAAAACAATGCCACCAGAAAATATATTTGCTGTGCATAACTTCCGGGAACCTTGCAGTTAATCATAAAACAATTGCGCGAAAAAAGTGATATACATACATTTATTTATTTTTCCTCTCTGATTCACTTATAAATTACATTCTAGGAATAATTTATTTTATTACAATTTGCCAGAAGTTTATTAATAAAACAAAAATTGCCAATATGTTGCATTGCACACTGGTCAACCACGTCTAAAAAGAATTTTTTGTTTCCGTTTATTTCAACAAAATGTTGTTGACGTTTATTTGGCCGAGCCCTGTTTGAACATGACTAAAACTTTAGCGAGGAATCAAATATGCTATTTTTAAGTTAGATATTAAATTTTAGGTTTTCCCTTAATGATATGAAGAACTTATGGATTTATAGCCAAAAGTGACCACTGTGCATTATCAGTTTTCTTTGATTATTATTATTTTTTTTTTAATTTACATTTTTTGTACGAGTACGAGCATAGCTGCTGGCGACCTTTAGGGACACAAATGGCGAATAAATTATTTATTGCTTGAGTTGCCTTTTAGATACTGGCATTAAAGCGGCTACTAAAAAAGGTCACTCTTTTTCTTGTCCTGCTTTACTAGTGTGATCACCAAGTTTTAATTCTAGCAAGTTAAAAAAGTAGATTTTTTAAATTTACAATCAGCCTGATTACGGTTGGCGTTGGCGTATACGCCTGAGTCGTTTTTTGTAAAAGATTAAAGTAACACACAGCCTGTGCTTTTTAATCTACTACAAAAAACGACACAGGCGTATACGCCAACGCCAACCGTAATCAGGCCGAATATGTTAACTCTATAAGCTATGCAGGTTTTTTTTCGTGGATTTTTTAGGAGTTTTAAACAAAGTTCCAAATTTTGGTTATTCTATAAACATAAAGGACATCATGAAAAACCTTAAGGACAGCATACATTTGAAATATACAGAGGAATTACGACTTTACTTGAGAAAGAATAACTAGTTCAAATAAAACTGGGTTTACACGCTGAGAAAACGTGGTCGAATTATACAGAATCCAATAAAAATTGATTTCAATTAACAAATTCGAATTTTATTTCAATAATAAATTAAATTTTCACCAGTAACCAAATTAATAGTATCAATTAAACGTTTAATTCACTTGATGAGTCACTTTCTCAAATTGTTATCAGGTGAAATTATATTATCAATGCGATGGCAAATCAGCATCACAGAAATTACGAATCGAAGCCAGTTTAATTAAATATGTCATCAGTGCGATGACTCGGCAACAACGGAAAAATAAATCATTAGGCTCATTGGGAAAAAGGAGAAGTTATTATTATTTACTTACCCGTTACACATGTTTATTTCACTTTTGTGATATTCTGCCCTTTGTTAACAGAAGAACTCTCAAACATGCCCAGTATGGTTTTCGTAGTCTTTCTACTGGAATTGAAAATTTGATGTATTTAACTAAATAATTTAAACAAATAGTATATGGGAACTTTTGCTTTTTATTTTAGATGACACAAAATAAATGACAACTTTATGATGACGTTCGTCATTGAAATAATGATGATGAGCACTGATTTCATTAACCATTGAGATACTTTGTAACCATTTAAATGGAATTGAAAAGATTTTTTTATTTATAAAATTCATTGCAGAATTTAATTAATTAAATATTAAAAGCTGGTTAATAAAGTAAACGTAATATAAAATTAAACTAATATTTTATAATATTCTACGTGTCGGGCGTTAAATATTCGTACAGTGTGACTGCCACCATTTATTCATCAACAGACGGACGGACATGAACTTATCGTCTTAGAATTTTTATTTTTTATTTTATCTCCGTTGGTTATTTCGATATTCTCCAAACGGAAGGACAAAATCATTATTCCCCTTATCTTTTTCTTAGTGGGTGTGACAGCAATAAAAATTTTATTTTTTTAAGGCCATTAATTCAGCTATTTAATTAATTTTTGGTGCCATTTCAAGTTTCTAAAAATATATGTTGTTTTATTTATTTTGTTTCAGAATATTTTCAGAAAAATATAATTTATTACCAACATTATAATTAAATGGGCAATCAAAGTATAAATAAAGGCTGATTCACATGGCGGTGGCAACAATGTGGCTAAACTTTAATAAATTTATGACAAATAGTGGCACATTTATTGCTTTTTCTGCAAAGTAATTTCTACATTTTATTCGGCAATAAATCTGCCTTTATCACTTACACAAATACCGCACTTTGGCCTTTAATCGCTTCAATGAACGAACGTCGCAATAAACATTAAGAAATAAAAGTATAAACAGCAAGATATTTAAAAGAAATAATCATTTATAAGTAATTAATATAAATAATATGAGTTGAGTTTACACCAACTCGGTGTAAAAATGCTTTAAATAATCCAACTTCCTGCAATGGGAAAGAAGTGACTTCACTCGCAATCGAAAGAATTTAAAATCTTTTTTAAGTTTTGTTTAGTTTTAAGATCGGGGCTTATTTTTTTTTTTTGCTTCTAAAAAACTTATGTAAATATTAACAGCCTGTAATTTTCTATGCGAACGATGACGTTCGATATCGTTAAACAGGCAGTAAATATGTGGGGAATGTATGAAGAGATAAAACTCGCTGTTTATTGTTGATGTTTTTGTTTAAACTTTGATATTTTTACAAGTAGAACTGTTGCTAATAATTCTTATACGTTAAACAGTTTTATTTGGTTTAATATCTTTAGTTTTTCTAAAATATTTATGGGTGAAATTTCCTGACGATCTGGCCTAAGCAACCAGTGAAATGCGCATAGCAATAGCTTATCCAATCAACAATAAATTTGAGTATTTTTATCAAGAATAAAAATTGGAAGTTAAGCACGAATAACAAAATCTTTTAACCCAGATATGCCCATTGCTTGAGCATGATCATTTTAAAAGTTCTTTTATATTATTTTGGAAACAAATGAGAAATAAAAGCAGTGCAATTATAGGTTTTATAAAGATTTATTGAAAAAAGTGGTTTTTGAAGCCGTCCTATATATAGGACATTGGGCACATGACTCATTGGATGTGATACGACACAAAACATTATACATATTATCCTTTATCACATTTTCGGCATCTAGTCAAGGTTTTTTGATGGCAGGCTCCACATCATGTTTGTTTTTCCTGTGAAATAACCCAATGATCCAATCGATCATAACGCAATTCATTATTTAGGGACCCAGGTCTTTGTAAGTGGCACTGAAATTTACAGAAGCACCTTGGTAATTCTCAAACTAGTATATATAGCCTTGTGGAGTCGTACCTACCCATAGTTGGAAGCCATAACAAACTGGCTTACCATGAATATACTGCTTGCAACCATGTATACCTTAGTATGGAAGCATGGCTTCATCTACGCTGTGTCCCTCTTCAACATCAGCCTTTTCCATAAACGTTTTATTAAAATGCGCGAAGAGTGGCCTGACTTTGGCGAGCTAGGAATAAATATTGGACAAAGTAAACTCAATTTAATTTTGGGCTTATGCCCCCACGATTTGGCATAAAAGCAACAAATAATAATGGCTTAGGGAGCTTGTATATTGTTGAAGTCTTACGAACTTTCCCAAAACCTTCTTCTTCTAGGCAGAGCTCTGAGGAGGAACGAATCCACTAAGCAAAATTACTCAAAGAAAGTTTTCGTTTCTGGTATATTTACGCGCAAGTCTCTATTCTTTTGTGACTACTAGCTCATCATCGAATAAAGAGAACAAAGAAGTAGAATTACGCGTATCTATGTATGTCGAAACCCCCTCCCCAGGTTTTTCAAAACTAGCATCATAGGTGGACAAGTCTTTCTTCACATAGTGATATTTTTTCTTAAATTTTTCGTGTTTTTAGGGGAGATTCCTCTAATATGAGAGAGAGGGATATTATCTTCTGTGTCTCAATCACTATCAAAATTGATTTTGTTAACAATTTCCACCTAATTTTGCTAGCGAAGCCGGTAAATTATTTATTTCCACAAAGGCTCCATCGCCAGAATCTTTGTATGTGATGTCTCCACTTGCATTATTGGGTGGGAATATAGTTATATTATCTACATATAGATCCTCATCCTCCATCAACGGCAAAGCTTCAATGAGGGAAAATCCTCTATGAAAAATACATAGCATATTATTTGCCCAATGTCCTACATATAGGTCACCAAACTTTAAGGTGTTACAACAACAAAACTAAAATACAATAATGAAACCTACACGCATATAACAATCAAGCTTCTCTTTGTAAATATAAATAGAAACAAAATAAAGTATTTATTCTTTTGTAAATGTACAAAATTTTACTTACCGTAGAATCGTGGCCCCACATTCTGTCATAAGGAAAGTACCACACATTAATAACTCAATAACTCAAAATTAGTAGCAAAACATAATGGGACCACACAATCTCTCGCGAGGTATTGATGAGTACTGAGTATGTGAACAAAAAGAACGGTACTTTGATTATCGTGACGTATCATGTGAGCCAGAATTTAGGTGAACTATATATAGGTCATTGGGCATATTTGGGTGGAGAAAGTTTTTATTTGAAAATATTTTTTTTTAATTTTACCTTCTTTCGAAAAAAAGCAAGCGATAGCAACGTGCGTCAGCTGTTTAAACCAGTGTTGCCAAAAAGATAATAGCTAATAAATCACCCGATAGAATGACTTGGATTCGCCTCAATAAAACCTGACAGCCAACGGAAACATCCCAAAACAACAAACAAAAAACCATTAACTCATTCGTTAAGTCCACGCTTCTCTATGAAAGTGAAGCCTGTACCCATGTTCTGTAACTATAGTGAGAACTTTTCGCCTCGAAAAGATGTGAAACAAAATATTCCATTGTTTCTTGAAAAGTGAGAAAAAAGTGTGTCTGTAACTCATGTCGAAAACTATTAAAAGAGATTACGTTGTTACGTTATAACTGTCACAATATTACACTTGAAGTCTATGTAAAATTGTGGACGTTGAGAAGGCCAGTCGCACATATCGGTGACGGCGACCAAAATTTACAAAATTGAAAAATTTTCAACGACGGCAGTGAAAATACAACCGTCTGCTATACCAAATATTATAAAGAGCGACTTTAATGTTTGTTGTTTGCAAACGAGCTTTGAAACATTCGTATATTTTATAAAAATGCTAAAACCAAAATAACTAAACAATTAAAAAAAATGTGCCAAGAACAAAATATTATGACAGGTATTATTTTTCTTTGTATTTTATATTTTGCATTTTTATTTGTTTCTTAGAGTTCAAATTTTTTTCTCTCCACATTTTTATTCGTGAGTTTATTTGACAGTCCAAAGCGGGAACTTTTTTCACAAAAATGTTACAGAAACACTTTTTCTGCAAATTGGCGAGTAATTTTCTTACGTGACAGCTTGTACTCGCCAAAAAAAAGTTACAGACACAGTTTAGTGAGAAAAACAGCTGTTTGTGTAAATATATGGAATTTTTGCGAGTGTATGGGCACTGATATGTGTTAAAAAGGTGGCATGTCATAACGTTCAGTGCCATAGTGTCCGTGAACACTATGACAACCCAAAAAAGTGTCACAGTGTCCATGGACTTTATGTTTATGACACTTTTAAAAGTGTCTGGACGTGGACGTTATGTTACACCGTAGCACACTGGGAAATTCCGGCCAAAAATTATTTTTTTTTTAATTTTAATAAAATTTTGATGACAGAGTATAGCGAACACTTCAAAACATACAACTTATTTCTTATTTTGGCTCTTAGATAACTATTTTACTGTTTATAGTGGAGCAATCATTTTTTTCTTATAAATTTAAGGTTTTTAAAGTTGATTTTTGTGCTTTGAAATAAAAGTAAGCTATGATTTTTTCTTTTTAGTATTCTTTGAAAATAAGCACGCTAAAGTTAAACCGTATTAGTTATAAATCATTCCATGATAAAAATTTAAGTGAAGTGATTGTGAGTTACTTTAAAAATAAATAAAACCTAAAGTAAGCCAAATTTAAAGAGACCATAACAAAAAAGGTGGGGCTAGGGGAGGCTAAGTGATAATTAGATCTAGTACTGTTAAGTATCAAAAGTAAGTACAGTCAAATCCCGATAATTCGTACCCCGATACATCGTAATTCCCGATAATTCGTAATAAACTTCGGTCCCTTGAAAAAATCTCGTTAATTCGTTAAATTTCCATACATTTTGGTCCCCTCGATAATTCGTAATTTGTTTTTTCAAACAAAATTTTCTTTACCTTTTATAAATCGTAATTGTTTGCTAACTACCACTTATTATAATTCGTAATAAAAACAACAGAAACATGGAAAGAATGATTTTTTGTTTACCGCAATTTTTTTTGCGTGGGTTTTTGTTTTTGCTTGTGTGTGTGTTTATTTTCTAAAATTTTTATATATTTTATTTTTAACAATTGACTTTTATGTTTTTGTTATTGTTTTAGTAAATAAATTGAAAAACCCCGTTAATTCGTATCAATTTTATTTTAACCCCGGTAAATCGAAACCCCGCTAAATCTAAAACCCCTATAATTCGTAAGAAATGGCCGGTCCCTTGCGATTACGAATTATCGGGATTCTACTGTACTATACATTTCAGCTGCCACCACCTGCCGCCCTAGTAGCCAGATCACTTTTAGTAATTTCCAATATATGTATAAGATAAGCGTGACAGATTGATCATCGCCCAGCCCAACCAACTTCAGCCAGACACTTGAAATTTTGTATGTAGAGTCCCCTCTCAATGTGTCAATAAAAAAAGTAGAGTCTTTTGGATATTAAATTCATAATGGGTTAGAAATGGGTAAAAACGGGTAAAATCAGCAACATTATATCTCGTGATCTAACAGAGGTAGACGTAAAATTCAAATAATACCGTTATTGAATCGAAAATTGAATTATCACGTGTTGGGTACTTTTTTGAAATTTGCACATTTTGGGTATAAAAAGAGGCAACAATAAAATTTGGTACTTTTTTGGTAAACTATTTATCTTCTTAAAGTAATAAAGATACAAATAAAGTTAAATTGTGTTCTCTTCTCTTAAAAAGCTCTTATACAAATTTTGGTACCTTTTGGAAATTCGAATATATAAATACCGTTGGTACTTTTTTCTGTTAAGCTAGTTTTATTTTTATACTGAATATATGCCCGGGTAATTCCATGTCAAAACGACCAAGAGTGGGACACGACCCCTTCCGATTTTAATGAAATTTGGTGAGAAGGTTTCTCTTATCTTATTAGGAACATATATGAACGAAAAAAAATTTTAAAATTTGTTTTTCGAAAGTTATGTTATATTCAAAATGTCATAATTTCGGCGAATTAGCCGAATGTGTTGAGCTTATTTCTTCAATATCTGGAAAACTACTTGACATACGAAGATGATTTTAATGTCATTTTAAAGAGAATAGAAGATGGGGCCAGGAGATGAGCATATGTAGATATTCCACAAACTACTAATATAATCGCTACAAATGATCATATTTTATTACACCTCCAAAGCCGTTTTTTAATTTTGCTCGATACTTTTGGGTCGTCAATGATTACCTGGCCAACCCCTGTATGTACGTGTCTAAACTTTTACCTAGGGATCAAACATGCTATTCTTAAGTTGGATACCAGCCATTTACGTAAAGAAATAAAGAAGTAATGGATTTTTGGCCGGAATTTCCCAGTGTGCATAGGGGAGAAAATCCTTGCGCCCAAAAGTGTTTCTGTTATATATTTAATATATGCACCCAGAGAAAAAACAACAAATCCATTTTTAAAAAATTAACTTAACTTTTTTATCGTTAAATAAGTTTATTTAAAAACAGTTTTGTTGGTTGTGACCATAACACAGAAAAAATTATTAGTAGTTTTTTATCAATCAAAAATATTATTTAAAAAGTGTTTAAATTTAATTAATATGATAATTGAATCAATTATTATTTTTTTTTGAATGAAAACTAAAAATATAATTTTGATTTAATTAACATTTTAGTTGTTTTTAAATAAATTTTGAATTAAAAAATTCAATTAAATAACAAAAAATTATTTCGTTTAAAACAAAATAATTCAAACTTGTGAAATTGTTGTTGGAAATTGTCGAAATCAATCAAAACATTGTTTGAGATGGGAAAGTTTTTTTAAAATTTTTTAAATTAAATTTAAAAATATTATTTATTGAGAAAAAAATATTAAAAATATTTAATTTTAAAAATTTTTAGTAATCAATATAATCATTTTGGTAATAGGTGCAAAATCAACAAATGGGTTGCTTGATTATATAAATTTGGAACAAATTTGATGATTAGAGACAATTTTTAATTTCTTCTGTGTAATAAAACATGTTTTTCCTTGCGTGTATGTAGATATTTTTTTTGTATTTAACGTCTTTAGTAATTATGCCCTTATGACACTTTTAAAAATGACATGGACATTATGACATTTTCAAAAGTGTCACAGTGTCCGTGGACACTTTGACACTTTTTTTCAATAATGATATTTTTAATTTTAATTAAAAAAATTATCAAAAAACTTTATCGTTTCAAACAACGTGTAAATTGATTTAACTAAATTAATTTAATTAATTAACTCAAATTATATTTTTAATTTTCATTCAACAAAAAAAAAAAATTGATTTAATTATCGCATAAATTAGATTGAAATACTTTTTAAACCTTTTTTTTTAATTGATAAAAATCTACTGATAGTTTTTTCTGTGAAAGAACAACACGTTATAATGGGGGGAGGGTGCTTTAAAACCATGTGAGATAAGGCCATGATGGCTTTATTGCTCAATTGAATGGGAGATAAAGCCATAATGGCCTTATTGCCCAATCATTGAGAGGTAAGGTCATATTTAAAATTTTGCGAAATGAGAGATATAGCCATATTATTTTTTTTCGCAAATTAGAGATAAAGCCATATTTTTCCAGAATATTGTTATGAATAGTGTTAACATTCTGCAAAAGAGAAAATTCTAGTTATCATTAAAAGACATTTTTTTATTCTTGTGACGCACCCAGGAAAACTTTATTCAGCGAAGCGACCTGCTGTGTCCTACTGGAGGAAAAAACCCCTAAGCACGGCCGCAGGCCGCCACGCAGAAAAACTTTAGTATGCGAGGCCAGATTTCAATACTAAACTTTAGTGTCTCCGGAACTGAAATGAGAGATAAAGCCATTTTCTAATATTGCTAATGTGAGCTAAGGCCATGATGACTTTATCTCCCATTCAAATGAAAAAAAAAAACAAAAAAGGCTTTATCTCCCTATTGAATGAGAGATAAAGCCATCACGGCCTTATCTCACATGATATTAAAGCACCCCCCGTTATAATTGTAAAAAAAATACGTGTTTTTATTTTAAAATAAGAACAATTAAAAAAACGCTTTTCTTAAAAAAGAACATTTAAAAAATTTTTGCCGACCCCCTTGATTTTATCCTGACTACGCCCATGTATTCGTGTATTGTCATCGGGAATATGCATGCCTGCAAAGTTTCATCCATTTGCATTAAGTAAAAGGCGGTCAAAAAAGCATTTTACCAAAAAAAAAATTTTTTGCCCCCCCGCTCCCCTAGTTTCATCCCGGCTTCGCCCATGTATTCGGGTATAGTCATCGGAAATATGTATGCCTGCAAAGTTTCATCCATTTGCATTGAGTATAAGGCGGTTAAATTAACGTTACAAGATTTGAAGTGAAGCTAAAGAAAAGGTTTTAAAAAATTTTGCCGCCCCCCTAGATTTTATCCTGTATACGCCCATGTTTTCGTGTACTGTCATCGGGAATATGTATGCCTGCAAAGTTTCATCCATTTGCATGGAGTAAAAGACGGTCAAAAAAGCATTTTATCAAAAAAAAAAAATTTTGTGTGTTTTTCCTCCAGTAGGACGCGGCAGGTGGCTTCGCTGAATAAAGTTTTCCTGCGTTCGTCACAAGAATAAAAGATTGTCTTTTCCCGGGAACACTAAAGTAAAGTATTGAATCTGGCTTCGCATACTTAAATTTTTCCGTGTGGCTGTGTGATTGATAACTAGTAACTGATAACACACATGGGATTAGGAACTTAAAATATTAATTCTTAGTTGTTATTTTTTCAATGATAACTAAGGATTTTCCCATTTACAGAATGTTTACACCATGCGTAACAATATTCTGGAAAAATATGGCTTTGTATCTCATTTGGGGGGGAAAAATATGGCTATGTCTCTCACTTCGCAAAATTTTACATATGACCTTACCTCTCAATGATTGGGCAATAAGACCATTACGACTTGATCTCCCATTCAATTGAGCAATAAAGCCATTATGGCCTTACTATGGTTAAAAAGCATCCCCCACCGGGTCACCCTTATATTGGCTTAGAATAACATATATGTATCGATATATGGTTTCGAAATAGCCCCAAGTTGCAAAAAAATTAAAAATCGGCCTTTTGATTGATCCATGAAGCACCTTATCAAAAGGCATGTTTCTTGAAAATTTTACACCAATACAACTTTAAATAAAGTTCTTATTAACAATATTCTAAGAGGATTGCCCCCTTATGCAAAAAAAGTTAAAGTTAACATTTGTTAACCAACACATCAAAACATACACTCTTGACAAAATAGTCGACAAAACTGGTGACATGGAGACACTTGCACCCAGGCTTCCTTCAGGGGAACTTCAACTTTTTCTTTCGAAAAATAATAAATAATAAACACAAAAAAAAATTTGTATTTTTATTTGTCAACTTTTTGTGTTTTCGACGGCAGTGAACCATAATAATTGAATTAGGAAAGGAATAAATAAATCCTATCAAAAGTTACAACTTATTTATATTGGTAGATGAGTGCAATTATTAAGGATTGAAAATTAGTTTTGTAATATATAATTGAAGATTCGACTACTATTCTACATTGTTTTACTTCGAAAATTAAATTGAATATAAAACTATGACGAGATTTCTTATTTAAGTCCAAAATGTTAAATTATTTTATCAAAAATATTTTTTAATTTTTCTTTAATACCTGTAAATACAAAATAGGAAATTAAACAATTTAATTAACTAAATTTAAGAATTTTTAAATTTGCAAGAAATGAGACATTAGAATAAAAACTATGGCAATTTTAAGTTCCCTTAGTTTTATATAATAATTCTGCATGTGTTTTATTTTGCATAAGTATCTTGCATATATTTAATGGTTTAAAGTACCACAAAAAAAGAAAAAAAATAACAACGAAGTAAAATTTTCCTAAATACCAAATTAATTATCCAAAACGTAGGAAGCATATGGGGATTTATTTTTTATCCTAAAAAAATTAACATGCCACCTGAGATGAAGAAAAAGAAGAAAATGACAAACTAAAAAGATAAACAGAAACTAAAAACAAGTAAAGATGTATAGTCGGTCAGCAAGCCAGACTATTTAACACTCTACTTCACTTGTTACTATTTTATAGTTTTCGAGAATGGATCTCATTATGAGATATAATAAATTTTGGACCTAAACATTACAAAATGTTGTTATGATTTTAAGATTGAATTCAAGTTTATTTGTATTTAGTTTTATTTAGATAGTGCTGGCTCTCCCACATCAAAATTTGACTCTTTCAGTCTTAAGTTTTTAGGAGAGAGGTGAAAAGGTTAGCATCCATGGCTGCCAGACAGGCCTGCCATTTCTGCCGATTTATCGGCATTTTGCCGATTTTTTGCCCCTAAACTATCAAAGTGCCGATTTGCCGATTTTTGCTCCAAAAATGCCGATTTTTTGACTAACACGTAAAAGGCGATTACTTTTTGCTTGTTTGATAATAGTACACTAACTTTAAGCGATACTAAAACAGTTGTAACATTGAAAAGAGACAACTGTTATTAAGTCAGCGCTTCTACTAAAGAAAAAGGGGTTAGTTTTTTTCAATATTAAATGCAGTGTTTGTTAAACACACATTGTTTGGTTAATACATTTTTATTTGAAAAATATTCCACTATGAAAAATTAAAGGCCAAAGTAAAAAAAGAAATAATTTTTAAGCCTAAAATAATAATAATAATAATTTGTTGCTCTTACGCCAAATCGTGGGCGCATAGTGCCAAAATAATTCAGTTAAAATTTCTTTTTCTATTAGGAAAATATACAACACTTTTTATTTGTGTTTGAAAATGGATAGATAAATACTTACAAAAGAATAAAGGTAAGATAAATTTATATTCACTATCAATGAATATAATTTAAATAATAATTACTTTGATAATTAAATAATTTTTTTTTAAGGTTATAACGCAATTGAGGACGATGTTAGTACATAATTTAAATAGCCAATTCTTATGTTAGGAAAATTAAATAAATTTGCAAACTTTTTGGCAAAAAATTTCAGATTTATAACGTGAACATTTTATGGCAGCATTTGGTACAATTTTTGGTCCTTCCATATTCTTCCGCAAATGTGGAAAGATTTTTTAATGTAACAGAATTTTGATGTTCACTGGAAAATTTATCTTTGCAAGTTATTCGTTTTTTAAAGATTATTTAAAAATTAATAGTTTAAACTGTTTTGATATTAATACTAAAACGGATTTATTAAAAATGTCAAACTCAAATATTTGTATATGGAATATACTTAATTATAAGAAAGATAAAAAAAACTTTTTATTTTACTACAATTTCTTTGTAAAACGTTTATTTTGATTGATTCTTTTAAAATTTCATTAGTTAAAAACATTAGATAATTCTGAATTGTTCTTATTTGTAAGTTTTATTGTATTTAAAATAGGTATTTTTAATGTGCCGATTTTTTGCCGATTTTTTTATATTAATGTGCCGATAATGCCGATTTTTTTTTTAAATATGCCGATTTTTTATCAAAATTATATGGCACCCCTGCTGCCAGATCAATATGAGAGAAAATCGTCAATTTCCTAAGGAAAACAAAAAAATCCAAATTTAGTTTTTATTTAAAAAATTTTTTTTTGATTTTTATAAAAATAAAAACATTCAAACAAAAACATAATTCTTCATACCCAGATAACATTTTCAATCGTATAAGAGGAACTGAGAGTCTCATAAAGAGCTTCTTTGATCGTCGATGACCCCATTTTTTAATCGTAGAAGATTCCTCACAGGGGAAAAACTGTAACATGACTGAGATTCTTACATAGCACAGCGAAAGCAGCTTCTTCAATCGTTGTGGGAACAGTGTGGCCAGAACTTTTAGAGGGAAAATCAGCAAAAACCCGTAATTTTTCATCAAAAAATCTGCGTCAAGATTTTAAAAACCTTCAATAAATTTTCAAAACTCATTTAGTGCATTTTTTATATAATTTATTTAGAAAACGATAAAACAATTAATTTCAAAATATCCGGCCATGTTCTGGAATTTTAAATAGATGATAAATATCTATAGGTGGTCCTCGAAGTATGAGGTATAAAAAAGGAAATATTTTGAACTTTCAACACAGAACATGGCTGATAATTTTTGCATATTTTTACATTAAAAATATTTAACTGCTCAGGCTGAGTAGGGATTAAACACACCTTTGGCATCTTAAACAACAAATTAACAAACAAATTAATGTTCTTTAAACTATCAAGGGTTTTATTGAAAATTTACAAGAGATCAAATATTGCAACTTTTAAAGATATTTAAACATAAGATCATATGAATATATATGTACATTAGGGTGTCGCAAAATTTTTTTTTTGTTAGAGGCTCAAGCATAATTTGAAAGCTTATAGGGTCCAGTATTTTTGAATTTTTTTTTTAGATTTTTAGGAAAAGGTTTAGAGGTCGCGCAAATCAAGCCTTTGTTAAAAATCTGGGTTTTCGGGCTTTTTTCAAACTTGACTCTTAACTTTGTCAATAAACACGTTCATTTAATTTTTTGACCGAATATTTCTAAAGAAAATTTCCCAAATTTTTTTCCATATACAAAAACTTTAAGTTCCGGCAATATTTTTGTCCATTACGATTCCACATATTAAGTATTTTTGTAATTTTTTAACAAATTCTGTAAAAAACGGTTTATTACTTTTCAAATTAATATGAAAGGTATTAGAACTCGTGACGCGATTTTGAATACCGATAAGTTCTTAACAATTAAGAAAAACAAAAATGGAATTTAGTCCTACAGTTTTCGAGTTACACTATTTTTATAGATGTACCTTAAAAATTGTGATACTTTTTTCGTTATAATTATTGTATGTTTCGATAAATTTTTATAGTTAGGTTTTAACTGTCATTAACTTCTTACATTTATTGATCTAAATCGTTACACACTGTCATTTTCACTTTCTCTTTTATGTGTGCTTCAGGAGCTATCAATCGGGTTTGCTGGATGATGAAAATTATCTATTCTTTAAAAACATGAATTTTCCGAAACCAGTTGCAATCTTTTATAGACAAATCAACAGTTGATGCCTTGCTTGAATTAAGTTTATTTATTTTAAGAATATATGTATATCAAATATTGGTATCTCTGCCAGTGCCCTCGATACGCTCCTCTCAATGATCTGAGCCTATTAAAGGAATTGGATAGTTATAAAATTATTAATAAAGCAGTTGCAAAAGCCTCGCTTAAAATTTTTCTAGGTCGTCAGTGGTACTTAACTCCGAAATTGGCTGCGTTTTTTGATGAACATATCGACACCAAAACTTTGCACTTAGTGACAAAAAAACTTGCAGATACTCCATGCAGCGATTATGAAGTAGCCAATGTAACTTTAACAGAAGAAAACTTTAGAAATAAAGAAATTCAACAATTCATTTCAAAAGCCAGTCTTACTTTTTTTGAAGCTTGCAATATTTCAATCGATTTTAAAAAAATAGATCCAGAGAATTGGAAAGCCAACAAGTCATTTCAAGAGGCAAAGAAAAAAGTTCAACAATTACAAGTGGTAAATGATGTTGCAGAACGAGGTGTGGCTTTGGCTAATACTTATTTTAATGTCACAACTTCTGAAACTGATTACCAGAATTTATTGCAAGGTATAGAACTACATCGCAAGAACCTCAATAAATGATTTTTCACAGAGCAAAAGAAAAGTTTTTTTTTTTGTTGATTGGGTTAGATTGGTGAACTGGCAAACAGCTTATAATAACATATACTGGGTATAAAGATAAAAACGGGTATAACTCAGGAACGGTAAGAACTGAAAACTGCATCATTAGTTTTTTTCGTTTTTATTTCAACTTAAAAAGTTGTTAAGCGTTATTACAAAATTTTTAAAAAAATTACGAAAAATTGTAGTTAAGGGTATCTAATTGAGTGAACTCATCACCAAAACTTATATCTTTTTCACACAGGAATACAGCTTGGATACTTTTCTTTAAAACTGTTTCCTCAGGAGTGAAGAAACTCGTGGTATTAACCAAGTTATGAGTAAAGTTCAAAAAAGTCCGAAAACTCCGTTTTTTTTTTGAAAACTCCATTTGCGCGACCTCTTAACATATTTTAAATTTTAATTGAGCACCTATGAAAATCCTGGGACACCCTAATGTTTATATGCATATTATTTCGGGTAAAATCAGAAAACATTAGTCCGGCGATATGAATGTGTTAAGACAATGCAAATTTTTAAGTAGTCTTTTGTGGATAAAATCTGCAAAATGCAGATAAATCCGCACTTCTGGCATCGCTGTGTGGGAATCGTTTAAGACATGGGTAAAGATTATCTAACGAGTCTTTCATGTCAAGAATCGTAAAGGACTCAAATATGATTTGTACAGAGAGTAGTAAAAGGTTAATTCGATGACGGTTTGACGAAAGATAAACAAAGTCTAACATTGTAGTTGTACTCTGAAAAATACTCATTTGAAGATTTTCTTAAGGCTTTTATATTAAAACCATACCTAAACAAAAGCGGCACGCGTTTTCTAGTTTATGAATAGACCGGCCTCAATGCTTTCAATTGGTTTAATAGAAAAGTTTGCCGCTATTATTAATTAATAATGGCAATTAAGCTACTTTTTGGTCAATCTAGTGTTTTTTATCTCTATTTTTATTAATAATTTGTGGGCTTTATTGAACAAGAAAGCTATCACTTCTGCTCGTGACACAACGTTGACGCTCTTGCTTCGGTACGGCATATCAGCGTAAAAGCTAAGCGAAAGAAAAGTTTCCGCGTTCCGCTCTTGTTAAGGTACGGCTGTTAAACATTCCGAGATAAAAAACGAACGTGTTAGAAAATTTAATGTCTTATTTAGACTTTGGAGACAGAAAAAAATCGTCACTTTTTAGAAAAAAATCAGCATATCGGCACTTTGCTAATTTCGGAACAAAAAATCGTCAAAATGACGATAAATCGTTAAATCTGGCAGCCCTGTTTACATCCTTAACCTTACCAGAAAATTATTTTTGTTATTTTGTTTTTGTGTTCCTATAGGCTTGATGTACACGCAGGTTCAAAAGAGAATTATGAAACATTTTGAGCCAGCATATAAAACTTAATTTTTAAAATCGTCACAAAACCATTTTTTCAAAGTAAAGTTTAAAACAGATGATGGTTACTTCCGCAATATTGTTAGTGGCAGCAATATTGTGGGTTAAACAGTTTCAGATATGGAAGCCTCAAAGATATAAAGATATGTGTTTACCGCAAGTAATAGTATGGTTGTCTTTCAACAATAAAACTTTGCTTTTATGCTATACTTGCAGGACCCGGTCCGCATTGCTGGACCTTAGTCTTAATTTTATTATTTATAAAAGGTTTATTGTACAAAGTCTTTTATTATTAGTGAATAACTTGTTCAAAAATATTGTTCAATAACTTGTTGGGTCGTAGTTAAATGCCAGACGCGTAAAGGTTATTCGATTAGTGTTCTTAGACGTTGTTCTTCATTTTGCATCTCGCGTTGTTGCTCTGTGTAATTTTCTCGTAAACGTAATAATCGATGTCTAGATTCTTCAATTTCTGCTGCGCGTTCTTCTTGACTTTGTTGTGAACGTTATGTCCGCAAACGATTTGTTCGTCGTGTATTGCTCTCAATATTTGCACGTGATCGTCGCATTTTGATTAAATCGAGCTCTTACCTCAAAAAAGCTTAAACGAATTATGTCGCTTAATGAATTTTTCACCGAGTTGTTTTTTAAACTTTTTTGCTTTCTTATCTCGACTTTGCAAAGTTGTTGAAATTTTTCCATTAGAACTACAAAGAGCTAAAAATTAACATATTTACAAGATGTTTCTACACTCAAAAGAAAAATCAATCCATCCGTACTCAAATCAATCCGAAGCGGTATTAATATTACGGTGAGTAAGGATTTTCTTGAATCAAGTACAGAAAGATTGATTCAAGTACGGATTTTCAATCGCAAATACTTTAATTATCCATATTCAATCCCGATTGCGTACTTGGTATAATCTGAAAATGAGATTGATTAAGGTGAAACTAAGATTGAATCAATCTCATAAATGCGCTTGATTCAGGTATTATAACGTTGTTTTTATCCCGAATTGGAAAGAAAAATTATTATGATTGATTTACTTACCCGAATTACACCTTACACCGATATGGTTTTAACCTTAGAAATCGTATGTACATATTTAACCAAAAATATAAACTAAATGAGAAACCAGAGTTTAAATTTACTTTTTACCCTTCGTGGTAAACATGAGTCAGGCCAGACTGTTTTTAATGTGTATAGAAAATCAAAACATGCGTAAGATGGAGGGTTAAACATTATAAAAAGTTAAATCATTTTTTTACTTGATTTAAGGATTTTATACTTATTTCAAGAAATTCCGGGATTGATTTTGGAAAGTAATCCCATTTAGGATTGTTTTGAGTACGTTTTAGTGTTATTCGTACTTGAAACGACTCCTACTTAAAGCAATCATAAAAACTTGATTTATCCCGAGTGCTTTTCTTTCTGTGTATCTTATTATTCTACATATTTCGATTATTTAAGTGTCACCACTAGAAAAGTTACAATAAATTCTATTATTATTTATTGTGGCATCGCTAACAGCATTACATTTGCTTTAAAAGCAGTTTTACATTTGTCAAGTTTTCCCTTTTAAAGCAATTTTTTTTTTTTTTTTTTAGCAAAATTAATTGCAAACACATTTTGGTGTGTCTTTTTAAATTTTGAAAAACAATTTTTTTTTAATAAATAAGTTTTTTCCAGATATGTTGAAAGTATGAATGCATGTTTCACACTTTCAACATCTTCCATGCTTTCCTCCATAATTTATGCAAGTGCAAAAAGGCTGTAAGACACATAAGCACAAATGAATAATTCTCTCATTATCTATGATGCTGTAGGGTATAATTAAGCAAAACTAAAGTTTGACAGCAATAACGAAACCGCAACAACAACTTGGTACACATGTGTCCATTTAAAAAAAAGAGATAAAATAAGTTTTTTTTTTTTGCATTGAGTAAAATTATCTTCTGCAGTTTTATTCATGACAACGTACAAAGAAAGATGAACATAAAATAGTAAAAAAAAAAATTAATGCAAATTTTTAATATTTTTAATTAGGCTTAAGTTCATGAAATTTAATTTTTCATTAAATTATTTTTATGAAGAAAGGAATTTTACAACATGAAAATTAATCAAAATTGTTATTGATAATATTTCATTCTTGACGTGGCTGGGGCTCGAAAAATTTTGATTAAAAACCATAAATAGTTCAACAAAATAACCACAATACTAATTATTAAAAAAAAAATTATTTGAATTATTTAATATAAGCTCACTGCTTGTGCTTTTCCTAAGGAAGAAAATCCAACATACACTTTTGAAATTAAACAAAAGCTTGAGAAACTATTTTGGTTAATGATTTTTCTCTAGGTTTACATGAAAGAGTTATCGGAAAGCATGTTAAGAATCGAAAATGGTTAAAGTATCAAAATCTAAATTTTAAAAAATTTTTGTCTGGTCACTGCGGCATTCCTCTGCTGGTTAAATGTGAAAATAATAAAATCTTTCTTATGGTCTGCCCTCTTCACGTAATTCAAGAGTCAATTAAAGTTATCTTAATGTGTTTTTTAAAATGACTGTAATAAAACAGTTCAATTTCATTGCTTTATGATGATATAAAATTAAAATTAAAGTGCTTGTTATTCACTATTTTCAGTTTCGACTTAAGCGTCCATTCATACCAAATCAATGAGATTATTCGTTATAAAATAAGTCAATGAGGGCAAGTTTTCTTTAACGTGTGTAATTAAATTTACAAAAGTGCTCGCACAGAAAAGAAAACTATTTTCAACGAAAAAATTATAATGGTATTATGGTTTCTTTAGCCATATAATTGTCACTGCAACTACATTATGGTAATATAAGGCCTCCAACATGAAGCCGCAACAATATTATGGTTGCCTTCGGACCATTTATGGTTATTAATAACAACATTTTGTTTACAACGAATAATTGTATGGTTTGCTATGGTTGAAAATCAACTATACTATAATATATAAAGTGTACTAAAAAAATACTAAAAACCAATAGAGAGCACAGACAGTGCATAATCTCCTTACATAATTTGACATCCTGTTAAAGTTAGTGTCAATCATAGTGAGGGGTAGTGCAAAAAATCTGTGGCAAAAATGGAAAATTGCTTAAGTATATTATTTTAATTTTGTAGAATTGCAATTTTAAACTTTAAAGTCGTTTTTTAAAAACTTACTCTTACGGGCATTTTCACCAAGTTAGGTTATAATTAACTTTCGGTTATAGATGTCAAAACATATTGGTAACCGGAACTTTAATTGAAAGTAAGTTTTAACCGAACTTGGTGAAAATGGACGTAAATCTAATATAATCATCCCTTATTCCTATAGGAATAAATTAAAAAAAAAAAATATAACCGCAAAGAAGAGATCAGGAGTAAATTTTCAAAAATCACATATAAAGTTTCGAATTTTTTCAATCTGTGACATTAGCAATATCCTAATAAAAACGATGCAGGTTTGTAAGGGAGAAATATAAGAGTTTCGCTTTCTATACCGTTTACGGAAGACATGAATTTTATATGGCGAGTTCCCACTTTGAAGCTATCAGCTTTACAAAGTGAATGATTTTTTTACTACTTTCAATGTTACATTAAATGTATTTTCTTTTGTTTTTAAGCCAAAATCTGGGTCGATACGTGACATTTCGAATGTGAATTTTTTTCCGTTATAATTTAACTGAGTAATGATCAAAATAAAATAAAAATTTACCGTTAAACCGAATAATATATTTCTCTTTGACTCTTTTTTAGATTACAGACCATTTAAGAAGGTTTTTTGGAATAATTTTTATCAAATATGACCTCTTTTAAGGAAGTCAAGATTAAAAAAAACATAAAATAAAAAAAATCTCACAAATAAGAAATTACATTCGAACAACTTTGCAGTCTGATTGTTCATCTAAGCAAACAAATTAATGGGTAAATTTATAAAATTAGTAAAATCTAAATATTTCTCTATAACAATATCGTAAAATAATCAGATTTTAATAAGTTTTAAATTTTCGGTAACGGTGGACCTCTTGACGGAAATGTAGCCCCAAGTAAACTCTTTAAAATTTTTAAATTTTTTTTCTTTCATATATGTTGCTTATAAGATAAAAGGAACCTTCTCAACAAATTTCATTAAAATCGAAAGGGGTCGTATCCCACTATTGGTCGATTTGACATGAAATTACCCATTTGATTTACAAATAATCATCGTTCTAAGAAAAAATTTATTTTTGTTTGTTTGCTTGTTCCTGTTAATAAATAGAAACAACCCATTAAATCGAAGTCCCGTTATATCGAAAAACCCAGTAGTTCGTAAAAAGTGGCTGACAACTTGTGATTACGAAATATCGGGCTTTTACTGTAAACCTCTTTTTAATTTTTTCATATTTTCCTTTTTTACTTCTTCTATCCTAAATCGTAAATATTTATTGAAAGTTTTAGATTTTTTTTATTTTCTTATTCAGTGTTTTCTGATGCACGCCGTTTTTTTTTTAATTACACAAAATACCCTTTTTAAATATTTGTCTGCTGCAAATTCGATTACGTTTTATATGTGGTGAGGGATTTTATCTTTTTGGACATTTTTTTGTCGTAAAATTTTATTATTACAATTTTTTTTATTTATTAATTTATTGTCACACTTTCTTGTTAAAACGAAATTAACAAATCCCAAAAACATTAATTCAAGTGATGACCGACAGCAAAAGGGTTGTCAGAATTTTGAGCTCCATCGCCAAACCGGATGCAGAAATCGCCTAACGTAAATATTGTTCAGTTTTCGTTATATTTTTTTTTTAATAAAATTTTGCATACAAAAAAAGAAAAAAAAACAGTACAATATTTCAGTAAAAAATCGCCAAAAACTGAGACAATTTGTTTGGTTTCTGTTACTTTTTTTTTAAATAACATAAAATGGAGATCATATATTCAGTTAAAAAAATTAAAATTAAGTACACAAGTCTAAACATCGTCAGTTCAGCCTCGCCGATTTCATTACTGGTTTTTTGACCTGCATACAAAGTATTAGAATTAAATAGTGACTGAATATAAAATTAACTTAAAATGATAACAAAACAAAAATCATGTGACAAAGTTGCCAGTTTTTTTAATTAGTAATGATAACCAAAAATGGCAAACTGTTAAAAAATTCGCTGAAATAATGCAAATGGTAAGAATAGCCAAGTAAATCGCCAGTTATATCAAAATTCACTAAAAAAAAGTCGCCAGGTGCCTAATGGAAAATCCCACCGCCAAACACGTTTCAAAATCGCCACGTTCGACGGGAATTCGCCATACCTACCAGCCCTGGACAGCAAGAACATTTTTATAATCCTTTTTTTTGATTGTTTTTAGGAAAGTACTTCTAAAATTACTGCTAATAAAAAGAGTTTAAAATAATTTCTGTCTAAGATAAAAGTGTTTTTTTTCAGCTCAATTTTAAATTAAATAGCAATTTAAGAAATTTAATGGGCGCTAAAAATTTTCATTTGTTTTAATTGCGAAATATTTTTTTTGTTTTTTTTTGTCTCTTTTTGCCATTTTTTTATTAAAGTATGGGATGACATATCACTCGGTTTTGTGAATATTTTCTGGAAATGTTGATGGCTACCATGAAGGTTAAATTATTCTAAGCTCCATCACATTCCATTCTAAGTAAATGGACTTATTTAAGGCAACCACACGTCCTCTTTTTCTGAGAACAATCATCTATGTTAACTAGAGTTTCGGTTTAAAAATAATTAAAACCCGTCGGTTTCGGTTTTGAAAATATCAAAGTTAAATTCATATGTATATTTCTATGTATGTAAAACAATTTTATTATTTGTTTCAATTCAGGTTCTTTTATTCGCCCTTAAGTGTATACCTATAATATATGTACTGCAGTAAACAAAATCAAAATGAAACGTTTCAAAAAGCATACACAACACATAAGAATTCTTTCTTTTCTATTTTTTCGAAAAATTATTTTATTTCCGAACAAAATGTTCCTGCTATAGCCATAAAACTGCATACATATAAAGTAGTCTCAGCTTTGCCCAGGTGCTCGTTAGTGTGAATTTTTTCTATAGCCACAAGAAACTCCATACAAAATTCAAGTGGCCCAGGTGGTAGCTTATGCCTCACAAATAGGGTGTGCACTTAAGAGTTAGTCTGAGTTCATACGGTTCATGTCTTATTGACAGGATTGCTACTTTATTGGCGAGAGGGACGAGGGGAAAAGAAACGAGTACACAGATGCATGAACTGTCTTTACGTTTTGCTTTTTCATTCGTTGTTTAATTTTGTTATTGCTTTCAATATCAAAAAAGCACATGTCGTCAACATGACATGAATCATTTGAACGCCAATTCATGTTCAAAGACGAAAAAGGAAGAATCTTGTCAATAAGACATGAGCCGTATTAACTCAGACTTATAAAGATAAGATTTGTTCTTCTTAGTACTTATTTTGAATTTTTAGAATTTTGAAATACCTTGTCATTGTTGAAGGCTGTTATGTATAAAGTTTTTGTATATGAAGTACGAGTAAATACATTGTTAAAGTAAAAGCTAAAACCGAGGTTTTATGTCGGTTTTCGGTTTCGGTTTTAAAGCATTTAAAACCGCGGTTTCGGTTTCGGCTAAAACCCACAGACTGCAATCTATAAAATTTGTTTATTTTTCTGAAGCAAATAATGGGCACCATTTGAAAGAGATTATGTTCAAAACATGATCTAAACTTATTTCCAAGCTATAATAAATTTTAACAAGCGTTAAATAAAATCACACAGTTACTTATGCGCCACCCTTTAGTTAACGGCTTTGGCGTTGGTTAAAGATAATTTATAAATTCAGACAATTTGTTACCATAATTTTGTTTACAGCACAAAAGAGCTCGGCGTTATCGTTTGATGATTTCTATTTGATTGCTTAATATATTTTACTCTTTTTTTTATGGGGTTGTCAGTGTAACAGACCGTTAATTGCTTGGGAGCTGGTCACGTAAACTAAATAAATGATTTGGAAAGATGTTCTCTTTACTGGTTAAAACATAAGTTTTTCCTTTTTTCTTTTGTATTTTTCTCCTAAGCATTTGGCCAAACAATAAAATCGATTGAATTTCCACCGCGACAGTAGTCTTAAAACTTAAAAATTGGTAGAAATGTACGTTTGCTTATTACATTTTTACATACATATTACAGTATAACAGATGTCAACCTCGTAAATGAAAAATTTTTCGGTTTCAATAATTTCAAAAGCAAAAATTAAACTCAAGTAGTTTATATCTTTTATTTTGTACAAATAAGCATTTTTTGCTTATCAAAAAATTACGTTGCTCAAATTGCGTGCTTTTGAATCCAATGCCCATGTTCTGTAACTCTCGCGTCGAGAAACTTTTCGATCGAAATGTGTGAAATGAAACAAAGATGCCACATATTGAAACAAACAGCTGTTTTTCTTACTAAACTGTGTCTATGCTGTCACGTAAGGAAATTACTTGCCAATTTATAGAAAAAGTTTGCCTGTTACATTTTGCTGAGAAAAGTTCCCGCTTTGAACTAAAAATAAAAATTGGGCGAGAAAAAAATTTGACACTAAAACACAATTAAAAATATAAATTGCTAGGAATAATAATAATATTTTGTTCTCATTGCTTAATTATTTTGCTTTAAACATTTTTATAAAATATGTATACGAATTTTTTCAAAGCTCGTTTGCAAACAAAAAAATTAAAGTCGCACTTAACATTATGTGGTATAGCGGACGGGTGTATTTCCGCCACCGTCGTTTAAAAATTTTTAATTTTAGTAAACTTTAGTTGCCGTCAACGATATGTGTGACTGGCGTTGTCAAGGTCTGCTATGTAACATCGGCTTCGAGTAACATATATAACGTAACGACGTAATAACTTTTGAAAGTTTTCGACATGAGTTACAGACACGCTTTTTTCTCACTTTTCGAGAAACGGTGGAATATTTTGTTTCACATAATTTCGATGTGAGAAGTTCTCACTATAGTTACATGGGTACTGGTTACACAATGAGATTGTAAATTTTGACGCTTTTAGGAAATAATCTTTGTTAAAACAGGACGTCTAAAAATCAGTGTTCTAGAATAAACTGAACATTATTAGCGAACGAAACACACGCCGAGAACCGAAATCTCTTTTTATAGTGTTTGTGTATTAGTACACAAACTTAAATACCGTTCATAGCTTCTTTTTCGCGAAAGTAACTAACATAATATAGTATTCTGTTTTTCGTTATAAAACAGTACAATTGTAGTGGTTCGGAGACAAAGATTATATGTTAATGTTCTGTAGTGTTTTCTTCATTCATGAAGTAATGAGCAAACAATAGCAATGCTTCTTATTAGTATTGTTGTTGTTGCTCTGCAATTAGCACGACCACAGTACGAATAACCTGTGTATGTTTTTTTTTTCAAATGTTTTTTTTTTGGAACAATTTTTTTTCTTGCTCTTTTTGTTAAAAATACAAATGTATTTTTTTGGAAATATTTTTGTTGTCTTTAGCATTTTAGCACTACTGAAACGAACAAGCATTAATATGCTGAGACGTATACAACGAAGTTTGTATACGTGTTACCATCTTAATATTGAGTTGACTTAGAACAGTATTCTTATTACAAGGAGAGAAAGGTTTTTTTTTTAAAGAACTTACTACACAATAACTAATGGCGTTTGTGTTTTTTTATGTTTCTACCGTACATAAAGTAAATTATATAATGTTTATTTTTCAATTCTGCTTAAAATACAATTTTTTAAAAAGTTTTATTTCCTTGCTTCATTCGAAAGGTTTTCCCATGCAAATTAAGTAGAAGTAAAAAAAACAATATCTATTAACGCTTTTCTATTTTTACCCCACTGTGCTACGTATGATTTCAATTAAGATTGTTTTAATGAAGCAAATATAATACCATTTAAGTTGTGAGCAAACGACCTGCATAGTAAGCGGTACACTGCCGTTATTAGTGTTCTGGGACCTCATAAATCAAAGGGTTTTTCTGGGGTTTTTATAAATGTAGAAACTCGCATTTAAGGTTTAAAGGATTTGCGCGAAATAACAACTAAGTAGTATAGTTTTAACAATTTACTAAAGTTAAACTGAATCTTTGCAAATATTATAATTATTTTTAGAAGTTGGATATTTCGTAGAGAATAAAGACATAATTTTTTTTTTGTCTTTTTCTATGCCTTTGCTTAAGTAACATATAAGAAGCCGTAATCGGATGGGATATTGGTGCTGACATTTTGTATAAATTTATTCCCGGTCTAATGAGTTGGATGTCATTAATATTTTTCAATACACAAAGTTGATGGTTAATTGTATGTATTTCAATAAAAACAGGCATTCGCGAATCTTTCACTTCCTTCACTAATCCATTCTAAAGCCATTTTTTGAGTTTTTAATTTTTTTAAATGTATATAGTTTATTATACCCTTCACCTCAGGTGGAAAAGGGTATATATAAGTTTGTCATTCCGTTTGTAATTTCTACAATATTGATCTAAGACCCTATAAAGTACATATATTCTGGGTCCTTATGAGCAGAGAACTTGATTTAACCATGTCCGTCTGTCCGTTGAAATGGATTTTCAAAAGACCCCATATTTGATGGGGACCAGGTTATTATACATTTATGTCACATATGGTCCGTAATTGTTTGCTATTGAAATTCAGAAAGATCGGTCCACAAACGGCTGAGATATGAGCAAAAAACCACGACTACCTCTAATTTTTCCCAAAAATCCCTTGTTGTTGTGGTATTTTTATTACTTTTTTCTGTATATCTCGAGAACGGCAAGAGCCAAAGCTTTCAAATTAGGTACACACATTAAGGTTATCAATACACAGCATCCCACAAAATGTGGGCGGGATCAGAAAAGTGGGCGTGGTATCTCCCGTACAAAAAATATATAAAAACCTGATTCTTTGGACTGTTATATGACCTATGGATATCCCTAGCATATCAAAAGATCGGAAATCTTTAGTAAAAAATATTATCTGAAAAACTCGGAAAAATGGGTTCAGATACGAAAAAGTTATGGCCAAGATAATAATTTTTTATTTTTTTTTTAAATACCCACTTTCGGGAACCATAGATCTTCCCGAATCCAAGATTTATAACCCAACTAACCGGCAAATCTTCTTAAACACGTCGGTATATAAATCTGTCAAATCGGCTAAAAAATGGCTGAGTTATAATCAAAATACTGAAATCCCAAAAATTACTCTTTTTATACCCTTCACCTCAGGTGGAAAAGGGTATATATAAGTTTGTCATTGCGTTTGTAATTTCTACAATATTGATCTAAGTACATATATTCTGGGTCCTTATGAGGAGAGAACTTGATGTCCCTCTACCCGCCCTTTCAATTGTTAAATACTAGCATAATGCCCAATATGATTTTCGTTCACCCTTCTTTATTATTATCTTTATTATTTCATCTATTTAACGAAATAAGTTTTACAAATAGAAACTAGGAATTTTTGTGTTTTTTTGCTACTTCAAAAACTCGCCAAAAAAGATAAAAGAAAACAAACAAACACACATACATACATGGCACAAACTATTTTGGTGAATATAGTTCCCAACTTTGCTATTGCGGTGAACAAAAACATCAAAAGTAATTACAACTCAACTGTGTTGAATTTGGTGAACAGTAAACGGGCCATATTTCATTTGAAAGATATTCCATTAACGTTCCTTCATGGTTCAGTTGTCTAGGTGGTGTGTTAAGTTAGAAACTGAGAGTTCCCTGGTTCGAATCTTGGTTTTTTAAGAAGAACATTTTTTTTTAATATTTTTATTTTTTTATGTTCTAAAAACGATTTAACAAAAATATTTACCAGTTTTCGCTTTTTACATTTTATTTATAATGAAGTTTAAAGTATTGTAAATATGTATGTATGTATATGTAAAAATTATTTAGTTTTTGTCTAGTTGCTCTGTATTCTGCTCGCACAATGGTGAAGGGTATATAAGATTCGGCACAGCCGAATATAATACTCTTACTTGTTTTTATATTAAATATATTGTTCCAAGTAACATTTCTAAAATCGCAATACACACTCTTAAGCAAAATTGTTTCGTCAAGCTCACAAATTTTATTTTTTTAATGACTTTTACGTTTTGTTATCAAAATTTTTTTATAACTTTTAGTGTTTCGATTTCTTTTTACACAGAAAAAATAATTAGTAGTTTTTTATCAATCAAAAAAATTATTTAAAAAGTATTTAAATTTAATTAATGTGATAATTGAATCAATTACTTTTTTTGTTGAATGAAAATTAAAAATATTATTTTGATTTAATTAACATTTTAGTTGTTTTTAAATAAATTTTGAATTAAAAAATTAATTAAGTAACAACAAATTAGTTCGTTTAAAACAAAATAATTCAAACTTGTGAAATTGTTGTTGGAAATTGTTGAAATCAATCAACACATTGTTTGAAACGGCAATGTTTTTTTTAACATTCTTTTAATTAAATTTAAAAATATTATTTATTGAGAAAAAAATATTCAAAATATTAAATTTCTACAATTTTAAGTAATCAATATAATCATTTTGATAATAGGTGCAAAATCAATAAATGGGTTGCTTGATTATATGAATTTGGAACAAATTTGGTGATTAGAGACAATTTTTAATTTTTTCTGTGTATAGAAAACAAACACACCTTTCATCCAATTATCAAAAATACACGCTGGTAATTTATATAGAGACTTTTAAGAATAGATTAATTTTCCAAGATGCTCTTAAATTCTTCATTTTTTTTAAGAAATTTAAAAATGTTTTGTTTTCCTTTTTAACTGTTTTAAGAGATTCTTTGAAAATTCAAACACTTTGTAGGTTTTTAAAAATTAAATGTCCTTTTTACTAGTGTCTTGGAGCAATACAGCTTAACGCATTTAAGATGAAAGTGAAACTTCCATGACCTACTTTTTGAATTTTAAGTGAAAAAAGTCTATTTTGCTGTTTCTATGTTTCACATAGAAAAAAAGGTGTTATTCTTACAAGATGAAAAAAGTATAGTCGGTCGAAGCCGACCATATGATACCCTACACCATAGTATAAAAAAAAAACAGTTTTTGTTAGTGTACCCTATTGGGACCCATGGGCAAAAACAAAATTACGCTATGAGATTAAGATTCTTGTGAATGTTCTCTGTTCCGAATATTATTTAGACATCTATATGGGATGTATGGTTAATTTTGGTCCTACCAGGACAATTTTCATGTTAATACCAACATTTAAAAGGTTTTTATGGCATTAAAAGATAGTTTCGGAAGTAGTATTTGTATCGGAGCTAAGGTCAAATATGGACCAATTACAATAAAATTTGATTCGATGAGTTTGATTGCAATAAAACGAGTTTGGACCAAATTTAATCTTAATACCAACGTAAAAAGACACAAACAACGTAAAAAACACAAACACCACATTCCTGAAAGAAGCGGTAGACCGATTCGCTCAAAAGGCTTGGTACTTTTGCCAATTTGGGCGTATGTACCAAATGTCATCAAATTATCTCCAAAATGGCGACTTGTGCTTTGGGCACAATGGGAACACATGGACAGCCAGCCAACTAAAGGCGGTTATGTAACGAATTCAATTTTCAATGTTCGCGAATACGAATACGAATATCTGCGCCAATATTCGCCGAATACGAATATCCAATATGAAACACAGTGTCACTCGATATTGCAAATAAAGTTGAAAAAAAAATCACCTGTTGGTACCGGTAAAACAATAAATAAAAAAACAATCACACTATTAGAGGCTAGTTTACACGGCAATCAGTGTGACCCTTTTAGCATTTTCACTGCTAAATTTAGCATTATTTATTTTGATTTAGCAGCGAATTTTTCAAATAGCATTTAGCATTATTTTCAGCATTTTTGTAATATTTTTTTAGCATTATTTAGCATTTTTTAATCTTAAAAATTTTATATAGTGATATTTTACAATATAACTTATCACTTCTGTCAATCTCTATAATTGTATTTTGTCGTTTATATGTTTATATAAATGTATAATAATAGTAAACACCAAAAAAAAAAAATTAAGAAGAAATGGTAGGCTTTACAACAGAAGAAATAACGCTTTTGGAACAGCAATGGCAAAAGCTGAATTCATACGAATTGATGAACCAAAGTTCAACTATTGAATTCTGGATAGGTGTTTAGAATATGATGAAAACAAATCATATTCTAATGGCATTATGATCAACACTTTGGAAATTAAGGAAAACTATTCATATAATGGTATGTTTAATGTGTAATAAAATTTACTGAAAATGCTGTTGAATAGTCTTTTATGTTTTCAATGATAATTTTTGTTTTTACTTATATTTTGTATTTAATAATATATATCTGTGGCAATAAATAATAATGGCTTAAGTTGAATAAAGTGCTTTTTAATTTTATTACATATTCTTATTATCTTCCTAAAGATCTATAACGCAGCTAAATATCAAGTAAAAAATGTCATTAATAATTAAACTATACGCATTAATATTTTAACTTTCACAATACAACACACAATTAATTTTAGACAAAATCCTTAATATCTCAAAACACGAAATTTCGACTTAAGCCGTTATTATTTATTGCCACAGATATGTATGTATATCGTTACCTCAAACATCTAAAATTTTACTTAACCTACTGTCAAAATTTCACAAAAAGTCTCTCAAATGTATTTAAAAAAAACAAAAACAAAAAACATTTGATTTCGTACGGAATGTGCGATCAGTTTCGCACTTTGCTTAAGCAAATGACAGTTTCATAAAACTTAACAAAAATTTTTTTTAAGTTCAATATGGTTTGCCTCATATGATTTACATGTATTCGCACATTTGCTTAAGCCAACTTAAGCACATTATGGTTGCACCTTAACAGTTTTTTTTTTGACACTTGAAAATTTTGCATATTTTGCAAACTGTAGGTAAGGGATTTAAGCGTTTATCATGTAATATTTTGTAAATAGAGCCTTTTGTTTTTTTGGTTAAAAAATCGCTAACTTTTGTCAAACTACTGAATTGTTTTTATAATCTATGTATGTAAATAATGTTTTTATATAAACTTCATTTTATTATAAAGAAATATAATATTTTCAGGTAAATTAATGTATAATTCATTCATTAAAATGATACAATTATTTAATAAAATTTAGCATTTTTTTAGCATTTTCTAATTTAAATTTTTAGCATTTTTAGCATTGTTTTAATCCCCATTTAGCAATCAATTTTGTTTTTGTTGTGGTCACACTGACGGCAATACAGTGAATTACGACATGTCAAAAAATTATGTAGAAAGAAAAAAATCGTGTTATGTAAGAGCAAAATGTATTGAAAAAGAGAGAACACGGATACATAATTTGACAAGCGGTCGGTAAATGAAACTTATCGACTCCGAGTACAAAAAAGTCTGCAAAAATGTGTTTTTCCTTACCCCGACCTTAGGTATGTATGTGAATAGGATTAGACTACATATACACACGGTTTGTTCAATTTGTGTAGATGTATAAACAAATGAGAATGGCTTAAAGTTATCCTTTAAAGCTATGCTGACAGTATGTGTATTTGTCATTGGGAATGTCAATTTTCTACCCACATGTGATTTTATGTGTATGTCAAAATTGCAGCTTTACATAAGGTTTATAATTAACATGTTCACATATTGGTATATAACATACATTTCACATAACCAATCAAAAATAAATAATAAAAAAATACATTGTCAATAATAAATTTGTATATTTTTTATCTTTTGTGTTATTTATTTTCTATTATAATTTAAATTTATTAAAATTTTCAATTAACAAGATTTTGTTTGTCATGCTTAATTACCAATTTTTATTCTTGATAAAAACACTGAAATTTATTGTTGATGGGATAAGCTCTTCCTATGCGCATTTCACTGGTTCTTTATTAAAATTTTAATTAAATTTTACCGTCACAAACAGTTTTGAAAAAAAACAGCTTTGTCACTTGAAAATAGAACTCGTTCTTAATCAAAAATGTCATATGTACTGTACACAGAGAAATTACACATGCTATTGTTTGGATGTGTTCAGACGATATGTACAAACTTAACATATGGAAAAGTGACAATCCACATGACAAATACACATAATGTGAACATGGCTTAATCCTGCAAATAATATTGGACCACCTGATCCATTTTGATAAAATGGAATACTCCATGGACTGGTCCGATATAATGCAAGCATGGACCATGTCATTGTTAAAAAGTATTTGTAGTTAGACGACATGTCTTCGTTTTTTAACGAAATGCTTTCGTTTTTAAACGACTTCAAAACAAATCCTCTTGAGTAACCATGGAGTAGTTCTAAAACTACTCCTTTGTACTCCAAAGGTGGGTTTTATGGTCCTG
Organism: Pollenia angustigena; assembly: GCA_930367215.1. Lineage (NCBI taxonomy): Eukaryota > Metazoa > Arthropoda > Insecta > Diptera > Polleniidae > Pollenia > Pollenia angustigena. Next base: position 240,647,158 of record OV884059.1, on the reverse strand, counting down.
CCCTAGGACATCGTAATTTATTATTTATTTATTTATTTATTTAATATCGATTTTCTAATACAACAAGATAAGTATATCTTATAAATTACAGTAGTAGAATCAGAGATGTTAAATAATAATATAAAATGTCAAAAGTTTTACAAAATTTTTGGGGGAAAAATACATTAATTTTTAGAAAACAGAAAAAATACATAAAAAACAAAGATCTATTTATGTTGAAAAAAAACATTAATAATAAAAGTATATGTGTGTTGTAACAATTAACACAAATAAATTTAACTAAATAAAATAAAAACATTGATTTAAAATTACGTTAGGAAATCAATAAGCATTTTCTTAAAATTTATTGCGTTGTTTGTGTTTTGGATATGACTTGGGAGTTGATTCCAGAGACGTATGCTAAAAACAAAAAATTGGCATTCAGATGTATGGCTTCGATGCCGAAATTGAATAATATATCTTCCTCTACGAGATCTGGCAAATCGTATTCGATTAAAAAGGTATTCTGGTTCTTTTGTTATTATGATTTTGTGTAGAAAAATGAGACATTTCATTTTTATTTGGTTATTGTAAGATAAATCCATAAATCTACTAGAGAATTCCGAAACTCTGTCAAATCTTTTTAAACCGAAAACATGCCGAATAATGTTATTATAAGTGGTGTTGAGCTTGCTCTTATCTACAGACGAACATCCAGCAAAGATTTCAGAGCCGTATAATAGAGTAGGCAGAAGATAAGTTTTTGCTAACAACTTTCTTATATTTATTGGGGTGAAATGTTGAGTGGCCCACAAATTACGTAACATACCGTATATTTTACCACATACCTGATTAATATGGTCAGACCAAGTTAAAGTTTTGTTGAAAATTACACCTAAATTTCTTGCGGTATTTGCGAGTTCAATTCTCGATTGTCCAATTGAAACATTAAATTCATTTTCCATTCTTGTGTTATTTCTAGAAATTGCCAAGAAAATTGACTTGTTTGGAATTATTTTCAAACCATTTGCAGAAGCCCACACAAAAATATTGTTCAAGTCAGAATTCAATTCATTTAACTTGGTGACGATTAATTCCTTGGTACTGCTAAGGTACAACTGAACATCATTAGCATACATCTGTATATTACAAAAACGAAGTTGTTTCGGTAGATCGTTAGCATATAGACTATATAATAGAGGACTGAGAATTGACCACTGTGGGACACCTCTGGGGACGGGTAGAGAGCGAAAGGTAAGTCCATTATTAACAACTGACCGGCTTCGGTCTGAAAGGTAAGATTGAATCAATTTAGCTGCAAATGAAGAGAAGACAAATTGATTCAAAAGTTTCATACAAAGGGTAGAATGATGGACGGTGTCAAATGCCTTTGAATGGTCTAGAAGTACCAATAACGCTAATTTGCCATCATCTAAGTTACTCCTTACTTCTTCTACTACATCAACCAAAGCTGTAATACAGCTTCTTCGTGTTCTGAAACCTGATTGACGATCCGTTAACAACTTGTTGACATTCACATACATGTATATTCGTTTATGCATTAAGTATTTGAAGACCTTGGAAAGTAAGGTAGAATAGCAATAGGATGGTAATCATTTCCCTTTTTAGGGACTGGAATAATTTTGGCATGTTCTTTCAATGTAAGTTAGTTACATTCAATTTATTGTATTATTAAATGTTGATGGTTTTATTTTATATTAATAGACGAATCCCCTGAAGAAGTGAACATAAAATTCACGAGACGTCGGGAAAAATGATATAAAAAATAAAAGAAAAACAAATAGAAACAACGGATAGCTTGCCGTAAGACATTAAATTTATCTATTTACATATAATTTATGAGTATCAACAGTCGTAGACGATACGTAACATGAAGGGATTTTTTCAGCACATAACATTTAAATATGATAGGGAAACATGCATAGCCATGAAGGAATATTGTAATGAAGTAAGAAGATATACACACAAACAACAGGGACTAAAATTTCTATTAGCATGCAGAAGGTTTGGCATTGTTCCTAAACACACTGTGGCTACAACAACACACGTAGCGAAACTTTTTCAATGCGCGACAATAAAACAACATTTGGAGAGGGTCGAATACAATTTTCACAGAAAAATTTTAAATCTGGAGATATCACAGACAAATGCCGATTTGAGGGCAATAAAAAAAAGGCTATGCCACTTAAAACCAGGTATAAAAAACTTTTTGACGATAGATGATTTTGAGGCTTTCATGAAAAATCAGACTGATAGAAATAGATATATAGGCACGAATGCAAGACAAAAACAGACGAGTAAACTTAATACACTGAAAGAAAAGTTATTTATGAAGCTGGGATAGGTTTTTAATGAAGAATGGCTTGAAAACAGAACCGAAGTTGATATACCATGGGAATGCAGATGGTTGTTATCGTTAGGGAAAAAATTCGCTTTACCAATTAACAAACAGGGTTTTTCGCCACTGAAAATCATAGCGGATGTAGAACAGTGCATTCAGAAAATTGTAGATATTACCCATGGGGAAAAGGATGAGACAAGGACTAGATTGGCAAATAGAATTACACTTTTTAAGAGGAACATACGGAACACACCTAAAGAGAAATTAATTTTAGCCATTTATGAGAAAACTCACACATTTTTGAAGAGACATAAGGACCTAATTATACTCCAATCGGATAAAGGAAACAAAACGGTTGCAATCTACAAGAAATAATATGAAAGGAAAATGGAAAAATTACTTGAGGACAAAAATACTTACCAGGTTATCCGTACTCATAACCCTACCAGCAAATTAGTCAGAACTAATAACAGTATTATTAGTCAATTATACAGGGATACATATATAGATACTTGGCAAAAACATAGGCTCATTTGTTCGGCTGCAACGGCACCTAGAGGCTGTAGGAAATATCGCCCAAAGAAAAATGGCCCAAAAAAAAAATGAAAAATCGCCCAAATGAAGAATCGCCCAAGCGAACATGAAAAATGACCCAAAAAGGTAAATATGAAATTTTGCCCAAAAAAAACGAAAAAGGGCCCAAAAAGAAAATGAAAAATGACCCAAAAAGCAAAAAAGAATTTTTCCCAAAAAAAAAAAAAAAAAAATTACTAAATTTGCAAAAAAGTGTTTATTATTCATATAAATTTAGGTGACATGTCATAACGTCCAGTGTCGTAGTGTCCTTGGACACTTTTAAAGTGTCATAATGTCCTTCGAAGACGAGGACGAGGACGTTATTACACTTTGCAACGTCCGCAACTTAACTTATAATCAAAAATGTGTAAATTTTTTTTTAAAATACCGTTAAAATTTCAAGTGATTTTTTTAAAGATACTTATTTAACCATAATATGGTTGTCGGTGACAATGATTTGGTTAAATTAAACATAATATGGATAAAATATTTTTATAGCTTTTACTCCGGGTGTATATATTAAATATATATATCCAAAATAAGGATTTCATCTTCTATGGTATAACAAATACTGGCTTCGCTAACTAAAGCTTCTCTGTATAGCCGGCCTTCGGCCGGGCGCAAGGATTTTCTCCTCTATGGTATAACAAAGACCGGCTTCGCTAACTAAAGCTTCTCTGTATAGCCGGCCTTCGGCCGGGCGCAAGGATTTTCTCCTTTATGGTCTAACAAAAACCGGTTTCGCTAAGTAAAGCTTCGAAAAACTGCCTTGTTTCCGAACAAGGCCGACTACGCAGAGAAGCTTTAGTTAGCGAAGCCGGTGTTTGTTATACCATAGAGGAGAAAATCCTTGCGCCCGGCCGAAGGCCGGCTATACAGAGAAGCTTTAGTTAGCGAAGCCGGTCTTTGTTATACCATAGAGGAGAAAATACTTGCGCCCGGCCGAAGGCCTGCGATACAGAGAAGCTTTAGTTAGCGAAGCCAGTATTTGTTATACCATAGAAGAGAAAATCCTTATTTTCGATATATATATATTTAATATATACACCCAGAGAAACAGCTACAAAGCCATTTTTAAAAAAATTCTACCGATATTATGTTTAATTAACCCAAATCATTGTCGCCGACAACCATATAATGATTAAATTAGTTTCTTGAAAAATAGTTTTGTTGTTTGCAACCATAATAAAACATGGTTTTCTCTGCTATGTAAGATTATGGTAGAATTTTAAAAATAGCCCATTTTTTTGGGCCATTTTTCATACAACATTTTATTTAACGAAATTTAAAAAACGAAAAATCACCCAACAATAACGATAAATAGCCCAAAAATGTTGGGCCATTTTTCATATGAAATCAGGCCCAATTTTACATGCAATTTTTTTGGGCGATTTTTCATTTATTTTTTTGGGCGATTTTTCTTTGGGCGATATTTCCTACAGCCGCACCTAGAATTTACGGGTTACCTAAAATACAGAAATGTGGGATACCTTTACGACCCATAGTATCATCTATTCAAGTCCCGTGCTATCAGTTAAGCAAACACATAGGACTCATACTCAAAAATATCATCTCGGAAAAATATAATGTTAAAAACTCTTTGGAACTAAAAAAACAGCTAAAGGACATCACCCTTGATGAGAATGACACATTGGTTTCATTTGACGTCGTTTCCCCTTTCACCAACGTTCCTGTTTACACAGCTATAAAAAATATTATGGATCAATGGGACACTATTAAAACGAAAACTAACATACCAAAATCAAAATTTTTGGAAATACTGAAATTCTGTTTGAATGACAACAACTACTTTGCATACAATAACAAGGTATACAAACAGATTTTCGGTATGCCAATGGGAAATCCCCTTTCCCCAAATATTGCCGATATTGTATTGGATAATTTACTTGAAGTAGCCTTGGCAGAATTACACAACATTAACGTTAACATTAAATATGTGGCAAAGTACATTGATGACATACTGGCTGTAATAGATATTAATGACAAAGACGATATACTTAAAGCACTCAATGGGTATCACCCGAAAATTAAATTCACCGTTGAATTTGAAACGAACAGAGAAATAGCATACCTTGACACAAAATTACATAGAGGGGACAATAAAAAAACGTTTGATTGGTATGCAAAAAATACATCGTCTGGCAGAATTATCAACTTCAACGCTACTCAACCAAAATCTCAAATAGTAAATACTGCAAAAAAAATTATACGTAGAGTTCTTGATATTAGTGATGAACAATACCATAACAAAAATAAAATGTAATCACGAAAGTACTTAAAGATAATGCTTTTCCTACAAATTTAATTAAAAATCTTATATCTGCCTATAAACCTATAATAACAAACATAAATGGAAACATTGATAAGGAGGAACAATATTTTTACAGTGTTAAATACATACCGGGCCTCAATAGATAATAATGACATGAGCTTTGCTTACAAACCAAACAAAACATTAAGTGCAATATTTACAAATACAAAAACGCCAATAAACAAACTACAACAAAATAATGTAGTGTATGAAATACCATGCAATGGAGACAACAACAACAGCTGTGATTTAGTTTACATTGGGACGACAAAGAGAAATCTGGAGACAAGAATGGGAGAACACAAATCAGACATAAACAAAAACGAAGAAAGCACTGCATTATCACAACACATATTACAAACAAAACACAAACCTGATTTTGACAACATAAGAATACTAGACAAGGTAAATAACGAGAGGAAAAGATATACTACAGAAAGCTTAAGAATTCAACAGAAAATAAACAGAACAATGAATAAAAAAGAAGATACAGACAATTTAAGCGCCTGTTACAGAGTTGTTTTGAAAAACAGTAGATGACGACACTAACTGTGGCTTTTATTATTTAAAAAAATATATTAATGTTACATAAAATTGTTTATTTTCAATGTTAGTTAGTTACATTCAATTTATTGTATTATTAAATGTTGATGGTTTTATTTTATATTAATAGACGAATCCCCTGAAGAAGTGAACATAAAATTCACGAAACGTCGGGAAAAATGAAATAAAAAATTTTGCATTTTTATTTTCACAAATGGAGTTAGGCCTCAACAGCTAAGTATATATAAGCAAATATAAGTATAAATATAAAATGTTTCCATGTTATTGGAAAAGTGCTGGTCATGAAAATAGTATTAAATAAGTGAGTTAAGTATGGAACTATCCATGGCAGTATTATCCTTATAAATTTGGGATCTACACCATTCAAACCAATTGAGTTAGAGTTGATTGCATGGAAGGCCATTATTACATCATTATCATCAACATGATGAAAATTAAACTTATCTGCAGGATTAAAAACTATTAAGTTTTGATTATAAAAGTATAATGGGTATAATGCAATTCATTGCGACAGAATAGATGGAATTGGTGGTACTACAATGTACATTAACTCAAAACTAGCATATCGTGTTATTTTTAATAAAAGTGAAACAAATGTGGATGTCCTTGCGATAGAATTGCCTGAAATTAAATTAAATAATTCAAAACTTGTTGTTGTATCCATTTATCGATCTCAGCGTTGCAAAATTAATGATTTTTTGGGAAAGATGGAAATAATTTTAGAGGAACTGGGTTCAAATTCTACCTTATTTCTTGGTGATATGAATATAGATTTGTTGTTACATAGCAGATCTCAGCAATTACTAAATAATTTATTTCATGTTTTTAATATGCGTACTTGTCATGAACATATAACTAGACCCGCAAGTAAAACATGTATAGACTGGATATATAGCAATCTCTCCAATAAAATATTTGTTCATAGTGTTGAAAATACTATATCTGATCACAATTTTCTTAATTAACTATGAAAAATATGGGTTGATTTTAGATAACAAACTAAGGGCAATACGTGATGATCAACCGTCTTCTGATATATGTAACAAATTTGTACAGATTTTAACTTCTGCTGTTTCGGAAAGTACAGAAACTGTGTCAAAATTATGCAATATACGGTATAAAATGGCTCCTTGGATGACTGAAAATTTATATAGCCTAATATGCTATAAAAATAAACTTCTTAAAACAAGAAGGAAAAACAGGGACAGGTCGAATATCTGTGAACATATAAAAACCATTAGTAAAGTTATACAAAATTGTAATAAGAAACTCAGAGATGACTATTATATACACAATTTGAGATCTTTTGGAACAAATGTTAAAAAAACATGGAACTTTTTAAACAATGAGCTCGGTCGATGTAAAAATCCACAAAATGAGTTAATAAATGATGATGACAACAGTATTCTAACAGATGAAGATAAGGCCAATGCTCTCAATGCATATTTTTCTGAATGTAGCCATAATTTAGTTAATAATATAAAAAGTTATCCCAATGATAATGTAAATATGTTTAGAACCTTAGTACCTGAAAGCTGTTATTGGTATTTAACTCCAGTTTGTCAAGATGATGTTGAAAGCATAATTGAATCACTTAATCCGTACAGGGGTGTTGGTTATGACAAAATAAATGCAAAAATGTTGGTTGTAAGAAAAACTTTAGTTTCTGATATACTTGTTGAGATTTTTAATAACATGATTGCAACTCAAAAGTATCCAGATATTTTAAAGATTCATAAAATTGTACCTATACCTAAAAAAACAATTTCAAAGTATCTGGCGGACTTTCGACCTGTTTCAGTGTTATCAATCATAGATAAAATTTTTGAAAAGATTATTTTTAATCAATTGACAAATTATCTTCATTCAAGAAGTATTTTATATGAATGTCAGTATGGATTCACAAAGGGTTCAGGAACAGAGGAAGCAATAGTAAATGTAATTGAATATATTTGTGATGGTATTGATGCTGGTTTTAAAGGTGTGGCTGGCGTATTTTTTGACTTCTCAAAAGCATTTGATTTAGTTCAACATAATATATTACTTGAAAAATTGAAAAACATTGGAGTTGCGGATGAAACATTATTTCTGTTTAGAGATTATCTGAATAACAGATTTCAGTACGTACAAATAAAGGATTCAAATAGTTATTTATTACCTGTTTATTATGGTGTTCCTCAGGGGAGTGTTCTAAGACCGTTACTTTTCAAGATTTATATAAATGATTTGAAAAACATAAATTTTTATGGAAAATTAATAATGTTTGCTGACGATATTTGTTTGTTTTACAAATATACATAAGCACGAAAAGGTATTAAGAACACAGATAGAATATGATGCGGCTATATTAGCGGAGTTTACTCGTTTAAATAAGTTAGTACTTAACTCAGCGAAAACAAAATTTATAAGATTTCGGCCTCATGCAAATAGAAATGATGAAAAGATGGCTGTTCACGTGGATGGGTCTCTTATTTATGAATCAAATGTTGTCCAATATCTAGGAATACAATTAAGCTACAACTTACGTTGGGAAGCCCACATAGCAAAGGTCAAAGCGAAAATATCAGCAGCAACAGGAATATTGTATAAATTTAAGAACAAACTCAACACTGAAGTTAAATTAATGATTTATCATTCTGTTGTACACTCGAATCTAACATATTTGCCACAAATATATGGATGTGGTACGTCTACCTCTCTTAAAAGTTTGCAATCAGCACAAAACAAAGCTCTTAAAACAGTCTTTAACCTGCCATTGCGTTATTCTACAATGAACTTATACCAATTCAAGGCTATTAATATCTTGCCAGTCAGAGGTCTATATAAAAGCAAATGCTATTGTACATATTTAAAGCTTTAATGGCCATTTTCTCATTAGGCAATTATCTTTTTTCCCAACGAAAAACTGCACATTAAAGAAATTTGGTTTTCTCAATGTCTCATTTGCTTCGATTTTATCGCAAAGCTAACCGGCACTCATCTGCCAATTATTTATTTTCCTTTTATTTGCCGTACAGATAAATTCAATCAGCTGACTCCCAACTTTTACATGTATTTTGAGTGGCGTTGCCAGCTGAAAACAATGTTTTTTGTCGGTATATTGAGAAACCCAAAATCGTTAACGGACAGTTTATCGGTCCAATAAATTTATGTTGACATTAAGTAACAGGCAGTTTGTCGATACATTGAGAAAATGGCCATAAGAGGATTAAATCCAAAATCAGTTCAATTCAACGTTAATATCACAAGAACAGGTAGAAATACGAGGCAAGCAAATAACGTTTGCTGGACCAATTGAATACAATAACTTACCGATAAGATTAAAAAATATATCGGTGTTATCATCCTTTTAAAGGGAACTTAAATTTTACTTGTTGGGTAATTTAGAAACATTTCTATTATAATCAAAAAATTTTATAATTATAATATGTATACAGCCCAATTATGAATAAAAATTCCCCGGGAGTTTTCTCCCTTCTCCCATATTTTCTATGTTAATTGAATTGAAAAAATGGGAAAAGGGAAAAAACTCCCGGGGAATTTGTATTCATAATTGGGCTGATAGTTTATTGCGATATGTACATATGTAAATATAAATATTAAGGGTCCTCATGATATCATTTATAAGTCTCGTAAACTGTGCAAACTGTGCATTCTTACACCCTCGTAAATGAACTGTCAAAAATTGTATGAGAATTCATTTACACAAACTGCTTAAATTTGCCCAACAATTTTGACTCGTAAACTTGCGCTGTTCAATTGTGCATTTATACAGACAAATTTTTTTAATGCTTACCGCCGTTGTCAATGAAAACTTCAAGTGTAAATAAATCACAAACAATAAATTCTTGTAATAATATAAGCATATTAGTCTTTTGGCTTTCTTTATGCATGTTTAAAAACAAATTTCATTTATAATTTACAAATTTCAAGTTTTTTATTATATTTTTAATTATTTTTTTTTTAATATATTTTTTATTGACGTTTCTGATTGAAATGACATTAATTGTTTAAAAATACACAAAAATTAAAAATGATCTTCATGAAACGAGTCTCGCAAGTTTACCCATTTGCACAAATGGCAATTTTAAGCGATATCATGAAGACCCTTATTGTAAATAATAATTAAGGTATTTAACAAAATGATATTGCCTCTACAAATCCTATATGGCGCTGATGCTTTAAATATGAAATAGATGAAATATTTAATTGTCAATAAAAAAAAAAAAAAAAAAAAAAAAGTCATTTGTGACATTAGGATATGGTATATTAACGAAACTTTCATTAATCGAATTATCGTCGACAACTTGTTGATGCCCTTTTTTACCAATACCAATTTCCTTCATACACTTCCAAGTCTTCTTGTTGCCCACTACAGTGTTAAATTTATTATGGTAATAAGAGGTCTTATTATGTCGCACCCTTGATACAACAGCCTTTCTTGCTCTACGGTATTCAGATAGATATTCTGGAGTTCTATAACGCTTCCATAATCTATGCAATCTATCACGATGCTCAATCATAAATTTAATTTCATTGTTAAACCAAGGTTTGCCACCGGTTTTAAACCGTTTAGTCGTAATAGGAACGCTTTGGTCGTAAATCGTAAGAATCGAATCATTTAAGAACTTAAGTTTTACGTCAACATTTGCTAAAACGTATATTAAATTCCAATTTGTTTGTTCAATGCCATATTGTACATTTTGGTAATCGATATTATTAAAGTTACGAAAGCTATAGCTTTGATCCTGTTCCGGAGTTGAAAAATTGTAAGAAAGAAAAATTGCATCATGCTTGGAGAAAGAAAACACTGACAGTTGTTCATAATGAAGTATATTTTTCCTCTTAGTAACGAAAAACAAGTCTAACAACGTGGATGAGGTGGCTGTGTAGTGTGTAGGTCTAGTTACATTTACGGAAAACAAATCAAAAGTCGACATAATAGTCGGAAGCTCACTTGTAGCCAGTAAATTACTGTTGAAATCACCTGAAATTATGATATCAGAGTATGATGCCGACAAAATTTTAAGTCTTTCTATTAGACTATTAAGCCTTTTATTCCTATTTGACCTGTAAACGCAACCCAATAAAATTTTACTACCGCGAAAGCTTAATTCAACAAAAATATGTTTAGGGTCGTTACTTTCAGAAAAGGAAGATATAAGTTTACAGGAAATATGGTTCCTTACGTATATTGCAACACCACCTCCGTTACCAGTTCTATCCGAGCGAAAAAGACGATATCCAACTACGGCATACAAACCATCCTGGATTTCCTTCTTGAACCAAGTTTCTGAAATACAAATTGCATCAAGTCCAGAGTTCTTTATTAAATACCGAAACTCGTCAATCTTAGGTAGTAGGCTTTGTGCATTGATTGTTACGATTACATAAAATTCGGATCATATTGTAATTACTCTCTCTAGAATCAATTTGACCAACGCAATAACTAAAAGAAAAACTTGAAAATGGTAAGATTAATATATAATAAAAGCTACGAGTTAAAAGTGTAATAGTGTGCAATGAATAAAAGTTAATAGCATAATTTTTAAGGATGTTAATGAAAAAAGGTGCCAGGTTGTCACTAACGAATAAGATTCTCAAGATCATCTAGAAATTCTATTAGTATAGGGTCATCTGTATCATTTTTTTGATGTAGACAAGGCCTCGGAGGGTAAAAATTGATTTTATAGTTTTTTTTTTGGCTTTTTTTTAGGTTTAGCGCCGCTTTGAAAATTTTGTGGTTGTGAGATGTTAAATCTTCATTAATATAAATACTTTCCGGGCTGTCAAACCCTGCTTGTAAAAGGCTAAGGTTTGTCCGATTCTCCCTGCGGTACTTGGCAATAGATTTCAAAAGAAAGTTCTTCTCATATGGAGAATGCAGTTTAACTATAATTACTTTTTCTTTTGGATTGTACGGCTTATTGTCTTTATAAATTATTTTAAGTCAGTAGATTTTATTAATTTGGGGTGTTTGTATTCTAAAGGCAGAATTAGTCTTTACTTTCTGTTCTGTTACGAATCAGCTGACTTGTTTTTGTCATGAAAAAACCTATGAACTGGATTAGTTTTTCTGTGTTCTGTTGCGGTTCAGTTTGTTAAAATCAAAAACATGCTAAGTATTTGTAAGTGACAGTAAAATAAATAATAAAAATACATATTTATATTGAAATAAACTGTTTTTTGGTTTTAAGAATTCATAAAATTTAACTTTTTTCAAATTTGTGAGCATTAAAATTATTAAAATACTACAATGGACGGTGCCAAGCTAATAAATTGGTCATAAATGGCTGATAAGTTACTACGGAAAAAGTAACTATTACAATTTCATAACAGAACGGCACGGAACAGAACAGAAACAGAAAGTAAAGACTAACTAAGCCTTTATATTATCACATATATTTTTAAAGATATTATATAAATTTTCATTTTCATAGTAGGGTACCCCTGTTATACGGATACTACCTGCAACTACGGAATTTTGTTGTTTATTTATTATTCTTTTTAGATCCATAATTTGTTTTTTCATTTCGCTTGTTTCGACACTCTTTACTTCAAGTCTTTCAACTCTTTCAGTCACAGCATTCAATTTTGTTTTTATATCGTTTATTTTTTCTTCTAGTACTGAAAGAATTTTCTCTTCACACTCTTTTAGTAAATTTTTAATAAAGTCAAAATCAAGGTATATTTATAGCAGGTAGCCGCGAGATTACAACAATTGTACAATAAAACAAACAACAGGGCTTTTTATTGTTGTTTTGTGATACGAACTGTCAAATAGCAAAGCGGTTGAAAAGAGACAAAAAAGACAAAAAACTTTGTTTACATGTTTACTATACAACATTTGACAGTTTGTATCGCAAAACAAGCAAATAAAAAATAACCAGCTGGCTTTCCGAGACTACCTGCTATAAATATACCTTGGTCGAAATGCTTTTCTTCGCTTTCTCTTATAGAGCTTTTTATTACATTGGATGTGATCTTTTCACTCTCTCTTATTGAGTTTTTAATAGCTTCAGATGTGTAAAATTCACATTCTTTAATAAACTCTCTAAAAAAAGCTTTACCATTGTTTGATAAGCGCGGAACTTTATATTTTTCAACCAAAGAGTCTTGGTGAGATTCACTTGCCCTCTAAGCCTGCTCTTACACGTTTCATCTTTTGATGCTCAACTCTTATGTTTTTAGGAGATCGAAGAAAGAAGAAAGGGGGTTAGTTCCGAGATGCCTGTACTCGGTCAGTACGCTTTGTGTTTCTATTCGTTGGTATATGCACAACGATGGCTGCATGTAATTTTGTTCTTTTCTTTTTCTCTTTTTTTCACTGTTAATAAAATTGTTGTTGTTTTGAACCGAAAAAAGTTGAAACCGATTGCCTCGTGTGATTATATTGGCATTTTTAAAAGGGAATTAAAGAGAAGTTGAGCATCAAAAGATGAAACGTGTAAATTCAGACTTAGACGATGTTTCACTCCTGGTTTCCATGTTAATTCTTGTTGTATTTTAGTTGTTGTTATAAGATATTTTATTTTGTTTATTTATTTTTATTCTCATTTGTGTTATATTCACTTATACTGATTTACAATTGTTTTTTTTTATGGTATTTGGTTTTTAGATTTATGTAAAATTTTGTTTAATTAATTAAATTATCGAAAAGTATATGGGTTTTGGTATTTAAACCACTATTTAAAAGAAATTTTTTTAATTTTTTTAATTTCCTTTTATTTGCAGGGAAGTAAAGGTATGGTAACTATGACGAATCAAACACACTACAATTCAGCAAATTAAATTACATTAATTTTTGTTTTGTTTTATTTGATCTTTTAAAATAATATTTTGATTGTATATTTTTAAATATATAGAAAATATCAAAAAGTAATTTAAATTTTTGGGAATACAAAATTTTAATTTCAAAAGATTTTGTTACTCGTGCTTAATTCCCTTATAAGTCTTATACGTTTAACAGTTTTATTTGGTTTAATAGTTTTATTTGGTTTAATATCTTTAGTTTTTCTAAAATCTTTATGGATGAAGTTTCCTGATGATCTGGCCTAAGCAACCAGTGAAATGCGCATAGGAATAGCTTATCCCATCAACAATAAATTTCAAGTGTTTTTAAGCACGAATAACAAAATCGTTTGAAATTAAAATTTTGTATTCCCAAAAATTGAAATTACTTTCTGATAATAAACAGGCAAGTGCACGGCCTAAAGAAAACTTAATTGACAACATGCTTTTGTAAGTTGTTGTTGTTTTTATTTTGTTTTTTCTTAACCTACTTACAACTACAATTAATGTTGAGAGAATTTCAACTTATTGTAGTGGGGAATGTAAGATGAGATAAACCCACTGTTTATTGTTGATGTGTTTGTTTAAGCTTTGATATTGTTACAAGTGGAACTGTTGCTTATAAGTCTTATACGTTTAACAGTTTTATTTGGTTTAATATCTTTAGTTTTTCTAAAATCTTTATGGATGAAGTTTCCTGATGATCTGGCCTAAGCAACCAGTGAAGTGCGCATAGGAATAGCTTATCCCATCGACAATAAATTTCAAGTGTTTTTAAGCACGAATAACAAAATCTTTTGAAATTATATAGAAAATAGTTAAATAAAAAATATTTAAATTTTGTTTTCTATTTAAAAGACCTAGAGCTTACTTAAAAATATACAATCATAATTTAGTTTAAATAACAAAAATGTTATTATTTGTTTTGTTAAAAAAATTATCTTAAATCTTTTCAAACGTTTGCTAAATTTATTAACCCTTGTCATCGTTTTATTTTAACATCCAAGAAATGTTGTTGTCACAGACAACATCCTTGCGGTATTAAATTGCGATGGCTGATTAAAAAAGCGCCGGTATTTTCTTTGAATTAGATTATACTTTATATTTATTACCGTATTTTCCGTTTAAATGTGAAAATTGTATTATTTTTTTATTGAAACTCAAAAACGTGCTGGATAAATTTGTCTGTTTTCCTCTTTTTATGTGGCTGATCTTAAGCTTTCTTTAGTTGGTTGGTTGCCTTGAAATCTAATAAATCATAAATTTAATATGCCAGCAGGATTTTTAGCAAACTTTTTTCACACTAATGAGAAGCATTACAATTCATTATAAAATACAATAGTATTCTTAGGATTTCTTATTTAATAAGCAGGGCAAATTCTGATATGCACAAAAGAATTAAAAATATGAACGTGAAAGGAAAGAAATATGTTCAAAAATAAGCAGATATGCAACAATATGCATACTTCAAGAAATTGTTTGGTGAAGATATTGTAAATAACTATTAAAGTTATTTAATTTATACTAACAATTATAGCAGATTAAGAGAATATATTGAAATAATCACTTTCGATTATCAGACATTGGTACCAAGCTCCTAACAAAGTCGTTTATTGAAAATAAAAAGCTTAATTTTTAAAATATGGACTAATCGATAACTATAGCATTTTCCAAAAATGTTTAAAAAGGCTTTAAAACTTTCCCTATACAAAAATCTACACACACACATACATAAACAGAACGGTGAGAGAGTTTTTATAATTAATTGGGTTATAAAGTGTCGCTTTTTATATAACAAAAGGAGAAAAATACCATCATTTGTAGATTCTTTTGGTTTCTTTAGCGATTTAACCCGGCGTCATGCAGGCTGGGTCAATATGACCCATATGCTCTTAAATTGCTGTGTCACTTTTTTCAAAGTTTTGCGACGTTGCCAAATTTTTCAGTAGCTGGAGCGTATCGTTTTTGCATGTTGTGTATTATTTCGTTTCAGTTGATGATTGAACGTGAGCAGCGTCAACTCAGTTGATGATTGAACGTGAGCAGCGTCAACTCAGAAAACGTAAATATGACCCAGCCTGGACGTCGGTGTAGTCAGATTTCACCAAAATAAAAAAAAATCAATTTAGTGTATTTAGTAGAGTTGTCAATTATTCGCCTTTCAGCTTTGTTCGAGTAATTCAAATAGTTGTTTTTGTTTGTTCGATCAAACGATTAAATCTAAAAAATTATTCGATTAATCGATTAGAATAATGAATAATTAATCGATAAGAATAATGAATAAAAAAATTATATATTTTAAATAAGATACCTCCGTCCGTTAATTTACAACTATGGATTACTTAAAGGAATCGTAAAATCCTTAATTCTTAAATAATCCGATTCAACTTTGGATTTTCGAAAGGCGTTTGCAGACCTTCCATCTTCAGCCAAACTTCTGCGTAAAATTTCTTCTATAAAACAACCGCTGTCTCTTTATGTATTTTTTCCATTGGAAGATGTTCGGCATATTTTTTGATGTCGTTGGAGTATCTTTAACCACTTTAAACGCGTTTAAGCAACTCGAGAGTGATTAAGCTCTAATCACATCAAAATCAATATGATTAACCATATATTGAAGTTATTTGTTAATCACTTCAAATTGACATGATTACAACTAAATAACTTAATTAATCACATCGAATCCTCTAAACATACCTCAAACTGAGTATAATATAGAATCGGTCACCATGAACGTACCCCTCGCGTGTACAACCGACCACGATTTATTATTAATGTTTTTATTTGAAATTTTTCACAATTCCATAATTAATATGTTTAAAATGATCTTCTGATAACTTTATTAAAACAGTTTTTATCTATTTTTATTACTTTAAAGAAATATAAATTTGTTTGTTGTTGTTTTTTTCGTTATCATCTGACATCTAAATCATCTCAAATGTAATGTGAACGGCTCTTAATCAACATTTCATGAAAATTGTTTAACGTTTGATTTAAAAAGAAAACAGCTGTTACAATTGTTTGTCAAATATTTGTTTAATACGAACAAAAAATACATTTTTAAAATACAATAAATACTTAACACGGTTTTTGCTTACTAAACATTGAGGTTAATTACAATGAGGGCTATAGCAACAATATTTGTTTTTACTTTTTCTACATTTTGTATAAAATCGCTAAAAATGTATAAGAATAAATCAAATTCTAAGCTTTTATTTCTTATGAGTATTTTAATTATTTATTTTTTAATAAAAAAAATTGTTCGATTAATCGAAATAATTTAATCAATTTATTCGTTATTTGAAAATCGCCATTTTAAAATTAATCGAACAAGAGTTTGTATTTGTTTAATCGATTAATCGAATTATTCTTAGTCGGTTGACAACTCTATTATTTAGCTCTGATTTCAGTTTTTTGCTAAAATTATAACCCATGTGATGAATTTTATATTTTTACCCGACGCCGCGGCATGCCGGGTTAAATATTTAAGGGAATTTTTTGTACATTAAAAGTGGGACACATGGAAAAAGTCTCAAGCTGCTATATTCCGAACTTAAAATATAATCCTTAGTTTAATTAAGGGACTTTCATTTAATATATTTCATTTTATATGAGTTAAAATATCCAAACTTTATTTATACCTATACAAGAGAATCTTTCTAAGAATCGGCAAAAACAGCTAAGAACAGTTTCCTCCTCTATTTGTTAGCTGATTTAAAAATACACAATTTGAAAGGTATACATCAGCATATTACATATTTTATAAACATCCGAGTGGGTACAAATGGGTAAATTCAATCAAGAGATTAAAAACAAATCTAATTTTTATCGTAATTCATTAGAAAAGCCAGCGGACAAGCATCTGGTACTATTTTAAACTCTGCTCTTTTGTGGAGTAAACAGGTATAACCTGTATTTGGATTTTCACAGGTATAACCTGTATTTTTGTTCTTCAATTGGTACTTTTTGAACTTTCGAGAATATTGGACCTAGAAACATTTAATTAAACATGCAATGTCCTGAGTGGACGAGAATCTATAAGAATGAACTTTTTGGTACTTTTTTATTTTTACATTAATGAACTTACAAAATTAAATTAAATATTCGAGGGCTTGCGTGGGAGATAACACAATTATGGAGTGGAGGTTGGTCGCTCTCCAAATCGATCCACTAAGACTAAAAAAAAACAAATGCTGGAAACATTTAAATTATATTCCCGAAGTTATTTTCGGGAATACAAAATTTATTATTAAGACTACTGTATGACGTGCTAAATTCCCAATTTTTCATATTGGATAAATACACTGAAATTTATTGTTGAGGGAAAGCTAGCGGCTCCACGAAAAGCCCCCCAATGAAATAACGCCCAGGAAATAACCCCCAATGAAATAAATCCCAAAAAATAGGAAATAACACCCAAAAGCAGTGAATGAAATTACATCGAAAAATAAATGAAATAAGCCTCAAAACGAAAACGAAGCAACCCCCAATATTTTGATGTTATTTCATATGAAATAACACCCAATGATGAAAATGAAATAACCCCCAATGAAACAAACCCCATCAGCAACAAAAATGAAATTATGCCCAAAATTCATAAGAGTCAGTTTCACCAAGGATTTCGTGAAGTCAATATGGACCAACAGCAAAGTCGCAAAATTATTGAAATGAATCGTGTGGAGGCCCGCAGGCGTCTTCTTCATAATAAGGATATATTCGGTTCAAAAATATTGCTGCGGTTGTTTTACCCGCCCGTAGATCCTTGTAGCCCTGCTCTATTTTTGCAGTTCGAAAGACAATTTGCCTTTTACGTTTGGCCTTTACACAACTACCTCCACTGTTTAAATATAATTGTTTTTCACTTAAAGAATATAGCAAATTGCTATATCTTCGTCTTCCACCAACAATTTCGAATCCCATTTTTTTAAATATTAACACGAGATGATGTAAAGCGTCCGAACTTTGATGCACAACTGAAAATATTTTATGTTTTACAACAACTCAACTCAACATGCAAGGCAGATTGTACTCATATGTTGACACTGTTATTCCAAAAAACAGTTACTTGAATTCTCAAAGAAAAAGGAAAAAGATCAAACTAAGCAAATGAAAAACCCCAAATAAAATTAAATAACCCCCAAAAACCAACAGCTTTAAAAATGAAATAACCCCTGAATAAAAAATTAAATAACACCCAAATTAAACAGGGTATGAAAGAAGCCCCGAATTTTAAAAATTTGTTGGGTGTTATTTCATTGGAGATTATTTCATAATTTGAAAACCCTAAATGAGGAATGAAATAATTCCCAAAAAAAAAAAAAAACGGCCCCAAAAAATTGGGAGTTATTTCATATGAAATAACACCCAAAAATGTATGAAAAAAAATTGGGGAATATTTCATTTCTCGTTTGGGCGTTATTTCATTGGGGGGCTTTTCGTGGAGCCAAGCTAGCTTCTATGCGCATTTCACTGGTTGCTTAGGCCAGATCATCAAGAAACCTTTTCCAACGATTTTAGAAAAGCTAAAAATATTATACAAATAAAACCCTAAAGCGAATAAGAATTTTAAACACTCAAAGTTTACTTGTAACAATATCAAAGATTAAACAAAACACCAACAATAAACAGTGAGTTTATCTTTTCTTACATTCGAGTCGGACAGAACCCAACCAATTGTAGGGGAATGTAAGAAAAGATAAACTAACTGTTCATTTTTGGAGTTTTGTTTAAGCTTTGATATTGTTACAAGCAGGTATGTATGCTTTCTTTACATTTGCTTAAGTGGTTTTGGTCGAATTTCGACTAACGGGCAAGCATTAGTCGACAAATAGACGTAAGCTAAGTATTTTTATGCTGTGCCAAATTTATAGTGGGAGTAGTTGTTAGGTAAAATCTAAAAAAAAAATATTCTTGATGAACAACAAAAATACTTATAGATAATTAAATCCGTAAAATGTTAAAGATGTGTTTGAAGTTTTTTTTTTACCAATTTTTTGGGTCAGTATTTTGACTTAAAATTAAAGTAAGAATCTACGATGCTAATTTTGTTCACCTTAATATAAAAAAATTCAAAAAGAGATATGATCACTCTGGTGTTCTATTGTAAAATAAAACATAGGCGAGACCTTTGATTCTTGGATAATAATTGATTTTATTAATTTAATTTTGTTGGCTTAAATACTACTTATGAGAATACAGCTTAACCTAATATTGAGTGACTTTACAAAAGTTCACTCAATCACTTATTTTGTACTTAGAAATAATTTACATATAAATATACCGTACTAGCATATACTCCTTTTTCTTCGTGGACATATTTTTATGCCAAAGTTTATTTTTCTAGGTTTAAACTTGTTGAAATTCTAGCATTTAACCCGCTACTTTAGTAGAACCAAAAGGCTAAGGAAAAATATCAAATTTCCCGTATTTCCTTTTTTGGGTACTTTATTTTTCCCCCATTAAAGTATCAAAAATTTCAGTATTGTATGAATGGAGGAAAATGTTTTGTAAATTAAAGTACCAAAAATAGTTACAATTTTCACCCCTTAAATGTTCGAATTTCGAAAAAGAACCAAATTTGTATACGATTTTTTATGATAAGTTTCGAATGTGGTATTAACTTTGTTTCTATGTTTATTGGTTCAAAAGATAGATGGGGTGGCAAAAAAGTACTAACATTCAGATTTTACCCGTTCACTTCCTAATAGGACCGAATTTCAAGAAAGTGCCAGACACCTGTCCGCTTATTTTTCTCAAGAACAATGATAAGTATTACATTTATTTTGCATCTCTTTTAGTTTTGGAGGTACCTCAAATATGTGGGTGGATACACTATACGCCCAATCTTTCAGTTGAAATTTTAATTTTATGTGTATTTAATGTGCTGTCTGCGTGGTACAATACTTATATGTTTTATGCAAATAAATATGTTTTTTTTGTAAAATAATGTAAAGTTCTTCTATGTATGTAAAATTTGTGTGTTTTTTTTTTAAATTCTTATGTTCTAGTATTTGTTTTTTTGTTTTATTTAAGGCTAGATTACACTATTATACTTTGTATTAATACATGTCAAAACCGCAAGTAATATGACAAAGTGTGATAGTGTGAATGCAATGTGTCACGAAATTGACAAGTATTAAGGAAAAAGTTTGACATCCCATACGACTTCATCGTTTTTTGAAAAATTTCTAAACAATAATACTTTTCATTGGATCAGGGTTGCATTTTATGTCATGTGTGAGTGTTTATACTTTGTGTGATGGTCTGAACACAAACTGTCATGTTACGTTAGATTTTGTGACAGTCGCAACAAAACTCATTAGATTTCTATCTCACAAAGTATTATGGAATACGTAAGACTTGTGAGATAGTGTAATCTAGGCTTTAGTGTTACAGTAAAATATTTTTTTTGTTATATTTTTTTTTAATAGTTTTTTATTTACAATTTTAGTTTTTCCATTAAATCTTACTTCTACATTAACATTGTCTATATTTGTGACAGCGCATAGCGAAAGGGACCAGTAAGGTAAAGGGAACAGTAAAAGCCAACTACACAAAACAAGAGGTAGGGACGACCTACGCGCGTTTTCAAAGTTTTTTTTTTTTTTTTTTATTTTATTTATTTATTTCAATATACGTTATAAAAAGGTAAAGTTGTCTCGCGCCTAATATTGGCTTTGTGAGACGAGTTGGCAAAAAATTAATTTCAGTTATAGAAATTATAACATTACAAATTAGAAATTATAAAAATACAATTAAAGAAACTTTAAAGTATAAAAAAAAGAAAAAAGCAAAGAGAAAAAAAAAAAAAAATAAAAAACTATTCAAGAAGCATTTCAATATTATTAAGTAGATAACTTTTTAAACTTTTCTTAAAAACTGATAATCGATTGAAGTTTTTAATGTTTCCTGGCAAATTATTAAACTTTAAGCTACCAGCATATTCTATTCTTTGTTTAGTTTTTTCAAGTCTACATCTAGCTATCCAAAGATTTCCACCACTTCTTGTGTTAAAACTATTTTGTCTGATATTAAACTTAATTGCTCGATATCCAATGTTATTTAAAGATTTGTAAACGTAATATAAAAGTTGTTTAACATATAGACCATATATTGGCAAAACTGTTTTTGCAAAATCTTTATATAACGATAATGTATTGTGTCTTATGTTTAAATTAAAAACACATTTCAATATTTTGTTTTGAGATGTTTGTAACGATTTTAACTCACAAGTCTTTTTGTAACCATAGATAATTGCGAGATACTCAAGTCTACTGTGTATGATTGATTGATATATCAACATTTTTGTCTTAGTGGCCAATTTTCTTTTTAGCTTAAATAATATACCACAAGCTGAAGCTACATTTGCTTTTAAGTATTTAATATGACCATCCCATGACAGATTGCTTTTCAACATTACTCCCAAATATTTAATTTCTACTTCTTCATTTATAACTTTACCATCAACGAGAATAGAAAAATTGTTGTTTAAAGCTGGGGAATAAGGTCGAAAACGTATTAACTTGGTTTTGTTTGGATTTAAAATCAATCTGTTTAATCTCGCGAACTCAAATAAAAGTGCCGAGTCTCTTTCCATTTGAATTTTGAGTACTAAGTCCTGCTTATATGGATAAAAAAGAGATATGTCATCAGCAAACATTACAATTTTTCCATTTAGTCCCATATTATTTAAATCATTTAGGTAGATCATAAACAGCAAGGGTCCTAAAACACTTCCCTGTGGTACTCCATAATTTACAGGAATTATATCACTTTTTTCTCCCCCAATTTCAACATACTGTGATCTTTTTATTAAGAAACTTTCAATTAGTTTAAGTTCAGAACCAATAATACCATAGTACGATAACTTTTCCAACAAGATTTTGTGATCCACCAGATCAAAAGCTTTACTAAAATCATAGAGTATTCTGCAACTCCATTAAATCCATTATCCAGCCCTGTACATATTGTATTTACTACATCAACAAGAGCTTCATCTGTTCCACTTCCTTTTACAAAACCATACTGATTTTTGTGTAACAAAGATTCACGTTCTAAATATGCACTTAACTGCGAATGAATTATTTTTTCAAATATTTTATCAATTGTTGAAAGAAGCGCTATTGGCCTATACTTTTCAACCGTGTTTGCGTGTACCTCCTTCGGGATAGGCACAACTTTGTGTACCTTTAAAACATCCGGATATATGGATGTATTTATCATACTATTAAAAATATAGGATATAAAAGGTGAAACTGCTTGATAACAATATTTTAATAGTTTCGATGAAATATGGTCCTGGCCGCTACTGTACGTTGGTTTTAAACCTAATATTATATTTTCAACATCATGTGTTGAAACTTTGTTTAACGAAAAGCAGATTGGATGTCGTCTTAACGTTCTTAAGTTATTACAGTTATCATTAGAGTATTTAACAATTTCATTTTTTAAATCATCTAAAATTTTTGTAAAGTAATTATTAAAAGTGTTGGCTTTAACTTTGTTATTTTCTACGCATAGTCCTTTTGAATCAATAATATTAATAATTTTCTTCTGAGAACGACCGGTTTCATTGTTTAAAAATTTCCAACATTTCTTTAAATCGCCATTAAAGCTCAATATTTTATTCTCATAATAGTAGTTTATAGATTCTTTCATAGATTTATTTATAATTTTACTTATCCTCTTTAAGCAATATAAAGTTCCATTGTCATCTTTATTCTTTCTCCTCTTTTTTAATAGTTTTTTCTTTGTTTCAATTAAAGACCACAAATTTTTGTTTATCCACGGAGCTATATCTGCCTTTTTACTTTTATGTTGACTTGATGAAGTTGAGCTCCTAAAACTAGCCTCATTTAAAACTCTTATAAAATTGGATGTCAATTCCGACGGGTTATTAGAGTAAGGTAATAATGGTAGATTTTGGTCTAAATAGGTTTTAACATTTTCAAGGTTACAAACAACTTTACTCGTTTCATAATAATTATTAAATTCCGTATTATACTTTAATTTGCAGAAAATAATGTTATGATCCGACAAACTACACTCCACTGAGTCAATAGCAATGTTTTCAGCAAGATTACTATAAACATGATCAATGCACGAAGTACTTTGCGGTCTAGTTATTAAGTTATGACAACATTTCAAATTGTAGAAATTAAACAAATTTGTTAAATCATTTTGTTGTTGTATTGAAATTAAATCAATATTCGAATCACCAACTACGACCGATGGATTTCTTGCAAATTTATCTAATTCATTTTCCAGAATTTCAAAAAAGTCTTCATTTTTACACTTCTGAGATCGATAGAAACTCAGAAGTTCTAACGGTTTCTCTTGAATAGCAATTATGTCTGGTAATCTTGAAAAGTTTGAAAGTAAGGTTTTAAATTTATTAAATTTATTAAGTGAAGAAATGCTTCTTAAATTTACAGATAAAATATTTAAATATTTATAATTAATAGCTTTTAAATAATTATCAAAAGAGTTTAAACTTTTAAAATAATTGTTTTTATCTATCATAAATAAAAGATAAAAGAATTAAAAACAAATAAAAAACAAATAATTAAAAGCAACAAAATTATTGATGTAATGGAGACATAAAATCAACTTGTCCCTCATCATCACTACATACTAATTGCGGTATAGCAGCATTATTTAGAGATTTTCGCATTATTGGTTTGTTTGTACTCGCTTCCAACAGAATGTTGTCTACATCATCTTCATTTCTAATTAATCGGGGACGAGAAATAGCACTTTTTCTGGCAAAAATCCGGCCATGATTTGGGTAAACTGTAGCATAACCAACTGATTTTAAAGTTTTTGCATAGCTAAGTAACGACATGGTTTCTTTGCTTAGCAGGTCATTAACAAAAACTCTATTTTCATCATCTTTTTTTAATTCTGCTTTAACAGCCATAAATTTTTCCTTTGATTTTTTGTTTTCGAATTTAACAATAACATTTTTCAGTTTTGATTTTTCGTTTCGTTTTTTTAGGAAGTAAGCGTCATCAATACTATCAGGTGAAATTTCCACCCCATTTTTTTTAGAAAACTTGACCAAAGCTTCAGCTGCCGACTCATTTTCCTTCTGTTCTATGCCAATAACAATGCAATCATTATAACTTTCTCATCATTCAACATTTTAACATTACTTTTTAGCTGTTTAATTTCTTCCTTCAGTTGACAATTTTCTTTTTTAACTTCATTTAGTTTTTTATTGTTTTCGCCCAAACCTTTTAATATATCATCATATTGTTTAGATAGAAACGTTATTGAATCTTGAATATGAGATAGCTGATCCAGCTTATTTAACTTTGTTTTTATAAGTAACAATTCTTCTCTTATTATACCATTATCATCGCCTTCGCAAAAATGGCATATATATTCTTCTCTTTCATTTGCCAATAAGAATGCATATTGCCGCTTATCCAGTTTTGTACATTGAGAATGCAAAACTTTTTCACATTTATCACATGCGATGTTATCTTCTGTTTCTTCTTTTATTTCTAATTTACATTGTCCACAAATTATTTTATGATTTTGTATGCTTTTACGGCTTTTACCAGGTATTTTTAATAAGAGAAATTAAATATCATAAACTAATGAATACTTAATATTTTTTTTTAAAATTTTTTGTTATTTAAAAAACAAGTTTTTTAATTTTTTATAATACTTTGTACGGAGCGATCGAAAAAAAACACTTTATCCAAAAGGGTTGCCAACTCTGTTTCCAACAAGTTTGAGGTGTTTCGCTTTCAAATGAGACCAATACCAACACGCTCAGTGATGGTACACCAAAGATACAAAGATAAAATTGCTCTCCTGAACAAAGCCCTTAGGTCCCTTTCTATTTTTCGCGTATCATTTATTATTTCATAAGGACCATTGTATGGTACCTCATTTTTTCTTCTATTTTCTAATTTTATTAACAATAAGTCTCCTATATTAAGATCTATACTATTCATTCTATTGTATGATTCTTTACTCCTGTCTTTTTCAATGGTCTTTATTAATTTCTTAGCATTTTGTAAAGAATCTTAATCTTAACTCATTTGCATAGTTGCCTTAATTATATATTTTTTCATTAGTCATTATGTTTTCACCTGGTAGCTCTAGTAACTTACCGAAAACTAATTTGTGTCTATGTGAGGAGTTTCGTTAATAAGGTATCCAATCGTGCCATTTGTCATAATTTGTGAATGAAATAAAGTACTCATTTAAAACTCTGTGGTTTCTTTCTACAGTACCTATCGTTTCATGATGAAATGGTGTGGATAATTTTTGCTCTATTTTCAACAGACTACATATCTCCTTAAGAAAGTCGTTTACAAATTCTATTTCTTTATCTGATTTAAGTGTTTTAAATATAGCATATTTTAATATTAAGTTTTCTGTTAAGCATTTCGCTATTGACTTTGCTATCTTCGTTTTCATTGGTGCTAATTCTATGTATTTAGTTAGCTCACATTGCATTGTTAGTATGTTCCGGTAGTTTTCTGAAGGTCGTAGGAAAAACTATTCTTTTGTGTGTCTGTAACACATAACGGTTCCCTGGTGTATCTCACTTGTTTGTTCCTCTGACAAAGAATACACTCTTATACGTATTTCTTGACCATTTTTGACATATTTTTCCATATATATTTTTGTTTTAATTATAATATTGTTTTTTTTTTTATTCCAAAATGTCCTCCGCATGGTGTGTTGTGATACAATTCTATTAATTCATATTTTCTGTTTTCATTTGTTATTCTTTGAGGATTGCTATACAGTAGAAAAGACGTCAGACTTTTTCTTTACTCTTATTTATGATTTCTTTCAATCTTTCTATTTTTATTCTCTTAAATATTTCGTCACCTTTTTCTAGTGCGAACTCAATCTGCTTAAAACAGAAGGTAGTTTCTCCAAGATATTATCTAGATAATAGGGATTATCGCTACATCTGACGGCCGTTTGATTTAATGCACGATTGTTTTCTACTATGAATTCTCTAGTCGACTTTTCTAATATAAATTTTAACTTTTTTGCAAGTTTTATATCACTCATTAGGATCTGTATCACCAGTTTTTTCTTTTTCATTTGTGTCTTTCATTTCCTCCTTTAGTATCATCTTTTTCCTCATATTTCTTGTTATCTCTAGCGTCTTCTTTGTATTTTCGTCAATTGTTTGTGGTACCATTGTTTTTAACATATCAGAGTCTTTTTGAATTCTTGACAGTGCATCTGCGTTAGTATTATTTTTTCCTTTTTTATACACTATTTGGAAATCATAATCAGATAGCTCCAAGCTCTGGTTAATTTCGAGCTTGGGTTCTTGTGAGAAAATAATGCAATTAGCGGACGGTGGTCTGTCACTACTATACATTTTCTGCCATATAAATAGGGTCGGAAAAATTTTATACCCCAATAAATTCCAAGTAATTCTTTCTCGATTACAGATTTATTTCTTTCGTATTTGTTAAGTGAGCGACTGGCAAATGATATTGGTCTATAATCACCAATTTCTCCTTGTGAGAATATAGCGCCTAAAGCAAATTCTGATGCATCTGTTGTTAGAACGAACGGCTTTTCGAAATTTGGATACTGTAAAATAGGTGGACTAATAAGTTTATTTTTTAGAGTTTCGAAAGCTGTTTGACATTGTTCAGTCCATTCAAATTTTTGCCCTTTTTTCAATAAACGGTTTAAACTAGTTGCTATACCAGCAAAACTTGCAATAAATCGCCTCTAATAATTGCTAAATGCCAAAAATATTCTTACATCGTCAGCATTCTTATAGCATCAAATATTTCTGGATCCGGTTTAATTCCTTGGGAAGTTATTAAATGTCCTCATTTTATTACTTCTGCTTTCAAAAAACAATATTTATTTGCATTAAGTTTCAAATTATATTTTCTTAATCTTTCAAATACTTTTATTAAACTTTCATTGTGATAATTCAAGCTGCAACCGAATACTATTACATCGTCAACGTATATAAAAGCATCAGATTCAAGACCTGATAAGGCTATTGTTAGCATTCGCTGAAAGCTGTTTGAAGATATTTTAAGATCAAATGGTAATCTTGTAAATTGGTAATGTCCATTTAGTATATTAAAAAGCTAAGGCACAAACTCTATGTGTACATTTGTCCTTCAAGTTGTGCTGAAAGAGGTCAACAAGAAAAAGAAAGACCATACATGGAAAAACAGGAAAAATGTAGTTTGGACTTCAAGAAGAATTCTTGACAAAAAAAAAAAAAAAAAAAAAAAAAAAAAAAAACGAAGAACAGAAGTAAGGCAGATATGTAAATCAATTAAAATAGATAATCATTCAAAACAAATTTCGATCTACCAAAGATTAAATTAAATGGCGGTAAGTGTTAAATAATAAACCCCTCTGAAGAGATTGAGTGGTTTCAATCGAAACGTAAGGGCAACTTATCCGTGAAAACCTGGGTTCAATTCCCAGCGCAGAAAACAATGAAAAAATTATCAAAAAAAAATTTCAATTCATTTCATGTTGTAAAATTCATTAAAATTGTAAAATTCATAACTTAATGAAAATTAAATTCAATAAAATTTGCCTGATTAAAATAAAAAAAATAATTAATAAAATTCTTTGCTGTGCTTGTGGAGCTAGCATTTTGTTAATGATTTTCGATTTCTTTTTCCTCAAATCTAAGGGGGTTAGGGTAGGTTAAGGGGATATTACAAAATAACAGTTTTCTACAGACCTAAATCTAAAAATAAATTTGTTGAACTTTTAAAACCGGAAACTCAATACATTTTAATCCGATCAACACAATTATTGTATTTGAGATATCGTTTTAACACAAGCCGATAGCCATTGTTGCTAGTGCTTTTAGCTTTAAGAATTATTGTAATTTTAAGCAAGGACTTAATAGTTATAGCTTTTATTCAATAAAGATTGCGAATAATAATTACGAATAAATTTATATTTTATATATTAAGAATAATTATTATATTATCATAATATAATTATGATAACTATTATGGGTATCAAATAAAAGTATTTCCCAAACATAACTATTACTATTCGATAGATATATTAATAATTATTTTTAATAGTTATGAATAAGAAATAACATAACAGTTATAACTAATTTTAATGTGTATTTATATATACACATGTATAATCTGCAAAAATAGAACAATTAATATCAAGAAAATATTCAAAATAATTATTATCATAAATAAAAACAATAAAAATCTTTAGTAATAGTTATCTGTAAGAGAAATAAATATTTATCGATCATAATAGTTATGAGCCAATGTAAAAAGATATTAATTGGATATCGAGGGCCTATATTCAAAATCCTCTATCTTAAAAAACACAACTTTTGAGGAGAGCCAAAAAACTGTTTTTTTCACGTATTACTTTAGTTATTAAAATTCGGTATTCTACAATATTTTTTAAATCTACCACTGAATCTCACAGATAATTGGTTTATAAAATTTTGCATTATTGGGGACATTATGCGAGATAGAGGGCTTTGCTTCTCAAAAATAATCAATATGTATGTATGAAAATGAAAAGATAGAGGGTTTTGCATTTTCATAAAAATAAATTATTTTGAATTTATTTATGCCATCGTCAGTGTTTAACGTGGCTTATTTAAGATAATGGCTATATTAAATAAAAAGTTATAACAGCAATTTTTTTTTGTTTGTTTTTGCTTTTTTAAGTTTGTTTCGAGTTTGATTGGTGTAAACTACCGTAAAAATAATAATAAAATTCCGGTGGTATAACGTTCTTCAAATCTCGCAAATTCTTCCACTTATTTGGTTGAATTGAAAGTGGAGCAGCATATGGAGGTTTTGGTTCAATATTTTCTGTATAAGGTTTTATACGAACAGGAAGATCAATGTGATCTGTATCAAAGTTTATTTTATATTTTACGCTACCATCTGGAAGATATAAAAGAGATCTTAAATTAGACACTATGGGATCGTTCTTTACTCGTCCTGGTCTAATTAAAAAAAAAAGCAAAAGTTTATCATCACTGTAATTACACGGTGCTACAGTGAAAATATACTTGGAAAATGACCTAGTGTAAGTTGAAGGCCTTGTTGAGTAGATCTCAAATCAGTTTTAAAATGTTCGGAAACACCCTCAACTTTCGGAGTTATTCCGAAAAAACCATTTTCGGGTAGGTTCGAGTACTTATGAACACGTAACTCAGTTGATCAGTTGAAACTTTATTGACATATCTTTCATTCTGCGGGGAGACTGGCATAATTTTTGTTTTTTATGGAGGTTGACCCGGTCTATTGAACAATATTTGAAAAAGCTAAATTTTTCACTTTGGAAAACCTAAATAACTTTTTTATTTTTTGTTCGATTTTATTAAATGAAAGCTGGTTTAACTCAAAACTAAATTAGCTTTAATAGTGTGTATACATACTGGTATGTTCCTAAACAAACTAATTTAAAAAAATGGCACCAAATTTGAAAAATCGAGAAAAAAACAAATTAAAATCAGATATAATTAAGAATATCACTACAAAAATTGTATACACATACCAAAAAGTGCATACATTTAGAAAGGCACATGTCTCTTCTTTCTGAAACCGTTTAAAAATAAAAATCGGATAATTATCAACTGAGTTACGTGTTTATAAGTACTCGAACCTACCCAAAAATGTTTTTTTCGGAATAATTCCGAAATTTGAGGGTGTTTGCGGACTTTTTAAAATTTACTTATGATCTACTCAGTAAGGTCTATAACCTACACTAGGTCGCTTTTCAAGTATAAAAAAAGTGCTCATTTGTAGCACCGTGTTATTAAAGAAATCATAATTTAAATATTCTGCATCAAACGGCTTTTTCACGATCTCATTTTTAATTTTAACAGTCTTTCTGGCTTTTGTAGTCATTCTAACGGAATCGATTGGGAAGTGTTTTAATTGATTTTTTAACTTAATCTCTACCCTAGCATGGGCATATGCGTATGGCCTTTCTCTAAGAACTTCTTTCTGTTCAATAACTTTATTATTTTTAGCAGCAAAATTGGATAGAGCATTAGATAAATAATTGTTACGGTTTTGGTAGCCACAACCCTCCGAGAAAATTGTAATTGGCAATGAATCTGATAAGCAATGCGGGTTTTAATGATGAATAATAAAGGAAACAAAACCGACGCAGACAAATCAATATTGATTTCGCTCCACCAATAGTTTGTTCACTGATGAATACCTATGTATATAATAAATAGTAAAACTGTGTACCCAAAGGCGTTGCTTAAAGTAAATTGCTGATGCATTAATATTGGGACAAAGTTTCACTGCTTAGACGTCCATTGTAAAAACGTGACGTACACCATTCTCACTTGCAATTTTATCAATACCTTTTTCATACTGTGCACGATTTTTTTTTTTAATGTGTTGATTATATTCATCAACTGATACTATTATGTAAGATTATCACACGATAATACTATTTTTATTACATACGATTTTGAAAATTACTTATTTTGACAATTGTATTATAGATGGACACTTTATAAGAAGACACTTTTTAAGCAAATTCCAACTTTTACCATTTATTTTTAAGGCATGGACATTATATTTTCTAAAACCAAGCATGCAGAATATTTTAATTATAATTCAGTTCAGAATCGGCTTTCGTTATTTTAATAAACCATTAAAATTGTCAAATTCATGTTCAGCTTGCAAAAAATAGTAAAACAGATGTATTGCAGGAACAAGTTATTCAAAAAAAATATTTGAAAATTTGTTATTAGAAAAGATAGAGGGTTTTGCATTCAGAAAAATTAATTGTATAAGATAGAGAAAATACAAAAATGCAAATAAAACAGCAAAAAAGATATGTTTGTTATGAAAATTACACCATAGATGAAGGTTGCTTTACTAAACATTTTACCATTAAAAAGTAATTTTCGTGAAAATCAAAGATAGAGGGTTTTGAATATAGGCCCTCAATATAATAGTTATGTTTAACAAATATTTATTTTCATTATACATAATAATTATGAGCAATTTTTTAGAATATTTCTTAAAAGTGGTAAATTTTTTGGTACCTGAAGAATTAGCATAATTATTATTTAGGGTCCTTGATTTTAAGTATAATAAATATGAAAATAAATAAATAAGAATAAAAACCTTTCTAACAGTGTTCAACTTATTTTATTGAGATGAACTGTTCTCGAAATATTTGTCAATAAACAAAAACACTAAAAAACAGCAAAAAAAAACTAACTTTCCCCGATTATCGTTTAAACGATTAGAAAAAGTTTTTTTTATTTAAGATATAACAAAAACTTGGGAATTCAAAAATTGGTGCCAAAACTACATCTCAAATCTGAACTTGAATATGTAAAAATTTAAGATATTTTGAATGGAATGAGTTACAACAACTATAAAAAATGTTTAATGTGGCATCATATGATATTTCTCTAATTGATCGATTTTAATGCTGCTGTAAAGGGTTGCAATTCAAGTAGGTCTCAATATTCTTTTTATTTTTTTTTCCATGTATCTGAGCATAAACTGCAACGTTTTAGTGATATTCAAAATTTATACTAAAAAAAAAAAAAAAAATTTGACTTTCCGCCCTACTGCGTATGAGTAACATTTAATTTTCGAGACACGTAACATACGCCCTGAGGCCATTATTTGTAGAAAGTATGTATGTAAAAAAAAGTTAAAAGCTTTTTTTATTTATACTGTGCTTAACTTTGTTGCAAACATAAAGCCCATTTCCAGTTTTGCAGAAATCAAATAAAATTCCAATTGTATAATGGGCTGTAATGTGAAGCCAAAGGCTGACTTCCAAAACATGTAAAGAGCGTTTAAAATGAAGCAATACACAGAAAGAAAAACCCTCGGGATAAATTAAGTTTTTTTTACTAACTTAAAGTACGAGTCGTACTTAAAAATTTAAGAATGAATAATTGCAAAAAGTACATAAAACAATACTAAATAGGACTACTTCGAAAATCAACTTACGAATTTCATAGAATAAGTACAAAATTCCTTAACCAAGTAAAAAAAAAAAGATTAAACTTTCGTTGTTAGTGCCACTTTGCGAGTAAATTTACAAAGTGAGCGTTTTAATCTCATTTAACTTATCAAAGTTTTTTGAAACACTACAACAACACCACACAAGTAGTTGATAAACGATTTGCTTGTTTGTGTAAAAACAACAAATCAAGACGAAAACACATTGGCCCATAATCATAGTCAAACGCTAAAGTCGGTTCTATTTAAAAACAACTTTAAAATAAAAACATTCTTTTAAATATTTTGCTACTATAGTCGAAACTAAAGTATGTTTTAAATTGAACCGACTTTAACTGGGTGCCACCTCAAATGTAGCAAATTTTTCATACAACATACAACAAAATATAAGCAAGTGGCAACTTTAAGCAGCCGACATTGAAAATTAAAATATAAATTAAACACTGCATATCTTGTACGGTTGAAACACGCAATATGATTTTATGTAGAAAGCAACAACAAAATTTCAAAACTTTGTGTAAAACGCTAGGTAATTTTGGCCTAGCGTTTTACACAATTAGGGCCTATACATATATATTTTGTGTTTCTTTCCATAAAAGTTTTCCTGCAAATCATTAATAATTGCAAAATATCAGCCAACATCTTATAACATAAACATTTTTAACTTTTTGCAAGTACTTTTTTATTTGGCGAAAAACAGCTGATGCTGTTGTTAAATGAGTTAAACACAACTTCAGCTGGTTTTAAAATTAACATCGGGTTTAACGTGTAAAGTATGCTTTTGCTTGTCTATAGTAGATAAAAAGCATATTTTTAATAAAAGTTTACTTTAGAACTCTTAAAGTATGCTTTGTTTATGACTATAGTTATGGGTCATTATTTTTATGTTTAAAAAGTAAAATTAAGAACTCTTGCTTCTCATTTAGTTTTTTTTTCAGTTTTATGTGTACATTAAGTTTTTATAGTAAAAACCATATCGGGAATGATGCTGGTGCTTAATAATTGAAATTCTGTAAGGTGTAAAACGGGTAAGTAAATCAATCATAATAAAATTCTCCTTCTAATTTCACTTTTTGTTTATTCCAAGTACGAAATCGGCATTGAATATGGATAGGTTTTTCGCGATTGAAAATCCGTATATGAATCAATCTTTCTGTACTTGATTCAAGAAAATCCATACTCACCGTGATTTCAATACCGCTTCGGATTGATAATGGATGATGCCATACACTAATTTTTTGAGTGTATGGCATCAACATCTCAAAATCGAAAAAATGGATGTATGCGGTTGCCCATTACCCTAAAAAAGTATTTAAAAAAATTAACCTTGGAGCGAAATGGGTTAGCCCTAATCATATCGGCATAAAATATTTTAAATCCTACCAACATGTGTTTTTAAGAAACATACGTAAACGTTTTAAGAAAAAAGGCTTTAATTGATTTAAAACAGGTAAAAAGTTGATATAACATGTTTATTATAAACATTATTATAACATTTTAGTAGCATTGTTTAACTATACGACTTTTCTAGGATTTCACATATTGCATCTATTGCTTTTATTTGTTGAAGCCTTTTCCTAAAGAACTTCCTGCATGCACTGAACAATAGACCGTTGTTATAATTTTGGTGACCTTTGGCGTTTTGGGGACTAATATTGGCCTCCGTGTGTATTAGACACATGTCGGTAGCTTATTTTGCATTTTTTGTTTTTGTTTAAATTATAAAATAGAGAATGTTTCAATTGTAACTGTTAAAAATAACGTTTTCAATATTATCTTTAAATACAAAAGAAAAAAAATAATTAAATATAGAATCAAATATTAATTTAATAAATTTGGCAACATTTATCTGCAACATTGTGTCAAGTAATCTGAATTTTTTTTGTAGACTTTATGTTTATTTATTTTTTGAAATTTTTACAACTTCTTTTTTTTTTTGCTCTCTTCTTTTTGGAATTTGATCTGTGTAACACGCTGTAAAATAAGACATTGAAATAAAACTTGAATTAATCAGAAGTACTAAATCAATTGGCCTAATTTATTTCATTCACAACAGTAACCACTCAAATTATACAGAGGGGTCTGCCGTTTAACACTCGCAGCTATTGAAGACTGCTGGCAGTCAATAGTCAAACAGCAATCTGTAAACCAAATTGTATATAACCTTTGGTAGATCGAAATGTGCTTTGAATGATTTACATGTTCTTCCTTGCTTCAGTTGTTCGCACTTTTTGGTTTAAAAAACATAAACAGTTCAACAAAAATAACCACAATACTTATTGTTTCGCCAGAACAACTTGTTCAATTTAATTTTTGCTGAATTTTGGTTTATTAAATTTTGAATTTTTTTAATAAATTAATTATGTTAAATATCTGATTACTTTAAATTCTAAAATCTTTCTAACGTCAAACAGCTTGGGAAATTATTTCCCAACTCTTATTATTGTCAACCATTTTTAAAAATAAAGTTTAATTCTGTATTATTAACGAAAGCAACCGGTAGTGTATCATTTTCGAGTGTGTGATTTATTTTAAATAATTTTATTAAAACAACCCCAAAAACAAATAGTGAATTTTTATTAAATATCCTTAAAAAATATTAAGGAAAAACACTAATTAGTGTTAATAGTTAGGGCACGATCTCTATGTTTACATTTGTCCTTCAAGCTGTAATGAAAAAGGTTATTATTATTATTATTATTATTATTTTTTTCTTTGTATTTTATTTTTCTTAAAATATTCCTCAACAATAATAAAAATTAGCTCAGGTTTCATTTGAATAATTCAACTTAAATGTGTCAGGTCTTGCTAACAATAGAACCTTAAAAGGCGTTGTTGTTCTCTAATAATGTAATAAGCTAAAAGCATGTATAAGATTCAAGTAATGTGATAAGCAAAGGGCAACTTTACTTTTCTTTAATAGTTATAAAACATTGTACACAAACAATAAATTATCTTTAAAAAAAACACATTCTAGTAAAAACCCACTATTTATACAAAAAAAAGCTGTCAATTTATATTTATAACACACAATAACATATAATCTGTATTAGAGTGTTACGTAATTAAGAAATAAGACTTATTATCTATGAAATGGATAAAAAATAGTGGGATATTTATGTTGTGCAAGTTAGCAGAAGCTGAACTGTAGCACAAAAGCTTTTCATTATTGAATACCTTTTAAAAATTGTGAAAGTTTTTTAAAGCAAAGTAATTCTTTGGTATGAAGAGCATTGATACCTTACTGCGTATTCAAAATGAGAATGGTCAAGCAATGCCTGCAAATTTTTCTCGATACTGCGACGTGATTCGACTACTTATTTTATTGCTGTGCGGCATTGCCAAATGAAATTCCATCCGTACAACAATCAAATTGCGGCAAAAAATTAACGCTGTTTATACTAAATTTAGCCGAATTTTTGATGACTGGTCACGCAAAATTTCGAAAAATGAATGCAATGGCTATTTACCAGCTGTATTACTTTATTAGTAACCTCATCTTCTAAAAGTAGATTAATATTTTGATTTCTTATCAACCTTAAGAACATTTCAAAAAAAATATAAAGTTCAGCAATGCCAAGCTTGAACTGCTAGTTTTCAATATCAGAAATTGCCCGCTTATTCCCTTTTCTAAAATAATTCTCTTCTCACATTTTTAATGTATACATTTTTAAGAAGATAAGGTTACTAATAAAACAATCCAGCTGGCAAATAGCCATTGCATTCATTTTGTTATTACGGTTTCTTATTAGAGGTTAATTAAATAAAAACTGCTTGATAACTATTGAGCACATTAAACCTAAATTAAGAATTTTTTATGAATTAGACCGTTTGTATCCTACGTAACTATCCTAAAACCTAACTTACTTCGAGATAACAGCGCTGGGATCTTCGCTCGATTTCGCTTTGAAGGAGAACATTTAAAAGAACTATTATTTTTTATTGTAGTTCAAAACGGTGGCATGTCATAACGTCCAGTGCCATAGTGTCAATGGACGTCTCATAATGTCCAAAACTTAACTTATAACCTTATAAAATACAGTTAAAATTGTTTATAATTCGAATCTTTGACTTTTTATACAGACTATGAAGCAGCTTTAATGCATGAAGCAGCTTTAATGTGTTTCCTAATGCGTCATTTAAAGGTTGCTGGTTCCATTACTGCCAAGATCTGAGGTGCAGAGGTCAAAAGCTAAATAAGTTTGGAAATTTAATAAAAAGAAATAAAGACTGCGGTAATTGGTACCGAGAAATCGTAAGTCTGCCCTTGGTTGGCTTCGCTAACTAAAGCTTCTCTGCACTGCCGGACTTCGGCCGAGCGCAAGGATTTTCTCCTCTATGGTATAAAAAAAACCGGCTTCGCTAACTAAATTTTCTCTGTATAGACGTCCTTCGGCCGGGCGCAAGGATTTTCTCCTCTACGGTATAACAAAAACCGGCTTCGCTAAATAAATTTTCTCTGCGTAGTCGGCCTTCGTTCGGAATCAAGGCAGATTTTAGAAGCTTTACTTAGCGAAAGCGGTACTTGTTAAACCATAAAGGAGAAAATCCTTTCGCACGGCCGAAGGCCGAC
This sequence comes from Pollenia angustigena, assembly GCA_930367215.1. Taxonomy (NCBI): domain Eukaryota; kingdom Metazoa; phylum Arthropoda; class Insecta; order Diptera; family Polleniidae; genus Pollenia; species Pollenia angustigena. The sequence continues at coordinate 240,610,001 of OV884059.1, read as the reverse complement.
TGTGCAGAGAAGCTTTAGTTAGCGAAGCCGATTTTTGTTATACGATAGAGGAGAAAATCCTTACGCCCGGCCGAAGGCCGTCTGTGCAAAGAAGCTTTAGCTAGCGAAGCCGGTATTTGTTGTACCATAGAGGAGAAAATCCTTGCGCCCAAAAGTGTTTTCGTTATATATTTAATATATACACCCAGAGAAAAAGCAGCAAAACCATGTTTAAAAAAATTTTAGCTTGTTTAATTTAACCAAATTATTGTTACCAACAACCATATTATGGTTTAATTAGTTTCTTTACAAATAGTTTTGTTGGTTCTGACCATAATAAAACATGTTTTTCTCTGCGTGTTTTTATATCTTTTTTTTTATTTAACTTCTTTAGTAATTATGGACCTAATGACACTTTTAAAAGTGTCCATGGACACTGTGACCATGGACACTATGACACTGGACGTTATGACATGCCACCGTTCAAAACTATTACTGAACAATGTTAACTATTAAAATATAAACTGAACAAGAACGGAAAAAATTCGATTAAATACTTATACTACATACATACTAGAATTGTCAATTATTCACCTTTCTACTTTGTTCGAATAATTCAAATAATTGTATTTGCTCGTTCGATCAAACGATGAAATATCAAAAATTATTCGATTAATCGATGAGAATAACGAATAAAAAAATTATTTTTACAAAAAAATTACTGTGGAAATTCTTCCATTCCATCCGCATCTTAACTCCACATCGTTTTATTACTAAAAGGCATCGTAAAACGCTTAATTCCTTAATAATCCGATATTACTCTCGATTTTCGCAAGGCGTTGGCAGACCTACCATCTTGTATACAATTTCTTCTATAGAACAGCCGCTGTCTCTCTTAATGTATTTTTCCATTGGACCAAGTTCGGCATTTCTTTATGTCGTTGGATTACCTTCCACTACATCGTTTTCAATGGTTATATTCTGACACTTACGCAAACGGTAAAGATATATTGTACATATACAATTTAAAAAAATGTATATTACAATAACAACATTTTCTACTTTCAAGATTAAATTTATATGAATCAATTCTTTGTTTTTAAGATTTCTGTTTATTTCAAAATTTCACCCGAAATTGAAAAATCCCAGTTCTTGAAATTGTTTAATGTTTGATTTAAAAATAATACAGCTGATACAATTAAGAAGGTGAGTTGCAAAACTCGTTAGCTGCAAAGTTAAAAAAAGGAGGCAAATGATGATTGCATCTATGCATTGTAACGTGACGTTACAAACTTACACTACCTTTAATTACAATATACCCTTTTCTTTCCTAACATCATAAAGTATAATTAACCAACACCGTGAATACCCTTACTATTTTTCTTACCACTGTGAATACCCTTACTGTTTACTAAAATAACCGTTTACCACTCATAATTCTCATTTAGTTTATTTTATTTTTGTATAAATAGAGTAAGTTTGTACAGAACAAACAGAGTAGAAACTGGTACTAACCACAGTATTTTACTCTTAGTAGCTAGTTATTAATCGTAGCTTGCCGACTGCCTTAGCCTTCCGAATTGCGCTGGTGTCAGCATTACTAGCAACCGTAGTTATTCGTAGATTGCCGACTGCCTTCGCCTCCCGAATTGCGCTGGTGTCAGCATTATTACCAACCGTAGTTAATCGTAGATTGCCGACTGCCTTCGCCTCCCGAATTACGCTGGTGTCAGCATTATTACCAACCGTAGTTAATCGTAGATTGCCGACTGCCTTCGCCTCCCGAATTGCGCTGGTGTCAGCATTAGTATAAACCGTAGTTAATCGTAGACCGCCTTTCCTGAATCACCCCCACCCCCCCGTGTCACCGTGCCGGCTCCTTCGCCTTCACAGAGTAACGTTCTAACCAGCAACCACCTGCCGTTTCTGTTCCCGCCTGCAGCTGCGCCAACTCACCAGAAAGCTGTCATAGATCTAAGTATTTAGCGTAGATTAAGATTTCATAAATAAAAGCTTTGTTCACTTATTATTACCACCTACAAACGTATACCGTGTTTTCATTTCAAAGGAAGCAGACCTTCGAATTGACCCTGGACAGGCTGAGTCATACCTCAGCTGGAAAAATAAACTGCGTTACAATGGCGCCCGAGCAGGGACCCGATTCCGAAACCGCAACTTGTGGCAAAACTTCTCACCAAACCACCAACGGAACTGGATCGGGCCGAGAACAAAGTATTGAAACTGAATCTACGCTGAATATCCTACAGACGGATTCTGTGGGATGGATCTACCTACTGCGAAAGGACAAACTAATGGAAGTTTGCCGGCAACACAACATTCCTATAACTGAAGGCGCTACCGTTGACCGGCTCCGACGACAGCTCGGTGAACTGGTACACGTACGAAGCGGCAGCGGGCCTCGTCAGAAAACCTACTGACCGCCTTGGAGGAGGAAGTTTTGAGAGAGGAGAAAACTCCGCTACTCAGCCAAGTCAGCCTCGCGGTGCCTCTTGCCGATCGGCAGAAGGGGCAATCGAGCGCTCTGAGCGACTCGGAAGTCATGGCCACTATTCGGCGTTGGGACCTCACATACGACGGGGGCGAGAATTTGATGGATTTCATCGAACGGCTGGAAGAGCTTGCAGAATGCTATGGCTTTGACCGTAGTCGCTTGCTATTCTCCGTACTGGAGATACTGAATAATAGAGCCTTACAGTGGTATCGGGTCAAGCGGGAACACATCAATAGCTGGGACAGCTTCAAAGAAGAAGCCATACGGTTCTTTCTGCCAAGACGACACCTAGCACACTTGGAGGAAACGATCTACCACCGTAAGCAGGGCGGCCGAGAGAGAGCAAAAGACTACGTCATGTGCCTTCAAGCCCTCATACGACAGCATCCCGACCTGCGAAAACTCGACCACACGGATCGCATCTATGACGGCTTACGCTGCGAGTATAAGCTATACGTCCGCCGCACTGACTTTCGCTCACTGGATGAATTAATGGAGCTGATCGACGAGTACGAGCTGCTCAGAAAAGAAGAAGCCAGGCAGGGGAGACCTCAACCAACTCACTACGTCGACACCACCACGTACCGCCGCCGCACCCACTGTTGGCACTGCAAGCAGCCAGGTCATGTAAGGAGGGATTGCCGACCCCGCGACCACCAGCGCAGCATCCAGTTGGCCGACGGATCGTGCAGAACCAGCCTCAACGTGTACCCGCTGGTCGTAGAAACTAGCGGCGGTACTACGCGTCTGCTGGCATCCGAACTTGGCTTGGCTGAACCGATAATTTTAGGCATGGACTTCCTGCGGCGCCGGCAGGTCCAACTACTGATCGATGGAGTCGAAATACAGGCTGCTCGGTCATCAGGAGAGGCTCCCTTGCATGCGCTACACGCGATCACCACTCACGATGAACTACTGCCTGAACAGACCTCACAGTTACACGCGGTTCTAGCCACGGCGCAGCCAGCCTTCGAAGCCATCACCGGACCCTGCACCATGGGGGAACACGTCATTCATATGAAGCACGACCGCCCGATTAAACAGCGATATTACCCTCGCAACCCAGCTATGCAGAATGTCATAAACAGCGAGGTCGACGAATTGCTAGCAGCCGACCGAATAGAACCATCGCACAGCCCCTACAGTTAACCCTTCGTCCTGGTGCGCAAGAAGCAAGGTACCTGGCGGATGTGCATCGACTTCCGTCAGATCAACGCCGCCGCCGAACCTGACGCTTACCCATTACCACAGATCAACGCCATCCTGCACCAACTGAAAGAAGCAGCCTTCATCTCCACCATCGACCTGAAAAACGGATACTGGCAAATACCGGTCGCCAAGAGCTCCCGCCAATATACCGCCTTCACCGTACCAGGCCGCGGTCTGTTCCAGTGGAAGGTAATGCCTTTCGGGTTTCACTCGGCCCCGGCAACATTTCAGCGAATTTTGGATAGTGTCATTGGTCCCGAGCTATACCCAAAGGCTTTCGTGTATCTAGACGATATCATCGTGCTGGGCCGAACGTTTGAGGAACACTTGGATATGCTGAAATTGGTCTTCAACCGATTACTGGCCGCGAACCTGCAGGTAAATTTCGACAAATGCGAATTTGTCCGAACAAGTTTGAAGTACCTAGGGCATGTCGTTTGCACGAAGGGAATACATACTGACCCTGATAAAATCGCGGCGATCCAGAGGCTGGAGGCACCTTAGACCGTTCGTGACTTACAGCGCGTACTGGGGATAGCATCCTGGTATCGACGCTTCATACCAAACTTTTCCGAATTAGCCGAACCTATGACTCGCCTCCTAAAGAAGAAGATCCCGTGGGAATGGGGGGCCGAGCAAGAAAGAGAATTCGTCACTTTAAAAGACAAATTGACCCACGCCCCGATCCTAAGTTGTCCTGACTTCGATCGGCCCTTTTTCCTTCAGACCGACGCCAGTAAGGAAGGTTTGGGAGCCGTGTTATTCCAACGCCAGAACGATCAGGAGACGGTAATTGCCTATGCGAGCCGAACCCTAACTGACCTAGAACGAAAATACTCGGCAACCGAGCAAGAATGCTTGGCGGTCCTGTGGGGGATACGGAAGATGAGATCATATTTGGAGGGGTATAAGTTTACGGTAATCACGGATCATCAGTCACTCAAATGGTTGCACACGATTCAGAATCCGTCCGGCCGGCTGGCCCGATGGGCTTTGGAAGTTCAGCAGTACGACTTCGAAATCGAGTATAGACGTGGTAAGCTCAACGTTGTGGCCGACGCGCTGTCAAGAAGCCCGCTGCCGAATATGGAGACCACGCCGGTGGCTACCATCAGCCCAGCCAAGCCGGATTGGTACACTAAGGTCACCCACAAGTTACAGAACAGCGCCACAAAACTACCCGATTACCAGCTTATCGAGGGCAGGTTATTCCGCCTTATCGCAAAGAGAACCACAATATCAAACCTACCCGAGTGGAAGCTGTGCGTACCGCCTACCGATGTCGCTAATGTGCTGCAGGAAACTCATGACGCAACCACCGCTGGACATCTAGAGGTCTACAAAACTCTGCGCCGGTCACAGGAGAACTACTACTGGCCGGGCATGGCACGTGATATACGACGATATGTACGATCCTGCACCATCTGCAGTCGCTTCAAAATAGAGCAACGGCGTAAGGCTGGCCTCATGCACACCACACCTGTTACGCAACCCTGGGAGATTGTCTGCGCTGATTTCATCGGCCCGCTACCACGATCCTCCTCCGGACAGAGCTTCCTATTAGTGTTTGTTGACAAGTTCAGCAAGTGGGTAGAATTAATTCCCTTACACACCGCCAGTGCCTCCGCGGTCATCAAGGGCCTAAAAGAACGCATTGTCTACCGGTTCGGCTGCCCCACCGCCCTCGTCTCTGATAATGGGCCACAATTCATCAGCAAGGCCGTGGAAACGTTCCTGCGCGAATGTGGAATTCAGCACCGTTTAACCGCTCCCTACACCCCACAGGAAAACCCCACCGAAAGGGCAAACCGCGTCATCAAGACCCTAATAGCTGAAAACACGGAGGGGAACCACCGTCACTGGGACAAGTCCGTGGCCGCTTTTGCCCTGAACTCCGCGGTGCACGAGAGTACCACCGCCAGTCCAGCAGAGATATTGTTCGGGCGTAACCTCCGACCCCCGAACCAGATCTTCACGCAGGGGGAAACACCAAGCGACAGGACCGGCAAGATACCCGGACCACCCGAATGGCGAGAAATCGTTAAGGTCATGACTCGGGCCTCCGACAGGCAACGAGGTTACTATAACCTCCGAAGACGAGCCTGGCGACCAAAGATCGGCGATCAAGTGCTCAAGAGAGAACATCAGCTGTCATCGGGTGTCAACCACTTTGCGGCCAAACTTGCTCCCAAGTACTCGGGACCGCACGAAGTCACGGGAGTCATATCCCCCACCATTTATACGGTACGAACCGGGTCAGGGAAAACTCACCAAGTACACGTCCAAGACCTCAAAACCTACCACAGCAGAGAGGACCCCAATACTATAACCAAACCATTACTGGTACCCCGTCCCCCAACTGCCAGAGAAACCGCGCTGTCGACTCCGCCATGTTTGCCTCATGGAAATAAATAACTGTAAACATCACAGTTACCACATCATGTAAGGTCGGAGGAAAAAAAATAATAATATATTCGTAATAGGTAAATCACCACATAAAGTATAAAAGGAGACACGCTCGCATTTCATTCCGCAGTTGTAAGATGGTAAGGAGAAGCTGATTACCCTGTCCAACGAGTGACGTGACGGCACGGGAGCTTGCGGTAAATTTTTTTTCCCCCATCTCCTAATCCTCAATGAATTATTTTTTTTTATTTTTTATCGAATTTTATTGTTTATGAATTATTTTTTTATTGTTATTTCTTTTATTTTTTATGAATTGTTTTTTCTCTATTTCTTTTATTTTTTATATATAAAAAAAAAAAAACATGGCACTACCGGCCGAGCCAGAGTGTAACCCCACTCTGGTAAATTTTACCCTCGGGTAGTGCAGACCTCCGGTCGAAACTCGCCTTGTGCACAATGTTTTTTTATTTTTTTTTTCTTTAAAGTAGGGGGGGACTGTAACGTGACGTTACAAACTTACGCTACCTTTAATTACAATATACCCTTTTCTTTCCTAACATCATAAAGTATAATTAACCAACACCGTGAATACCCTTACTATTTTTCTTACCACTGTGAATACCCTTACTGTTTACTAAAATAACCGTTTACCACTCATAATTCTCATTTAGTTTATTTTATTTTTGTATAAATAGAGTAAGTTTGTACAGAACAAACAGAGTAGAAACTGGTACTAACCACAGTATTTTACTCTTAGTAGCTAGTTATTAATCGTAGCTTGCCGACTGCCTTCGCCTTCCGAATTGCGCTAGTGTCAGCATTATTAGCAACCTTAGTTATTCGTAGATTGCCGACTGCCTTCGCCTCCCGAATAACGCTGGTGTCAGCATTATTACCAACCGTAGTTAAACGTAGATTGCCTACTGCCTTCGCCTCCCGAATTGCGCTGGTGTCAGCATTATTACCAACCGTAGTTAATAGTAGATTGCCGACTGCCTTCGCCTCCCGAATTGCGCTGGTGTCAGCATTAGTACCAACCGTAGTTAATCGTAGATTGCCGAATGCCTTCGCCTCCCGAATTACGCTGGTGTCAGCATTATTACCAACCGTAGTTAATCGTAGATTGCCGACTGCCTTCGCCTCCCGAATTGCGCTGGTGTCAGCATTATTACCAACCGTAGTTAATCGTAGATTGCCGACTGCCTTCGCCTCCCGAATTGCGCTGGTGTCAGCATTATTACCAACCGTAGTTATTCGTAGATTGCCGACTGCCTTCGCCTCCCGAATTGCGCTGGTGTCAGCATTATTACCAACCGTAGTTAATCGTAGATTGCCGACTGCCTTCGCCTCCCGAATTGCGCTGGTGTCAGCCTTATTACCAACCGTAGTTATTCGTAGATTACCGACTGCCTTCGCCTCCCGAATTGCGCTGGTGTCAGCATTTTTATCAACCGTAGTTAATCATAGACTGCCGACTGCCGACTGCCTTCGCCTTCCGAATTGCGCTGGTGTCAGCATTAGTATAAACCGTAGTTAATCGTAGACCGCCTTTCCTGAATCACCACCGCCACCCCCCCCGTGTCACCGTGCCGGCTCCTTCGCCTTCACAGAGTAACATTCTAACCAGCAACCACCTGCCGTTTTCGTTCCCGCCTACAGCTGCGCCAACTCACCAGAAAGCTGTCATAGATCTAAGTATTTAGCGTAGATTAAGATTTCATAAATAAAAGCTTTGTTCACTTATTATTACCACCTACAAACGTATACCGTGTTTTCATTTCAAAGGAAGCAGACCTTCGAATTGACCCTGGACAGGCTGAGTCATACCTCAGCTGGGAAAATAAACTGCGTTACAGCATGTCCGTGCTAAAGTCATGGAAGAGGACATGCATTGACACAATTAGTATATTTCAGAATCAATTGTCATCTCGTATTTTTAATTTTGTAACGAACGAGTTTTGCAAATTGAGTAGGTAATTGTTTGTTAAGATTTGTTTAAGAACATAAATTACATTAAGATTAATTACAACCAGGGCTATGGCAACAGTATTTTTTACCTTTCCTACATTTTGTATAGAATCACTAAAAGCATATGGAAATAAATGAAATTCAAAGCTTTAATTTAATTAATTTTTTAATAAAAAAAATTGTTCGAATTATCGACATTAATTAATCGATTTATTTGTTATTCGAAAATCATCGTTTTAACATTATTCGAACAAGAGCTTGGTTTTGTTTGATCGATTAATCGAATTATTCTTAATCGGTTGACAACTCTACTACATACATACATACATATATAGCGCAAATTTGAAATTTCATATTTGCTTTTTTTTTTTTTTTGCAACATTGTTATTATTCATTTGTATGATTGAAATTTGTTTCATATTTTTTTATTCCCTAAACTTACTATGTTTTCTATTATAAATTAGTTGTCGTTAGAATATATAAATGTTCTTCACAATGATTAACTAAATTGTTAATAATTCCACGAAAAGTTAAGGTACAATATAGTCGGGTTAGAGTGCTATATTCGGCTCTGCCGAATCTTTGATACCCTCCACCGACAGTTCGAATGTTTAAGGAGAAATATCTGTATGATGTTATTATTATCTTAAACTGTGACAATTTGTTATTAATTATGGTTTTAGGCGACTAACGTGTTTTCCGGTAGTATGGTTTATATGGGGCCTAAGGTAAATTATGGACCGATCGTCACGAATTTTCACAGCGTCATTTCTTGTCCTTTAAAACTGTGACGTACCAATTTCTGCTATGATAGCATTATTAATTATGGTTTTAGGTGTACTAAACTGTTTTCCGGCAGTAGGGTTTCTATGGGGCCTAGGGTAAATTATGTACCGATTTTCACGAAATTTCACAGTATCATTTATAGTCCTATAAAACTGTGACGAGCCAAAATTTGTTATGATTGCATTATTTTTTACGGTTTTAAGCGTACTAAACTGTTTTCCGGTAGTAGGGTTTATATGGGGCCTAAGGTAAATTATAGACCGATCGTCACGAAATTTCACAGTGTTATTTCTAGTCTTAAAAAACTGTGACGTACCAAATTTTGTTTCGCTAGCGTTATTTTTTACGGTTTCAGGCGTACTAAACTGTTTTTCGGAAGTATAGTTTATATGGGGCTTAGGGTAAATTATGGACGGATCATCACAAAATTTAACAGCGTGATTTCCAGTCAAATAAAATAAATTTTTGCAAATTCTTATCTCATTCCGTGCCTTGTTCCAGCATTTATGTTATTTTTGTAACAAAATTATAAATTTTTTTAGGTGGTGGTTCCACATTTTGATTCATAGCTCTGGTCCTACTAAACCGATTTTGCTGGATTTTAATCCCAAACTGCTTAGGATAACTACAAGCAATTTGGCACCAAGTTTGTTCATTTCTTTTGAGTTGTTCGAAAGTGAGCGTGTTTTCAACAGACGGACAGACAGACGGACATGGCTAAATCGACTTAGAATTACTAAAGGACCCAGAATATATACATATACTTTATGGGGTCTGAGATGAATAATAAAAAAGTTTCACACGGAATGACAAACTTAATATACCAAACTTATATACTAATTGTGGTGGAGGGTATAAAAAAGCTTGGTAGGTGGAGTAGAGATAAAGGCATAGCTGGGGAATTTCGATTAGAATTAGAAATCATTACGATTAGAGAAATAAAATAATCTAAAATAAATAAATAAAATAATTGATTAGATTTCTTGATTATTTTTGATTAGATTTGATTAGATTTGGTTAGATCAACTATTTTTAGCTATTTTGGTGAAAAGAAAATATTTATTTATCACATTTGTTGCTATATTTACATAGTGTAACAGTTTTTGAATAAATTTTAAATCAATATATTAATTGTTTCTTCTTGTTGTGACGGCAGACAGATGGCACTTTTTGAAATGTAAGTTGCATTTCAAATATCTTATGTACATTTTACCATTGTGTGTTAATATACAGTGCTGGCTGCTCTCGAAAAATCCTCTGGAAATCAGTGGTGGCCAGTTAATTCAGTGTGTGACTGGCACACCTTTCGTGCTTCGGCAAATATTTGGAATTTTCGAAAATCGGCATTTCGTCTTCGCTGTCTTCCTCTGCCTCTTCGCCATCATAATCACTTTGCCTCAAGCCATGGTCACGATATGCCTTGACAAAGTTCGACCCGTTGTCCGTGATGGTCATAATAATGTTGGTCGTGTTGAGGCCAAAGGAAGTGTTCATATCTCCGATCATTTGCGCGATTTTCTCCGCCGAGTGGACACCAAATATTCGCTTACACGCCAACGCAACTGAATTCTTTTGGAAATTTTGTTCAAGGCAATGACCCAAATGTACGACATGGCTGTCTCTACCGTAGTCACCATGCTGTTGTATGTTTCATCGAGTCTTTTCATGGCTGTTTTCTGACACATATCTTTTAATCCAGTGCCACTACACAGGTCTCGAAATGACTCCTTTTCTACAACAGAAACCGGTAACGCGCAGTCTACCAGAAACCGAATAATTTTTTTTCGAAAGCTTCCTGCGACGTGCTTTCATCGGAAGGACCTGCTTTCCTCCTCATATACTTTTTGTGCAACTCGCTGTGCCGAACTTTTAAATGAGAGATGAAGTTGGAGGTAACTTCATTTGTGCCTTTTATTCATTTGTGACTGGTTGTACTCCCATTTGTCTGTCACAACAACAAGAAACAATTAATATATTGATTTAATATTTATTCGAAAACTGTTACATTATGTAAATACAGCATCAAATATGATAAATAAATATTTTCTTTTCACAAAAATAGTTAAAAATAGTTTATCTAATCAAATCTAATCAAAAATAATCAAGAAATCTAATCAATTATTTTTTGGATTAGTTTTGATTAGATTTGATTAGAAATGCTAATCGTCACTAATTTTGATTAGATTTTTGATTATTTATAATCTTATCAATTAGTAATCGTCTAAAATGGCTAACTAATCATAATTAATCAATTTTTCAGCAAAATTAAAATTTCTAATCCAATTGCTAATCATTAGGATTTCTAATCATTATTCCCAAGCTATGGATAGAGGGCAGAAACTCCTTTGCGTATTTTGGTTTTTTTCCTACCTTAATTTTTAATTTTTTTTATTAAAATTCGGATTTTATTAAAAATTAAATAAATAATCTTTTATTTACATTAAATTAATGACCTTGAAAGCCTGTATGTAGAAAACTATAAAAACTATTCATAGTAATCAAAAAAGGTCGATCAATTTTTGTTTGTGTGATCGATATAGAAAATGAATTTTCCGCTGCCTTAATTAAACTTTTTTGTTAAAGGTTTAGTCTACCTATACGGAAGAAAGAACACACCTCATTTTCCCTGAGCACGGCCGGATTCATAGGTAGCATATTTGCCGAAGGTGTAGGACTAGTTCGACCATTACAAGGGGTTAGACTTTATTTTTTTTTCTTGATTTTTTGGCATATTAGCAAATTGACAGGTTATTTATTTGTTTTCTTCACCAAAACCACAATTCAAGCTTAAACTCTTTAAAACTTAAAAAAAAGGGGGGAAATGAAATTTAATTCAATTGCTTTATTTAATGTGATGCTTAGCATAGCATAACAACAATTAAGGTTATGCTTCATTAAATTTGAGCATGTCAAGAAAATGTTTTTGCTTTTTGTGTTGGGTATATTTATTTGTTTAAACAAATAAAAGTAAATTTCACACTTTACACGCATGACTTCGTAATCGATTTGTAAAATAAATATTTTTTATTCTGTTGAACAATTTATTGTTTGCGTTTCAAATTTTATATTTTCCTTATGGGTTACACCAATTTAAGTTTAGCTTTAACAAGTTAAACTGCTTGCTATATCTGTGGCTTGGTGCTAAAAGGGCCAATGTCAATATTTTGCTGTTTTGAGTTAATCGTTTCATTATGTGTATTATTTAACTCTCTTTTATTTTTCTGTATCAGCCAATGACTAGGTTAACCCAGAACAGTTTAATGAGGTTTTGTAGACATACAAAAATGACTGATACAAAAAAATAAAATAGAGTAAAATAATACACATAATGAAATGATTAACTCAAAACAGCAAAGTATTGACATTGGCCCTTTTAGCGCCAAGCCACAGATATATGGCTGTGACGAATTTTATATAATCTTCACAATGGCTTGATATGCCATATACACTCAGGTCTCGTTTTATGCGATAGATGCGTTCATATAAAAACTAATTGTATAATTCACAATGTATAAATGTGATTAAATGTATTTTGGAATGCGGCTATAATATGCTTCAGTTCAAACACATAAATCTGAACTGATATATTAATTGCCTTGATTGTCCTCCAAGCACTTTAACTTGTAGAACGCTAATAGATTCAATCAATAAAACACTTTAAATGCCTTATAGTAATTGAACACTTTCTTTATTTTGGTTCTGTCTTATATACTAAAATTTAATTAATTAAAAACTGAATGTCACTATTGCACAATGCGGAAGTGACCCAATTAATTGTTTGCATAATTGCTGACTAACATTTCAATGTATAAAGTTATGATTCAGGTAACAAAATAAAATAATGCTATGTTAACAATTATGAACAAAAGTAAACAATAAAATTGTTTGGGATGATTGAACTTCAAGTAAACAAAATAAAATAATGATATGTCAACAATTATTTATAAACAAAAGGTAAAATAAAACAAAAAATGAAATTATGTTATGTCAGCGATACACTGAACTTATGTTGTTCATTAACATATTTAAAAATAAAATTAAAATTAAATGTATGTTGATGTGAATGTCAACACTAATGATTCTACCAAAATTCTGAATAACCGCATAAATTCAAATTTTAATTAAAAAATCAAAACAAAATCGCATAAAAAAATCAACAAATATAAAAACTAATCAAACAAAAAAAAAATTTAGGTGATCTTTAAATAAATAAAAATTCATCTGCAAAACCGGAAATGACCAATTAAAATCAAAATTTTTCTAACTTAGTTCTATTTTTTTTTTTTTTTTTTTAATCTAAATTGGCTTTTAGTGTCCTTATCATATTGTAAAAGTTGTATTATGGGACCTCTTGTAGTTTAAATGTTATGCAAATTTCCTTACACTCGTACATGTGGTTATTGCAATGTTTTACCGTAAAAGAGAGTTTTTTCCTCTAGTTTAAATTGACATTTTTCTTACTTCCCTCATTTTTGAATCTATTTTTGCCGAAATAAGCCTTCGTTGTAAAACTAATATTATGTGTTCTTCATTAGTTTTAAAACACTCATAATTACATACGTATCGGCTATGAATATAGAAACACAAAATAAAACAAACTATAACGAGTATTTCGTGATGCAAACTTGGTTTAATTTAAAAACGGTAAAAAATCTTATAAAACATCTAAAATTTTAAAAACGGTAAAAATTTAAAAAAAAAATCATAATTTTAAAAATCGCATAAATTTGAATCCGCATAAAAAAATCCGCATAAAACGGAACCTGAGTGTATACGGTGAGCTTCCGTTCCCTATTATACAGATCAGTACACTATTTAGGAAATTTTTAATATTTTGATACATAAGACTTAGCCGAAGGTCACTCTTGAGCACTAACATTAAAATTTTTAAAAAAATTTTGATGTTTTTTTTTTAGCCAATTTGTTGAGTATTTTGCTTAAAACTTGGTAATTTTTTAGCCAAGTTGACAGATTTATAAACCAACGTGTTAAAGAAGAAATTTACCATTAACTTGGATTCTAAAACTTGAATTTGAAAAGATCTATGGTTCAGAAAATGGGTCTTTTAAAAATAAAAAATATTTCTGTCATTACTGTTTTGTATGTGAACCGAGAAAATATGTTCTTCTAAAGACTTGCAATCATTTGATATATGGGCACTTCCAAGATTGTAAACGGGACATTCGCACACGTTTATATTGACAAAACTGTAAAAAACAACCTGATTTTAATTTTTTAAATTAATGATTCATTTAACTCCCAATTAGCTCTTTAATTTCCGCAAATGAAATTTTTCGCTTACTGTCGTGGTTTCCGAGATAATTGCAAAAAACCAGTGATTGTAAACGGGACAAAAAACCGAAGTGGGTTTTAAGGGGTAACCGTTTAAACAGGGATTTCTGCGAAACCTGACACAATATTTTATTGGGATTAATTTTAAAATGTTGCGTACTAATGTGCCCTAAAAATGGTTTCGATTTCAAAATAAAATATGAATTACACTTTTTTAAATAAATTGATAAAGAAAATGTAAAAGGGACATTGTAAACGGGACAATTTTTCCACCATGATTTAAAATTTTTTTATGTTGCTATTTATAATCCTTTATATAAGAAACTTAATAAAAAATGTTTTTCAGATCATAAATATGCCTTAGATTAGAGTATTGTTGTTCCAAATGCATATTTTCTAATATACACAAGTATGTGCTAAAAGTTGTAGTACTTCGTTTACCATTTATCTTTTTTTCGAATCAATTAATTTATACGCATATATTAAAGAAATAAATCTTGAAAAGAAAAATTTTTTTTCCATTTTTTGTGGTTGACGTTTTTTTGGAAATAGCCATATGTAACTTATCCATCTAGCAGTCGTGATCGAGTACTTTCTCGATTCGAAAGCAATTTAATATCTACTTATTTCATTCAATACTAAGCGAATCGGAATTATTTTTTCAGTGTTGTAAAGAATTAATTTGAGTTTCACAATACTGAAAAAATAATTTCGATTCGTTCAGCATCAACCGAAAGAATTAGAAATAAAATTGCTTTCGAATCGAGAAAGTACTCGATCACGACTGCCAGAATTAGACCCTTGCCATTTATAAGCCCATTTGGCTGATTTTAAATAGCAAAGTATTACCGATCGAAAGATATATCATACATAAATTGCCGATGTGTATGTGCTCCGCAAACTTTATTTCAACCGACAGACAGGTGGACAGACAATCAATCAGATTTAAACATCTCTTGTCATAATGATTAGAATATATTTATTTAAAAGGTCTAAGATCATAATAGTAGAAGTAACAAATGGAATGAAAACGTTATATATGTATATCCTTTTACCTTCGGTGAATATAATAAAACAATTAAAAAAATAATAAAACTTGCAGATTTTTTTTAAAATATAGAAAATTAACACAAATATAACATTTTCAAACCTAACATTGGATTTTAACCCCCTTATGCAAAAAAAGTTAAAGTTCACATTATTAACCAATACATTTAAGGGCCATTATTACAACTTGAAGTTAGCTAAAGTTAAGATTAAATTGACAGATAATAATGTGTTATCTGTCAAAAAGCGTCTGTTAACTGTCGGATAACAGCTAACGCCAAGTTATAATAATGGACCTAAAACGCATACACTTTTGCTTGGCTTAATGAGTTGGTTCACTAATGTGAACTATATCTTTTTCTTGCATTAGGGGGTAAATCAATTAAAGCTTGTATTTGAGGCCGTCAGCGCAAAAGTGGTGTAAGCCTCAATTTTTCATTCCCTGACTTATCTACGCCAAACTGATTAAAACTGCGAAAATAAAATAAGAAACTAGTTTATCTCTTGTTTTACCAAACACTAAAAGAAAGCGTTTCAAAAGTTTGTGTTGCATTTTTTGTTTTGTTCTACTTATAATGCAAAAGTAGCCATAACCCACACAAATGTGAAATAAATGTAATGTGGTTTACACCACTTTTGAGCTGGCGGCCTCATTTCACAATTCGCATTCAAATAAAATATTTATTTCAACTTCAATTAAAGAGAACTCCAAACTGTTTTTTGTGTCATGTAGTTAAACTTATGTTTGTAATTCATGTAATTTTTTGATCTGGATCCAACTTTCCATGATGCTTAATTGCGACATGTCTGAATTTTGACCTTTAAAGTTCAAATAACATGCTTAAGATTACTTTCATCCACACATCATTTTCAGTGCAAGGAGATACAACATACTTAAAAAGTAAAATAGAGATAAATGACGCATATCCCAGTAAAAACTTCGCCTACAAAATAATGTGTTGAGTAATCAGAAAAACATAAGAGCACTACTTACAATTCTACTGAAAGAACCAATGAATTTTACAAGGGATGTCCCAAAATGAACGCATTTAAAAGTAAGTCATTATTTTTTTACCTGCATACATCCAGAAAAAAGTTGTTATAGATGTAGTTATAGAAGAAAGCTACAAAATAATGAGTTAAAGAAGCTTTTCATTTTGAAAAAGTAGGCGAAGTTTTTACTGGGATGTATCTACGTATGTATAACTTATGGCCAATTTTCAGGATTGATATTTAAACACATTTATTTTAAAAATCGTTTTAAATACAAAATTCTCGTCTTCACTAAAAACTTAAGTCACCGATGTGGTACACTTAATTTCAACTTAAGCTTCCATTGTAATATTTTAGCAAGGTGGCCTCAATATCACAAGAATACAACAGCAACAGGCAAAGCATTAACAGTCAGCTGTTTTTTCAGACCACCTTGTAAATAAATACACTTTTTTATATTTTTTTTTTTGTATTTAGTAGTGCTACCATCTATCGTAATTAAATAAGACTTTTCAAATAAAACCAATCTGTTTTAAATACGATTTAAGTTTGTTATGAAAATTAACTTAATATTGATTTAAATACTATCCTGAAAATTGGGCATTAGAATCATTTAAATTTTATTATTTTATTTTCAAAGCAAATTAAAATTTTAATTGTACGTAAAATGTTTTTGGCTGGTATATTTGATCCCAAATGAAAAACCAACTAAATAAAGGACTATTCTTTATCAAACATTTAACCCGAAATTATAAATAAAAGTTAATAAAAATTTATTTGCGGTGTTTTATAAATATATATGATTTATTTTTCTACTTCAAAATAAAACAAAAATAATTTTTCATACAAAGTAATTTAAAACCTTTCTAAAGGGATTCTGATTTACTTTGAAGTTACTCAAAGACTTTTTTAGCATTTAAATATTTATTAATGTTGTGTAACAAGGCATTTGATAGTTTTAAGCCATTAACATCAAAACGTTTATTATTGTTTAGTTTAATTATTTACTAGTTTTTAAGCTTATTGGACAACAAAAAGTATCTTATAAAAATAGTAATTAAGAACTTAATGTATAATAAAACTTCATTTTAAAAGCTGTGTGGCAGGTAAGTTGCACTAACCGTGAATAATTTCCAGATTTCTTTTGGGAAATATTAATATATTACATAATTCCTACTTCCATGGAATAAGAAATATAGAGTCTGTAATATGCACAATAATTGTAGCGACTCAGTCAAGTGGAGAATTACTTTATTGCTTCCCTTGATTATTTGTAATTCAATAAGCTTACCTTTGTAACACGTGGGCAAAATGACAAGATGGTGGTTGATTTTATTTCACGATAATATTAAAGGTTTATTGCTAATTATGTAATTGGTATAATGCGCAAACTTAACTTTTGCTAACCTTTGTCTTCAGTTGGTAAAATGCAATTGGATTTCAATTTACGGTTTCTAAATGATACAACGTCGGGGTTTTTTCCCTTTTTCTCTTTTTGCACCCGAAGTTAGGATAACAAACCGTTTGGATAACAAGTTCTAAATACACTGTCAGAAATTTACGTTACTATACATTTACATTTTCAATTCAACTTAATTCATGATACTAATGCCCAATTTTCAGGATAGTATTTAAATCAATATTAAGTAAATTTTCATAACAAACTTAAATCGTATTTAAAACAGATTGGTTTTTTGAGTTTTTTGTGAAAAGTCTTATTTAATTAAGATAAAAGTATGGTAGCACTACTAAATACAAAAAAAAAAAAAAATATAAAAAAGTGTATTTATTTACAAGGTGGTCTGAAAAAAAAACAGCTGACTGTTAATGCTTTGCCTGTTGTTGTTGTATTGTTGTGATATTGAGGTCACCTTGCTAAAATATTACAATGGAAACTTAAGTTGAAATTAAGTGTACCACATCGGTGAATTAAGTTTCACTTAAGTTTTTAGTGAAGAAGAGAATTTTGTACTAAAAACGATTTTAAAAATAAATGTGTTTTAATATCAATCCTGAAAATTTGCCATTAAAGTTACAAAGTTAAATAATTAATCACAATAATTTATTCAAATTCAAGGTTTTTATAAATTACGTAAGCCATTCAAATTTACAGTTTTGACAAAAAAAAAAAAAAAAAAATTATTCCATTATAAATCAGTAGAAAATACAAAGATGGTCAATGTACATTGTACAAAACCGAAAATTTCTCTAACGCGATAGTTAATACAGCTCACTGCTTAAAGCTTACGGTCCACACCATGCTTTCTGTGCGTTGCTTTTATGCTTTAAACACTTTCCGTGCACTTTAAATGTTTATAAATAAAACTTTCATGCAGCGTGTTTTATTTGGTAGGTTTTTTGTTTTGATCAATTATTAAGTTAAAATTTTTTATCAAATAAAAACAATATCTGTAAAAAGAAATAGAGCACACGAACATATTTATCGATTATATTAACATAATTTTTTATTTTTGACTATCAAATAATTTTAAAAAATATGTTTTAAGAGACGCTTTTCGTAAAAACAACATTTAAAAAAATTTTTGCCCCCCCCCCCTAGATTTTCTCCTGGCTACGCCCATGTATTCGTGTATTGTCATCGGAAATATGTATGCCTGCAAAGTTTCATCCATTTGCATTGAGTATAAGGCGGTTAAATTAACGTTCCGAAGTTAAGCTAAAGAAAAGGTTTTAAACAAGATTTTTATTTAATAAGAACATTTAAATAAAATTTTTTTTAATAAACGCTTTTCTTAAAAAAGAACATTTAAAAAAATGTTGCCCCCCCTAGATTTTCTCCTGGCTACGCCCATGTATTCGTGTATTGTCATCGGGAATATATCTGCCTGCAAAGTTTCATCCAGTTTCATTGAGTAAAAGGCGGTCAAACAAGCATTTTATCAAAAAAAAATTTTTGTTGCCCCCCTCCCCCCTATATTTTATCCCGGCTACGCCCATGTATTCGTGTACTGTCATCGGAAATATGTATGCCTGCAAAGTTTCATCCATTTGCATTGAGTAAAAGGCGGTTAAATTAACGTTACAAGATTTGATTTTCCGAAGTGAAGCTAAAGAAAAGGTTTTTAAAAAAAGAGCTGATCTTTTCTTAGCGACGCATACAACAGAAAAAAGTAAACTTGCTTCAGTCTAATTTTAAAGATAATTTAATGAACATTTAACTAAAGCCTATGATTAATCAATGACACTGAATATATAAACTTTACGGGGTCTTAGGAAAATATTCCTTGGACCTTCATACGGAATGGCAAACCTTATTTACTCTCTTGGCCCCTCGTTGTGATGAAGAAAATAATATCTCGCCACAGCGATTGTTGTTAAATCAGTTTTAAATCAAGGCATTCATAATTTTTTTTTTATTTTTTTTCTTCACACACTAATAGTAATCACTTCTGATGGTGGTTCACTGGTTAACTTTCTTGCAAAACGAATTAATCCTTGAAAAAAAAATATTTTAAATACACTCAAGCCAAGTTAAATAAATATAAACATTTTTACGTAAAAAATATACGCAATGAAATACTTTTTCCCATATAAATATAGAAAAGAAAATTAATAAAATTGTTTTTTTATTAGTGGCTTGTTGAGTAGTTTTTTTAATTAATTGCATTTATTTTCATATCCTCCACCTCGAGTAGAAAACTAGGTTATACTAAGTTTGTCATTTTGTGTAGAACACTAAAAAAAAGTTCATATAAGCCCCCATAAAATATATATCTAGGAGTGTTCAAAGTCGATTCAGCAATGTCAGTCTGTCTGTTAGAAGCACGTTCACTTCCGAATGACTCAACAGAAAAAAAATCTATTTTGGTATCGAACTTTTTCTTACAAGCCGTTAAGAATTGAAATCCTATATAACAACAACTTTTTATTGTGTGACTCTGAATTATCAATTTCCATAATGATCGGACCATGGCTGGTCCCATAAAACCCGCTTATCCAAGTGCGCAATAAAAAAAATTAATTTATGATGTAATAAAGTTTATTACATTATAAATTAATTAAACTTTGTTTGAATTTAGTTTTTTTTCAACAGCCAATAAAAAATATTAATAAATCTTGTTCCAACCAGAGAACGGCTTTGTGCAATTGCAAAAAAAAAAACGCATTTAATGAATACCAACAAATACACTCTTTTGCGGTCATACAATCAAACTTGCGCAACCACAAGCATTTGCTGCTGGTTTGCAGTCATTCAAATAATGCACATCGTGCTTTGTTATTTATACCATCGATAGCTTCGTTTTTTAATAAAGATCTTTTTGTGATCGGTGCGACAATGATTGCTTTGGTAAGAAAAAAAAAAAATACAAATAAAAAAGCCAGAAATCAAGCAATTATTACTCATGAAGACATTCAGCAGTTACTATGTAGTACAAGAAAAAAAAATTTAAATGAAACTA